>OY743216.1:17130397-18330397 GCA_963555745.1 Cardamine flexuosa | reverse complement strand
TGTGAGTTTCAGGAGAGGATAGGAGCTGAGTATGATTCAAAGTGGAGTTTCAAAAAGGTCAGCCTAAAATTTGAAAACTCACCCGACCACACCACTCGACCCCCAGGTCGAGTGGCCAAGGTTTTGTCTGAAATCTCAACTTTTAATCTCAGCTGTTCATTTGAAATCTTCCACATCTTATATATCACGCAACCCTTCTTCTCCATTTCACCCGATTTTTCATCTCTCTAAAAACGCGAACCTCTCAAATTCTCTCTGAAACGTTCTCAAAAACACATAATCTTTTTCATCAAATCTGCATCATGTCTCACTACTCTAACAATTCCAAAACCCAAGTGTAAGTTTTTAAGCCATTAGAATTGTTTTTGAAAAATATGGGTTCAAGGCTTGCTTTTGCACTTTTTCGAAATTTTTAGCTTGCATGTGGGTAAAAGCGATTGATAAGAGTAGCATAAGAAATCAGAAGAAGTATGCATTGAGCTATAGAGCGACTGCCATCAAGAATGCCAAGATGTTGAACAAGGCAGAGTTTACAGTGGGAGGGATAGTGACTCCATTTCTAGACGCTGCTGGAGTTGAGCTCATATCTGCGCCTACACCATACACTCTAATGGACTTGGATCACATGAAGGACACTCACACTATTGGTGCAAAGGTTGGGGAGAAGTACATCTACAACTTTTCACACCCCAGAAGCAGCAAGGCAAATATTTTGCTACCTTATGGAGGTCTAGCTAAGCTCTATGCCGAAGAGGGTGACCGTAGCGTCCCCTTTGTACCACCAGTCAGATATCTCTAGTTCTCTGATGAGAGAGATAAACTCCAAGAAGATGGGACATTTCAGGACTGCATGGGGAGTGTGCAAGCTCTAGAGAGGTTCTATTCTGAGGAGACAGAGTGTAGAAGCCTCAAGGAGGCTAACCATAAGTTCTCCACACATCAGAAGTGGTGCAAGTGGAAGGATAAGCAATTCAGTAAGTTCAAGAGTGGAATGAACGCCACAATGAAGGGGATCACCAGCTGCTTAACAGCAGCTGAGAGGAAGTTGGGTGAGCAGAAGGAGAGAAGAGGCACCTAGATCACCCCATAGAGGATCTGGAGCATTCGTCCCCACACAAAGCCACTCGACCACCTGGGTTGAGTGAGCCACTCGAGTGCTACCAGGGATTCGATCCAAGTGCACATGTTGATCCTTACCCATGCTATGATCAGGGCGCACAGCTTCCACCTTACCAGGGTACTACTAAAGCGAACCACTCGACCACGCTGGGTCGAGTGCATGATACATGTCAGTCCACTCGACTGCTGGGTTGAGTGGACCACTGAGTCCCACCCCGGAGCTGATCCTCTCACCACCACAGTTCCAGCCTACATTCAGGAGAGCATGGAGGCTAACACATATGCCTTCTTCACTCCACAATAATGAGGTACCACCTCACTTCCTTATCATTGTTTATATCATTGCATTTTTTGTTCTTTTTTGTTCCAGTCTCTCAAATCATCTCTTGAATTTATATTACACAAGGGACTGCGTAATTTTATGTTTAGGGGAGGGTTTGAGAGACGTATTTGACATGTTTTCTTATTCAAATTTGCATCATCTATGTGCATTGAAAAAACCTAAAAATTTGAAAATTTTTAGAAAACAATTTTACAAAACCGAGTGCCATGTGGTTGCATTAACATTTTAGGACTGAGTTTTAGAATTTCGCTAAGGATTGTACATATGCTTAGGGGATGATGATGAGTCAAACCGTAAAAAGTTTAAGAACCAAACATATAATCTCAATGTCACAGTTATAAGTTGTCTAATGCATTCACCTAAGTTTGAAAATAAAGGCTGCACCTTGCATGGAATTTAGATTTAGAACTCTCACTTGGTTGAAGCTTGTTGTGATTTGTCAAACTATCCCTGTGAATTAGAACCTAATTTGAAAAACTTAATTATCATGATATTCTCTAAAACTTTAACTCATGGATACCTCAAAATACTTGGATTTTCTTTCACCTTTTACCACTCTTGCTAATCCAAGTAGTTGTATCCACCATTGAGACAGTTCCACAAAAACCAAACCCAAAACTTCATTTCAGACCATACATTGATTTTGAGAGAAGTGAGGCATATTTCCAGATTGAATTAGAGAGAAAGTGTTAGGTTTTGCCGATAGGAGTGGCCTCTCCTGTAGTCTTTGGTACACAATTTTTGAACCAGATTTAGGATGAGAGTTTAAATAAGTTGGGGTTTGAGTCTGGAACAAAAAAAGAGAAAAAAAGTTTGCTAAAAATCATAAGCCTTTGGAGAGGATAGGTCCAAAAATTTCAGTCTAGTAAAGGATTTGGAAGAAAAAGCTAAAAGTTGGCTCAGTAAAAGAAACAGAAAAAAATCGTACAGTAGCCACTCGACCAGACCACTCGAGTGAGTGGTCGAGTCATAGCTTAGTGAAAAATCAAAAATCCCAAATCCGCTAGAAGTAAAAAGTAAAGTACCCTCTCCTTAGAAGAAAACAGAAAATAGGTCCTTGAGTCAAAGAAATGAAAAGAAAAGATTTTAAGCACAAGACTAGAACAAGGATCAGTTTCCGGGGTTTAGAGTTAGGAGAGTCATTGGTTCTTCATGGGTAGATGATAGTCTACTCCTGTATGCACAAGTTGGCTCTACCTTTAGCATTCTCTTATAATTATATACATTTCATAGAGAGATCCTGATACATGCACTTAAAACGAGAGGAAGAAGAGATCATTTTTATCTCTTAAAACTTGTCCCTCGACCAAATGAGTTACAGTTATTGCATATCATGATTCAGCAGTTCGTGCCTAATAAATGTTAAAGGGATAGTTTGCTTTGAATGTTAGCTTTTGGCTGAGTCTTAGTGTTAAATTTGATGTGATGAGTATGGCTAAAGCTTTTAAGTAGAACTTCGGTGAATTGCATTTAGAACTATTAACTGTGACATTGACATTAGAGGTTTGGTTAGTTTGCTTAGGTTCTGAGTCCCCACTTTTCACACTACTCCTTTCATCTTATCTTTTCTATTTGCTAGATGGCAAGCAAAGGGTAAGTTTGGGGGAGTTGATAACACCACTTGTGTTAAAATTTTCAAAAGCCGTAGCACCCTATTTATACTAAATAGGTCGTGGCTATACAACAACCCAATTTCCTATTCTAACAATAATAGGAATAGACAATTTCCTTTTTCTTTAATGATAAGAAAAATTTTCCTTTTCTCTTCATGTTTCCTTTTCCTCCTTTGAAAAGGAAACTCTTCAGTCTTTTAGAATCTTCTCCAAGCTTCTAGTGTTTGTAGCTATCCATCATTAGAACGACAATGTTGATTTCCATAAGCCCACTTCACGTTGCTCTGATCTGCTAAACTACTTCATGTAGTACTTTGACTTAGTACAAAAACTCAACCAAATGTTGTATCATCAATCTCCCCCTTTTTAACATTGTGACTCACAAGTATCTGCAATTGTAATCTTCCAAGAATGTATACACATGTAAATGTTCTTCAACCAGAATTTAAATAGAAAGCATCCAAGTCTGAGACTCCCCCATAATTCATCACACCAAAAATGTTTTTCCAAAACTCCCCCAGAAACTGACACATCTTCTACCCCTGCTTGTGAGCACATAGGTTAAAAAATTTCTTAGTCTTTCTTGTAGCCACATACTTCTCCCCCTTGATGTAACTCTTTGTAATAACCACCAGAGACAAACATTGGATCTGATTTTGAAAGATTTACTTTAAATCCAAGACCATATCGATCAGTTTTGCCAATGTTTAGAATATGATCCAACTGCTTCGTGCCATTATTAAGCATCCTCACATTCTTGTGAGTTTCTTCAAGTTGTACTCTAGCTTGTGATGCTTCTTCTTCTTTCTCTTTTGCATATTTTTGAGTTTCAGCAACCTTAGCCCCCAACTTGATTTTCTCCCTTGTCAATATTGAATTCTCCTCAGCTAGTTTAAGCCATTGTTCATACACCATCTTGTTGTTGACACTTTCTAATTTGCTACAACCTTATGTTGCAGGTTCTGATGCACGTTCTGTTTCAGGTTCTGTTGTAGGTTCTGTTGCAGGTTCTGTTGTACGTTCTGTTGCACGTTCAATATCTGTTGTAGTTACAGTCATATTGTGAGAGTGTCCACTTCCTAATGTTCTAGTTCCTAGCCTTCCTGACGTACTTTCTGATGCACCTTTATATAGATCAGATTTCTTTATCCATATTTGACTACAATATCCATTCTAGAAAAAAATTCCTTGATCTTTAAGTGTACTTACTCTTTCTCTGAATCTGTAGCAATATGCTTTAATGTGCCCATGCTTTCCTCGTAAATAACATCCAGTTCGTCTGGCTGCATTACTTTCAAATTTGTTTTGATTTGGTGGAGAAACACCTTCAGCTACAAAGTTGATTTTCCCTGTTATAGATCCTTCTTGTCCAGTATATCCCAAACCTCTGTTAAATTTTTCAGCTCTTGTAGAAGCAGTCAGCTTGTCCTTCCTTAATGTTAAACCCTCTTGACTGAATTTATTTTTAGCTTTCAACTTGTTCTGTAGTAATTGAACAAGTGCATCAAGACGACGCTTCTCTTTTACTAAGGCTTGTTTTCTTGTCCAATCTTAACCAGTGTCTCACGTACCTCCTCATAACATTCGGCAAAATCAACTTCATGATCTTCCACAGACTCAGCCCCTGACACTTATTCACCACCTTCAAATTCAACTTTTCCCAAAAGTGTAACCAAATGATTCACTTCGTCTTCAACATAACTTTCCTCCTCTGAATCATCTTCTATTTTTTGCATAGATTTCTCTTTTCTTATTTTATGATTACGAACACATTCATGCTGAGTATGTCCAATACCTTTGCACCCAAAACACTTTACTTCCCTTTTCTTAAATGTAGGACATTCGTATTTGAAGTGTACATACCCTAAGCACTCATGGAATTGCATATTTTCCTTCTTAATAGCTTTATCATCTTCTGCATTCCTTTTGATTGAGCTGAACCTCTTATATCCTTGTTCTTTTTCTACCTTCCTTAATAGTTGATCAAATCTTTGAAATAACAAACTTAGAGGATCCTCTTCTTCTGCTGCTTGAGTTTTTCTTTCATGAGAAGTCAATGACAAACACTTTTATTTTTTCACCTTTTTTTCATCCTCTAGTTCCATCTCATGAGCTTGAAGCATTCCGACCACATCCCCAAAGCTAAGGTCTTCCGTGTTATGTGACACCCTTAAGGCAGTTTTGTATGCCATGAATCTAGAAGGTAAACATCGTAGAAACTTCTTTACTAGTTTCTTGTCTTTGTGCTTCTTTCCAAGTATCAATGCTTCTTGAGCCAAAGAACTTATCCTTTGAACTAAAATCAGAAATTGAATCACGTTCTTCCATCTTCAGATTTTCGAATCTTGATGCTAACATGTCTTTCCTTGAGTTCTTCACTTTTGTAGTTCTTTCAAAGTGATTTTGCAAGATATCCCAAGCTTCTTTTGCTGTTTCACATCCCTCAATTAGTTCAAACTGGTTTCTTCCAATATTACTGTGAATAGCGGTGAGTGCCTTAGCGTTGTACTTTGATTTCTTCAATTCATCATTAGTCTAGTCCTCCTCTGGCTTAGCAACTTCGGATCCTGATTTATCTTTGATTTTTGGTTCTTCCCAATTTTCCAATATGGCTTTCCAAGCATAGACATCAATACCTTTTATAACTGCCTTCATCCTTGATTTCCAAAAACCATAGTTTCCATCATTCAATATTACTCTTGAACCGATCTCAAGTCCATGATAGCTTTCCATTTTCTCCACAGGATCTCACCTGTAAGTAATCCTCACAAGTGACCGCTCTGATACCAATTGTAAACACAAGAGCTACCGTCGTATCTGGAAACTGATTATGAAACTGAGTCACTAAGTGAGACAAGGGTTTCTTCACAATAAAAAACTATTTTATTAGAAAATCTGTTTAGTGCACTTACAAGTTTTACTCAAACAATTATCTAATCTCTCATGTTCATGGATTTCTACACAATCCAAGAACCTCTCAAGACAAACCCCTTAGTCCCCTTAAGCATTATGCTTTCTCTCAAGAAACCCCATAACCTTAATTTCTAAGAATTCTCTTGCTCTCTCGTGCTAAACTTTTCTAAAGCCTTAGCACCCTATTTATACTAAATAGGTCGTGGCTATACAACAAGCCAATTTCCTACTCTAACAATTATAGGAATAGACAATTTCCTTTTTCTTTAATGATAAGGAAATGTTCCTTTTCTCTTCATGTTTCCTTTTCCTCCTATGAAAAGGAAACTTTTCAGTCTTTTAGAATCTTCTCCAAGCTTCTAGTGTCTGTAGTTATCCACCATTAGACCGACAATGTTGATTTCCATAAGCCCACTTCGCGTTGCTCTGATCTGCTAAACTACTTCATGTGGTACTTTGACTTAGTACAAAAACTTAACCAAATGTTGCAGCTTCAGATTTTATCCATTGTTTATACCATTTCGTGCATTTATCCTTCGTATAGGTGTTTAGTGTTTTTTATAGGCATTGCATGCATTTTGCATATTTGGGGTCTTATCAGGTACTTATGGAGCATATGGAGCATATGGAGCATATGGAGCATACTTGGATTTTGGCTCATGAAGTGAAGCTTGAATCAAGCTGCTAGGCTATGGAAGAATTGCAGTGATACTGTATGGATAGAGTAGAGATGTACTGTGAAGCCCTATGGACTCGAGTGAAGATTTGCAGAGAAGATGGACGGCTCACTCGAACTTTCCACTCGACCAGGCACTCGAGTGAGCCCTCAACACAGGCTCACTTGAGCTCAGCATCACAGGCTCACTGGACTTCAGCATCACCTGCCTACTCCACCCGCCTACTTGAGTGACAACTCGACCACCCCACTCGACTGTTGGGTCGAGTGTGCACTCTTCGACTATTTTTTCCTTAAAACTCAGAAAATGTAATAAGCACTTTTGACTAGGTATAAAAGCGCCTCATTAAACCTAAATAAAATAGGATCGAATAGCGCCACTTTGGCTTAGTAATCTTTAGGTTTAGCTCTCGTTTTCTCTCTCTCGTGTTCTTGTTGTTCTTCATAGTTCTACATTTTCTGCAACTTTGTAACTTTGATAACTTTTAATAAAATTAGTACTTGCATTTTATTTCTTCTTCAACCTTGCTCACAAGATCATAGGCTAAATCACATATGTCAAGCTTAGGCTTTTATGGGTTTTAGACCCCAGCTATGATCATAGTGAGTGCGTAGTAAAGTTGGGATATTTGGGGATGGATTAGGGTAGCTTCTCTCTGTTTTGCTATGGTTTAGACTGATTGATCATAACTAGATTTGATTTCCCTCATGGGTGAGTGTGTTTTAATGCTTGTTCTCCCCTGATCAAGGAAAACATG
Source organism: Cardamine flexuosa (assembly GCA_963555745.1). Taxonomy (NCBI): domain Eukaryota; kingdom Viridiplantae; phylum Streptophyta; class Magnoliopsida; order Brassicales; family Brassicaceae; genus Cardamine; species Cardamine flexuosa. Next base: position 18,322,975 of record OY743216.1, on the reverse strand, counting down.
ATTTAAGATGGTCTCATGAGCACGACCCATGCCTTGAGCCATTGGATAGACTTTTTCCGGGGTTTAGAGTACAATAGCGTGAGGGTGGATGCATCAGACTTTGATTTATGTCACGACTCCACCTATTCATGAACTCTTCTTGACTTGAATATGCTGAATCTTCATGCCTGATCCAACTCCCCACACTATGCTTACTGGGTTGGGTCTTGAGGATCTCTACCACGACCCATGCATTTAGCTAGTTATGAAGTGTGTTTTCTACGGTAGTCATGTGATGAAATTGCTAGTTAATAGCTGCAATAGAACAGAGTGTTTGCGATCCTGTGATTTGCATCCCTAGAGTCCCTATTTTTCTCCATAGTTCACATTTGCTTAGTAATCGTTCACTGTAATTTTTCTCTGTTTTTACTGTAGCACTCGACCTCACCACTTGATCAGTGTGGTCGAGTCATCACTAGTACTGGGATTTTGCCTGCTTAGTTCCATGATATACTAAAGTGTGACAGACTTTGGTACCTCTAGTATCAATTAGGGTTTTCAGTAGATTTCTCGTTTAGACTGCTAGAATACCAAACCCTTTTGATAATTACTTGAATAGCTAATCTTGATAATCTACTAGTTGCTGTAGACCACTCTTGATTGGTTCGACATAGTTATAAGTTTTACCACTATACTACAATTGATTAGAAGCTTTATGTTTTATCCCTCTAGGCTTAGGTTGATTGCTCAGCTGTCTTTCTCTGCTTAGTGTAGCTAAAATCCTAGTAACAATTTCCTTTTAGAGAGAAAAAGTCCCTCCAGAGAGCGACGTATCTCAATTCCTAGGAAATACTTTAGAATCCCAAGATCCTTAATGTTATAAAATGATTTTAGAAAGGTTTTAGTATCTTTTATACCTTCCTTATCATTTCCGGAAATGATAAGGTCATTAACATACACCAAGATGGCCACAATCCCCTTAGAGCATTGTAGAGTGAACAATGTATGGTCAGCTTCTGATCTCTTGAACCCTCGGTCTTTGAGAGTGGAGATGAGCTTGTGATACCACGCTCTAGGAGATTGCTTGAGCCCATAGATAGCTTTCCTAAGCCTAAGAACCTTTCCGGGAGCAGTGGAGCTTTCAAGGCCCGGTGGAGGTGTCATGTAGACTTCCTCTTTGAGTTCTCCTTGGAGAAATGCGTTCTTCACATCCATTTCCCATAGTTCCCAGTCTAGGTTTGTTGCCAAGGAGAGAATCACTCTAATGGTGTGAAGTTTGGCCACCAGAGCAAATGTATCAGTGTAGTCATCTCAATAGGTTTGCGTGAAACCTCTTGCTACCAGGCAAGCTTTGTATCTCTCAATGTCTCCATTGCTCAGGTATTTGATGGTGAAGACCCACTTAGAACAAAGAGCTCTCTTCCCTGGTGGTAAATCAGCTTCATCCCATGTATGGTTCCTATCCATAGCTCCCACTTCATCTTCCACAGCTCCTAACCATCTCTCGTCTTCTTTGGATTCCTCATAACTCTATGGAGTTCTGTGGGAATCAACTTATCCAAAGTACACTTGATGATCACTCGGCAAAAAGGCAAGCAAACATGTAGTTGGATAGGCTGGCCACAGCTTGACAATTGTACAATACTCTTGTGTTCTTCCAATTGTCAGCACCAAATCTCTGTCTAGTGCTCCTTAGTGTAAGGCTTGGATCAGGATCAGTTTCATGCTCAGACTCATCATCTTGATCTTCCGGATCTATCTGCTCATTGGTAACATTCTGCACATCTTCTTGATGCATGTTACTCTCAAGATGTGTAGTCTCGGTGGGAGATTGATGAAGTGAGGCTTCTGGTGAGTTCCCAGAGGTGCGGTGAGGCGCTTGTGCTCCTTGAGCATTTGGCGTTACACTGCCTTTACTCATGGGACTCTCATTTCCGGAGGTAGCCGGATGATCACTACTTGGCAAAAGGTTCCCAAAGTGGTTGAGTAAATGCTGAAGCCTTGCAGCTCTATCTGATGGTGATCTTGCAAGGTCCTTCAGACTTTCCCAATCCTTTTTCTCATAAAACCCTTGGTGCTCTATGAACTTGACGTCCCTTGATACATGATATCGATTCCGGGTGACACTGTAGCACTTGTAGCCCTTTTGGGTAGTATAGTAGCCTAGGAACATGCACTTGGTGCTCTTGGTGTCTAGCTTATCTCTTAGCTCACCTGGTACCAAGACAAAATAAACACACCCAAAAACTCGTAAGTGATTAATTTTAGGCCTAGTTTTGTTAAGTATTTCAAAGGGAGAGATATCATTTAGGATCCGTGTAGGTATCTTATTGATGAGATAGCATGCAGCAAGAACAACATCTCCCCAGAATCTTCTAGGGACATTTGAGTGGAACATCATCGATCTTGCCACTTCCATGAGATGCCTATTCTTTCTCTCGGCAACGCCATTTTGTTGTGGCGTGTATGGACAACTTGTTTGGTGAAGAATGCCATGCTTTGCTAAGTGCTCCTTGAATCTATGTCTCATTTATTCTCCTCCATTTTCTGATATTAGTACCTTGATGTTACCATTAAAACGATTAGTCACATGTTTTTGAAATGTAATAAAGGCATCCATTACTCTATCTTTAGAAGGTAGTAATGTAACCCAAGTATATTTTGATTTTTCATCTATAAATGTGACATACAACTTATTGTTATCTCTAGATAAGCAAGGTGAGGTCCAAACATCTAAGTGAACAAGATCAAAACAATTTTCATATAAAGTTGAAGACTTAGGAAAAACGGTTCTACAATGTTTGCCGAGAATACAAGCCTCACAACTAGAACGATAAAAGGAAATACTAGGAAAAATTATTTCAAGAGCTCGCAAATGTGGATGTCCTAGTCTAGCATGCCACATTGCATTGGTACTAACAGAAGCAAAACATGATTTAAATATAACAGGTTTAGAACTAACTGAAGTAGAATTTTCAAGAACATATAAACCGCCTTTTGAATCTCCTTCTCCGAGAACCTTCCCGCTATCAATATCCTGAAAATGAAAACTGTTAGGACCAAATATAGCATAGCAATTTAAATTACAAGTTGCTTTTTTAACCGAGACAAGATTAGAGGTAAAGGTAGGCATGAAAAATGCTTTATATTTCCTATCAAATAGTCTTAAATAACCTAATCCTCTTACGGGAATCCTATCTCCATTAGCAATAATCACATTACCATTAGCCAGTTTCACATTCTCTATCAAGTTTGGATTACTAATCATATGATGAGATGGTCCGGAATCAATAACAAGTGATTTAATTGTTAAAAAGGCTAATAGAGTGATACCAGATCCCTTAAGGTTGAGAGCGGCAATAGACTTGATGAGAACGTCCAAGTCTGACTTTCTCACGAATCCATCATCATATGCCACCATAGCTTGCTCTTCTCCGCTCTTTAACGAGTTCCCTTTAACTTGCTCGCTTGCGCCTTCGGTAGAGGAGAGATTGGCCTTGAAATTGGTGGGTTGGAGGTGAGGATGCAGGATCCAGCACTTGTCTTTGATGTGTCCTCTCTTCTTGCAGTGATCACACACCAAGGTTTTCCGATCCTCTCCTTTGAACACGCCTTTCTTAGCCGAAGCTAGTTCCTTGACTCCACAAAAGAGACCAATGGATCCTTGTTCTCTTTGAATCTGGGAACACACTTCATCAAGGCTAGGGAGCTTCTCAGCTCTAAGGATGTTCTTGGTGAGGTCGTTGAAAGCCAGATTGAGAGTGAGAAGAAGTCCAAAGACTTGGTCTTGCTCACGCCTCTCTGGAAGAATGGTGGTATCCGTGGCGAATGGTCTAACCATCTCCAACTCGGCCCAAAGAGATCTGAACTTCCCAAAGTGCTTGGTGAACTCAAGATCTTCTTGGCTGAGATTGTTGATAGCTCTCTTGACTTCAAAAACGCACGTGAGATTGGTGATGTTGCCGTACATGTTCTTGAGAGAATCCCACAGCTCCTTTGCGGTTCACAATAGGAATACGCTTCAAGAATTGGAGGATCAAGAGAGTTTTAAAGGAGACCAAGAACGGTTTGATCAGATTGGAACCACTTGTTCGCCTCAGCCGTGTCTTCCTCTTTCCATTTTAAATAATCTTCTCCATCTTCCTTCACGGTGGAGCTTGGAGCTTGTGAAGTTTCAACATGGCTCCATAACCCTCTTCCACAAAGCGCCGTGCATGTAGTCCTAGACAACAGAAGATAGTTGGTTCCTCTAAGGATAATCGGAATCACAATCGGTTTTGGATTATCCATAGATCCATTGAAGAAAGTGAAATGAGATGAAGAAGTTTTGGTTGAAAGGATGAAGTCTTTAGAGAAATGAAACAAAAGTTTGAATGAGAAAGTAGAAAGTATGAAGATTGAAATGAAAAGTATGAGAATCAAGATCTTTGCTCTGATACCATGTGAGTTTGGAAAGTCTAAATGCGGAAAAACAAATAAGAGACAACGAGGATGATGAATTCATTCATTGACAAAAATGACGAAGTATTAAGGACCCAATGATTAGGTCAGTAAGGAGAAGCCCTAGTGATAAGACAAGTGAACAATGACCATAGGGGCAAATGGCTAGTTGGACTAAGGCATTGACCCACGTGTGGATAAGGAGATGACTTCTATCCGGAAGCAAAGGTTTTGCCTGAACTTTGCACAAGGATCTTTCATAAACTTCATAAATGACCCAAACTTTGCACAAACTCAATTCTTCTCCTGACCACATTTCTTCAAGGTGTTCTTGAGTCGTATTAAAGCTTCTGGCTGATCTCTTCCATCTTCCAACACTTTGGATCATGTCACCATCAGTCAAAACCATGCTCATAGTCTCCCTTGGTCTTGTTCCTTTGTCATGACCATACTCGTCTATGTTCAATAGTAAGTGCTTCTATCAACAGATTGTCTTAGTTGCTGAGGTTGGTTTCCTTGCCATGATCAGTCTTTTTATTCATTGATTTTTCTTGTTTTGAATCTGGTAAGGATATAACCTTCTTTCTTGGAAGTTATGTAGTCATAGGGACTTTTTTTTGTTGCTTTGGTGCATACTGATTCCTCAGTAGTTCCTTAAGATATACCCATGTGGTTATTGTTGGCTTATCGTAATACCAGCGATAACCTACTTCTTGCACCCACCACTTATAAGCATCTCGAAACAGCCGGCCAATTGCATAACTTAACTTCTTCTCTTTCAGAATGTGGTTATAGTAAAACCAGTCTTCCATGTTTCGTTCCCACTCTAAATAGTTTCTTTTTCATGAAAACTTATAGGGTTCAAGCTCATTAGTATATTGAAAATCAGAATAAAAATTCAACTTAGATTTGGGACTGTGAGAGGTTTTTTGTAAGCCGCTGCAAGTTGATCTCAGTGTTTTGTCTGGTAGCTTGGGATTAATCTCTTGTTCCCTCCTTTTTCTGGCTCTGTTCTTTTCCTTAAAAGCAGCAAATCTTTCATCCATCATCTTCTGCATTTTTTCTGGTAACATTTCAATGAAGAGCTTGTTACTGTCTTGATTGAATATTTGTTAATATCGGACATTTCTGCGTGAAAAAAACAACACAAAACTAACCCAGTAACAAGTTCCTTTGAAATAAATCACGACCAAATGAACAAAAACCGAAAATGACTCTTCAAATGCCGATGAACCCTAATCGCGACTGTTCGACAAAATTGACTTTGACAAATTATCAAAACTCATTCAATAATTCCAGAATAAATTTTAACCAATACTAGACTTGTCCTACGTTCAGATACAATTGATTTCTCGATTTTATGACAAGCCAATATTTAATGATAATCAAAACAAATTCGGACAGAAAAAACTTAACTTCCGAAGTGGCTTTAATACCACTTAATATGATTCTGCTCCAAAATCGTCACTTCAGAAGCACGTATAGATGAAAATGATGAGATGGTGAGAAATATCAAATGGATTCAAGTAACAGTGGAGTGTATGGTCACACTAAGGTTGCAGAATTCCTTAGATTCACCAGTGGATCAATGGGTCACACAAAGGAAATGAAACTCCTTTGATTTACCTGTTTTGATCTAGTTCTTAGAAGAGTTTGAGAATAAAAAGCTATATAGATTAAACTGAAGGTTTACAAGGGAATATAAAGAGAAAGAAACAAAGCTGAAACAACATGCAAATAGTCTTGGAAATAACAAAACTAAATAAAGCAGAGTTTAAAATAAAAATAACTCATCAGCTCCCTTTGCTTGCTTATGGCCACGCCTATATGTTTAAAATTGGGCCTTGGGCTTCCTTTTCAACAATGGCCAATGATGAAGTGAAACAGCCACCTCATTAAAAACCTTGTCAAGAAAACCCAATGGGACAAAACTTGACAAGGAAAAAAGAGTACAACTGAGACACTTTTCCCATTTGTTAAAATCACTTAGCTTGAATCAAAACCAAAGTGGTTTGACAACCTTCACCTTCATCTTGGCTGTCTTGAATCCATATCTTCTTAAGAAATCCTCCCACAGCTTGGTTGAATATTTTAGCTCTTGATCGAGTCATTGGACCAGTTGGTGCAACAAGATCATTCTCAGATTCAAGCTCATCCTCAGGTTCAAGCTGCTTCTCTGATTCAGGTTCTTTCCCATGCTCCAAGCTTCTTATGCCATCTAGGATCACATCAGAAATGAATTAAAAATAAAACTATGTCGTTTTTAACATCTCGCCCTTATGAATAAATGGAAAAAAAAAACTAAAACAAAAGACATCTCAGATGTTAACATTCGCACTTGCAGAGATCATAAAAATAGTATTGACGTGACTTACCTTGGTGTGATTTATATGAATCCTTGAGTAGTCCACGTAGAATCCTTCCCTTGTCTCCATGCATGCTATTTGTTCCTCTTTGCTTATTCCTTGTAATTCATGCTTGTCTTGGTAGATCCGAGATAGCTTCTTGAACTCTTGGTCTAAAGCTTCCTTGTCCTCATGCTTACTTTGAGAATCTTCCATGAGAAAAGTTTGAACGGCATCATTGAACTTGTCCGTGAGTGTATTAAACTTGCTCCAAGTGATTCGTCCTTCCCTTACGGTTGGTAGCTCCGTTGGTGATGTGAGGTCCTGATCATTCCCTCCTTCTTGAGAAGATCCTGTCCTCAGAATTATATTGCCTGCATCAAAAGTGAGATTTTAAAGAGATTAGATGCGGAAATAAGGACAGAGATTAGATGAACTAGAGAGAAAGAGAGGTTCAGCCATTTTCTTCTTTAAGCCTATGGAGGCGAGAATTGTGTTAGGTTACAAGAAAAAGGGGTTTCCTCCTTTTATAGAAGAAGGAGGAAGCCCTAAATGAAAAGAAAAACAAAAAACTGCAGCAATAGTGAAACGCAGTTTATAGCATGAATAGTGACATTGCTGGAACAAGAAGACGAAGACTCACGGGATGAATAGTAATACTCACGGGATGAATAGTAATCTCGGGTCTCAGGATGAATAGTACCCGGGGTGAATAGTACCCCGCCTTCTGCACGGAATGCCTTTTCTCAATACTCCCCCTCATGCTTAGCCGTCGACGAACAAAGACTAAGCTTGGACCTACATAGGCGTTACCTCGGTAAAAACCTCATCATAGAAAAAAACCACTTGGGAAAAAATCTGTGATGAGGAAAAGAGCATAACGTCTACGAGTAGGGGATATGATCAAGGGTGAGTTGGATCCATAAGCCCTAGTTTGCTGTAGATGTGTTTGCAAACCTTAAGACTAGTTGGTCTTCACTTCTTGTAAAGCATGGTAGTGTGACTCCTTCTTTGATCTTCTCTCGAACTTTGTGGCAGTCAACTTCTACGTGCTTGGTCCTCTCGTGAAACACAGAGTTGCTGGCAATGTGTATAGCAGCTTGATTGTCACAATGCATAGTGATAGGTCTTGTGGTTTCAATGCCTAGATCTCTGAGTAGTGCCTTAAGCCAAATGAGTTCTTCTGTGAGCTTCCTCATTGCTCTATACTCAGATTCAGCACTTGAACATGACACTACCTTCTGCTTCTTAAACTTCCATGTCACCAAATTCCCTCCAATGAATGTGCAATATCCAGTGGTTGACTTCCTATCATTTGTGTCACCAGCATAGTCTGTATTACAATAACCAACAATCTCGGCATTCTCATTCTTTCCCATCCATATGCCTTGTCCCGGACTCCCTTTTAGATACTGAGTATCCTCTCCACCATATTCCAATGGTAGACTGTGGGTTTCTGCATGTATTGACTCACCTGATTCACAGCAAAACATAAGTCAGGTCTTGTTAAAGTCAGATAGATAAGCTTACCCACTAGTCTTCGGTATTGGAGTGGATCAGCATATGGTTTGTCTAATGGATCTTCTTCTTCGAGCTCCTTGCCCTTTTTCTCCCCCTTTCGCTTGACCTTGTAGCCATCTGCAATAGGAGTTTTGGCTGGCTTTGCTCCTATTTTACCTGTCTCATTCAGCAAGTCAAGAGTATACTTCCTTTGTGATAGAAATAAGCCCTCCGAAGAGCGACATACTTCAATTCCTAGGAAATATTTTAGTTCTCCAAAATCTTTGATATCAAACACAGTTTTAAGATAGGTTTTAGTTTTGAGAATACCTTCCTTATCATTGCCGGAAATGATAAGGTCATCCACGTAGACCAATACTACAACGATTTCTCGTGGACTTTGGACTGTGAACAATGTGTGATCAGCTTCAGATCTCTTGAACCCTTTCTCTTCGAGAGTACAGCTCAGTTTGTGGTACCAAGCTCTTGGAGATTGCTTTAGTCCATAGATGGCTTTTCTAAGCTGCAGAACTTTTCCTGGAGCAATGGAGTCTTCAAGGCCTGGTGGTGGAGTCATGTACACTTCTTCTTCAAGTTCTCCTTGCAAGAACGCATTCTTTACATCCATTTGCTATAACTCCCAATCCAGATTTGTAGCCAATGAGAGAACAACTCTAACTGTATGCAGCTTGGCGACTGGAGCAAACGTTTCCGTGTAGTCGTCTCCATAAGTCTGTGTGAATCCTCTTGCAACAAGTCTGGCTTTGTACCTCTCAACACCTCCATTGCTCAGATACTTGATAGTGAAAAGCCACCTTGAACTAACAGCCTTCTTTCCCAACGGTAGGTCGGCTTCATCCCATGTATGATTCCTTTCCATAGCCCCAACCTCATTATCCACTGCTCCAATCCATTCGTTACTCCCTTTGGCTTCTTCATAACTCTGTGGAATCTATTGAGCATCAATTTTCCCAAGGAAGCCTTGATGAGCGGTTGGCAACAGGTCAAGCAAACACACAGCTTGTATAGGATGCGCCACAGCTTGGTTGTTGAAATAGACTCTAGTGACCTTCCAATGTTCGGGTCCAAACCTCTGTCTAGTGCTTCTCCGAAGAGGAGGTGGCGGTGGAGGAGGAGGAGTTTCTGCTTCATGTCCAACCTCATCATGGTGATCCTCTTGAACCACATCTTCAGTCATACCATCCTCATCTTGAACTTGGTCTTGTTCCCTGTCAAGTGGGTTTGGTTCCGGCTGAGTGTGCTCAGTGGTATCAGTTTTTTCCATGGGGTTTGGAGCAGCCTGTGTATTCCCAAGGTCAGTATTGGGTTGATCTTCTGTAGTCTCCACTCCTTGTTGGTTGGTTTCGAAATTATCATATTGTTCTTCTCTCCGAGGAGGAGGATTCCCAAGATGACTAAGGAGATGTTGGAGACTAGCGGCTCTATCTGATGGTGATCTTGCCAAATCTTTCAAACTCCCCCAATCCATCTTGTCGTAATACACTTGGTGCTCAATGCACTTGACATCTTTTGACACAATTGTTCTGTTCTTTGAGAGGTCATAGCACTTGTAGCCCTTTTGAGTAGTAGAGTAGCCTAGGAACATGCATTTTGTGCTCTTAGCTTCAAGCTTGTCCCTTAGTTCACCTGGTCTCAGTACAAAACAAATGTAACCAAACACTCGTAAGTGATCAATAGAAGGTTTGGTTTGGTTCAATACCTCAAATGGTGCTAAATCAGTTAGGATCCTTGTTGGTGTCCTATTTATCAGGTAACAAGCTGCCATGACAGCATCACTCCAGAATCTCCTTAGAACATTGGTGTTAAACATCATGGATCGTGCAACTTCCATAAGATGTCGATTCTTCCTCTCAGCTACACCATTTTGTTGAGGTGTATACGGGCAGCTAGTTTGATGTATGCTCCCATGTCTTGCTAAGTGATCTTTGAACTTGTAACTAGTGTATTCCCCCCCCCCCCCATTATCAGACCTGAATACCTTGATCTTGGCATTAAACTGGTTAGTAACATATGATTGAAAATTAACAAATGCATCATATACTCTATCCTTAGATGCAAGCAGTGTGACCCATGTATATTTTGATTTCTCATCAATAAATGTAACATAATATCTATTATTGTCTTTAGATAAACATGGGGCAGTCCAAACATCTCAATGCACAAGATCAAAACATTTTTCATAGAAAGTTGAGGACTTAGGAAAAACAGTTTTACAATGCTTTCCTAGAATACATGCTTCACAGTTCATATGATTAAAGACAACATGGGGTAAGATAATCTCTAAAGCCCTAGCATGAGGGTGACCAAGTCTATCATGCCACGGTTTATTTGGGCTAACAGCATAACAAGATTGACAAGAAAGAGAAGTATTTTGTTGCTGGAGAATCCTCAAAAACATATAAGTCACCATTAGTGTTCCCTTCTCCCAGAACTCTTCCACTCTCAATATCCTGAAAATGGAAGCTATTAGGGCCAAATATAGCATATCAATTACGATCATTTGTAGCTCTTTTTACTGAGACAAGATTAGAGGTGAACTCGGGCATGAAGAACGCTTTAGAGGTCTTATCACAAAGTTTTAAATCACCTACTCCTCTTATGCGGATACTATCACCATTTGCAATTATCACATTTCCATTAATAGGTTTAACATTATTAATGAGGTTAGGGTTACTAATCATATGATGAGAAGCCCCAGAATCAATAATCAGTGTTTTATTTTGTGATTTAGGTAAAGAAGCAAAGTGAGTGATACCAGATTCTTTATTGGTAAGGGCAGCAATGGACTTGATGAGAGCTTCAAGGTCCGACTTCCTAACAACATCATTGGAGTAGGCAACCATAGCCAGTTCATCTCCTTGTCTAGATGGTCCGGCCTGAGCTTGCTCAGTTGAAGCTTCTTGAGAGTAGTTCGTTTGAACCTTGAACTTTGCTAGCTTAAGATGTGGATGTAGTATCCAACATTAATCCTTGATATTGCTTCTCTTCTTGCAGTGATCACACACAAGAATCTTCATATCTTCAGACTTGAAAGTAACTTTGTGTGCCATGACCATTTCCCCTTTGCCACTGAAGAGACCTACTGAGCCTTGTTCACGTTGGATTTGAGAGCACACCTCATCTAAGCTTGGTAACTTCTCAGCTCTAAGGATGTGCTTGATGAGATCATTGTAAGCCGGGTTCAATGTGAGAAGCAGACCAAAGACCCTATCTTGTTCACCCTTTTCCTTGAGAGCACTTGGATCCACCGAGAAAGGTCTTAGCATCTCGAGTTCAGCCCACAGTGATCTGAATTTTCCAAAGTGTTTTGTGAAGTCAAGATCTTCTTGGCTGAGATTGTTGATAGCTTTCTTGACTTCAAACACTCGGGTAAGATTGGAGACATTTCCATAGACATTCTTTAATGTGTCCCATAGCTCCTTTGTCGTCTCACAATAAGAATAAGCTTCAAGTATTGCGGCTTCAAGTGAGTTTTGAAGTAGTCCAAGAACCCCCTGATCTTCCTGAAACCATTTGCCATCTTTAGAACTTGGATCTCCACTGATCTCTTTTCCATCTTCATCTGTGATTACTTTCTTATATTGGGTTTCAATGTGATTCCAAAGACCACGACCACACAAATTTATCTTGGTGGTTCTAGCCCAGAGTAAGTAGTTCACACCTTTGAGAGTAACTGGTATAGGAACAGATTTTGAAGAATCCATGCTTCAGCGTTTCTTCTAACCAACGCACCAACAAATTCCCAGATTGATCCTAACTTTGCTGAGAAATCACAAGTTCTGTTGGTGTCATTGTTGCTACAGTACAGCCGAAAATCTGTCAAAACCAGAAGAGAGCTGAAGATATATAGAGCCAGCAATGGAGATTAATCTGCCTAGACAGGACAGAGATCTGCTGAGATCTTCAAGTATTGACAAGAAGAACAAACAAATTTCGGAATTGAGAACTTGAAAAACAAAAAAACAAAAATGGCTGTGGTGTGAAGAGAAGAGAATAGTAACTGAGGAGAAATCAAGAGAATAGCTAGAACTGATTGAATACAAACAGAGAATCAGTAACCTGCTCTGATACCATGAGATTTTAAAGAGATTAGATGCGAGAATTGTGTTAGGTTACAAGAAAAAAGGGGTTTCCTCCTTTTATAGAAGGAGGAAGCCCTAAATGAAAAGAAAAACAAAAAAACTGCAGCAATAGTGAAACGCAGTTTACAGCATGAATAGTGACATTGGTGGAACAAGAAGACGAAGACTCACGGGATGAATAGTAATACTCACGGGATGAATAGTAATCTTGGGTCTCTGGATGAATAGTACCCGGGGTGAATAGTACCCTGCCTTCTGCACGGAATGCCTTTTCTCAATAAAAAGGGGTTAAATCAGCTACATTGAATGTTCTTGAAATGTTGAACTCACCTGGTGAGTCGATACGATATGCATTGTTGTTGATCCTCTCCAAAACATTGAATGGGCCTTCTCCTCGTGGTGATAGCTTGGAACGTCGTTTGGTTGGAAACCTCTCTTGCCTCATATGCAACCAAACCAATTCTCCTGGTTCGAAGATCATCTCCTTACGGTGCTTATCCGCTGTTGCCTTATATTTCTCGGTCGTATTCTCGATGTTGTCCTTTACAGTCTGATGGAGCTCACGCATCATCTCAGCTCTGGTGACACCATCTTGGCAAACCTGATCAACTTGTTCAATCGCCTAAGGTCTAATGGCATCAAAAGTTGGATCCCATAGACAACTTCAGAAGGGGACAACTTAGTAGCCGAATGGTTAGCATGATTATAAGCAAATTCAACATAAGGAATACATTCCAACCAATTTTTCAAGTTTTTACCAATCGTGGCTCTTAGCAATGTGGAGAGCGTGCGGTTTACCACTTCAGTTTGTCCGTCAGTTTGGGGATGACAAGTTGTGGAAAACAAAAGTTTGGTACTAAGTTTCCTCAATAATGTTTTCCAGAAGTGGCTTAAGAACTTCGTATCTCTATCTGACTCAATGGTTCTTGGTAATAGCACCACTTTTATACATGCCTTAGAGTAGATTTTATCCATTGTTTATACCATTTCGTGCATTTATCCTTCATATAGGATGTTTCATATTTCTGTATAGGCATTGCATGCATTTTGCATATTTGGGGTCTTATCAGGTACATATGGAGCATATGGAGCACACTTGGATTTTGGCTCATGAAGTGAAGACGTGTGACAAGCCTTATGGAGTCGAGTGGAGATTTCAGAGAAGGTGGATAGCTCACTCGACCAGACCACTCGAGTGAAGCACTCTCAGACAGGGTCACTCGACCAGACCACTCGAGTGAAGCACTCTCCGACAGGCTCACTCGACCAGACCACTCGAGTGAAGCACTCTCAGACAAGCACACTCGACCTCAGCATCACAGGCTCACTGGAATTCATCACCGCCTGCCCACTCGACCAGTCCACTCGAGTGAAGCACTCTCAGACAAGCCCACTCGACCACTCCTGTAACGCCCGTGTTCTGGAAATTAAGTAATTTAATTAATTTAGAAACTCTTTCCAGTTTATGAACCTTAGACAAGTCTCGAGAAATTAACTATGGGGTTGAAATAATTAATTTAGATTTGTTCCGGGGGTGTCATAAATTGGTTCGAAAGTTGTGGGGGTTTTTCTCAAAAGTATCAAGTGGTAAACAAAATTGGTTTTCTCTTCTTCTCCTTCTTGAGCTCGCCATTTGTGAGGAGGGAGAGTAAGTTTCTTGAGCTTGTGAGAGAAGAGAAAGAAGAGAGAAGAAGAAAAGAAAAGAAGAAGAGAAAGGCTTTGTGAGCTTGTGGAGCTTGGATCTTGCGATATCAAGTGTGTGGAACTTTGTGAAGCTTGGAAGAAGGAAGGTTTGGAGTGAGGCTTTGTGGCGTGGAGCTTGGAGGAGGAAGAGAGATCTTTCTTGAGCTTGTGGAGTCCATCTAAGGCTAGATCCTTCATAGCTTTGGTGAAGGGAGGGAGAGACAGAACTGTCAGAGTCCGGTAGAGAAGAGTTTCGACCTAGCAAATAGTAGGCAAAGGTAACGAAATTTTTTGGGATGGTAGCTAAGACCTATATCTAGATATGAACTTTTGCGGATGTTGATTTGAGTCAATATTCAAAGAGTTATAGGCGTTTTCATGAACTGTTTTGTCTCAGACGCGATTTGGACCAGCGTCTATTCAAAGGAAGATCGCAAGTGAACCTTCGGTCTGATCGCTACGAAATTTTGTGCGTAGCTTCAGGACATCTAGGGGAAGATTTGCAACGGTGGGAATTGAGTGTGGACGGTTAGATTTCGTTTCGTGATCCCATCTTTCAGGCTGACCGTTCTGCGATGTTTCCATAATGTTTTCAGTTTAGGTTAAATGTTGTTTTTGGTTGTTGTGGTTGGCTGTAGGGTGAGTTGAGCTACTGTTGGCGAGTGGGAAGTCACTGCTGGTTGGGTGATTGTTGTTTTTGGTTCAAAAATCATCTTTGTTTTCAAGGTGAGTTTGTGACCAAAGGTTAACATTAATCCTTGTGTGGGGGTTTGTGGGGTAGTTAGAGAAGCATGGATTGTTGCTTGTTGTGCCTTGTTAAGCTTTAACTGTGTATTATTGCTTGGCTTGGTGATGGTGATTTTCATGGGTTCTTGGTGAATTTCATGGATCATTGTGGAGTTTTAGTGTGTGCTTACTAAGCTTGTGAGTTTTAGCTTTTCATGGGTTTTGAATTGTTAAGTGGTTAGTCATATATGCTATTGATTTCTTTTCATGGGTTGATGATTAGGAATTGATAGGGCTGTGGTTGTGGATTATTTTCATGCGTGAATTTGATCAAGTAGAAATTAACGCGTGGTGTGTTTGATTTCTTGTTGTTGTGGTTGGTTGAAATTGTGTGTGGCTTTCATATGACCTGTTGTTGGGAGGATCAATCTCACTCAGCGTTTGGTTTACCAAATATTGATGCATCACTTTTGTCGATGCAGGTAAAGATAAGGCGTGATCGTGGAATCGAGGCAGTGAAGAGGGGATGATTAGGACCCGGTAGTTTTGTGGTTTTTGTTAGCTTTCGAAGGATTGCTAGAACCGGTAGAACTGTTGACCTTCGTGGTCGTATATGTAAATGGTTGCTATTGTATGGTTTTGAATGTTTAATGTATGGGCATTAGTTCATTAATTCCATGTTCAAAAAAAAAAATGCGGTTGCCACAACTCCACTCGACTGCTGGGTCGAGTGGGTACTCTCCGACTTTTTCTCCTTAAAACTTGCAAAATGTAATAAGCGCTGGAGACTATGTATAAAAGCGCCTCATTAAACCTAATTAGGGGATAATCAAATAGCGCCGCTCTGGCTTAGGAATTGTTAGGTTTTCTCTCATTTTTCTCTCTATTGTTCTTGCTCTTCTTGATAGTTTTTCATTTTCCAGCAACTTTGTAACTTTGATATCTTTTTATAAATTAGTGTTTTCATCAGATTTCTTCTCCAACCTTGCTCACTTTTCTGGGTTTCAGACCCCAGCCATGATCACCATGTGTGAGTAGTAAAGTTGAGATTTTTGGGGATGAATTAGGTTAGCTTCTCTCTGTTTCGTTATGGCTTAAATAGTTTGATCTTCACTCAGTTTCGACTCCCTCTTGGGTGAGTGATTTTAATGCTTGTTCTCCCCTGATCAAGGAGAACATAATCTTAGATGGTTTTATGAGCACGAACAATGCCTTGAGCCATTGAATAGACTTGTTCCGGGGTTTAGAGTACAATAGCGTGAGGGTGGATGCATCAGACATTGATTTATGTCACGACTCCACCTATTCACTTGTTATGAACTCTTCATGCCTGATCCGACTCCTCACACTATGCTGACTGGGTTGGATCTTGGGTCTCTCTACCACAAACTATGGATTAAGATGGTTATGAAGTCTGTTGTCTAGGGTAGTCCTGTGATGAAATTGCTAGTTGATAGCTGCAATGGAACAGAGTGTTTGCGATCCTGTAATTTCCATCCCTAGAGTCCCTGTTTTTCCCATAGTTTCATAGCTTGCTTAGTATTAGTTCACTGTGCTTTTTCTCTGTTTTTACTGTAGCACTCGACCTCACAACTCGATCAGTGTGGTTGAGTAGTTTTAGTACTATGATTTTCCTGCTTTGTTCCATGATGTGCAAAAGTGTGACAGACTTTGGTATCTCTAGTATCAATTAGGGTTTTTAGTAGATTTCTCATTTAGATTGCTAGTACCACACCCTTTTGATAATCACTTGAATAGCTAGCCTTATCTATCAACTAATTGCTGTAGACCACTCTTGAATTGTTCGACATAGTTACCTTTCGACATCCACTTACCACTATACTACAATTGATAAACTCTATGTTTTGTCTCTCTAGGCTTAGGTTGATTGCATTGCTGTCTTTCTTTGTTTAGGGTAGGCAAACTCCAAGTTTTAATTTGGCGTCGTTGCCAGTTTTGAGTGTTTTTGTCTACACAGTTAGTTGTTTAAGGCTTACTAGATCAAGTCTGTTACTTTCGAGATCTGGGTACTGATTTGGTTTGGAAAATTTGTCTGTTTTGCATCAGGTACTGTAGCACTCGACCCCCACTCAACCTTACCACTCGAGTACTTGATCGAGTCACTACTCTCTGAATGCAAACACGTTCTCACGGCAGCCAAAACCTAATCCAGTTACTTGATCACATAGATCGCATCAACCAGCGCACTCGTCAAGCTACACCTGCACCTGCTACCCCCATTCCTGCACAACCAGTTCCAGAAACACCTGCAGTCATGGCAGAACAAGTTCCTCAGCGTAGAGTGATTGGAGCAGAAAACGCTCCAAACACTCACTCTCTGAGACAGGGAATTGTAGCCCCCCCAGTCAACAACAATAACTTCGAGATTAAGACGGGTTTGATCTCTATGTTCCAGAATCACAAATTCCATGGACTTCCTACGGAAAACCCGCTTACTCATTTGGATCAGGTTGATAGACTCTGCGAGCTCACCAAAATCAATGGCATCTCAAAAGACAGCTTTAAGCTACGCCTTTTTCTTTTTTCTCTTGGTGATAAGGCTTCTGAAACAAGTATTTTGCCTATATACTAAGAATGAAAACAATCAAACAAAGCATACAAACAAAATACAAGTTTTTCAATTAATCATAGTATAAATATGAGTCAATCCATTGGGTGAATAGCACTAAGCAAAAAGGATGTGTACATTAGCAATTAATTCAAGCCCAATATGAAAGTTGTTTGGTGAAATCTATCAACCTAAATGAGTGCAAAATAAAAGATGAAACTAAAGACTAAGCTCACTAAAGGCTGTCACACTTTAGTAAGTAGCCAGAGACGCAAAAACACAGAAAACTTAAAACTGAAAAAGCCACTCGACTGGTATATGCTCCATAAGTACCTGATAAGACCCCAAATATGCAAAATGCATGCAATGCTTATGCAAAAATACTAAACTCTCTATATGAGACATAAATGCAAGAAATGATATGAACAATGGCTTAAAACTAGACAAAGGCATGATAAAAAGACTCTAAAAACATGCTAAATACAGTGTTATCAACTCCCCCAAACTTACCCTTTGCTTGTCCTCAAGCAAATAGAAAGGATAAGATGAAAGGAGTAGTGTGAAATGTGGGGGTCAGAACCTTAGCAGACTAAACAAACCTCTGACCTCAATGTCATAGTTAACATGTCTAAAATGCAGTACACATAAGTCTTACTTAAAAACCTAGCCATGCTCATCACAACAGAACTTATCAATCAGACTTAACCTCAACAAGCATTCAAAGTAAACTATCCCTTTAACATTAATTAAGCGCGAACAGTGGATCATGCTATGCATTAAGTAAGAACTCATTTGGTTCAAGGACTGGGCTTAAGAGATAAAAATGATCTCTTCTTCCTCTTGTTTATGCATTTAGTAACAAGGATCTCTCAGAGAATTGATTGTACTTTAAGAGAATGCTAAAGGTAAAAGCCAACTGATGCATACAAGAATAGATTCCCATCTACCCAAGCACACACACACTACTGACTTTCCCTAGCTCCATACACAAAATTTGATCCTAACTCTAAACCCTTTTCTTTTCACTAAAGGTAATCATTCTTTTCTCATTCTGGGATCAATAGTTTATGATTTTCTTCTAAGGAGAGGATTAACATTCATTCTCTTTTACTTCTAGCGGAATTGGGGATTTTTCTTTACTGCTAGGCTCTCACTCGACCACTTGGTCGAGTAGACAGGTCGAGTGACTTTTCATACACTATTTTTTTTTTTTTTTCTCTTCATAGAGCCTTCTCATATAATGTATAAACTTCCCAAATCCTATACTAGACACATATTTTTACTATCCTCTCCAAAGAAACATTTTTAGCACTCTCTAATCTTTTTCTTTCTTTTCTCACTTTTTGTTTTATTTCCCATACTCAAACCAACGCCTATTTCAAATTCCCTAGCCTAGTCTGATCTAAAACTCGTGGACCAGAATCTACATGGGAACCTATGCTTGTCGGCCTAAACCTAACACTTTCTCTTAAGTTCAATCGAAAAAATAGGCCTTCCAGTCAGAATTTATTAGGGTATGAAAGAAGTAAGGTTTGGTGCTTTGGGGAACTACTCCAAAGATGGGAGCAGCTATTTGGATCAACAAGAGTGGTAAAAGGGATAAGGAGATCCAAATATGTATAGGGTATCCATGAGTTCATACTATAATTTATAACATGATAATTTTTTAATCAGATTAGGTTCAAATTATTAGGGATAGCATTACAAATCACAACAAGTTTTAACTAAGGCAGAATGCTAACTCTGATTCCAAACAGGGTTCAGCCTTTTGTTTCAAACTTAGGTGCAAGCATTAGAGAACTATAAACTATGGCACTGAAGCCATATGATTGGTTATTAAGCTTATTAGGTTTAACCCTCATTGTTTCCTATGTAAATGTACAGTCCTAAACGAAATGATACTAGACTCAATCCTACAATGCAAATGATACTACATGAACACTCTGTTTTTGAAAAACAATTTTCGAAAATTTTCAAATTTGTATGGTTTTATATGCTCGTAGATGCTGACTCAAGTATGCAAAATTTGAATAAGAAAAGAATAAAGATGTCAAATACATCTCTCAGACATTCCCCCAAACTTAAATTACACAGTCCCTTGTGTAATAAAAATTCAAAGAAAGGTTTGAGAGATTTAAAACAAAGCTAAACAAAAATATGCAATGGTATGTATACTGGTGTGAGATGGGGGTGGTACATTACTGGTGGAGTGGAGAGGGTAGCAGCAACGTCATCCATGATCTCTGTGGTCTAGCTTGGCTCTATACGTTCCACTGCTTATTCCCTGAGACTCTAAACACTAGAAACACATCAAAAGTACCAAAAACATAAAATCTGGAAGCAATATATATATAGGGATAGACATGGGACTTTCTCCCAAGTGAGCTTGTTTTAAGTCACATAGCTTGACTATCCATACTCTTTTTAATCAGGTGGTGGATCATAAAGAGGTACTGGAGACTCCATTTGAAAGAGCTGAGGTGGGAAATGGAAGGTGGGTGCTGTTGTTGCAATGCTGAAAGCTCTACTCTTCCCTGGTACACTTAATTCCTTGGTGACGTCCTTGGGAGAGGAACTACTGTCAGTACTCTTGAGGTCTAGTATCTGAAGCTTCATCTCTTCCAGTTTCCTTGTAAGCTCATTCTCAGCCCGTTTTGATGCCTTGATAATCCAGCTCGAGCAGTCATATAGTGCAGTTTTTACTGCGTTCATGGAAACGTTAAGTTTAGACATCAAACTTGGCGTTTTTGGGCGCATGGGGGTTTGGCTCGACCATGAGCTCGAGTCAGGTGGTCGAGTGACCTCTGATCCTTCTTCATTGAGAGTGATATCCTCTGTTCTGATACCTACTTTATCTGGGTCTAAAACCTCTTCAGGGCTCAAAATCTCACTGTTGGGATCTCCAACTTCCTCTTCTTTAGTCAAAGCAATGTGAACGTGATCATTTTTAGGAGGCTCCTTGAATGGTGCATCAAAGAGATGGTCCATTACTTTAAGAGAGAAAGGCTGCCCATCAATGGTTGGCGTTTTGGCAGCACTATCAAAATCAGACTTTAGCACTAGATCACTCCCCAGATGAAGATCTATCTCCACATTTTTTTTATCAATCGCAGCACCAGCAGATGCTAAGAAGAGCTTTCCCAGAATTAGAGGATCTCTTGGCTCCTCTTCCATTTTCAACACCAAGAAGTCAGTAGGCATCTTATCATGCCCAATTCTGCTAGGGAGATTCTCCATGAGGCCATAGGGACGTTTCATAGTCCTATCAGCTAACATCAAAGAAAGCTTACTTGGTTTGTAATCATCATAGCCCAACTTCTTTGCTAGAGACTGAGACAAAATGATCACAGAAGCTCCCAGATCACATAGAGAGTTCCTGAACACTGTTTGGTTCATAGAGCATGGAGGAGTGAATGATTTTGGGTCTTCAAGCTTCTCTTGCACTATAAGCTCTTTCTCAGTTATAGCCATGCATTCATGAGTGAGGAGTACCATACTTTGTGCTTCTTTTGTTTTTTCCATAACCATATCTTTGATATACTTCTGGGCTGGGGGTATTAGCATCAAAGCATCCAACAGGGGTATATGAAGCTCAACGTCCTTCAGATGTTTCTCGAATAGCTTCTTGTACTTAACTGCCTGCTGCTCTTTATTCCTTCCTGGGAAAGGCAAATGAGGTACATAGGAGGATGTTCCAGAAAATTCGTCTTTCCTTTAGGCTGCGCAAAAAGAATTTCTGGGTTCGCAGCCACTCGAGTAGGTGGTTGAGTGGGCTCTCTTCTGCAGCTTCTTCGGGTTGCAATTCTTCCTGATGGAGATCCTCTCCACCCTGGTCTTCACTGTCCTCAGTGATTTTTTCAGGCTCACTTGGTGGTAGCGGTCTGCCACTCCTCAAGGTGATAGCATGAGCTTTTTCGGTTGTTGATTGTATATGATCAATCTGGCTGGTCTCTAGGTGATGAACTCTAGAGTGGAGGGTGTTGATATGCTGTGTGATGTCAAGGAGTGTGCCCTTAGTGGATTGCAATTATGTAGTGGTTTGTTCTTGACTACGGATGAGTTGCGGTAACAATAATTTGATATCCATATCAGGTGCTGCCTGTTCTTGATTCTTCTTAGTGTGAATCAACATCATATCAAACTTCTCAGCAAGTATCTTGATTTCAGCTCTTGTGCCTTCATCAGATATTCTGGCATCCCTAATACTCTGCTCATTGGCCTCATTTGAAATGCTGTCAGAACTAGCCAAATTCTCTACCAATTCCCATCCATCTTGTACAGCAGTATTAAGGAAATTTTCTTTGCTTGCAGTGTCAAGGCATACCCGGACCATTGGGAGTACTCCTCTGTATAGAATGCATAGCAAGGATTCTCTGGAGAAGTCATTGTGTGGACATTGCCTTGTGTAGTCTGTAAATCTTTCCCAAGCGTCTGATAGTGTTTCCCCTTTCAGCTGGCGAAACAGTGCTATATCTTGACGAAAATTTGCTGCTCTTTTGTATGAGAAGAAATTGGTAAGGAAAGACCTCTTGCAAGAATCCCAGGATGTTATGGAGCCAGGTTGAAGATTTGATTCCTAGTGGGCAGCTTTTTCGCCTAATGAGAATGGAAAAAGTCTCAATCTGAAACCATCTTCAGTGATTCCTTGAATCTTTGTGAGGCTACATATCCTTTCATAGTTATCAAGATGCGCTATGGGGTCATCCTCTTGCTTACCAAGGAATATATAGTCTTGAACCATAGTGATGACTCCTCCTCTAATCTCAAAATCATCACTCACAGGCGGTGCAACTATGCCTCCTCTGTGTGTTTGGTGAGTTGGAGTTTCGTGAGCACCTATTGATCCTGCCATTGGGTATGGTAGTACGCTCGAGTAGAGAGCTCGAGTAGTACCTGCGAAAAATTTAAGTGTAACAAAGTGAGTATCCAAAATAAAAAGTAAAAAGAACTTGATCTCAAAAGCAATGAGATCCTAATTGTAGAACTAAAAACAGCCAAATGGCAACGACGCCAAATTGAAACAAATATTTTGCCTATATGCTAAGAATGAAAACAATCAAACAAAGCATACAAACAAAACACAAGTTTTTCAATCAATCATAGTATAAATATGAGTCAATCCATTGGGTGAATAACACTAAGCAAAAAGGATGTGTACATTAGCAATTAATTCAAGCCCAATATGAAAGTTGTTTGGTGAAATCTATCAACCTAAACGAGTGCAAAATAAAAGATGAAACTAAAGACTAAACTCACTAAAGGCTGTCACACTTTAGTAAGTAGCCAGAGACGCAAAAACACAGAAAACTTAAAACTGACAAAGCCACTCGACTGGTCCACTCGAGTGGTATGGTCGAGTGGGCAAGAGAAACTACTTGATTACTACTCAAATGATCTAAACTGGTGAGACAAACGACATTAAAACTATAGGGATCATAGCGGTGAATCAACTAGCTAGTGAACGGTCTAGAAAGTCTCAGGTGCTAACATGCTCAATCAATAAAGGATCCCGTTAACAACATACTTCATAGCCAGCTCATTCCATAGTTCGTGGTAGAGAGCCCCAAGACCCAACCCAGTCAGCATAGTGTGAGGAGTCGGATCAGGCATGAAGAATCAGCCTATTAAAGTCGAAAAGAGTTCATAACAAGTGAATAGGTGGAGTCGTGACATAAATCAATGTTTGATGCATCCACCCTCACGCTATTGTACTCTAAACCTCGGAAAAAGTCTATCTGATGGCTCAAGGCATGGTTCGTGCTCATGAGGCCACCTAAAATCATGCCCTAACTGGCCAGAAAAGAAGAAGCATTAAAATCACTCACCCAAGAGGGAAAACAACAAATTTTCAAACAAAGTTACACACCCAAGGCGATCAAGAACATCACAAGCCTAATCCAGCCCTAATAACCGTAATCTAACTACTCACACAAATAATTCATGTCGATCCATTCAAACATAGAAATCTCTAAATTTGACATATGTGATAAATAAAGGGGTGATGAACAACTTTGTAGAAGAAATCAAATCCGAATACAAATTATATAAAAAGTTATCCAAGGTACAAAGTGACTAAATCTCAAAAAAATCAAGAACAAAAGATGAACTAGAGAGAGAACGTCTAAAACTAGGTTAAGAGGATAAAATGCGGCGTACCCCTGACATTAGGTTAATCAGGGGTTTTTATACCAAGTCTTAAATATAAATCCGAGTTTTAAGGGAAAAGAGAGAAAATGGCCCACTCGACCTAGCAGTCGTGTGGTGTGGTCGAGTGATGTCTTGAGTAGGTCTCTCGAGCAGGCTGGTGGTGCTGAAGTCTAGTGAACCTGTGATGCTGAGGTCAAGAGTGCCTTTCGAGAGTGCTTCAATCGAGTGCCTGGGCGAGAGTGCCTGTCAAGAGTGCTTCACTCGAGTGCCTGGGCGACAGTGCCTGTCGAGAGTGCTTCACTCGAGTGCATAGGCAAGAGTGCCGGTAGAGAGTGCTTCACTCGAGTGCATAGGCGAGAGTGCCTGCTGAGAGTGCTTCACTCGAGTGCATAGGCGAGAGTACCTGTCGAGAGTGCTTCACTCGAGTGCCTGGTGGAGAGTGCTTCACTCGAGTGCCTGGTGGAGAGTGCTTCACTCGAGTGCCTGGTGGAGAGTGCTTCACTCGAGTGCCTGGTCGAGAGAGCAATCTGTCTTCTCTGCAATCTTCAGTTGACCTCCACAGGGCTTGACTGCACATCTTCACTCCATGAACCAAAATCCAAGTATGCTCCATATACTCCATAAGTACCTGATAAGACCCCAAATATGCAAAATGCATGCAATGCTTATGCAAAAATACTAAACTCTCTATATGAGAGATAAATGCAAGAAATGATATGAACAATGGCTTAAAACTAGACGAAGGCATGATAAAAAGACTCCAAAGCCAGACTTGTTGCAAGAGGATTCACACAGACTTATGGAGACGACTACACAGAAACATTTGCTCCAGTCACCAAGCTGCATACAGTTAGAGTTGTTCTCTCATTGGCTACAAATCTGGATTGGAAGTTATGGCA
The DNA here is from genome assembly GCA_963555745.1 of Cardamine flexuosa. Lineage (NCBI taxonomy): Eukaryota > Viridiplantae > Streptophyta > Magnoliopsida > Brassicales > Brassicaceae > Cardamine > Cardamine flexuosa. The sequence goes on along the minus strand of OY743216.1, from coordinate 18,298,584 downwards.
AATGGATGTGAAGAATGCGTTCTTGCAAGGAGAACTTGAAGAAGAAGTGTACATGAATCCCCCACCAGGCTTTGAAGACTCCATTGCTCCAGGAAAAGTTCTGCGGCTAAGAAAAGCCATCTATGGACTAAAGCAATCTCCAAGAGCTTGGTACCACAAACTGAGCTGTACTCTCGAAGAGAAAGGGTTCAAGAGATCTGAAGCTGATCACACATTGTTCACAGTCCAAAGTCCACGAGGAATCGTTGTAGTATTGGTCTACGTGGATGACCTTATCATTTCCGGCAATGATAAGGAAGGTAATCTCGAAACTAAAACCTATCTTAAAACTGTGTTTGATATCAAAGATCTTGGAGAACTAAATATTTCCTAGGGATTGAAGTATGTCGCTCTTTGGAGGGCTTATTTCTATCACAAAGGAAGTATACTCTTGACTTGCTGAATGAGACAGGTAAAATAGGAGCAAAGCCAGCCAAAACTCCTCTGGCAGATCGCTACAAGGTCAAGCGAATGGGGGAGAAAAAGGGCAAGGAGCTCGAAGAAGAAGATCCATTAGACAAACCATATGCAGATCCTCTCCAATACCGAAGACTAGTGGGTAAGCTTATCTATCTGACTTTAACAAGACCTGACTTATGTTTTGCTGTGAATCAGGTGAGTCAATACATGCAAAAACCCACAGTCTACCATTGGAATATGGTGGAGAGGATACTCAGATATCTAAAAGGGAGTCCGGGACAAGGCATATGGATGGGAAAGAATGAGAATGCCGAGATTGTTGGTTATTGTGATGCAGACTACGCTGGTGACACGAATGATAGGAAGCAACCACTGGATATTATTGCACATTCATTGGAGGGAATTTGGTGACATGGAAGTCTAAGAAGCAGAAGGTAGTGTCATGTTCAAGTGCTGAATCCGAGTATAGAGAAATGAGGAAGCTCATGGAAGAACTCATTTGGCTTAAGGCACTACTCAGAGATCTAGGCATTGAAACCACAAGACCCATTACTATGCATTGTGACAATCAAGCTGCTATACACATTGCTAGCAACTCTGTGCTTCACGAGAGAAGACCAAAGAAGGAGTCACACTACCATGCTTTACAAGAAGTGAAGATCAACTAGCAGACATCTTCACCAAAGCTGCGTGTCTTAAGGTTTACAAACACATATACAGCAAACTAGGGCTTGTGGATCCAACTCACCCTTGATCATATCCCCTACTCGTAGACTTTATGCTCTTTTCCTCATCACAGATTTTTCCTCATCACAGATTTTTTTCCCAAGTGGTTTTTTCTGTGATGAGGTTTTTACCAAGGTAACGCCTATGTAAGTCCAAGCTTAGTCTATGTTCACCGACGGCTAAGCTTGAGGGGGAGTATTGAGAAAAGGCATTCCGTGCAGAAGGCTGGTACTATTCATCCTGGGTACTATTCATCCCGAGACCCGAGATTACTATTCATCCCAAGAGTCTTCGTCTTCATGTTCCAGCAATGTCACTATTCATGCTGTAAACTGCGTTTCTTTATTCCTGCCGTTTTTCATTTAGGGCTTCCTCCTTCTATCCTCCTTCTTCTATAAAAGGAGGAAACCCCTTTTCTCTTGTAACTTAACCTAATTTTCGTGCCTCTTATGGCTGAGAGAGAGAGTTGCCTCTAATTCTCTTGTTTTTATTGAATCTCTTCTCTAATTCTCTAGTTAATCCGCATAAATCTCATAAAATCTATACTTGGGGCTCTCTACCACGAACCATGGATTGAGCTGGTTATGAAGTCTGTTGTCTAGGGTAGTCCTGTGATGAAATTGCTAGTTGATAGCTGCAATGGAACATAGTGTTTGTGATCCTGTGATTTCCATCCCTAGAGTCACTGTTTTTCCCATAGTTTCACAGCTTCCTTAGTATTAGTTCACTGTGCTTTTCTCTGTTTTTACTGCAGCACTCAACCTCACCACTCGATCAGTGTGGTCGAGTAGTTTTAGTACTATGATTTTCCTACTTAGTTCCATGATGTGCTAAAGTGTGACAGACTTTGGTACCTCTAGTATCAATTTGGGTTTTTAGTAGATTTCTCATTTAGATTGCTAGTACCACACACTATTGATAATCACTTGAATAGCTAGCCTTATTTATCATCTAATTGCTGTAGACCACTCTTAATTGTTTCGACATAGTTACCTCTCGACATCCACTTACCACTATACTACAATTGATAAACTCTGTGTTTTGTCTCTCTAGGCTTAGGTTGATTGCATTGCTGTCTTTCTTTGTTTAGGGTAGGCAAACTCCTAGTTTCACTTGGCTGTACATGTAAGCGTACCACCTCTTTGAATAACAAATTGGCAATTTGGGTAGCATCATTTGTCTTGGAACAAGGTATGAAATGGGCCATCTTGGAGAACCGGTCCACAACCACGAAGATGGAATCCTTGTGTTGTATCTTTGGCAAACCTAAAACAAAATCCATGAAAATATCTTCCCAAGGGGCATTGCGTATAGGCAAAGGAATATAAAGACCATAAGGATGTGACCTGGATTCGGCCTTAAGGCAGGTGATGCACTTGGCGGAGTATCTTGCAACATCCTTCTTAAGGTGAGGCCAAAAGAAATGATCCGTTACTACATCCAACGTCTTTTCTCTTCCGAAATGTCCCATGAGTCCTCCTTCATATGCCTCCCCCATGAGTAACTCTCTCATTAATCCTTCTGGAATGCACAATCTTTTTTCCTTGAAAAGAAATCCTTCATGTAGGTAAAATTTCCCAAACACGCCTTTCTTGCATTCGGTGTAAATCAGACCTAGGTCAGGGTCTTCCTCATATGTTCCTTGGATGTGTTGGAACCCTAGAACCTCTGTTCCATAGTAGTGATTAAGGCATGTCTACGAGAAAGAGCATCTGCCACCACTGTCTCCTTGCCTTTCTTGTAATTGATAACATAGGGAAATGTCTCCACAAACTCTAACCACTTTGCATGCCTTCGTTTGACTGACGTCTTTCCCCTCAGATGCTTGAGCGTCTCATGATCTGTGTGAATGACAAATTCCTTTGATAGTAGATAATGTTGCCAAGTCTCTAGAGCGCGAACAAAAACATAGAGCTCCTTGTCGTATGTTGGATAGTTGAGGGTAGCACCACTGAGTTTTTCACTAAAGAACGCGACAGGCCTTCCACGTTGATTAAGAACAGCTCCAATCCCCAACCCAGATGCATCGCATTCCACTTCAAACATAATATCAAAATTGGGCAATGCCAAAACCGGAGCTTCGGTGAGACTCTTCTTAAGTTTCTTGAAAGCATTTTCTTGGGCTTCTCCCCATGCAAATGGAATATTTTTCTTTAGCACCGCGGTTAGAGGGGCAGCAATCTCTTACAAACCTCCTATAAAAACTTGCAAGGCCATGAAAACTTCTTACATGACCGATATTGGTAGGTGTGGGCCAATCTTGAATAGCCGTTATCTTTTCCTTATCCACTTGTAATCCCTGAGAACTTACAACAAAACCTAGGAATACTAATTGATTAGTGCAAAACATGCATTTCTTAAGGTTAACATAAAGACCTTCCTTTCAGAGAGCTTCCAGAACTAGCTCAAGATGCATTAAGTGATCCGATAATGATTTGCTGTATATCAAGATGTAATCAAAATAAACAACAACAAACTTACTGATGTAGTTCCGTAGAACCTGATTCATGAGTCGCATGAACGTGCTTGGAGCATTCGTGAGGCCAAAAGGCATCACCATCCATTCATACAAACCTTGTTTTGTCTTAAACACAGTTTTCCATTCATCTTCAGGTCTCATCCTTACCAGGTGGTACCCACTCCTCAAGTCCACCTTAGAAAATATGGTTAATCCACTTAGTTAATCTAACATGTCATCCAGCCGCGGAATTTGATGCCTATACTTGGTGGTGATATTGTTAATGGCTCGGCAGTCTACACACATCCTCCAAGTTCCATACTTCTTGGGGATTAACAACATGGGTACGACACAAAGACTGAGGCTCTCTCTAATGTATCCTTTTTCTATAAGCTCTCGAACTTGCCATTCTAATTCCTTACTTTCCTCACGGTTCATCCGATATGCCGGTCTATTTGGTAAGGCAGCTCCTGGTACCAAATCGATTTGGTGTTCTATGCCTCTCAAGGGTTGTAGTCCAGCTGGTATCTCATCAGGAAAGACATCTTTGAACTTTCCCAAGACATTAGTAGCCTCTGGTGGTTTTTCGAGTTCTGCAAAACAAGAGACTAACGCTTCCTTGTATACCATTAGTAGCACTGTTTGTTTGTGAAGTAAAGATTTACAAACATACTTAGGTGACACGTACAGCAGCTTTACTTACCTGCCCTTTGCTTGCTTTTGTTGCAAGTCATGCACTTGGCTTGGGCTGAGAGGAGCCAATTTGATCTTATGCTTGTTATAGGTAAACGATTGGACATTCGTACGTCCAATATGGGTAACATGTCGATCGTATTGCCATGGTCTTTCCAATAACAAATGGCCGGCTTGCATGGGCATGATGTCACACTTAACTTCATCATGATAATTGCCAATACTAAATGCAACAATAGTTTGCTCAGAAATCTTCAACTCCGCTTGGTTGTTCAACCAACATAATCGGTAAGGTCTCGGGTGTTTGGTAGTTAGTAACTAGAGCTTATCTACCATATAATTGCTTTCCACGTTGGTGCATGATCCTCCGTCTACTATCAGTGTACAAACCTTGTCCTTGATTGCACACCGGGTATGAAAGATGTTCTCTCGTTGAGCAACTTCTTCCGGATTCATCATGGCACTCAATACTCGCTGTGTGATTAGTAACTCTCCTATTTCTGGATACTCTGTGGTCTCTTCGGCTTCATTGCCCTCGGCCTCTTGTTCATCATGTGACTCATAATCTCCATTTGGTAACAGCATCATGACTCGTTGGCTAACACATTCCCTAGCATAATGACCTCTCCCTTGGCATATGAAACATGTAATATCTTGGGACCGCATGTTGCTTGGTCCATTACTAGGCGGTGGCCTGGTATCACGGCTTGCTTCCGGAGTTTTGGCTTTAAACCTAGAATCCACTTCTATCTCTTTGCCCTTATCAAAGGACTTATTGGTGTTGTAGGGGACCCCAGGTTTGGTCGATTTTTGGCGGTTAAAGATGGGTGTCTTCTTCTTAATTTGAGACTCGGCTTGGATAGCTAGGTGTAGTACTTCATGCATTTGGTGATATGGGTTCCGCTTCACCTTGCATGATATCCAGTCTTGTAAGCCATCAACGAACTGCGCCATGAGTGATTCTTCTGTCTCATTTAACTCTAAGTGTCCACGTAGTGGCTCAAACTCATCATAATATTCTTCGACTATTTTGCTTCCTTGGGTTAGCTTCCAAAACTTCCTCTGGTTCTCTCAGTGATAATAAGGCGACACATAACGTCTCCTTAGCGCATCCTTCATGTCTTCCCACGTTTGAATATAACCATAGCGGCTTCTTCGTCTCTCAGTAAGCTCTCGGTCCCACCATGACAATGCATGTTCAAGTAGTTGGGTGAAAGCCACAACTACCTTCTTTTGGTCGGATTAGGTGTAACATTCAAAGACATACTCCATGCGCTTCTCCCAATCCAAATAGGCATCGGGATCCACCTTCCCCGCAAAGGTTGGAGGGATAAGCTTCACGTTTGAGTTTCCCTGATGATAGGGTTCTTCTTCCCTGTATCGACCTCGATGACGTGGATCTCGACGCTTGCTCCTTGGTTCTTGTTGTTCTCTATAGAGCTCATTGTCCTCAGTCTCGTATAACCCTTCTTTGATTCGTAGACCTTTTCTAGGTTGGATATTCGGAACCTCACGCGCATTAGTGATCAGAGGTTGTTCTAAACGAGCCATTTGTTCATCCATGGTTTGAAGTTGAGCTTGGATGTGTGTTAGGATATGAGCCAGATGACATATCATGGATTTTATGGTCTTATGACATGATATATGTATTGCTTTTAGAGTCTTTTTGTAAATATATTGAGTCTTATTAGGTACAAACACGAGATGGACCCTGATGAGCACTTTGGAGCATTAGGAGGCTTGTAGCTGAGCAAATTAAAAAAGAGATGAATAGTGCTGTCCATGTCGATCGACAGGCCTTACCTTTGTCGGTCGACACAACCACGACATGAATGATGCCTTCGAGTTTTATCAAGTTTCAAGAATTGCCACTTTGCCCCAAGAGTTTCCAAAGTTTATACTTCATGCCTAATCGTGTTTTTAGGTTAAACTATGTGTTAAAAGTCCCAGAGACTAAGTTTTTGAGAATTTCAAAGTTTATTGTAAGTTCCAAAGAGTTCTGTTGGAGAGAAGATTTAGATCTCAAACTTGTAGAGAGAAGAATTTTGAACTCCCTTTACTTCTTATTTCCGATTTTAATTAGTATTATTCAGATAATGATTTGTATTTTATCTTCAATGTCTGAGTAGTCACCTTGTTAGATCTAGGGTTTCAAAAGGGTTTATGACTGATTGGTGAATTGGGCATAGTCTTGTTAGGTTATCTATTATGTTCTTCATCTAGATTTGATTATCACACAAGTCTTAAGATTGGTCACCTTAATCCTGGTACCGTAGGAATGTTAGTAGGCGCGAGAGTGCTATTGATATCCCAACCCAATCTTAGATGAGCAATTTGCCTTTTCACAGCGAGAGTTGGTTTAGGAATTTTGTAAACATATCGTACCCGGATATCATAGAGACTCTATTTATTGGTATTTTGCAAAGAGATTTGATTTGCTTCTGTTTAGAGGATAGATGTCGTTGCAGAGAGAGTTGGATGAGATATCATATTAGTGTTACGAGTTTAAGAACCGCACAAACAATTTAGACCTGACAAGGAAATTACTCAGACATAATCAATGAAACACAAATAATAATCTGAATACTACTCATAGAGTAAATCAAGAGAAGAGATAAGAGTTTAGAAATCTTCTCCTAAATATCTCTGAAAAGGTGGCTAGAGAAAATAAAGCATAGGTATAAACAATGACCTTAAAATACTATATATATGTTAAAACACAAAATTGGACTAATTGCAAAATAAGTAAAACTTATGGGCAAAAACTGCAAATCTTCAGCGTGAATCCTAGAACTACTCTTTCAAATTAAGCCCCTCCCCGTGTCGATCGATCTGGACCTCCCGTGTTGGTCGACACGCATACAAAATCCTGTTATAAATGTTTTGGAAAACAAGGACGTGGGTAAAATTCTCTGTCATGTCGATCGACAAGCCCCTGCCTATGTCGGACGACACAATGCCGAGACAACTCTAATCATGCTAATTCCTGATTCCAAATGTGAGGAAAGAGTCTACAAACCTAAAATTCCATTCCCTAATGCTCACAAGAAGACCAAACAAGAGTTAGAGGATGTTAGATGCAAATCTATCATTGATAAGCTTATTATTGAGATTCCACTCATTGAAGCTGTTAAAACTTCCCCAATGAAGCTGTCACCAAGAACTTGAGTGTTGAGGAAGGGGTCATGATGATTTCAGCTAAAGTCAGTTCTGTGATTCAGAATAGAATTCCAGAGAAACTTTCAGATCCAGGAAGCTTTGTTCGAGGATGCACTATCTTCTCTGAGAAGTTTGGTAGATCTCTTTGTGATCTTGGTTCTATTGTTAGTTTGATGTCGAGATCAGTTGCTCTGAAGTTCGACATGACCGATCTTAAACCCACGAGAATCACACTGATACTAGCTGACAGGTCAGCTTGGATTCCAAATAGTGTTTTGGACGATGTTCCGGTGAAGATAGGTAATTGCCTCATACCTACAGATTTTGTGGTACTTCAGTATGAATAGGAACCCAAAGACCCATTGATTTTAGGAAGACCCTTTTTGGCAACTCCTGGTGCAATGATTGATGTGAGAGGAGGAAGAATTGGTTTGAATGTTGGTGATTTGGTAATGAACTTTGATATGCACAAGGTGATACAGAGACCAACCATAGATGGACAGACCTAATATGTGGATACACTTACTAACCTTACTGAGGATATATTCAAAGAGATTCACATGGATGATCCACTGGAAAGAGTTTTGGTTGCATCCACTAAGGAAGCACGTCATTTGGACATTGAGGCTGCTAGTTATGCCAAGCTATTGGATGATAATGCACAATTGATGAAGCTGGTTACTACAGAATAAGTTGGCAAAACATCTACTCGTGTTGATCGACACAAGACCGTCATGTCGGTCGACACCGCCTGCGACTGGAGCGCCGCAACAGCTCCAAAGCATGAACCCATACCACTCCCTAAGGGGCTCAAGTATACGTTTCTTGGTCCTAATAGTTCTTATTCTGTTATTGTCAATTCAGATTTAAATTCTGCAGAACTTACCTTGTTGCTAAGCAAGCTGTGCAAGTATCACAAAGCTCTTGGCTATTCTCTTGATGAAATTACAGGTATATCTTCGGAATTATACATGCATAGAATACACCTTGAGGATGATGCGAAGACATCAATTGAACATCAGAGAAGGCTTAATCCAAATTTGAAAGAGGTTGTTAAGAAAGAGATTATGAAGTTATTGGATGCGGGTATCATCTTTTCAATTTTTGACAGCAAGTGGGTTAGTCCGGTTCATGTGGTTCCAAAGAAAGGAGGAGTGACTGTGGTAAAGAATGATAAGGATGAGTTGATCCCTACTAGGACAGTGACAGGTCAAAGGATGTGCATAGACTACAGGAAGCTTAATGCAGCAACAAGGAAAGATCACTTCCCTTTACCTTTTATTGATCATATGCTTGAGAGATTAGCTAATCACCCATACTATTTCTTTCTAGATGCATATTCAGGGTTTTTCCAGATCCCTATGCACCCTGTTGACAAGAGAAAACCACCTTCACTTGTCGCTATGGTACTTTCACGTATGCTAGGATGCCGTTTGGTTTGTACAATGCTCCATAAACTTTTGAGAGATGCATGATGTCTATCTTCTCTGATATGATTGAGAAGTTTATGGAGGTATTTATGAATGACTTCTCTATGTATGGCCCTTCTTTCAAGGATTGTTTGAACAATTTATGTGAAGAGAATCATTTAGTTCTGAATTGGGAGAAATGTTACTTTATAGTTAGAGATGGTATTCTGTTATCTTGTGGGTTCTAAGGTGATTGTTCATACAGATCATACTCCTTTGAAATACTTAATGAACACGAAGGATGCTAAACCAAGATTGTTGCGATGGATACTTCTTCCCCAAGAGTTTAATAATGAAGTTAGAAACAAGAAAGGCATTGAGAATAGAGTTTCCGATCATCTTTCAAGGGTAATGATCACTGATGACGTGCCTTTCAATGATTTCTTACCTGAGGAGAATATCTATCTAGTTGAAACAAGTTAGCGCTCAAGTCAAGCGACAGGCTCCACCTGTGTCGGTCGACACATTGGCAAGTGAATTCTCCGAAAACTCTCTTGTGCGTACATATTTTGCAGTGAGAGCTGTGATATATCATGAATTTTATGGTTTTATGACATGATATATGTATTGGTTTTGGAGTTTTTTGTATATATATTGAGTCTTATTAGGTAAAAACACGAGATGGATCCCTATGAGCAATTTGGAGGATTTGGAGGATTGTAGCTGAGCAAATCAACAAGGATACGGATATTCCTGTCCACGTCAATCAACACTCCTTATATGTGTCAGTCGACCCAACCGGGACAATTATGACGCCTTCGAGGTTTATCAAGTTTCAAGAATAGCAACTTTACCCCAGAAGTTTCCAAAGTTTATACTTCATGCCTAATCGTGTTTTTAGGTTAATTTATGTTTTAGAAGTCCCAGAGATTAAGTTTTGTCATATTCTAAGTTTTTAAAGTTCAATGTAAGTTTAAAGGAGATGATTGGAGAGAAGATTCAGATCTTAAACTTTGGAGAGAGAATAATTCTGAACTCCCTTTGTTTTCAATTTCCGATTTTTATAAGTATTATTCAGACATTGGTTTGTGTTTCATCTTCTATGTCTGAGTATCACCTTGTTAGATCTAGGGTTTCAAAAGGGATTATGAAGGATTATTGAAATGGGCTTAGTATTGTTAGGTTATCTATTATGTTCTTCATCTAGATTTGATAATTACATTAATCTTAGGATTGATAACCCTAATACTGGTACCGTAGGATTATTGGTAGGCGCAAGATGGCTATTGATACCCCGACCCAATCTTAGATTAGCAAACAGTCTTTTCGCAGCAACAGCTGGTTTAGGAATTTTGTAAACATATCGTACTCGCACTATCATGAAGACTCTATTTATTGGTATTTCACAAAGAGATTTGGTTTGCTTCTGTTTAGAGGATAGATGTGGTCGCAGCGAGAGTTTGATGAGATATCACATTAGGGTTACCAGTTAAAGAACCGCACAAACACATTAGACCTTATTTACAAACTGCCTAGTTCACTTTCCCGAGTTTTCCTGATTGATGTCCCTAGGTCTAGTGCTTTTTAAATCACTTGAATTCATCCCGTTAAATTGCTATTTCGTTTATTGCATTGTCTTATTTAGTTTTCTTATTTTTGGCTAGCTTAACTTGAATCTACTGTGTGAGTTTATAGAGTCCTTGTGGATTCGACCCCTAAGTGCTGCAATCGATCTCTTGATTTGAGAGTGTAGTTCTAGGGTTATATTTGACCCCTGTTAAATTTTGGCGCCATTACCGGGGACTCTAAATTCACCATTAGATTTCAGTTAGAGTTTAGTCAAGATTTTTCTTTTATTTTGTTACTTACACCCTTATTTTCTCTTATTTCAGGTACATGAAACTTAGGAGCAGCAAAGACAAAATACTAGTTGCAACTGAGGAGATTGAGAAGTTAGAGAGAGATAATCGCAAATCACTTAGGAAATCAGAGATGGTTAGAACTGTTTTGATTGAGAGGGATGATGCTGGGATCATATGTGATTTAGAGGGCAACCATTACAATGCTCAGGGTCAGAGACTTGATGCAGATGGGAACCCCATCGTCGAGATTGTCGACAATTCTGGTCGTGTCGACGGATAGGGTAATGTTGGTGTCGGTCGACTTGATGGCGACGGAAACGGTCCGGATAACTTGGATGCTAGGATTGAGAATGTGGGAACAACACTTTCTGATTTAAACAGACCCAATGAGTTCTACTCCAACAGGTCTGCTATATGTCCTCTTGATTTTGAGAGGAATTATTTTGAGTTGAAACCCTAGTACTACACTCTTTTGGGGCAACACACTTTCCTTGCTCATCCTGTGGAACATCCAATGGACCACATAGAGAAGTTTAAAGACTTGGCTTCGAGTATTAAAGCAAATGGAGTGTTTAAAGACTATATATTCTGCAAGCTCTTCCCATACTCTCTTGGTGGGGAAGCAGCTCAATGGTTGACATAGTTGGAACCAGGTTCCTGAACCACTTGGAGGGATATCTAGACAGCTTTCTTGAATCATTTTTATGGTGATGCTAAGACAGAGGACTTGAGGGATTTGATTATTTAGTTTACTCAAGGACCTGTAGAGATACTGAAAGCTGCGTGGTTGAGATTCAAAGGGTACCAACGAGATTGTTCGCACCACAACTTTGATGAAGTCTAGCTCATTAGGACTTTCTTTTGCAGAATTGATTGGAGGTATCAGGTTGCTTTGGACGCTGCTAGTTATGGTAACTTCAAGACCAGGACACCAGAGGCTGCTAACAAGTTGATTATGAACTTGGCATCTAGTAGTAGTACTAAGATGCTGATTATGAGAGGAAGAATTTAGCTGCTGGTTTGATCAACAATCAGATGGCGGAAGTCAAGGCAAAGCTTGATACTGTGCACAACCTTCTAGTGAACAAGAAATTGGTTCACTTTCCTCAAGACGTTGATATTTTTGAAGCTAAAGAAGAAGCTACTGAAGAGGATGTGAACTATGTGAATTGTTCTGGTTTGAATGGCCAAAGGTTTGGCAATTCTCAAGGCAATTCTCAAGGCAACTTCAGAGGTTACAATAACCAGAGGATTAACTACGGGAACAACCAGAACTCATCTGGATTTACGCCCAAGCCTGTGAATCTGGAAGCTCACAGAAACAACAGTGGTTTCACTAGGGACTTCGGTAGTTCCACATATCAGAATTTGCCTCCTAAAACTGTGGATTCTGAGTTGAAGGACATGCTTGACTAGATACTTGAGGGACAGCAGAAGATGACAGTGGACTTCAATGGTAAGATAGATGCTATGTATGCTAATCTTAATGGGAAGTATAAGACTTTGAATAACCACGTCAAGAGGTTGGATACTCAGTTTGCACAATCTGCTGCAAACACTAAATGCCTAGATGGCGTCTTACCTGGAAATACTGATACGAATCCCAGGTACTCTTGTGCTGCTGTTATGTCATGGGGAGATATGGTTAAGAGAGAGATCAAAAAAGAGGTTCTGGAGAAGTTTGAAGCTAAGGAAAAAGTTGAGACTCTCATCTTGGAGCTCATGTCGATAGACACCTTGCCAAATCTCAGAAAATTTGATGCAAGTGACGACTAAGGACGGTCCTGACTCCACTGAAATCGATCGACAGGCACCTGGCCGTGTCAGTCAACATGCTCACCCTCATGACGGAATTTATCTCTAAAAACTAGCTATGTTGGAAGATCCTGGAAGTTTTTATGTACCTTGTTCCATTGGTAGGGTTAAGTTCACTGACTCACTCTGTGATACTAGGGCTAGTATCAATATCATGTCTAATGATGTTGCAATAAGGTTGGGAATCAATGATATGAAGAGATCTTCAATTGAGATTACATTGGCTGATGTTTCATTGAAGAAATCCATGGGTTTTATTGAGACCCTAAGAGTTCAAGGTCGTGATTGTTTGCTTCCCTGTAATTTCCATGTTGTTGAGACGGATTTCAGTTCTGATATGCCACTGATTTTGGGTAGACCATTCCTTGCTACTGTTGGAGCTATGTTTTATTTGCTAAATAGCACGTTTTCTCTAAGGTATGTTGATCCTGATTTGTTTTATCGTGCCAATCCGGACGGATATGTGATGTGGAGTCCCCAGGTTGTTGTTGAAGAAGTGAATGAGATTCACTCTGAGGAGTTCACTGCAATGAATCCGAAAGCTGCGTGTAAGAAGAAGAAACGGCAGAGAAAAGCAGTGACTGCAAAGCCCCTTATGATTTTTACTCCTGTGAGGCAAGTTAATGATACTATTGAGTATAAGCTTCAGTATGGAAGTGGTTCAAGACCATTTGCCAAGATCAAGGCTAAAGGACAAGCCGCGATGGATGAGATGGTGAATAGGGTTCTGAAACCCGGAGATCTCAGCTCCAAGACTTCATCTTCACCACCTTCAGATTCATCCGGAGATCTTCCATACATCTGATTCCTGACGAAGTCAAGCTAATGACTGAAAATAAGCGCTTAGTGGGAGGCAACCCACTGGTGAGTCTTTAATTAAGTTTTTTTTGTGTCTTTTTACTATTTTTTTTTTTTTTTTGTCTCACGAACTAGACGTGCTTAATGGCAAATTTGAAGGATTCCTATGAAAGGGAAAAGTTTTTCATAATTTTTAGACCAAGGAACACAAGGTTTGTGTCCGTGTAGATCAACACGAACACCTTGTGTCGGTCGACGCGGGCACGAGATTAGTATAAATACCAAATTTATTTTTTCTTCTCCACTTCTCCTTTTCCTTTTTGCAAAACCCTAAGCTTCTATATAAACCCAAATTGCGATTTTTGAGTTCTTCACCAAAACATTTGATTTTTGCTTCTAAACTCAAGAGATTTCAATTCCTTATACTCCTATAGCATCCATTCATTTTAAATCAAAGGTATGTTCTTCAAATCTCCATCCCTATTTTTGAAATTTGAAGGGTTTGATTCTCACTTTTAATTCCGCTTTTACTCTTAATGCTTGCTAATCTTGACTGATTGGGATGAATTTAGAAGGAATCAAGTGTAGATTGTTATTAATATAGGTTGAATTGATTGAAAAGTCATGAATTTCTTTTGATAAAACCTAACACTAATCCAATTGCAAATTCGAAATTTAGGGTTGATTGGATGAATGATTGATGTTGTTAAGATGAATTTGAGTGGTTAATTTCAATAATGGTGTAGTCTTAATCCTTATTTTGCATTGATCTTGCTTGGAATCCCGTTTTTCATAAAGATATACGATTTGTCATCACGTCAATCGACATGGCCCATCGGTGTCGGTCGACACGCACGCATGAATTCCAAACATGATCTAATTTTGCGAATTCTTGTGTTTTGCAGATGACTACTAGGAGATCTTCAAAGAACAAGCGTACCCGTAGAGAGGAGATTGATCTTACTGATGATGAACCTAGTGTTGAGACCACTCCCATCACCATCATAGCCACCACACCCACTTCTGATTTCCCGGTTAATGCTCATGTCTGCGCCCCTTGGCCAAATATTAAGGCTCACATGATTAAGGTGAAGCGTGATTGGGATAGTGACCCAAAGACAGAGACTTCTAAGACTGAGTGTACTCAGAGATTGATTTCAGAGAATTGGGATGAGTATGATACATTGTTCTAGAATGCTTGGCAAGGTGTTGATATGAGATCTACTCGGTTAGAAGACCGCAAGACCATGCTACCTCTGGACATTAATTGTGATGTCAACAACATCACGATAGCTATGGGTTTGGGTACTATGGGTTACAAACCGCACATTCTTTACCCGGACTTGGCACGCCAGTTCTTAGCTTCCTGCAGAGTGTACTATGCTGATGAGAGTGCCAAGGTGGCACATCAAGGACTTCTGACCTTCATGTGCAAATGTATGAGGTATAGGATCACTATTCCTGATCTATGTGACTTTTATGGCTTCAGGAGAGATGCAACTCAGGCTGTTATGGATATAAAGTGGGGGGATATCAAGACTTTTTGGTCCCACATCGGGAATTGCGAGTATGATACATGTTCTTCAAATCAGACAGTTGTTCGTCATACCACTGTCAGGTATGCATTGCGCCTCATTGCTAGCACCATCTTGTGCCGGTCTGATCTTACCAAAGCCCGGAAGTCAGATCTTATGCTCCTTTTGCTTGGTGTTTGCCACATATTTCCTGCTGTGGTTTGGAAGTATGATGTCCCCATTAACTGATCTGAATTTCGGTGCTGTGTTTGCTCATCATTTGGTTTCTATGAAAGCCAAAGTCTTTGGTAAGAAGCAGTATGAGCATGTTGGAAATATTTTGACTCCGATCTTCATCTACTTCGGTATAATCTTGTCCAATGCCACACGCAAATCTGATCATATCACCATGGATCTTGACTATCTCAAGCATGTGACTTGGATGAAGCCTAACAACATGTGGGTGTTTGATGATGAGGATGGTTCTGTGAAGACTCTAAAGCTACCCAACATGAATTTTAGGATCAAGAAGGATCATGCCATGCTGTACTTCGCCCCAGATGAGAAATTGTTGATTGAGAGTTCAAGCCGCAAGCTTCACCAAGGAGCTTCGTCTAGTGCCGTGCATGCAGCCACTGAGTATGAGACTGTGCCGCCACTTCTAGAGACACCACCTGATACATGCCTGGCTATCATGGTACCATTAGGGGTGCCACCCGGACAAGACTGAGGTTGCCCGACCATGCCCGAGCACCTGGACAACACTCCCGAGGCTTTCCCGAAGATGCCCAAGCACCTAGACAACACTCCCGAGACCACCCCGGCCATGCCCGTTCACCCAGGAGACCTTCTCGAACATGACCGAGGATTCAGGAGACCTTCTCGACGATCCCCAACCTTCCAAGCAGCATCCACAGGATCATTGGACTTCCCAGCTGCATCAAGAACCCCCAAGCTTCATCACCAAACTCCAAGCATCACTTCCAAGTCATTCGTGGATCATGCCAAGCCCGGAAACCTCTAAGCCAGTTCTTGAGAAGTCACTGACGTCCCCACTGCTTTGCGAAGCTTACAAAACGAGTGCCATCACTACCAAGTCATCGTGAAGGCATCTCCAAGTTGTTAAGGGAAACAATACTCTTTTCCCTACCCCAAGTTTATCCCAAAGTGGTTTACCGGGAAGGTTTTAATGAGGCCATGAACTTTGATTCTCTTAACCTTGGTCCCATTCAACCTTTACTTGGAAACATTCATGACCGGATTAAAGGTTGAAGAGGTGAAGAATCTCTCAAAGAAGACTTGTCCGTACAAGTCTTCTTTTCTACATTTTTACCATCTTCACCATTTTACTTTTAACCTTGTTGTTTTTACGGTGGCTTGTTTAACCCATCTCTTTTAACATGCATGTTAGGGTTGCTTGTGTTTCCTTCCTTAGCCTATATAATGGCTGTAGCCGCATCCTTGTAATGGTCAGACATTTATTGAAGTAAAACACTTGATAGTTGTCTCTTTTTGGATTCAATTGAGTGAGATTCTCTTGATCCATTTCCTTTGAGTTTCCTTGAGCTGGGCTTGGATCTCTTAGGCTTGTTCGTATCACAGTTCTTCCACAAGCTGTGTGGCCGGATCTCAATCCACTCCATCTCTTTCGTGAACCAAGGATCGATCCACCATCTCCTTGTTTCACTCAATTCATCTTCACCGTGAAGCTTCTCTTTGGATCTTCACACCATCAAGTCACAACCTCAAAGGGAGCCTGATCTGGGATCGCGTCATTGGTATCAGAACCCAAGCTCCACCAAAAGGGTTGTATCTTTCTATCCTTGCATTTCGTTTTTGTGTTCTTCATATTCTTGGTGTTCTTGATGTTCATCATTTGTTCTTCATAAGTTTTCCATCTTGTTTCACTTCTGCCTCATCTCTTGCATTTTTTTTAGCATAAAGACCATCTCTTTATGTTGGATTGAGTGTTAGAATCATCTGTTTGCATTTTCTTTCCTTTCATCAAAGAAAAACTCATAAAAATTGCATTTTTTGTTCACTTGTTGCATTTAGCGTGTGATTTCTTTTGCATTTTTGTGTTGATTGCTTGAGTTTTCTTTGTATTTAGGTCCTACATATTATTTTTTGATTCCTTGAGTCGTTGCATCTCATATCCTTGCCATTTGTTCACATCCATTCCATTTAGGAATTCATAAGATTCACCTTGTTCATGTAGATCCTTCCGGTGTGTTGAACTTGTGATTTCGTCCACTGATTTTGCATTTAGGTTGAGTTTCCATTTGTTTTAGGGTCTATACTTTCCATTTAACGATTGTTGATCACCTTGTGTTATTCATTGTTCTTGGTATTCTTGCTAGTTCTTGTTCATAGGCTGTGTAGATCTGTTTTAGTATCTTGTTTCTCTTGCATTTTCGGTTTTGATTGTTAAGTTTGCTTTGTCATTAGGTCCTAGTATTGTTTTTTGCATCTGTGAGTCATTGCATAGGTTGTATCCTTTCCATTTGTTTCAAATTCGTTTTGCTTAGAGTCCATAACTTGCATCCTTGTCACTTTGTTGCATTGCCGTGTGTTCGTTGTTGAGTCTGTTTCATTTTGGTGATATTTGATTGACTTTTGACTTAGGTTTTAAGCGTTGTACCTGTATTCACCATTGTTATATTCGTAGTTTTCATGTTAGGTTATAGAGGAAAACTATGAAGTGAATCATCTTTGATCCGAAGTGGTCCCAAAGGGATTCTTTTCCATTGTTTTTAGGCTTAGCCGCTTCTTCTCTTGTTTCCCCTAGGCATGTGAGGTCCAGGTTCCCTTTAGTCCAAGTGTGTGTATTAGCTGTCCTCTTGTCCTCTACCAAATTTTAATTGTGTGGCTAATAATTGGTCAATCATTTGAATATTCCTTTTGCTTTATTTTGAATTGCATTTGTCTTGTAGTCTTAAAACGTTTTGTCATTTAGTCTAAAAGATTTTTAATAACCTTGTTGCATTTAGGTGTCTAAATTCATTCAGTATTGTCTTTTAGTCTTAAAATTGTGCATGTGCATTTGAATTTGTATCTTATCCTTGTTTATAATCGTTGCATAATTATATTGACCATTCACCCTTTTGCATTCACCATTTACCATTCACCATTTGCATTCACTATTTACTATTCACTAGTTACTTTTACCTAATTACTTTTACTAAGTTACTTTTACCTAATTACTTTTACTAAGTTACTTTTATCTAATTACTTTAATTTAGTTACTTTTTACCATCTTGTATTTACCATTTTCACTTTTAACTTACTTACTTTTTACTTGAATTTTCTTACGAGGTACCTTGTTACTTAGAATAATTACACAGGTCACCAGGCATTTACCGAGGACTTCTGAGTCGTGCTTGAGAATTCTAGCAGTGCTCGAGGATTTCTGTTTGTGTCCGAGGAATTTACCATCTGTGCCCGAGGACTTCTAGCCGTGCCCGAGGATTTCAGTTTGTGCCCGAGGAAATCAACAGCCGTGCCCGAGAGATTCAAAGTTTGATCGAGGATTGTTTGAGGCTCACCGAGCATTCACTGTTTGACCGAGGAATTTCCTAGGTTATGGATTATGAGGATGAGTTTGATCTAGAGATGGGTTACTGTGAGGATGCCTCTGAGGATGATACATGTTTTGATAGTAGGGAAGAGAACTACTATGATAGTGAACTGGAAGAAGAAGACCCCGAGCCAAGGCCACCGGATTATCCTTGGCGCCCCACCCTGCAGTCTTCATGCTTGACCAAGCCTCACCTAGCTATGGATGGGGATTCCGATAGTGACGACTTGAGTTAATATGGTATTTTGGGAAGCCAAGCTCCAAAGAAGTTAGATTTTTCATCCGTACCGCCTAGCATTGGGGAGACCTTGTTCGCCATTCAAGCACAGCTACAACATTTAGAAGATAGGTTGACCAGCCAAGAAGCCTCCCGGAACATACAACCTTTGTCCGTATCACCATTGGTATCCCAACCACATTGTGACTCGGCCCGGACTGATTTACCAAGTGAAAGGTTTGTTCCTGACCCATCCCACCGTGAGCTGCCAACACAATGTAGTGATTCCATCTCATATGTTGATGATAGAAGGAAGTTGAGTATTGCATCATCAAGAGGAAGCAATGATGTTGGGCTTGTTGTTTGCCGTGGGACACCATTGCCCAAGTTGTGTTCGGATCATGCTCTAGGCCTAGGATTGGTCACTCCCCAGCAAACCTATCCTAAGGAGATTGATGATTTAGGAGTTATCCAGGAACCCCGAGCCAAGCCATACATTGACCACACTCACCTACGCGGACCCTTTATCGAGCATTGTAAGTGGCCATTGGAAGGTTTCCTTTGTTCGAATGACTTTGGGTTGAACATTCACTCGGAAACAACACATAGTGAAGACTTGAGTCGAAGCAAAATGTGTTACCACCGAGTTTCTTATGAGGAAGACCAAAGTATGCTGCATATTGATGAGCAACGGGAAGAACTGTTGCAAAGAGAGGTTTCTACCGTCTGTTTCCACTCGGATTCAATAATCACCAGCAAATTATGCCTTGGGGAGATTTGGGTCAAGTCAGAACGTGCCTAAGAGAGTTCCCCAAGGGTTTGGTACAACAGCTTTCACCCCGGGCCGATTTCGAGCCAAGAGAGGAGCGATTTGAGTCTTGGGTTAGTTCTTTTTGTCTGGGCTTCATTATTCATGAGGAAAGTACCTATGGGAAGGCAAATGATCAAGGCTTACCCAGCCATTATCAAGCTCACTCAGGAGATTCTCCATACTCGCCATCCGGGGCGGTTCCCGAGCCAAGAGAGAAGCGATTCGAATATTGGGTTAGTTCTTTTTGCCTGGGCTTCATTATCCATCAGCAATGTACCTATGTAAAGGAAAATGATCAAGGAAAACTAGCCCTTGTTGAGGTTTTTGGGAGATTCTCCATACACGCCAACCGGGGCCTTTTTCCCGAGCCAAGAGAAGAGCGATTCGAATCTTGGGTTAGTTCCTTTTCTCTGGGCTTCTTATCATCAAAGTTGCTATTGGAAGACAAGTGATCGAGGAAAAACTAGCCCTTATTGAGTTCTTTTGGGAAATCCTCCTTACACACCATATGGAGCCGTCTCCAAGCCAAGAGAGGAGCTATTCGAGTCTTGGATTTGTTCGTTTTGCCTGGGCTTCATTATTCATCATCAAAGTGCCTATGGGGAGGTCAATGATCGAGGAAAATCCAGCCCTTATCGATCCCAATCAGGAGTTACCCTACACACGCCATCCAGAGCCGAACACCAAAGGAATTTGATGATCAGATTGCACCCCATGCGTTTGTTTGGCATTGGCTTTCCTATTTTCTGGGAAAACACTTATGGGGAATTATTTGATCAAGGAAAAACAGGCCTTGATCGATCTGTTTTGAGAGTTGGTCCACATACATATACGCCTTTGGATCATTGGGATTGCTACCCCTACTTGTTTGGTCACGTTATTATGGAGTCCACACGTCCCCTGGAATCCTTAGCATTGACATCACTCGTTGCCCAGAGCCCAAGGCCAAAGACCTTACCAATCGACCTTACCGAGGAAGTTTTATCCTTTTCTCTCAACCTCCTACTCTTTCCTTTTGATCCAGGTAAGAGATTAGTGTTTTCTCTCTAGATGCTGCTGATTGGTTTCATTTTGGAACAGGGATTGAACAGGTTTTGAGGTCAAAACCTCTTTTACGAGGGAGGGAATAATACATGCCTGGCTATCATGGTACCATTACGGGTGCCACCTGGACAAGACGGAGGTTGCCCGACAATGCCCGAGCACCCGGACAACACTCCCGAGACTTTCTCGAGCATGCCCGAGCACCCAGACAACACTCCCGAGACCACCCCGACAATGCCCGAGCACCCGGGAGACCTTCTCAAACATGACCGAGCATCCGGGAGACCTTCCCGACCATCCCCAACCTTCCAAGCAGCATCCCCAGGATCATTGGACTTCCCAGCTGCATCAAGAAGCCTCAAGTTTCATCATCGAGCTCCAAGTCCTTCGTGGATCACGCCAAGCCCGAAAACCTCTAAGCCGGTTCTTGAGAAGTCACGGACGTCCCCACCGCTTTGGGAAGCTTACAGAATGAATGCCTTCACTACCAAGTCATCGTGAAGGCATCCCCAAGTCGTTAAAGGAGACGATACTCTTTTCCCTACCCCGGGTTTATCCCAAAGTGGTTTACCGGGAATGTTTTAATGAGGCCGTGAACTTTGATGCTCTTAACCTCGGTCCCATTCAACCTTTACTTGGAAATATTCATGACCAGATCAAAGGTTGAAGAGGTGAAGAATCTATCAAAGAAGACTCGTCCGTACAAGTCTTCTTTCCTACATTTTTACCATTTTCACCACTTTACTTTTAACCTTGTTGTTTTTACAGTGGCTTGTTTAACCCATCTCTTTTAACCTGCGTGTTAGGGTTGCTTGTGTTTCCTTCCTTAGCCTATATAATGGTTGTAGCCGCATCCTTGTAATGGTCACACATTTATTGAAGTAAAACCCTTGATAGTTGTCTGTTTTTGGATTCAATTGAGTGAGATGCTATTGATCCATTTCCTTTGAGTTTCCTTGAGCTGGGCTTGGATCTCTTAGGCTTTTTCGTATCACAGTTCTTCCACAAGATGTGTGGCCAGATCTCAATCCACTCCATCTCTTCCGTGAACCAAGGATCGATCCACCAGCTCCTTGTTTAACTCCATTCATCTTCACCGTGAAGCTTCTCTTTAGATCTTCACACCATCAAGTCACGACCTCAAAGGGAGCCTGATCTGGGATCGCGCCACCACCTCTTCTAGATACTTCCAATCCCGATCTTATGTTTAAGAGATACATGGTGAGTACTATGAGGAGTATGTGGCAGCTTATTGCCTCCGGTGTCACTCATGCCCAGCCTACCTCATCACCTCTGCACCCACACAGCTCCCCCGTTGATCCTTGCACTCCTAAAAGTTCTGATGGTGAATTTGTTTAGTCATCATTCAGACATTTGGTTCTGAGTTTTTCTTTTTCCTTTGAGACATTGCTATTATTTTTTCTTTATTTGCTTCTGTTTTTGCTTCATGCTATTGTTTTTGACTTATATTGCGTATTGTTGAACTCCACTTATGTTATATATCAGCTTCATATTTACATGTTTTGCTCTTAATGAGGGTCTAAATGTCAGAAAATGAGTTGAATGATCAGATTGCATGGTGTCAGAACTTCAGAAAACCACATCCCTGTTCATGTCGATCAACACGCAGGGTCTGTGTCGGTAGACATGGACACACCATCTCAGGTCACGTTTTTCAAAACATAAAAGTTCAATGTCTGCTCAGTTTTATTTGTTTATATCACTTTCCTTAGGCTTATGTACACTGGGGACAGTGTAATTTAAGTCAGGGGTAGGTAGTTGCTAACTATGTTTATTATTTTGAGAGTTAGTCCCAAATTTATGTTTTTCAAAACCTTTGTTTTATTGAGTCAAAACTTGTCCAGGAACAATGATGATTAACAAAGAAATAACCACACTTTGCAGTAAGCTCTCATGTGTCCATTTGATTCTATCTTGACTTGAATCCGAGACTAATGGAAAACTCAATGGCTAGTCCGGTAAGTACTTTATTTTATTGATGGAATTGATGTCTGTTGGGTTTGATTTTTCATATAAGCTTTAAATGTGGTACTCCTCTTCCTTGTCCCTAATTTTAAATTTATAACGTTGAGATAATTGTCATTAGGATAAACCGGTAGGAAGCAACTTCCGATGATGAATTTTTGTTGATTCTAATGAGAGAATCATACAAAGATTATAAACCGTAGGAAGCAACTTCCTATAACCATTAATTTATAATCTTTGAAGTTATAGATTTAATCCTTATAAAATAAAAAGAAAAAGAGAAAAAGAGAATAATGAAAAGGAGAAAAGAGAAAATAAATACTAAGTGTAGGGGAGTTTAAAGAGTACCAATAAAGTTGATAATGGTTAGTTTGTTATAGTGATGTACAGGGGAGTTGATATATCATGGATTTTATGTTTTGCTTAAGGGCAAGCAAAAACTATGTCTGGGGGAGTTGATATATCATGGATTTTATGGTTTTATGACATGATATATGTATTGGTTTTAGAGTCTTTTGTTTATATATTGAGTCTTATTAGGTACAAACACGAGATGGACCCTAATAAGCACATTGGAGCATTTGGACGCTTGTAGCTGAGCAAATAAACAAGGAGACGAATATTGCTGTCCATGTCGACCGACAGGCCTTACCTTTGTCGGTCGACACAACCATGACGTGAATGACGCTTCGAGTTTTATCAAGTTTCAAGAAATTCAACTTTGGCCCACATTTTATACTTCATGCCCAATAGTGTTTTTAGGTTAAACTATGTTTTAGAAGTCCCAAAGACTAAGTTTTTGTCATTCTCTAAGTTTTTGAGAAGTTCTAAGTTTATTGTAAGTTCCAAGGAGTTTTGTTGGAGAGAAGATTTAGATCTCAAACTTTGTAGAGAGAAGAATTCTGAACTCCCTTTATTTCTTTTATCCGATTTTAATTAGTATTATTCAGACAAAGATTTATGTTTTCTCTTCTATGTCTGAGTAGTCACCTTGTTAGATCTAGGGTTTCAAAAGGATTTATGACGGATTGTTGAATTTGGCATAGTCTTGTTAGGTTATCTATTATGTTCTTCATCTAGATTTGATTATCACACCAGCCTTAAGATTGATCACCTGAATCCTGGTACCATAGGAATGTTAGTAGGCGCGAGAGTGCTATTGATATCCTGACCCAATCTTAGATCAGCAAACAGCCTTTTCACAGCGAGAGTTGGTTGAAGAATTTTGTAAACATATTGTATCCACATATCATAAACTCTATTTATTGGTATTTTGCAAAGACATTTGGTTTACTTCTGTTTAGAGGATAGATGTCGTTGCAGCGAGAGTTGGATGAGATATCATAGTAGTGTTACGAGTTTAAGAACCGCAAAAACAATTTAGACCTGATTTACGAACTGCCCAGTTCACCTTCCGGAGTTTTCCTGATTGATGTCCCTAGGTCTAGCGTTTAAATCACTTGAGTTAATCTCGTTTAATTGTTATTTCGTGTATTGCATTGTTTCATTTTTGTTTAATCTAGGTTAATTCGAATCAGTGTGTCTATTGCGTGAGTTTTCAGAGTCCTTGTGGATTCGACCCCTAAGTGCTGCAATTGATCTCTTAATTTGAGGGAGTAGTTCTAGGTTATATTTGACCCTTGTCACTAAATAATAAGGTAATGATCTAATTTTTTTTTTCAACAAAACTTTTTAGAACGCAATTTAAAACAAAGAACAACAAAAATGAAACAGTTTTTAGTTTTATGAGAATGATGAAACGAAATCAAAGCAGAAAACAAAACAATGAAAAGATATATATATATTTTTTTGAATGATACGAATTACAAATTTGTAAAGTGATAGATCTAATGAAAATGAATGAAAACAAAGGATAAAGATGAGAACGAATACAACCTGATTCAGGAGCCTTTCGGCTCTGATACGAGATGATAGCGACCTCAAAGGTGAGACGATTTTGATGATAAGCGGTGACAAAGCTGGTCTTCGCTCTCTCCTTGTATCCATGGATCTACCGAGTTGTGGAGGAAAGACAAGCTGGTTTTAGCTCTCTCTTGTGATTCCGGAAAGTCTGAATACGATGATGGATTGAATAAGCAACACAGAGGGATAATAGATCTCTGATATGGTTCGATAAACAGTCAAGTTCTAAGGGGTGATCCGCGACAAAGAACTAAAGCAAAGAGAATTCTCTTCGCAATAAGAAAACAGCATTATTTTATTGATAGTAGGGTAAATGATACAAAGCTGCAAAGGAGCTTATAAACTGCTCGTCAGCTGTGGCCTCAAGGACCTAGGGTTTTTAACCCAAAAAGGAAAGTACAACAGGCCTGAACAAAACTAAAGCCGTTTTATCGTCTCGGCTATTATGAAACGAATTAAAAATAAAACTATGCCGTTTTAACATCTCAGCCTTATGAATAAATGGAAAAAACAAATTAAAACAAAAGACATCTCAGATGTTAACATTCGCACCTGTAGAGATCATAAAAATAGTATTGACGTGACTTACCTTGGTGTGAGTAATATGAATCCTTGAGTAGTCCGCGTAGAATCCTTCCCTTGTCCCCAAGCATGCTATTTGTTCCTCGTTGCTTCTTCCTTGTAATTCACACTTGTCTTGGTAGATCCGATATAGCTTCTTGAACTCTTGGTCTAGAGCTTCCTTGTCCTCATGCTTACTTTGAGATTCTTCCATGCGCAAAGTTTGAACGGCATCATTGAACTTGTTCGTGAGTGTATTAAACTTGCACCTTGTGATTTGTCCTTCCCTTACGGTTGGTAGCTCCGTTGGTGATGTGAGGTCCTCATCACATATTCTTTGCATTACGGAAGTAGCCGTTAGGAGAATCTCTTTTCTTGAGAACTCCACTAGATGCTGTCATATGCTGTGAATGGAGCCTTGATGTTCTGTGAATGGATCCTTGATGTTCTTTATCTCCATGAGATGATTCAATGTCTGTGAATGGTGCTTTGATGTCCTGCAAGTTGAATATTCTCTATTGCTATGCAAGCAAGGAGGTCTTTCCAAGTTAGTACAAAGAAAATCAACAACCGGACCAGGTTGTACTATCATCTGTTTAAAACCATTATGAGTGAGTTTGAAAAGTTTAGAATACCCTGGAATATTAGTGATATCAATGGCTTGGACATGAAGCTTAGTTCCAAGTTGGTGCTCATCCAAAATCTTGAAGACGAATAGAGTCTTCTCGCCATCATAAGCAAGGTGTTTGGCATGTGATGCGGTTTGATCTTCTGGGAAAACAACATGTTGCTTTCGACTCTCTTGCTTGTCTTCTAGTCCTGTTCTATGATGATGTTTTGTTTCTAGAACCAATGTTTTTCTTTTATTGAAACCTGCAAAGCTTGTATATCACTGGGTAATACCGGTGCAAGATTATTGTAACAAGCAAAAACGTTGGGACTCGCATAGGCCTTAAGGTCAAAAGGATCATCATACAATGTTTTTCCAACCATAGCAAAAAGAGTAGGTTTCTTACCTGGGCCTTTTTGTCCCTTGAGTTGTATTTGATCAAGATAAACTTCATGAGGAGTCATTGGTACAAGTGTGGTCATGCGTCCTTAGAATTTGAAAGTATGTTGATTGGTGTAACTATCATCTATCACTCTACGATCGGACTGCCAGGGTCTTCCAAGTAATATATGACCAGCCTCCATGGGTAAAAACATCACATAGAACTTTATCTTCATAGTTTCCAATGATTATTGGTACTTCCACTTGATGCTTCACCTTCATTTCTCCTTGTTCGTTGATCCACTGAAGGTCATAAGGCATGGGTGCTTTTTGATTTCCAAACCAAGCTTCTTCACCATTGTCTCACTAGCCATGTTAGTACAACTCCCACAATCGATGATGAATCTACAAACCTTTCCTTTCACATAGCATCGCGTGTGGAACAAGTTAACTCGTTGTGCTTGCTCTTCGGTTTTGGATTTGAGGCTTAAGGTACACATAGCTACAAGTAACTCTCCTTTGACTGGAGACTCGATTACTTCCTTTTCCTCTTCTTCTTATTTTGTCCTAGTGTTTCCTTCCTCTTCTTCTGTTTCTACTTCACCATCGCCTTTGAGTATCATCACTCATTTGTTAACACACTCATTCACATAATGTCCTATCCCATGAAATTTGTAGCACTTGATATTGCTAGTTCTGGTATCAACCTTAGCTTTCTCTTCTGCTTGAGCTCCAAAGGGTTTAGCCCCAATCCGCGTATTATTAGATGGGTTGCTACTAGCTGGCATCTTCATCCTTTCATCCATTCCCATATTTCTTGTAAAAGATGAGGTTCCATAATAAGTTTGTGTATAACTTCTTCTTGTCAGTTGCTGCTCTATTAGGACTGCTTGATGTAACATTTCTTGTAGATCAACATGAGACTGCATCTCTAATCGGTCTTGTATTTCACGTTGTAACCCTCCAAGAAATCTGGACATGGTAGCTTCTCTATCTTCACCAACATCAGCCTTGATTAATAAGGATTCCAGCTCTTGGTAATATGTTTCCACGTCTTTAGTGCCTTGCACAAGCTTTCTAAGTTAGTTGTGAAGATCCCGATGGTAGTAGCTTGGAATAAACCGTCGTCGCATGATAGCTTTCATCTCTGCCCATGTGTCAACTGTTGGCTCGAAATTTCTTCTTCTAGACGTAATGAGTTGATCCCACCAACATAGAGCATAGTCACTGAACTTGGTAGTTGCGGCCTTGACTTTGTTTGCCTCAGTGTAATATTGATCATCGAAGACCATTTCGATCTTCTTTTCCCACTCGAGATAAGCATCAGGATCACTTTTCCCTTGGAACGGGGGAATGTGTAACTTTAAGCTTATGAAACTGTCTTGAGGCAGTCCCCTTTCTTCGCGATCTCTCATATGTCTTCTAGAGTTGCTTCAAGAGGATTGAATATTTATGCTCGGTGTCTCTATCTCTGTGCTCACGTGGTAACTCTCGGAGATTGTCTTCTTGTTGTAACACCTGACCATTGTTTATGCCTTGTTGCCTTTCAGGGTCCACGTTGCATCAGCTAACACTCTTGGGAATTCCTTGGATTGTTAGACATGACATCAGCTAACACCGGTACAATCTCTTCACGTAACATGCCGATCATTTCATTCATCATGGCTTTGAAGGTCTTGGTGACGGTATCGAGCAGTTGCTTGTTGATTGACTCCACTTCTTCTGACATGGTACCTGAAAGATTGACACACACTAAACCAGTAAAACGTTCCTTTGAAAGAAAATCAATTGAAAATAACAAGAACAAAAAAATGACCGATCAGATTCTGATAAACCTTAATCGCGACTGTCTCATAAGATTGATCCCGAAAACTATCAAATCAACTTTAAAAATTCTCAAATCAATTTTAACAAATACTAGACTCAATCTAGATTCAGATCCAATTGAAAATTGAAACAAAAACAGAGAAAAGCCACTTAAGTCTAGATGTGGCTCTGATACCACATGATACGTTCCTCGTGAGGAGATGTTTCCCAATTCGACAACGAGAGAGTGAGATCAATGTGAGGGGTTGCAAGGCCTTATTAACAAGAAACTTGCAGTTTAATGGATCGAATGTCGCCACAAAAGAATGCAGAATAGCCTTTTGATTAGACAGGTTAGTCAATCGAAATACACGAAATGACCTAAGAGTTTTCCTAGTTTGAGTCACACGAAAAGGATGAACAATGCCTCGTAAACACTCAAAGACCATGCAAAAATATCAAGAGTTCAAATTAAAAAAAACTAAGAGAGAAAGATAAGATCATGGGCCACGCTAAAGTGATGAAAATGGGCCATGCAATGGATCAGACAAAAGGGTTGGCAAAGATGAACATATGAGCCACAAGCCTCATTAAAAACCTTGCTCGGAAAACCCAATGGGGCAAAACCGAGCCAAGGGAAAAAGAGTGCGAGTGGATAATATGGCCAAAGCCTTAGCCATCTTGGCAATGTATCACAACCAATGTGGCATGATTACAACCCTTAAGGTCCAAGTAATCCTCTTGAATATCCCTTGATGGTAAAGATACTCATAAATCTTGATGAAAGGTGTTGTTGTAGACGTAATGCATGCATCCTTGCCATCTCCCATGCATCCAACATCGTATTTCTTTGTAAGATCCATGCATGAGATTCAATGCTCCTTTGATTCCATGATTCAGTTTCAATGCTCATTTGGATCCATGATTCAGTTTCAATGCTCCTTTGGATTCATGATTTAGTTTCAATGCTCCTTTGGGTTCATATTGGTCCATTGCTCTCTTGATGTTGTCCATTCCTTTCATTGTGTTTCTAGAGCCAATCAGGAATGTATCATATGCTGGAAGAAGAGCTATCAGAGCTGGAAGCAGAGATGTCTTGGGATGAAGCTTTGAAGATATTAGGACCATTTGAGAGTGGTTTGAGGGAGAGAACCTTGAAGAAGATTCAAGAGAAGAGGGAAGCAGTTGCTAAGGCATATGAGTGCAAGGTGATCACTCAACACGAAGTTATTGTGCAATGGAAGCTTGAAGATCATGGATCCATCACTATGCCATGTTCTATCAAGAATCAGATGTTTAGGAACTCCTTGTGCGACCTGGTTGCTTCAGTGAGCATAATGCCATTGTCTGTGGCAGATAGACTTGGATACCACAATGTTTTACCCAGTATGCTGTCCCTAGTTCTAGCTGATAGGAGTGTCAGGTTTCCTCATGGCTTGCTGGAAGATATCCCTGTGAGGGTATGGAACCTTGAGATCCCTAAGGATTTCATAAACATGAAGATGGAAGAAGAACCAAGGGACCCCCTTATACTAGGTAGACCATTCTTGGCGTCCTCTGGAGCTGTTATGTACACCAAGACTGGTGATATTGTTCTTCGAACTAGCAATGACTTGGTGATGCGTTTTGACACCTCTCTCAGCAAGAAGAACCCAAATTTTGAGGGCCAGCTCTTTTCCATTGAAGAAGCTGAGTATGATGAAGATACTTGGTATGAGAAGTTTGAACAGAGTGCTCAGTCACTATCAAAACCTCCAGGTTTCACAGTCAATACTATTAGCTACTCTGATGAAGACATGCCAGAGTTTGATGCGGAAGATGCAGAGAAAGCATCTGATGAGGAGAGCACAAGACACACTCGACCAGCCTACTCGACTGGTCACTCTAGTGACCACACACTTAACCAGACTGCACAGCCAACCCCTAAGAATCCACCTGGTTCGATTCGGTACTCAAACCAGGATTATATTTGTACAGGGAAGAGCAGCTCAACCTACCCTCTCACAGCGCCTTGTACAGACCAGGCTTCAATCCTGGACCTACAAAGTGGCTATGGTCGAGCTTGCAGAGAAGGTGGAGAAGCTTGAGAAGGAAGTTCTCAAGCTCAGGGAGGCTCAACAACCCTCATGAGAACAAAGGAGGAATCCCAATCCACCAAGAATGAGTGATAGGTTCTATCATGCCATCATGGCATTGATATATCATGGATTTTATGGTTTTCAACCATGGTATATGTATTGGTTTTAGAGTCTTTTCTATTGTATATTGATTCTTATTCTGTACAAACACGAGATGGACCAGGATGATCAATTTGCAGCTTTTGGAGGCTTGTAGCTGAGCAAAACGACTTGGAGACAAATATTGATGTCCATGTCGATTGACATGCCTACACTGTGTCGGTCGACACACACACGACATGAATGATGCCTTCGAGTTTTATCAAGTTTCAATAATTGCAACTTTGCCCCAAAAGTTTCTGTTGTTTATAATTCATACCCAGTTTGTGTTTTAGGTTTAATCTATGTTTTAGAAGTCCCAGAGACTAAGTTATCATTATTTCTAAGTTTTCATTGTAAGTTCTAAGAAAGGATAGATTTGGAGAGAAGATTCAGACCTCTCTTTTGTAGAGAGAAGATTCTGAACTCCTTTAACTTCTTTTTATATTTTATGAGTATTATTCACACAATGATTTTTGTTTTCTGTTCTATGTATGAGTAGTCACCTTGTTAGATCTAGGGATTTCAAGGGTTTATAATGATTTGTTGAATTGGGCATAAACATGTTAGGTTATCTATAATGTTCTTCATATAGATTTAATAATTACACTAGAATTGACATTGATCACCTTACTTATAGTATCATCGGAATATTGGTAGGCACGAGAGTGCTATTGATATCCTGACCCAATCTTAGATGAGCAAATAGTCTTCTTGCAGAGAGATCTAGTTTAGGAATTATGTAAACATATCATAATTGTTAATCATGCAGACTCTATTTATTGGGATTTGCAAAGAGATTTGGTTTTATTTTGTTTAGAGGATATATGCCGTCGAAGCGAGAGTTGGATAGATATCATATAGTGTTATGACTTTAACAATCGAACATACCATTGCATCCTAATTAACGAACTGCCCAGTTCACTTTCCAGAGTATTCTTTATTGATCTTCCGTAGGTCTAACTTTTTAATCATCCAAATTTACATCCCATTTATCCGTTTATCTTTAATCGCATTTCTTTATTTAGTTTACTTTTATATATCTAGCTTAATTCGAATCTGTGTTTCTATTGTGTAAGTTTATAGAGTCCTTGTCGATTTGATCCCCAAGTGCTACAACTGATCTCTTAATTTGAGAGAGTAGTTATGCGGGTTAAGGTTGACCCCTGACAGGCACAAACCTACATCCAGGCTGAGCCGAGTCCAGAGACGTCAACACAGCCTCTCAAGGACCGCCCACCTGCCTGAAAAGAGTTAGAAAGTCATGCTACGGGACTCTAAACAAGCTCACTTGGGAGGAATTCCAATGCTTATCTTTGTATATACTAGCTTTATGTTTATCTTTAGTTTTTATAAATTTTGTTATTTTTGATGCGTTTCTTTAGTGTTGTAAGTTTCAGGGATTAAGTACGAGCTGAGAATGAGTCAAGCTGGAGCTGCAAAAAGCTCAGAAGGACCTGTAATTTTTTCACTTGACCCCGAGGTCGAGTGGCCTAGGTTTTTTCTGAAAATTTGAACTTTTAATCTCAGCTGCACGTTTAATCACTTTATCTACTTATATGCGCTCGACTCTTCTCCTTCATTTCTCACTCGATTTTATCTCTCTAAAACAAAAAAACTCTCCAAATTCTCTCTAAATGTTTCTTTAAAATTTTCAACTTTTTCAGTTGAATCTGCATCATGTCACACTACTCTCAAGATTCCAAAACCCAATTGTAAGTTTTAAGCTCTTCGAACCTATTTTTGCAAAAATCCGGGTTCAAAATTTTTGAAATTTATTTGAAAATTTTCATCAAATTTTTAACATGCATGTGGTTAGAATCGTGTATTATGAGTAGTATAAGGCATAGGAAGCATCATGCATTGATTTCTGTGGTTGAAATGGTTAGAATTTTGAAATTTTGTTCCTGATGGTGCATTGAAATTTTTGGATATTTCATGATGAATTGGGAAAATTTTCTTCATAGCTATTGCTTGTTTGTTAGATCGCACATTGACCTTCATTGTTAAAATTAAAAAAGTTTTAGAATATTTGAAATCATGCATATTAAAAATCGGATTGAAAAATTGTAGAATTTACAAATTTTATAACTTTGAGTTGCTCTAGTTGTTGTTAAGCTTGAAATCTGATAGTAATGAATGGTGGTTTAGTTACTCGAGCTAAGCACTCGATCTAGTCGAGTCCAATAAAAAAAATTATTTAGAAATTTTTGCCGACTACACATGACTGGTCGAGTGGTCCAAGTTTTTTTTGCTAAACTCTCATTTTCCAAATTATTTCAGGTACTCGAGCAAGACAAGGACAAGGGAAACACGAAGCCAAACCTTGGCAAAAGCCATACAAGCTGGAAGCACCTCATCTAGGTCGTGGCTAGACAAGGCTAAGGGAAAGAAGGGTTTAAGAGGAAGAATCAGTGAGAAGGGTTAGTGAGGAAGAGACAGGTTCTGAGAGTGCAGAGAAGAACCAGATTGACTCTGCAGAAGCCCAGATCAT
Organism: Cardamine flexuosa; assembly: GCA_963555745.1. Classification (NCBI taxonomy): domain Eukaryota; kingdom Viridiplantae; phylum Streptophyta; class Magnoliopsida; order Brassicales; family Brassicaceae; genus Cardamine; species Cardamine flexuosa. The sequence continues at coordinate 18,266,065 of OY743216.1, read as the reverse complement.
TTCCATTTTGGAGAGGGTGAAATTGTTTGGGACAAGATACCCACATTGGCTTACTATTCAAGTGCTGGGAATTTGCAAAGAGGTGGGGAAGCTCTTTGAGTCTGCTGACATCGTGGGATTTACTCAAAACCCCTGGGATGGTTTCCAGACTGAGACTTCCACTTCTTGGCAACAGTGGATCTCCACCTCTACGAGATGCGAACTGGTATGGCTGGGACTGAGCAGCTAGGTTATGTGAGCTTCAGGGTCAGAGGGTTAGAGTACCATCTTCCTCTCAGTGTGGTTGATAGAGCGTTTGGTTTCCATAGAGGAACAGGACAAGCTCAAGATTATGAGATGAAGGAACTTAACGAGTTTTGGCTGGAGCTTCGAGGTAGATAGAGCTACTCATCCTCCAGAGCCAAGAGCAGTGAGATGAGGCATCCAGCGGTGAGATATCTCCACATGACTCTTGGCAACACCATGTATGTGAAGAAGTCCACAGGCCCAGTGAATGAAGGCGAGCTGAAGATGCTTGACAAGGCTCTTTGTGGCTACTGATCATAACTATCTGAGACTTGGTTCCATACACAACTCACTATGGGCCCAGGCTTCTATGCGACATTATGTAGAAGAGAAGAAGAAGGCCAAAGCTCACAGTGGCCCATTAACATCTTTGAACAAGATGTAGCCGTTTGGAGATATCTTGGCTGAAGGATCACATGTGTGATTAAGCCACTTGGTTCAATTCAAATCGCTGAGGACAAGTCACTATCCCGCCTATGGATCTGCTCCTCTCTATCCTTATGCCATTTTCATTTGTTTTTTCTTGTTAAAGGAAGGCGTAATGCGCATTCCTATATATAGGTTGTAACCTACATTGTAAACAATCTAATCTAAGCTTATTATTCTCTCACTTTATTTTCGTCTGAGTTCTTCATCATTCATACTTCATTCTTCATCAAATCTCTTGTTAGTCTTCATGGAATCTCTTATAATATTCCGCTAAATCCAACATGGTATCAGATCTTGTTACGATTCTCTCATCATTCTCGTAATCTCTTCCGCTAAAACATACTTATCTCTTTCATTACTCAAAAAATCCGTGATCGACATTCACCAAATCTCCACAAATTTCATCAGTTTGTGTTTTCTCAAGACATCACCGGAATATCCAGCAGTCCATAGCTCAAAACATTTTATCCCACGGATAATGCTTTGTCAAACGGTCCGTCCACCATTCTTCACCATGGAAAACATGAAACTGATTGTTACTCCGGTTGTTCTCAAAGGGATCAACAATCTCTTGTGGTCAAGAACCACTAAAACCGCGCTATGCGTTCGTCGCGGTCTTTGGAGCCACGTTGAAGCGTCCCAAGCTCCTAAGGAGACGGCTAAAGAGGATGGAAAAGAACTAGTCAAAGAAGAGGAAGAAGAGAAGGAAGCCAAGTGGTTCCAAGAGGATCAAACGGTGCTTGCCACTCTCCAAAACTCTCTTGATAGCTCCATTCTTGAAGCTTACTCTTATTGCAAAACGGAAAAAGAGTTGTGGGATACTCTCAAGAATGTCTATGGGAATATCTAAAATCTAACCCGGGTATTTAAAGTCAAGAAGGCTATCAACGTTCTTAATCAAGAGTACTTGGAATTTACCAAGCACTTTGGTATCTTCTGGTCATTGTGGGCTGAACTAGTGGTGATAAGACCAGGTACTATTGATCCGGTCATACTCAATGAGAGGCGAGGGCAAGATAAAGTCTTTGGGCTCTTGTTAACATTGAATCCGGCGTTCAATGACTTAATTAAGCATCTTCTCTGAGCTGATAAGCTCCCAAGCCTTGATGAAGTTTGTTCTCAAATCCAAAAGGAACAAGGCTCTCTCGGCTTGTTTAGTGGCAAAGGCAAACTCATCATGGCTAACAAAGGAAGCTACAAGCATGAAGATAGGTAGCCATGGATATACGTGCAAGAAGCAAGGACATACCAAGGATAAGTGGTGGATCCTCCATCCCCATCTCAAGCCTAACAAGTTCAAGTGAAACGTCTCCCGGGAAGCTGAGTATGAGTCTAAGCTTATGCGTGGGAAAGAGACAATGGCTGGCGCATCTCATGTAGCTTCTTATGGAGATTTCGTCAAGAAATCAGACCTAGAAGCCTTCATTCTAAAGGAATCCGGTAAAACAAACTTTGCCTCTAACTCTTGTGAATCTCTTGTCATTGATTCGGGAGCTTCTCACCATATGATTAGTAACCCGAATCTCATTGACAACATTACATCAGTTAAGGGAAGTGTTACTATTGCTAATGGAGATGAGATACCCATTAAGGGAATAAGCGATTTAAGCCTATTTGATAAGAAAGCAAAAGCGTTTGATATGTCTACTTTTACATCAAATTTGTTATCAGTCAAGAAGGCTACTAATGATTTGAATTGTTCCACTATATTTGGTCCTAATAGTGTTTGTTTTCAGGATATTAAGACCAGGAAAGTCCTCGGATAAGGGAATGCAAATGGAGACCTCTATGTTTTATAAAAAGCTTCATCAAGCAATCTAAATTCTGTTTCTTTTCAATCATCTATTGTATTTAGTTTTAATGCTATGTGGCATGCTAGATTAGGCCACCCTCATTCTCATGCACTTCAATTAATGTTACCAAATGTCTCTTTTGATCATTCGCTTTGTGAAGCTTGTATCCTTGGAAAACAATGCAAACCTATTTTCCCTAAGTATTCAAATATCTATGAGAATTGTTTTTATTTAGTAAATTCTGATGTTTGGACCTCACCATGCATATCTAGAGACAATAACAAGTATTTTGTATCATTCATTGATGAAAAATCGAAATATACTTGGATAACTCTAATGTAATCTAAGGATCGTGTGTTTGAGGCTTTTCTTAACTTTCAAAACTATATTACTAATCAATTCAATTCTAAAATTAAGGTACTTAGATCGGATAATGGAGGGGAATAAACAAGCCACAAGTTTAGAGAACAATTGGCTAAGGATGGAATAGTGCATCAAACAAGTTGTCCATATACACAAAAACAAAATGGTGTGGCCAAAAGGATGAACCGACATCTTATGGAAGTGGCACGGTCAATCATGTTCTACACAAGCGTAACAAAGAGATATTGGGGAGATACAGTTATCATCGCCTTCTATCTCATCAATAGAACCCCAACCCGGGTCTTGAAAGATGCATCACCATTTCAGGTACTTAACAATATCAAACCTTCACTAAATCACTTACGTGTGTTTGGTTGGGTTTGTTTTGTATTGATACCAGGTGGAAAAGAATCAAACTAGATTTGAAGAGAACTAGAGGCATGTTCATTGGATATTCAATAACTCAAAAGGGATACAAGTGCTATGACCCGGTGGATGGTAGGATATATGTTTCCCGGGATGTGAAATTCATGCAAAATCAAGGATACTATAATAAGAAGAATTGGGAAAGCTTGAAAGACTTATCTCACTCTACAACCACTAGGGCAGCAAGCTTGAAGTTCCTACTAGACCATCTCGGAAATGGAAAGCCTCAAGAGAAAGAAACTTCTGCAGAAACACACCAAGAAGATCCTCAAGTTCCACAAAGTACAAATGAGGAGCCGGTGGAAACAAAATCTCAAGATCATGATGTCAATGATATGGCACAAGAGGAACAACATGAAGAACAAATCCATGATGATCATGAGAATGAGACTTCCAACGAGGTGGCTCCACAACTTCGTAGAAGTACAAGGCAACGGTTCCCAAAGGAGCATTGGAAGAATACACGTGTTTACTTCAATATTCAAGCTGTGGCTCATCCAATACAAGCCGTGTGTTCTCTCGTCTGTTTGCCTATGGAGCATCAAGAATATCTTGGGAAGATTGAGCTAGATTCAATTCCACAAAGCTATGAGGAGGCAAAAGATATTGAGGTGTGGAAGAATGCAGTTGGAGATGAGATTGGTGCAATGGAAAGCAACCATACATGGGATGAATCTGACTTATGTAAGGGGAAGAGGGCTATGAGTTCGAGATGGCTATTCACTATCAAGTATCTAAGCACCGGTGAGATTGAGCGACACAAAGCAAGGCTTGTGGCAAGAGGCTTCACCCAAACGTATGGTGATGATTACACCAAGACGTTTGCACCGATTGCTAAACTTGGTACTATACTAGTAGTGCTATCCTTGGCAACCAATATCTCATGGTAACTATGGCAAATGGATGTCAAGAATGCATTCCTCCAAGGACTAGAGGATGAGGTCTACATGACACCACCTCCGGGTTTAGAGAACATCATTGCTCCAGGAAAGGTTATATGGCTAAAGAAGGCAATCAATGACCTCAAACAATCCCCAAGAGCATGGTACCATAAGCTTAGCACCATCCTAAAGGATAAAGGGTTCCAAAAATCGGAAGCTGATCATACGCTTTTCACTCTACAAAGCATGAAAGGTATTGTTGTCATTATCATTTATGTTGATGAGTTAATCATCTCCAGAGATGACAAGGTAGGTATTCAAGAGACAAAAGATTTCCTTAAATCCGTTTTTGATATTAAAGACCTTGGTGAACTCAAATACTTCTAGGCATTGAAGTTTATATGTCTCTGGAAGGTCTATTCCTATCTCAACGGAAATATGCTCTTGATCTCTTAAGTGAAACAGGGAGAATTAGTGCTAAGGCTGCCAAAACACCTCTAGAAGACGGCTACAAGGTCGATCGAAAGGGGGAGAAAGAAGATGAACCATTTGAAGATGTTCAAAGATATCACCGGCTAGTTGGTAAGCTCATATATCTTACACTTACACGGCCTGATCTATGTTTTGCCGTGAATCAGGTGAGTCAACACATGAAGGAGCCCACGAAGTATCATTGGAGCATGCTGGAAAGCATTCTTTGCTACATTAAAGGAAGTCCCAGACAGGGGATATGGATGGGCAAGAATGGTAGCACCGAGATAGTGGGATATTGTGATGCTGACTGTGCTGGAGATAGTAAAGATAGAAAATCCACAACCGGCTATTGCACATTCATTGGAGACAATCTTGTTACATGGAAGACAAAGAAGCAAAAGGTTGTGTCTTGCTCAAGTGCCGAATCCGAGTATAGAGCCATGAGAAAGCTCACCAATGAACTCACATGGCTCAAAGCATTGCTTGAAGACTTGGGAATTCAACAAGATCATTCGATCACCATGCATTGTGATAATCAAGCCGCAATTCACATTGCAACAAACTCGGTTTTCCATGAAAGAACCAAGCACATAGATTTTAATTGCCACAAGGTTTGCAAGAAGATTGAAGACGGCACAACATTTCCATGTTACACAAGCAGTGAAGATCAACAGGCCGCCAGCAAAACATTGGTTTGGTGGATCTTACCCATCCATGATCATATTCACCTAATACTTGAAACGTCATACTATTTTTCCTTGGCATATGTTTTTCTCCCAAGTGGTTTTTACTATGCTAAAGTTTAAACGAGGTGATGGTTCACGGGTTCCAAGCTCAGCTACTCCACCGTTGCTAAGCTTGAGGGGGAGTATTCATCATAATTACCCGAGACTTGGTTCCATACACAACTCACTATGGGCCGAGTCTTCTATGCGACATTATGGAGAAGAGAAGAAGAAGGCCAAAGCTCACAATGGCCCATTAACATCTTTGAAAAAGATGTAGCCGTTTGGAGATATTTTGGCTGAAGGATCACATGTGTGATTAAGCCACTCGGTGCAATTCAAACTGTTGAGGACAAGTCACTATCCCGCCTATGGATCTGCTCCTCTCTCTCCTTATGTCATTTTCATTCGATTTGTCTTGTTAAAGGAAGCCCTAATGCACATTCCCATATATAGGTTGTAACCTACATTGTAAACAATCTAATTTAAGCTTATTATTCTCTTACTTTATTCTCGTCCGAGTTCTTCATCATTCATACTTCATTCTTCATCAAATCTATTCTTAATCTTCATGGAATCTCTTATAATCTTCCGCTAAATCCAACAGTGGCTTCCTTGTATAATCAACTGAGGAGAACCGAGCCAATGGGATTGAGATGCGTGGTGACATAGCTGACACTGGAAACGCTATTGTCTTGGAGACATGTTATGACCTACAGAACAAGCGCCATCAGGAACGACAAGATGGTGAACAAGGCAGAGTCCACTGTGGGAGGCATTGTTACTCCATTCTTAGAGGCGGCTGGAGTTCCTATCACGTCAGACCCTACACCACCATTGTTCATGGACATGGATCATATGAGGGATACTAAGACAATTGATACGAAGAAGGTGGAAGAGAAGTATGTCTTCAACTTCTTCCACCCCAGAAACAGCAAGGTCAAGATCTATGCAGAGAACGGTGATAGAAGCATCGCCTTTGTACCAGCAGCGAGAGATCTCTACCATCCTGGAGCTAAACCAGCTGATGACGAGATTCTTAAGACCTTTATGGAGAGCACACAACCACCATAGAGCTTCTACTTCGATAAGAATGAGTGCAAAAGCCTTAAGGAGGAATGAATGCCACAGAGAAGAATCTCACCAAGCGCTTAGTGGGATCAGGGAAGAAGTTGAGTGCTGGCTCATCAAAAAGGACTTCAGCTGAACAAAAGCAGGGGAAGAGGTGTCCAGATCACCCTTTAGAGGATTTGGAGCATCAGTCACCTGATTCCACGACTCAAACGGATCGAGCTGGGCAAGCAGAAGTAGACGCTCGACAACCTGGCTCGAGTTTACCACTCGAGTCATACCCCGAGTACGCCTAGAGTGCACCATTCAAATCCTAACCTGGATACGATCAGGTGCAAAGTTCGAGCCCTACCCTGAGAACTATCAGACCCCACCACTCAACAAAACTTTGTCGAGTGTACCATTCTAGACACACCACTTGACTGCTGGGTTGAGTAGACCATACGAGCCACATCTCGAGGCAGATCCAAACCACGTTGATGATCCCCTCACCACTATGGTTTCTTACAATGATGAGGACAAAATGCGGGCAAGGATCGCCTTCTACTCTAGACACAACTGAGGTACCCCCCTCTTAACTATCACTGTATATACCATAGCTGGTTTAGTCTCTCAAATCTTCTCGTGAATTTCTTTTAGACAAGGTACTGTGTAATTTAAGTTTGGGGGAGGGTTTGAGAGATTCATTTGACATGTTTACTTATTTTCTTATATAAATTTGCATCATATATGTGCATTGAAAAAACCATAAAAATTTGAAAAATTTCAGAAAACTATTTCACAAAAACAGAATGTCATGTAGTTGATGAGTTTACATTTTATGATTGAGTTTTAGTATGTCATTTAGGAATACATATGGAATGATGATGAGTTAACCGTTTAAAGCTTAAGAACCAAAGATATAATTTCAATGCCATAGTTATAAGTTGTCTAATGCATTCACCTTAGTTTGAAACATTAGGCTGCACGTTGCTTGGAATTAAAATTTACCACTCTCACTTGGTTAAAGCTTGTTGTGACTTGTCAAACTATCCCTATGAATTTGAACTCTAAATTTAAAAAATTTAATTATCATGATATGCTCTAAAACTTTAACTCATGGATTCCTCAAAATACTTGGATTCTCTTTTAACATTTTCCATCCTTCCTAATCAAATAGGCTGTCTCCATAATTGAGACAGTTTCAAAAATACTAAACCCAAAACTTCATTCAGACCAATACATCAAGTGTGAGAGAAGTGAGGCCTATTTTTGGATTGAAGTAGAGAGAAAGTGTTAGATTTTTCCGACAGGAGTAGCCTCTCATGTAGTCTCTAGTTCACACTTTTTGAATCTGATTAGACTACGAATTTGAATAAGTAAGGATTGAGTCTGGGAAAGAAAGAAAGCAAATAAAGAATTTGCTAAAAATTGTATAAAGCCTTTAGATAGGATTGTTCAAAAGTATAAGTCTAGTAAAGGATTTGGAAGAAAGAGATAAGAGTAAGAAAACTTTTAGTAGTCACTCGACCATGTGGTCGAGCCAGGGCTTAGAAAAACAGATATAAAAAACCCGAATCCGCTAGATGCTAAAAGAAAAAAGTGTAAAATTCCTCTCCGTAGAAGAAAAAAAGAAAAAAAAAAGATCCTTGAGTCATAAAAGAGAAACAAAACCTTTAAACACAAAGGGTAGAACTAGGATCAGTTTCTGGGATTTTAGAGTTAGGAAAGTCATTGGTTGTTCATGGGTAGATGTTAGTCTACTGATGTATGCACCATTTGGCTTTACCTTTAGCTTTCTCTTATAATTCAATCCATTTCAATGAGAGATCCTGATACTTGTGCTTAAACCAGAGGAAGAAGAGATCACTTTTATATCATAAAACTTGTCCCTCAACCAAATGACTTACCGTTATTGCATATAATGATCCACCAGTTCGTGCTTAATCAATGTTAAAGGATAGTTTACTTTGAATACTTGCTTATGGCTTAGTCTTAGTGTTGAATTTTCTGTGATGAGTATGGCTAAAGCTTTTAAGTAGAACTTTTGTGAAATACATTCTAGAACTAGTAACTATGACATTGACATCAGAGGTTTGCTTAGTTTTCTTAGGTTCTGAGTCCCCACTTTTCATACTACTCCTTTCATCTCATCCTTTCTATTTGCTTGAGGGCAATCAAAGGGTAAGTTTGGGGGAGTTGATAACACTGTGTTTAGCATGTTCTACCATCTTTTTATCATGCCTTAGTATAGATTTGAGTCATTGTTCCTATAATTTTATGCATTCATCACTCATATAGGTTATTTACTGTTTTTGCATGAGCATTGCATGCATCTTTGCATATTTGGGGTGTTCTCAGGTACCTATGTAGTATATGGAGCTTATGGAGTTTTGAAGCTGGCTGGACGCGGATTGAGTGAAGAAGACTGCTGAGCTCGAGTGCAGTGAAGCTGCTGAGCTAGAGTGGATGTGCAGAGAAGACAGAGGACTCGACAAGGGGACTCGACCAGATGACTCAAACAGAAGGCTTGACCTCCCACTCGAGAGAGCACTCGAGATGCTACCAGACAACACTGCTCGACTGCTCACTCGAGAGGGCACTCGACCAAGCCACTCGACAGCTGGGTCGAGTGGCACTCTCCAACTATTTTTCCTTAAAACTCGCAAATGTATTAAGCGCTTTTGTCACTTGGTATAAAAGCGCCTGATTAAAACTAATAGAGACATCAAGTAGAATCGCCGCTTAGCTTATATTTTTTTACGTTTAGCTCTCATTTTTCTCTCTCTCTTGTTCTTCATTGTTCTTCATTTCGGAAACTTTGTAACTTTGATAAATTTCAATAAAATTAGTTCTTGCGCTTTATTTTTTCTTCAACCTTGCTCATCGGATCATCAGCTATCACATATGTCAAGCTTAGGCTTTTCTGGGTTTTGGATCCAAGTGATGATCTTGATGAGTAAGTAGTATTTTTAGGGTTTTGGAGATGGATTAGGTTAGTTTCACTCTCTATTGCTATGAGTTTCATTGAATTATCATCAATTTGTTTTATTCCCTCTTGGGTGAGTGTTTTTAAAGCTTGTTCTTCTGATCAAGAGGAACATGATCTTAGATGATTTCATGAGGACGAACAATGCCTTGAGTCATTAGATATACTATTTCCAGGGACTAGGATACAATAGCATGAGGGCTGGTTGTATCCGATGTTGATTTACATCACGACCCAGTTTCCTTACTTGTTATGAATCCTCTTTGGCTTTAATAGACTGAACCTTTGATACGTTCCTGATCGGCCTTAAAAACAATACAAGGAATGACCAACATCAAGAGAGCAATGGACCATTATGGAGCCGAAGGAGCACTGAAACTGAATCAAGGATCCAAAGGAGCACTGGAACTGAATCATGGATCCAAAGGAGCATTTAAACTGAATCATGGAACCAAAGGAGCATTGAAACTCATGCATGAATTTTACAAGGAAGCCTGGCAGTGGTTGCATGGAAGCTGTCAAGGATGCATGCGTTACTTCTGTGACAAAACCTTTTATCAAGATTTACGAATATCCTTATCATCAAAGGATGTTCGAGAGGATCACTTGGACCTTAAAGGTTGTATTCAAGCCACATTGGTTGTGATACAAGTCCAAGATGGCTAAGGCTTTGGCCATATGATCCAATTGCACTCTTTTTCCCTTGGCTCGGTCTTGTCTCAATGGGTCCGAGCAAGGTTTTTAATGAGCTTGTGGCTCATATGCTCATCTATGCCAACCCATAGTCCGATCCATTGTGTGGCCTGTTTTCATCACTTGGGCGTATTGAGAAAAGGCATTCTGTGCAGAAGGCCGGGTACTATTCATCCCGGGTACTATTCATCCCGACACCCGAGATTACTATTCATCCCGACACCCGAGATTACTATTCATCCTGTGAGTGTTCGTCTTCATGTTCCAGCAATGTCACTATTCATCCCGTAAACTGCGTTCCGAGAATGTCACTATTCATCCTGTAAACTGCGTTTCACTATTGCTACAGTTTTTTTATTTAGGGCTTCCTCCTTCCGCTATAAAAGGAGGAGACCTCTTTTTTCTTGTAACCTAACCTAATTTTCGTGCCTCTTATGGCTGAGAGAGAGCTGCCTCTAATTCTCTTGTTTTCATTGAATCTCTTCTCTAATTCTCTAGTTAATCCGCATAAATCTCATAAAATCTATATGGTATCAGAGCCTTGTTACTGATTCTCTGCTTCTATTCAATCATCTCTAGCTATTTTCTTAATCTCCATTCATGCCACAGCTCTCTCTTTATCTCTCACAGAAAGTTCTCAATCTCTGCTTGTGTTTGTTTCTCTTGTCTATGCTTGAAGATCTCAGCAGGTTTCTGTCCCTTCTCAGCAGATTAATCTCCATTGCTGGCTCTATAGATCTTCAGCTCTCTTCTGGTTTTGACAGATTTTCGGAGGTACTGTAGCAACAGTGATACCAACAGAACTTGTGATTTCTCAGCAAAGGTGTAACCTTTCTCTGCTGTATTTGGTAAAATCATCTCTGTTCTACTTCACTTAAGACTCAGTTCATACGATTTCAGTCTTGTTGGTTGCTTGGGAAGTTAAGATCAATCTGGAAATTTGTGGGTTTGTTGGCTGTAAGAAACGCTGAAGCATGGATTCTTCAAAATCTGTTCCTATACCAGTTACTCTCAAAGGTGTGAACTACTTACTCTAGGCTAGAACCACCAAGACAAATCTGTGTGGTCGTGGTCTTTGGAATCACATTGAAACCCAAGATAAGAAAGTAATCACGGATGAAGATGGAAAAGAGATCAGTGGAGATCCAAGTTCTGAAGATGGCAAATGGTTTCAAGAAGATCAGGGGGTTCTTGGACTACTTCAAAACTCACTTGAAGCCGCAATACTTGAAGCTTATTCTTATTGTGAGACGGCAAAGGAGCTGTGGAACACACTAAAGAATGTCTATGGAAATGTCTCCAATCTTACTCGAGTGTTTGAAGTCAAGAAAGCTATAAACAATCTCAGCCAAGAAGATCTGGACTTCACAAAACACTTTGGAAAATTCAGATCCCTGTGGGCTGAACTCGAGATGCTAAGACCTTTCTCGGTGGATCCAAGTGCTCTCAAGGAAAGGGGTGAACAAGATAGAGTCTTTGGTCTGCTTCTCACATTGAACCCGGCTTACAATGATCTCATCAAGCACATCCTTAGAGCGGAGAAGTTACCTAGCTTAGATGAGGTGTGCTCTCAAATCCAACGTGAACAAGGCACAGTAGGTCTCTTCAGTGGCAAAGGGGAAATGGTCATGGCACACAAAGTTACTTTCAAGTCTGAAGATAGGAAGATTCTTGTGTGTGATCACTGCAAGAAGAGAGGCCATATCAAGGATAAATGTTGGATACTACATCCACATCTTAAGCCAGCAAAGTTCAAGGTTCAAGCGAACTACTCTCAAGAAGCCTCAACTGAGCAAGCTCAGGCCGGACCATCTAGACAAGGAGATGAACTGGCTATGGTTGCCTACTCCAATGATGTTGTTAGGAAGTCGGACCTTGAAGCTCTCATCAAGTCCATTGCTGCCCTTACCAATAAAGAATCCGGTATCACTCACTTTGCTTCTTTACCTAAATCACAAAATAAAACATTGATTATTGATTCTGGGGCTTCTCATCATATGATTAGTAACCCCAACCTCATTAATAATGTTAAACCTATTAATGGAAATGTGATAATTGCAAATGGTGATAGGATCCCCATAAGAGGAGTAGGTGATTTAAAACTTTGTGATAAGAACTCTAAAGCGTTCTTCATGCCCGAGTTCACCTCTAATCTTGTCTCAGTAAAAAGAGCTACAAATGATCTTAATTGCTATGCTATATTTGGTCCTAATAGCTTTCATTTTCAGGATATTGAGAGTGGAAAAGTTCTGGGAGAAGGGAACACTAACGGTGACTTATATGTTTTTGAGGATTCTCCAGCAACAAAATCTACTTCTCTTTCTTGTCAATCTTGTTATGCTGTTAGCCCAAATAAACTGTGGCATGATAGACTTGGTCACCCTCATGCTAGGGCTTTAGAGATTATGTTACCCCATGTTGTCTTTAATCATATGAACTGTGAAGCATGTATTCTAGGAAAGCATTGTAAAACTGTTTTTCCTAAGTCTTCAACTTTCTATGAAAAATGTTTTGATCTTGTGCATTCAGATGTTTGGACTGCCCCATGTTTATCTAGAGACAATAATAAATACTATGTTACATTTATTGATGAGAAATCGAAATATACATGGGTCACACTGCTTGCATCTAAGGATAGAGTATATGATGCATTTGTTAATTTTCAATCATATGTTACTAACCAGTTTAATGCCAAGATCAAGGTATTCAGGTCTGATAATGGGGGGGAATACACTAGTCACAAGTTCAAAGATCACTTAGCAAGACATGGGATCATACACCAAACTAGCTGCCCGTATACACCTCAACAAAATGGTGTAGCTGAGAGGAAGAATCGACATCTTATGGAAGTTGCACGATCCATGATGTTTAACACCAATGTTCCAAGGAGATTCTGGAGTGATGCTGTCATGGCAGCTTGTTACCTAATAAATAGGACACCAACAAGGATCCTAACTGATTTAGCACCATTTGAGGTATTGAACCGAGCCAAGCCTTCTACTGATCACTTACGAGTGTTTGGTTGCGTTTGTTTTGTACTGAGACCAGGTGAACTAAGGGACAAGCTTGAAGCTAAGAGCACAAAATGCATGTTCCTAGGCTACTCTACTACTCAAAAGGGCTACAAGTGCTATGACCTCTCAAAGAACAGAACAATTGTGTTAAGAGATGTCAAGTTCATTAAGCACCAAGGGTATTACGACAAGAAGGATTGGGGGAGTTTGAAAGATTTGACAAGATCACCATCAGATAGAGCCGCTAGTCTCCAACATCTCCTTAGTCATCTTGGGAATCCTCCTCCTTGGAGAGAAGAACAATCTGATAATGTCGAAACCAACCAACAAGGAGTGGAGACTACAGAAGATCAACCCAATACTGACCTTGGGAATACACAGGCTGCTCCAAACCCCATGGAAGAAACTGATACCACTGAGCACACTCAGCCGGAACCAAACCCACTTGACAGGGAACAAGACCAAGTTCAAGATGAGGATGGTATGACTGAAGATGTGGTTCAAGAGGATCACCATGATGAGGTTGGACATGAAGCAGAAGATGTTGAGAGGTACAAAGCCAGACTTGTTGCAAGAGGATTCACACAGACTTATGGAGACGACTACACAGAAACGTTTGCTCCTGTCGCCAAGCTGCATACAGTTAGAGTTGTTCTCTCATTGGCTACAAATCTGGATTGGGAGTTATGGCAAATGGATGTGAAGAATGCGTTCTTGCAAGGAGAACTTGAAGAAGAAGTGTACATGACTCCACCACCAGGCTTTGAAGACTCCATTGCTCCAGGAAAAGTTATACGGCTAAGAAAAGCCATCTATGGACTAAAGCAATCTCCAAGAGCTTGGTACCACAAACTGAGCGGTACTCTCGAAGAGAAAGGGTTCAAGAGATCTGAAGCTGATCACACATTGTTCACAGTCCAAAGTCCACAAGGAATCGTTGTAGTATTGGTCTATGTGGATGACCTTATCATTTCCGGCAATGATAAGGAAGGTATTCTCGAAACTAAAACCTATCTTAAAACTGTGTTTGATATCAAAGATCTTGGAGAACTAAAATATTTCCTAGGGATCGAAGTATGTCGCTCTTCGGAGGGCTATTTCTATCACAAAGGAAGTATACTCTTGACTTGCTGAATGAGACAGGTAAAATGGGAGCAAAGCCAGCCAAAACTCCTCTTGCAGATGGCTACAAGGTCAAGCGAAAAGGGGAGAAAAAGGGCAAGAAGCTCGAAGAAGAAGATTCATTAGACAAACCATATGCAGATCCTCTCCAATACCGAAGACTAGTGGGTAAGCTTATCTATCTGACTTTAACAAGACCTGACTTATGTTTTGCTGTGAATCAGGTGAGTCAATACATGCAAAAACCCACAGTCTACCATTGGAATATGGTGGAGAGGATACTCAGATATCTAAAAGGGAGTCCGGGACAAGGCATATGGATGGGAAAGAATGAGAATGCCGAGATTGTTGGTTATTGTGATGCAGACTACGCTGGTGACACGAATGATATGAAGTCAACCACTGGATATTGCACATTCATTGGAGGGAATTTGGTGACATGGAAGTCTAAGAAGCAGAAGGTAGTGTCATGTTCAAGTGCTGAATCCGAGTATAGAGCCATGAGGAAGCTCACAGAAGAACTCATTTGGCTTAAGGCACTACTCAGAGATCTAGGCATTGAAACCACAAGACCCATCACTATGCATTGTGATAATCAAGCTGTTATACACATTGCCAGCAACTCTGTGTTTCACGAGAGGACCAATCACATAGAAGTTGATTGCCACAAAATTCGAGAGAAGATCAAAGAAGGAGTCACACTACCATGTTTTACAAGAAGTGAAGATCAACTAGCAGACATCTTCACCAAAGCTGCGAGTCTTAAGGTTTGCAAACACATCTACAGCAAACTGGGGCTTGTGGATCCAACTCACCCTTGATCATATCCCCTACTCATAGACGTTATGCTCTTTTCCTCATCACAGATTTTTTCCCAAGTGGTTTTTTCTATGATGAGGTTTTTACCGAGGTAACGCCTATGTAGGTCCAAGCTTAGTCTTTGTTCACCGACGGCTAAGCTTGAGGGGGAGTATTGAGAAAAGGCATTCTGTGTAGAAGGCCGGGTACTATTCATCCCGGGTACTATTCATCCCGACACCCGAGATTACTATTCATCCCGACACCCGAGATTACTATTCATCCTGTGAGTGTTCGTCTTCATGTTCCAGCAATGTGACTATTTATCCCGTAAACTGCGTTCCGAGAATGTCACTATTCATCCCGTAAACTGCGTTTCACTATTGCTACAGTTTTTTTTATTTAGGGCTTCCTCCTTCCGCTATAAAAGGAGGAAACCTCTTTTTTCTTGTAACCTAACCTAATTTTCGTGATGCATGCATTACATCTACAACAATACCATTCATCAAGATATACGAGTATCTTTACCTTCAAGGGATATTCAAGAGGATCACTTGGACCTTAAGGGTTGTATTCATGCCACATTGGTTTGTATACTTGTCCAAGATGCCTAAGGCTTTGGCTATATGATCCACTAGCACTCTTTTTCCCTTGGTTCGGTTTTGTCCCAATGGGTTTTCCGAACAAGGTTTTTAATGAGGCTTGTAGCTCATATGTTCATCTTTGCCAACCCTTAGTCCGATCCATTGCATGGCCCGTCTTCATCTTTTGGCGTGGCCCATGATATCTTATCCTTCTATCTTAAGTTTGAATTTGAACTTTGTTTTTATTGCATGGTCTTTGAGTGTTCATGAGGCATGTCTCGTAACTCTCCTTAGCTTTTATCACTTTGTCTCTTGGCAAGACCCATGATCTCTTATCCTTCTATCTTAACTCTCCTATTTTAACCATTAAATCGTAAGATTCTTGTTAATCAGGTCTTGCAACCCCTCACATTGATCTCACTCTTTCGTTGTCCAAATTGGGAATCGTCTCCTCACAAGGAACGTATCATGTGGTATCAGAGCTGCACCGAGAGTTAAGTGATTTTTCTTTGTTCTTATTTAAATTTTCATAAATCGAATTTTCGTGCTAAAATCGGGAAATAGATTAGATCTAAACACAGATGGAGTCTAGTATTTGTTAAAATTGATTTGAGAAATTTTAGAGTTGATTTGTTAATTTTTCAGGATCAATCTTATAAAACAGTCACGATTAGGGTTTATCAGAATCTGATCGGTCATTTTCGTGTTCTTGTTAATTTCGATTGATTTTCTTTCAAAAGAACGTTTTACTGGTGTAGTTTGTGTCAATCTTTCAGGTACCATGTCAGAAGAAGTAGAGTCAAGCAACTGATTGATACCCTCACTAAGACCTTTGGAGCCATGATGAATGATAAGATCGGCATGCTACGTGAATAAATTGTACTGATCCTGATGCGTATCTCGAGTGGGAAAAGAAAATCGAAATGGTCTTCGATTATCAATATTACACAGAGGCGAACAAACTCAAGGCCGCAACTACTGAGTTCAGTGACTATGCTCTATGTTGGTGGGATCAACTCATTACGTCCAGAAGAAGGAATTTCGAGCCAACAGTGGACACATGGGCAGAGATGAAAGTGATCATGCGACGACGGTTTATTCCAAGATACTACGATCGGGAGCTTCACAAACAACTTAGGATGCTTGTGCTAGGCACTAAAGACGTGGAAACGTATTACCAAGAGTTAGAAGCCTAATTAATCAAGGGTGATGTTCGTGAAGATAGAGAAGCTACCATGTCCAGATTTCTTGGAGGGTTACAACGTGAAATACAAGACCGATTGGAGATTCAGTCTCATGTTGATCTACAAGAAATGTTACATCAAGCCGTCCTAATTGAGCAGCAACTGACAAGAAGAAGTTCTACACGAACTTATCATGGAAGCTCATCTTTTACGAGAAATATGGGAAAGGATGAAAGGATGAATATACCATCTAGTAACAACCTATCTAATAGTATACGGATTGGGGCTAAACCCTTTGGAGCTCAACCAGAAGAGAAAGCTAAGGCTGCTATCAGGACTAGCAATATCAAGTGCTACAAATGTCATGGAGTAGGACATTATGCGAATGATTGTGTTAACAAACGAGTGATGATACTCAAAGGCGATGGTTTAGTAGAAATGGAAGAAGAGGAAGGAAACACTAGGACAAAAGAAGAAGAAGAAGAGGAGGAAGTAATCGAGTCTCCACTCAAAGGAGAGTTACTTGTAGCTATGCGTACCTTAAGCCTCAAATCCAAAACTGAAGAGCAAGCGCAACGAGTTAACTTGTTCCACATGCGATGTTATGTGAAAGGAAAGGTGTGTAGTTTAATCATCGATGGTGGGAGTTGTCCTAATGTGGCTAGTGAGAAAATGGTGAAGAAGTTGGATTTAGAAATCAAAAAGCCTCCCATGCCTTATGACCTTTAGTGGATCAACGAACAAGGAGAAATGAAGGTGAAGCATCAAGTGGAAGTACCAATAACCATTGGAAACTATGAAGATGAAGTTCTATGCGATGTTTTACCTATGGAGGATGGACATATATTACTTGGAAGACCCTGGCAGTCTGATCGTAGAGTGATACATGATGGTTACACCAATCGTCATACTTTTGAAGTCAATGGACGCAAGACCATGCTGGTACCATTGACTCCTCATGAAGTATATCTTGATCAAATACAACTTAAGGGAAAGAAAGGTCCAGGTAAGAAACCTACACTTTTTGCTATGGTTGGAAAAACATTGTATGATGATCCTTTTGACCTCAAGTCCTATACAAGTTCCAATGTTTTTGCTTGTTACACTAACCTTGCACCGGTATTACCGAGTGATTTACAGACTTTGCAGGTGTTGACAAAGAAAAACCATTCCATGGTGGAAACAAAACATCATCATAGAACACGGCTACAAGACACTCAAGAGAATCGAAAGCAACATGTTATTTTCCCAAAGGAGCAAACCACACCAAACGCCAAACATTTTGCTTATGATGGCGAGAAGAGTCTATTCGTCTTCAAGATCTTGGATGAGCACCAACTTGGAACTACACTTTATGTCCAAGCCATTGATATTTCTAACCTTCCAGGCTATTCTAAACTTTTCAAACTCACTCATAATGGTTTTAAACAGATGATAGTACAACCTGGTCCGGTTGTTGATTTTCTTTGTACTAACTTGGAAACGCCTCCTTGCTTGCATAGCAGTAGAGAATATTCAATTTGCAGGACATCAAAGCACCATTCACAGAACAGGGAATCACCTAATGGAGATAAAGAACATCAAGGCTCCATTCACAGAACATCAAGGCTCCATTCACAGAATATGGCCGCGTCTAGTGGGGTACTAAAGAAAAAAGATTCTCCTAATGACTACTTCCGTAATGTGAAGAATATGGGTCAAAGAAACTTGGTTCTCCAGCTTGACCAAGGAGTTCTCCAGAACGCTCGCAACTGCCATGCCACATCTCACTTAGAAATCTCCGAATCTAACTAAAGAGTATACTCCAGGGTGAATCTAACTTAAGGTTTTTTTGGCAGGACTAGCAGATTTGAGGGGAAATCTTTCTCAACCCCGGGAGGATGATCCGTTCCTGATCAGCTCTACAAACAAAAGTCAAAGAATGGAGAACTTCAAGAGGGAAATGGATCAATATGGAGTCAAAGGAGCATGGAAACTGAATAAGGGATTCAAAGGAACATTGAAACTCATGCATGGATCCAAAGGAGCATGGAAACTGAATCAGGGATTCAAAGGAACATTGAATCTCTTGCATGGATCTTACAAGAAAATATGGCATTGGATGCATGGGAAATGGCAAGGATTTATGCATTACGTCTACAACACTACCTTTCATCAAGATTTACGAGTATCTTTACCATCAAGGGATATTCAAGAGGATCACTTGGATCTTAAGGGTTGAATTCATGCCACAGTGGTTGTGATACATGTCCCAGATGGCTAAGGCTTTGGCCATGTGATCCACTAGCACTCTTTTTCCCTTGGTTCGGTTTTGTCCCAATGGGTTTTCTAAACAAGGTTTTTAATTAGGCTTGTAGCTTATATGTTCATCTTTGCCAACCCTTAGTCCGATCCATTGCATGGCCCCGTCTTCATTTTTTGGCGTGGCCCATGATCTCTTATCCTTCTATCTTAAGTTTAAATTTGAACTTTGTTTTTATTGCATGGTCTTTGAGTGTTCACAAGGCATGTCTCATAACTCTCCTTAGCTTTTATCACTTTGTCTCTTCTCCTTCTCGCCTCCTCTCCTTTATATTGAGGCTGAGACTCATTGTAACACTTTTCTATCTTTTCAATCAAAAACCCTTTCAAAATATAGATCATTGTCCTTTGTTTTCGTGTGATTCGATTACAAAAAATCTTAGGTCATTTTGTGTGATTCAATTGACCAACCCATCTCCTCAAAAGGCTATTCCACATTCTTTGGTGGCGACATTTGATCCATTAAACCGTAAGGTTTGTGGATTTAAATTATTGTGTAGAAAAAACTGTTCTTGTTCAAAATATGTATATTGCTTTCTTTGTCAAAAATCTAAGCCCCTTTACAATGCTATTTTCCTTCTATTTATACATATTTTGACCTTCATTGCTATCAATAAATTATAATATATTTTATTGTTCTAATTTGAACATGTCAGTTTTGATTCGGTCTTGAATGTTGTAACGTCTTTTTTGAAGCAACTTCATTTCTTGATTTAATGTTTAGATTCCTTTCTGCGAACTCTCTATCTTTTCTGGTCTCCTATGGCTTTCCGAACTCTCTGGATCTGTCACTTTGATCTCATACTAGCTCGACAATATTCTTATTTTACTCTGAGATTTACTCCTGTGAACCGAGCTCTTCCCATGATGACTTGATTAACACATGTCCTATATCTTGAATGGTGATGGATCCTCGGTGTGGGATCTGGTATCAACATTTGCCCCCCAAGTCTTGCGAGCTGATTTTTCAGTTCGGGAGACTTAAGTGATAAATGTCAATTTTATTTCCTTTTACCCCTACTCATCAAATCCCTTGGATTTCGTGATTTACTTGATGTAATGTCCTTGACACGTGTTCCCATTTATTCCTAATTTTATTTATTTTAAATTAGAGAAACTCCTCCACTTCCCCACCAATTTCGATACAGTTTTTTATCCACTCGTTTAATATGGTATTTCTTTTCTTATTCTTCCCACTCTACTCTTTTTTACTGTTTTTCTCCAACTCCCTCAATCTTTTTCAAGAATGGCTTATTGTTCAAAATCTTCGGTTGCTCATCCAACAAGAGCAAACGACAAATTCGGTTCCCATCCTCAATCGCTAATTACGAAAGATATCCATCTCCAAACCTTGATGACCCTTTGTCGGGTTCCTCCGGAGGTTGAATTCTCCCTCCCGACCCCTGAGGAATCCCCAGAATTTGGCCGTCCTGAATGGTTCTGTATCTACTCGGTTTATCTTACTGGGTGTGAGTTATTCTTTCCCATTCCCAAAATCCTTCTTCTCTATCTTTGCACCCTCGGGTTGGCGTTCCCTCAGATGGAAGCCGGATATGCCCTCAGTGTCAGTGATCTTTTTGAACTCTTCAGTGTCCGATTATCTAAACAGAGTGGCCCCGGGTTCTACGCGTGTTACCCTCACATTGATAGAGCTTTCGTCATTGGTTACGGATTATCCGAAATGCTTTACTCCTCGTGGGCCTTGTCCCCTGCTAGATATATCTCTATGATCGATTTTTGGCTTAATGTTTTTCTAGTTGCTTATCTTTCGAATTGTTGCTGTTATTTTCTGTAGTGTCCAAACCTTGCCCCTTCGCTTGGCAAGGCTTTCTGAATTTATTTACTGTTGTTACTGAAGGAAACACCACTTGGAATTACTTCACTCTCGAAAGGATCCACCTGGCCGGGAAATCAATGAGAAGTGGGAACCTTCGAGCTCTCGATGTTGCTTCCAAGCCGTTGCCAGGCCGTAGGACTTATCGAGAGAAAAAGGATAGGGACGCCATTCGGAAAGATTTGAAGGATGAGACTGATGCTATTGGAAAGCGTCATCGAGAAAAGATTGATGCCCTGACAGCCGGTCAAATGGGAAAGTGAGCCTAATCGGACCTCTTCTAGCATTTCTCGACTACCCTCCTCGCTCTGCTCCACCTCCTTCTACTGAGGTCGATGAAGATGAAACCATTATATCATTGAAACTTAGAAGGAAGAGTTCGGGATCCAATGTCTCAGTTCGAGACAAATCAAAATCTAGTACTGACATGCTTCCACCTCCTCCCCCTGGTAATCCTGGTAACCGGACTCCGACTGCTCCCAGCTCTTCTAAGGGGAAATCCATCTCTCTACCCGTTGGTCTAGTGGCCACTCCGGGTACGTACTCTTCACATTTTCTACAAACTCTTATCCTATTTGTGTACCTTATTACGTATTTATGTATTCAGAGGCAACATTAATGGCTGAAGTTTTTAGGAATCTTCCACACCGTGGTAGTGCCATCCTTCCTCCTTTTGATAGATGGAGCTCCGGTTTGTGTGAAATCTTTATTAACCATGCTGGACACACAAGCCAAGTACTCGATCTCTCTATACACCTATTTTTCATTATTATTTTCCTTGCATTATGGATCGCCTAACTCTTTTACTTACACAGGCTCTTGCTGATTTCAATGACACGGTTCGTTATTACGAAAAAATCATTTATGACATGTCATCCTCCGTGGGGACTGAAACTGTCGCAAAGATGACCGCGGCTCATCAAAAAGCTATAGCTGACTTGAAGGAAAGAGACATGGCGACCATCGAGCATCTAAGGAAAGAAAGGAATGAGCTCAAGGAGAAATTAGAGGTCACCCGTGCTGCAGCTGAGAGTATTACGAAGGGTTACGAAGACAAATGTTCTGCTCTTCGCTCGGAACAGAAAACCGTGCTCATCTCAAACCAGCGACTTAAACGTGACGCGACCAAAGCACATGAAGAGTTTGAAGAAACTTCTTTAAAATACAATGCTCTACTGAGGTTTCGTGATCATGACATTCAGAAGACTGCCAACTCGGCCCGAAGGGTGGCCAAGTATTGCTGAACCGACT
The DNA here is from genome assembly GCA_963555745.1 of Cardamine flexuosa. Taxonomy (NCBI): domain Eukaryota; kingdom Viridiplantae; phylum Streptophyta; class Magnoliopsida; order Brassicales; family Brassicaceae; genus Cardamine; species Cardamine flexuosa. The sequence continues at coordinate 18,243,869 of OY743216.1, read as the reverse complement.
ATCTGAACATGTTAAGTCTCTGGAAGCGCGTGTTGTTCTTCAGGCTGATGTCAACGAAGTCAGAAGTAACCTTGCTCTCCTTGAGAAGATAAAAGAAGGTAAAATAACACCGGCTTTGGAGATGGCCGAGCTGACAGGTTCGTTGACTGAGCAATCCTCTGAGCTAGATAATACTGTTGTTGTGCCGGTGGATCAGGAGCAGCTCGCTATTGCCTTTGCGGACTCTCCTCCTCTTCCCGAGCCTGACTTTGACTTGCCTGTTGATCAAAAATTGCTGTCTCCTACTGAAGTCCTCGTTCCCCAAGCTGGTCCTTCTGATAAGGTACGATTCAATCAATTTGGGTCAAATCTATTCCTTATTTCAGATGATCATCTTATTCGACCTAAAGAACGATATTCTCAAAATATCCAGGACGAGTTCAAAGATGCTCTTCTCACTGCTATTCCGCCTGAATCGGAAATCTGTCCAAAAGAGATACCTACGGACAAAAACGCTGGTGACTGCCCTTCGGACATGGACGTCGTAGTTACTCCTTCAATGGAATCTGCCCTCGGCCTGAGCGAGGACTAAGCTCGGCGTTTGAATTTGGGGCACCCTTTCAACAAAGAATCTATGTAGATAGCCTGATAAGTTCATAATGTTACGTGAACTGATCATATGATTTCATTCGGTACTTGGAATTGACTTGTTAAAGAATGATTGGGCCCATTCCTTTAAAAGAAAATTGCGATTAGGCCCAGCTTCACTAATTTTTTTTTAAAAGCGTCTTCCTAGGTTTTAATGACTTCTTGTAGCATGTATCATTAAGATCCTCTCGAGTTTTGGAACTTGCGTCTTTGTTTAAAGAAAGCAATAATCATTATCATTAATTGTTTGTCGCATGAGATTTCTTCATATTCCCTTTATTCTTCTGACTCCCTCTCTATTCGTACCCCATCATAACTGTAACTCTCCTTATTCTTCTTCACTTCTCTACCTTTTTCACTCTCATCCTCTTCGCCATGGATACCTTCGGATATTATCCTCACTATGCCTCTGATTCTGACTCTCCGTCGAGCCCTCCCCCAGCCTCGGGTGATGGATTCTCTCCAAGCAGGGTTTGTATTCCTCAATTCATCAATTCCCTCACCGGAAGGAAGAGAGAGGAGGCTATGACCTTCATGAACATGGTTCATCCATAAAAATTTTCCTAATCCTTTTAGTTTCCTATTGAAATGTATACTTTAGCTTGCTATTGAGCACTACGGTGCTTGTGGCGACCGTCAGCAATATGGAAAGAAGAGGATATCTCTGAAAAAAACATCTGAAAGTTTGAAAGGAGGATCTGTCGCTGTGAAATTCATCCCTTCACCTGGGAAAAGAATGGTATTGATTCTATCGTTCCTATTCCCGAAGTACTTCGCTCCTATCTCTGAGAGCTAAGAGCAAAAAAGTTGGCGGCCGGGCGGGAGAGAACTCTGAACTCTGTTCAAGCCGACCCGAACTCTACACCAATCGAGCTGGACTCCGTGCTGACTGGAGGCTCATCATCAAGGCCAAAATAAGAAACTGCTCCTGGCGAGGACTTGGCTATGACGGAGAATGTTCCCGAGCTCAATAACCAAATGTAATGAATTACTGGGCCAAGGCCCATTGCCATATTAATTTGAACCTTTAGTTATTTTTCGAATTTTAATTTTCCTCTAATGCTGCCTCGTAATTACTCCTGCTGTTTGAAACACATGGGTATGTCGATCAAGAGTGTAATTTTTTTTCATGACGATCGGACCGCTGCACTCCTATGATCATTCCTTGCGGCTTGATCAAACGACTGGATCCTCATGGTCAAAAAACGGCAATGAGGTATATGGATACTCGCATTTCCCTCTTGGCCACTAACAGTTAATCGAACTCCTTACTTTCTCAGGTAGTTGCTAAATACAAAGAGCTTGATCGGGAAAGAAGCGAGCTGAGATCGAAAGTTTGGGAAATGGAGAGAAAACAGTTCCAGATCTCCCGTGAAATGTGCGTCCTCAAAACCCATCTATCCGACTGGATTGAACTAAACTTCGAAGAGTTTGGCCACTTCATGCCGCCTAGTGTTCGTGAGATAGTGGATCTAGCTAGGCATGGAGCCGAAGTATCCTGCAAAAAGAATGAGGAAGTTTGATCCTTCCTCACTGCTCTCTCTTCTCTTCCAAAATGTTTTACGGCTTCAAATAAATCTGGAACAAAAAAATAAAAACACAAAACCTTTTGTACTCCTCTTTCATTATATTTTTATTTTTTTAAGTAACTGCTGCAATCAAAAACGAGCTACCTACATACCCATGTTGGGATCAAGCCAAATCGTAGTTCATTAAAATAGTATTATGCTTTTATGAACAATTTTTTTTAAATTCAAAATATTCCACGGCCTACAAACTGGGACTCCATCTTGGTCTGCTAATTTATAGACACCATTACAAAGTACTTTAGTTACTTGATATGGACCTTCCCAGTTGACTCCAAGTTTCCCAGCTCCAACCTCCCTAGTACTTTTGAATTCTCTTCGTAAAACTAGATCGCCAACTTGGAGAAGACGGCTCTTTATCTTTGAGTTGTAGTAACACGCAATTGTTTGCTGGTATTTCTGGAGTCGGATTAAAGCTTGATCCCATCGCTCATCAACAGTATCTAACGCATCCTCCATCAGCTGTGTGTTATGAGGTTCATTACTTGGGAGTTTGGCATATCTAAGTCCATGAACGTTTAGTTCGGCTGGGACCACCGCCTCCATTCCATAGACTAATGAAAAAGGAGTTTCCCCACTGGATCTCCGCGGAGTAGTTCGATATGCCCACAAGACTGGTTGGAGGTTGTCGTACCATCCCCCCTTATATGAACCGAGCCACTTCTTCAAGTTACTTAGTATAGTTTTGTTTGCAGGTTCTGCTTGTCCATTCCCCTGAAGATATTGTGGGGTTGAATAACTTATCTTTATCCCCCATGCTGACATGAAATCCTCGAAATACTTAGAGATGAATTGGGAACTGTGATCGACGATAAAAGCTATGAAGGTTGGTGAATGAGCGGAGCATGCTCTTGACACTTCATGCAACACTAAGAATATTTAACGCAATCCATGATCATTGTTGGCCAATAGTATCCTAAACGTTTGATTTTAAAAGCCATTGATCATCCTGAAGTATGATTTCCACAATGGCCTTCGTGAACTTCGCTCATAACCACCTCAACCCCTGAACAATGGATACATAGTAAATACGGATCACTAGCTTCTCGTTTGAATAGTGAATCCCTTATCAAACAATACTTCACGCTAATGATTCGTAACTTCCTAGCCTCCCACTTCTCCTTTGGAAGTAAACCGGTTCAGATGTAATCTTTAATGGGAAGATCTTCTTGATTATTCGGGATCATACATGCATCATCTTCAAACTCATCGTCACAGTTATCTTCATGTATTTGTTCGGAATTATCCATCAGGTCGCCAAACTCAATGACTATAGGCGTCTGGGCACATTCAATGTGCTGAACAGTTGGAATTGATTCAACTTCAGGTTTTAGTTCCTTGTCCTTGTTTGGCACAACTGTAGGCTCTGAATATTTTGGCGGGCGACCTCGTCGATGCTTCGGGGGTTTACTCTGGGGCAGCCGATCACTGCTCAAAAGATTCGGAGATGTCTGGATGCGAGATCGAGATCGGGTTATAGCCATAGTCTCTTTTCCTGTGTTAATGCTTTAGATTCAATGCAATCAACTGAAATTAGCCTTTTTAGAGTTGGATATGACGTGGAGGCTAATGCAGCTAGAGAATCAGCCACAGTATTTTCAACCGTGGACTCCGAATTAAATCAAAAGTATCAAACTGTTGCATGAATTTATTGACGAGTTCCAAATACGCTTCCATCCTTGAATCTTTTGGTTCATATTCGCCTTTGTATTGACTCACAATTAATTGCTGTAAGATATTATCTCTCAAGCTCCTACTTCCTTTGCAAGGCGAAGTCCAGCTAACAATGCTTCATATTATGCTTTGTTATTTGAAGCGGGAATCCAAGGCGGAATGACTGCTCTATTACTTCACCAGTAGGGGTTACTAAACTAACTCCAGCTAGGATCCTTGTTTTGAAGAGGATCCATCAATGTTTATCTTCCATGCCTTACCGGTAGATTCGACTTCTGTACTACTCACTGGTAATTTGGTTAGGAAATTAGCTAACACATGAGCTATGGCACTGATTTGATTTTTTTAATCGATGTCGTACTCACTTAATTCAATTGCCCACTTTGCTAACCGGCTGGACTGACTTGGACTATGTAAGATAGTTCGCAGTGGTTGGGATGTTAGCACTTCTATTGGCCGCTACTCCCCTCTGTCTTCCCGGATGCTAACTCCACTAACTGCATGCTCCAAAACAGATACATACAAAAATAATATTTTTCCGGACTCAGGCTTAGAATGGACTGGTGGTGAAGTTAAGTACGACTTTTAGCTGTTTAAAAGCGTCATCACACTTATCATCCCATACAAAGTGTTTATTTCCCCTTAGTAACTGGCAAAATTGGAGACACCTATCGGTAGAACGAGATATAAATCTGTTAAGTGCCGCAATCCTCCCGGTTAAACGTTGTACTTCTTTCTGATTCCTTGGTGGTGGCATCCTTAGAAAGGCATTTATTTGAGCTGGTTAGCTTCGATCCCCCTTTTTGTTGCGATATAATCCAAGATATCTCCAGACACTTTACTGGGTTCAATTTCATTCCGAACTTATTTAGCACTTCGAAACAGTCACCTAGATGCTTGATGTGATCTGCTTGCCGAAGTGACTTCACCAACATATCGTCTATATAGAATTCCATCATTTTTCCGAGGTATTCTGGAAACATCCGATTCAGGAGACGCTGATAAGTTGCTCCTGCATTCTTCAGACCATATGGCATCACAATATAGCAATATATACCATTATTGGTTATGAATGACGTATTTTCTTGATCTTGTGGATGCATTTTAATTTGGTTATAGCCTGAAAAAACATCCATGAAGCTTAAGAGTTCGTGGCCACCAGTTGACTCTACCAATTGATCAATATGTGGAAGTGGAAAACTGTCCTTTGGGCAAATTTTGTTAATATTCGTGAAGTCCATGCAAACTCTCCATTTTCCATTCTTTTTCTTTACTACAACTGGATTAGCGAGCCCGTCAAGATACTTTACTTCTCGTATAGATCCTGCTTTTAGCAGTTTTTCTACTTTAACATTTACCGCCTTAGCTCGATCTGGTCAGAGCTTCCTCCGTTTTTGCTTTACTGGCTCGAAACTTTCATCTACCTGCAACTCATGTGATATAATATTTTGATCAATACCTGACATATCATCTACAGACCCTGCAAAAGAATCTCTGTTTTCTGACAAGAACTCAATGAGTTCGAACCGAAGCTTATCGTTCAGGCCTAGCCCGATCTTAACTTTTTGGTCCGGTTATGTTTTGTCAAATGAAATTTCGTAGGTTACATTATCAGATTTCTGTCCACCAGGAAAACATGGCTCTTTTACTAGTGTTGAGCTCATTAATTTCTATTGCAATTTCATTCGATGGTGCGCGAGATAAAAAGTCCTCGAAATCTCTTGATCGCCTTTGATTGTTTCCACTCTGGCTGGCTATGGTACAGCTCTGATCTGATATAGCCATGGGGTTCCCAAAATGATACTGTACGCAGCAGGCCTATTAAAAACTGTGAACTCCATGATTTTTGATACTCTGGATGTGAACACTGGAAGTTTTATGGTCCCAAGGTACATAGTTGTTTCGCCTGTGAATGCTATTAATGGAGCTGGGGGTCCCACAATCTCAGTTTGGTCAATTCACATTCGACTCAACGTACTGAGGAAGATTAAATCGACCGAACTTCCCGTATCAACTAAAATTTTTGACACTTCGTAATTTGCCACGTCAAGTGTTATGACTAAAGCGTCATCGTGTGGTTTGGCTAAACCCCTAGTTTTGGACTCATCGATTATTAAAGGGCTGCCATATTTGAAGGGTTCAGCTTTTGCATTTACTGCCATAACTGCTGCTCGTTTGTGCCTCTTGATTGCCCAAACTGAATTATGACAAAGCTTGGACCCTCCCATAATTACGTTGATTCGTCCTTTTGATGGCCCAACATTATCAGATGCTTTCTGCTTTTTTAGGCTTGGCTCAGAAACTCGATCATCTGCTCGATCTTTATTATAGCTTCGCACGAACTCTTCTAGGTCAAATTTTGCAAGTTCCCTGGATGACCAAAGTTCGGCTCGATGTCGCTTCAAAACACAACAATCCTTTGTTAAATGCCCGTTCATTTGGTGGATTTCACAATATGATCCTTCACTTTGGACCCAAGTTCTGGAGAAGGGAAATCCTGGTCTTTCTCCCCTTGAAAATGGTCGTCTGATGCTATAATTATTTGGGTTTACCCCAAAACATTTTACTCCACCACATTCTCTTGGTTCAAATCTTCTTACTGTGGGATTTATTGCTGGTCTGGGATTACGATATTTCTTTGCAAAATTTGCTGTTTCTTCCTCAGCCTCTATCCAACTGTTAGCTTAGAAAAGATCATCTTGAGTTGTTTCAGGTCGATTCACTGTTAACTCTTCCCTGAACCTTGTTTCATGCCAGACTCCGTATTTAAGGGTAGATAATGCTGCAGCTTGGGAAATTCATGGTATCTTTGCCAACAACTCTTTGAATTTGGCAATGTGCTTTCGGAGTAGCTCTTGTGCTCCTTGTGATAAGTCCCACAGGTCACTATCAGACTTTCCCTTTTCCATTAAGACGGAATACTGCATGAGAAAAGCGAAGGACACCAAAGTAACGCTTGTCCGGATATATTCTCTGAGAAAAACTTGCAATAACCGGCATCTTCCTCATGAGGCTCTAAATCAATCCGCCCTGCAGAAATTTGAAAAGCTGCAAACTGGCTCTTTGGGTCTCCTTGTCCATCATACGTTGGTAAATTAACCCTCCGAGCATCCTTGATCTTAAAGTTCACAATTCGCAAGCTAAAAGGGGACCGTCTGGTTTCTTCAATGACACTGTCAATATCCGGGGCCAAACTAGTAGCTCGATGAAATTTTGATTTCATTTCCCTTATTTCACGGTGAACAGAGTCAAGCTCATCATCTGTGGTTTGGAAAGCCGTCTCGTCACCATTTAGTTGTTGGCCTTCAGCAACTTGCCCCTCCCCGTCACCTGGTTGTGGTGTTCCTACAGCGGTCTGATTGGAGGAGGTAGTCGAAACTCGCTGGTGGGAGTTACCTGACCATCTTTCAGTTGTTGGGGCTCTTTCTGGACGGTTGTCAGACTTGCGGTCGGACTCGTCAAACTGTCGTTGATTTTCGTCAAAGTGTCAGCTATGTCACCCATGGTTCGGTATGTGAAGATCTCTTAGCCTGATTATCGAAAGATTTCTTCTTTTAGCTTTAAGATCCCCTCCTTCTAGCACTAAAATAGGGATCCAAAATCCACACTCAATACTCAAATATAAATTATTGTGTAGAAAAAACAATTCTTTTCAAAATATGTATATTGCTTTCTTTATCAAAAATCTGATCCCCTTTACAAAGCTATTTTCCTTCTATTTATACATATTTTGAACTTCAATGCTATCAATAAATTACAATAAATTTTTTATTGTAATTTGAACATGTTGGTTTTGATTCGGTCTTGAATGTTGTAACGTCCTTTTTGAAGCAACTTCATTTCTTGATTTAATGCTTAGATTACTTTCTGCGAACTCTCTATCTTTCCGGTCTCCTATAGCTTTCCGAACTCTCTGGATCTGTCACTTCGATCTTGTACTAACTCGCCGATATTCTTATTTTACTCCGAGATTTGCTAATGTGAACCGAATCTTTCCAAGATGACTTGATTAACACATGTCATATCTTTAATGGCGATGGATCCTTGGTGTGGGATCAGGTATGAACAAGGTGCTTGTTAATTAGGTCTTGCAACCCCTCACATTGATATCACTCTCCCGTTGTCAAAATTGGGAATCATCTCCTCACGAGTAACGTATCAGTTTAGGCTTAGGTTGATTCCGTCTTAAGAAAACTGTTTTGAAACTCTACGTTGAGACCGTTGATATGCAACCTACCATTTGTGATAGATGACTCTGATGCTATTGGACGAAATCCATGGAGCTTTCATAGATGGAAAGACCCTACATTTCAAAGACAATATGGATGAAAAAGAGAGTTTGACTCATGCTCTGGAAGCCATCACAGGCTCCAAACCTAATTGTTTCTTCCTCCTTACCAAAGGAATTTCTATAACTCCATTGTTGACCATTTTACATTCATTAAGTATAGATGCAGTCTCACAAAGGGTGGCTCAAGCGCTAAGGGCAAATACCGGGGGGGGGGGATTTATACGGTGAAGGTTAGCATCGCTAAATAAGCTCTGGTGCAAGCCAATACGCAAAATCACAGTGAGACGGAAACCAAGTGTTTCTATGGACAACCTCCCGAACCACAGACTCTAAGTAAACTTCTACATAATTCCTAATAGTTTTGCTATGGTGCCTAAGATAAATATTAAGAGCAATAAAAAGGTTTTATTTAGGTTCCCTTATCAACTTCTCTCCCTTCTCTTTTTCATATATGTATACTTTTTTTGCCTCGGGATGAGACGGAATCGGTCGATCCATGTAGGATCGGTCGATCCAAACTTATTTTTTTCTTTTCTTAGAAGGGGTAGTTGGAACCAGTTCTAACCATAGAATAACTGCACCAATAGACAACTCAAACTAATATAGATGAAGTACATATGATACAAAGCTTACTCGAATATCTTTATAACATTTGGTTGTACCAGTCTCCATACTACGTAGTTTTTGCACTTGGTTGCATATGCTCCTAACGCGTGAAAGAGAATGGGGTCTGAATAAAAAGGTTGTAAGAGTGTGGAACCAAGTTAAAAATGACCTTGGCCATATGAAGCTCCAATGAAAAGGGGTGAGCGCTGGATGTTGTGATCCTTTATGTGATATCGAGCTCTTATGTGAAAAGATTAGTCCAAGTTAAAGGTCCAAATAGATAGAGCCAATATTGGATCATCCAGATTTTCAAAGGATAGAGTGCTTCCGGTAAAGGTGATCCACTTATGGTGTTTCTAATCTTTCTGGACTAAGTGCAATCAATGTCAACAAAATCAAGATAAGCATAATAAAATTCTCATGTTTTGACTAAATAAAAATACTCAAAGTAATAAAACAAAAGCAAATACAGTGTTAGTAACATAAGAGCAGACACCCTTTCCCTTAGACTTAAATCAATGGTCCCGTTGTGATATAAACTTAAAGGAAAATATGTTGCAAAACAACACTGTGTACAAGAAAGCAAACCATAACTGTAGAATGAGTTTTACGAACAAAAGGGAGCATTGACATGTTCATCTAACTTGTTTTTTTCTTTCCCGTCTCAGGGGATTGATCGATCTGCAAGAGGATTGGTAGATCTCAGCGTCCTAAAGTTTCTTGATAATTCGCATCTTCTGTGTTTTGCACCTGTTTCAGTCAGCTCAACACAAACACATAATCATAACTGACCAAATAAGAATAAAATAAAGAAAATAAAAAAGAAAATAAATAACTAAAGAATAAAATTAAAATATGTTGGGTTGCCTCCCAATAAACGCTTGTTTTTAAAGTCCTTATCTTGACTTGTTTGGTGTTTCATGTGGGGTCTGGGTTCATTGCAGGAATGGTGTGTTCCTTATTTGTTTCATTTGTCTTGTTGCTTACTTGAGTTTAATCAAGGATTTAAGTCTGGGGGAATAGATGACTCATGATTTTAAAGGTTTTATGTCTTTGATTTCATATGTTTTTAATGTCTTTACTGAGTCTAGGATTAGAATTGGTATCTTTTTGGTCCTTTTTAGTATCGTCTCAGGTTTATACTTCATTGGAGCAAAATAGATGAAATATACCAGCTTTGGACGTTTATTCAATTCAAGAAATTCATGGAGATGCTTTCGATAGAACGATCCTAAAGAGGATCGAGCGGTTTGACAAATTAATGAAGTGGTGTGTTTTGAAGAAGGAGATACCCCGATCCATGAGGATCAATCGATCCCGATACTGAATATTCTCCAAATAAAGTATTTACTCCTATTTTTGACCTAATGGAGCACTAACTAATGAGGCTCGACCTGAGCAGTCAGAGACGAATTTTCTAAGTTTTTTTTCCTTTGCTTGTTTTCAGTTTTTAGATATGTATTTTATCCTTTGAATATAGCATCTGTTGTTCTACTTCATCTCTTTCTATGCAATCATTATTTTCAACTATCATGATTTCTCATGTTAATCAAAGATCATTCAAGTCTCTAACGTCCGTACAAAAAATGGGCTGAGATCTCTATGCAAACCTAAGAGAGAAGAGAAGATGAAGCCCACATTCATAATGGTCCGAGATTGGTCTTTTAGAAGATAGAATAACAATAGAGCCGTTAGAAGAATAACGGGAAGGAAGGATCACAAGATGCGTTAAGGACTACACGGTTATTTGAACCATGGAGCAGTCACTATCATGCCACGGATCCAACCATCTCTCTCTCTGAAGTCACTTTCCTTTGCGTTGATATTGGTAGAGGAAGCCCTAGTAGGCGCTCCTATATATAGATTGTATCTCACATTATATTCAATCTATTTCTAGTCTTATCAATCTCTCTCGAGTTTATTCTCTTTGTATAAGGCTCATTTTAATCTTTCCATTTCATATTTTCTGTAATATCTTCACTATGTTCCACTAAAACTAACATGGTATCAGAGCAAATCTATGATTCCTTTCATTCTACTTAAGCTATTCGCTTCCATTGTACTAATCTAGCTCTATCTTTTTCATGACTCATAATCTACGTGAACGACATTCGCCAAAACGCTACATATTCTATCATCTTCATTCCATTCCATTCATCTTTTCTCCAAATCTTCACCAGAATATCCAGCAGATAATAGCATTATACACATTACCTAGCGGGTAATTGCTTTACCCAATAGTCCTTCCGTTAAGTTTTACCATGGAAACGCTAAGCCCATTGTTACACCGGTAGTTCTCAAGGGGCCTAACTACCTCTTGTGGTCAAGAACGACCAAAACTGCACTATGTGGTCGCTGCGGTCTCTGGAGCCACTTTGAATTGTCTCAAGCTTCAAAGGAGATGACTAAAGAAGATGGGAAAGAACCAGTCAAAGAAGAGGAAGAGGAGATGGAAGAGAAGTGGATTCAGGAAGACCAAACCGTAGTTGCCATCCTTCAAAACTCTCTGGACGGCCCCATCCTTGAAGCATATTCTTATTGCAAAACGGCAAAAAAACTATGGGATACTCTCAAGAACGGGTATGGGAACATCTCAAACTTAACCTGGGTCATTGAAGTCAAGAAAGCTATCAACAATCTCAGTCAAGAAGATTTGGAGTTCACAAAACACTTTGGGAAGTTCCGGTCACTTTGGGCCGAGACTGAAATGCTAAGACCAAGTTGCATAGATCCGGCCATACTCAATGAAAGGCGAGAGCAAGATAAAGTGTTTGGACTCTTGCTTACTCTGAATCAGGCTTTCAATGATCTAATCAAGCATCTACTAGAGCCTACAAGCTTCCAAGCCTTGATGATGTATGCGCTCAAGTTCAAAAGGAACAAGGGTCCCTCAAACTCTTTAGTGGAAAAGGCGAACTCATCATGGCTAACAAAGGGACGTACAAACATGAGGATAGGAATATTTGGGTCTTTGATCATTGCAAGAAGAAGGGCCATACCAAGGACTATTTCTGGATTCTTCACCCTCACCTCAAGCCAACCAAGTTCAAAGCCAACTTCTTCCGAGACTCGGAAAGCGAAACCAGACACAACGGTTCATCCAAGCAGGGAGAAGAGATGGCTCTTGTGGAATCTCAGGGTGAATACGTGAAGAAATGAGACTTGGAGACATTCATTCGCTCCCTACCCCTAAAGAAATCCGGTAATACACACTTTGTATAGATTTTATGAGATTTATGCGGATTAAGTAGAGAATTAGAGAAGAGATTCAATAAAAACAAGAGAATTAGAGGCAGCTCTCTCTCAGCCATAAGAGGCACAAAAATTAGGTTAGGTTACAAGAAAAAAAGGGGTTTCCTCCTTTTATAGAAGGAGGAAGCCCTAAATGAAAAACGGCAGCAATAGTGAAACGTAGTTTACAGCATGAATAGTGACATTGCTGGAACGTGAAGACGAAGACTCACGGGATGAATAGTAATCTCGGGTCTCGGGATAAATAGTAATCTCGGGTCTCGGGATGAATAGTAATCTCGGGTCTCGGGATGAATAGTAATCTCGGGTCTCAGGATGAATAGTACCTAGGATGAATAGTACCCGGCCTTCTGCACGGAATACCTTTTCTCAATACTCCCCTTCAAGCTTAGCCGTCGGTGAACAAAGACTAAGCTTGGACCTACATAGGCGTTACCTCGGTAAAAACCTCATCATAGAAAAAACCACTTGGGAAAAAAATCTGTGATGAGGAAAAGAGCATAACGTCTACGAGTAGGGGATATGATCAAGGGTGAGTTGGATCCACAAGCCCTAGTTTGCTGTAGATGTGTTTGCAAACCTTAAGACTTGCAGCTTTGGTGAAGATGTCTGCTAGTTGATCTTCACTTCTTGTAAAGCATGGTCGTGCGACTCCTTCTTTGATCTCTCTCGAACTTTGTGGCAGTCAACTTCTATGTGCTTGGTCCTCTCGTGAAACACAGAGTTGCTGGCAATGTGTATAGCAGCTTGATTGTTACCATGCATAGTGATGGGTCTTGTGGTTTCAATGCATAGATCTCTGAGTAGTGCCTTAAGCCAAATGAGTTCTTCCGTGAGCTTCCTCATTGCTCTATACTCGGATTCAGCACTTGAACATGACACTACCTTCTGCTTCTTAGACTTCCATGTCACCAAATTCCCTCCAATGAATGTGCAATATCCAGTGGTTGACTTCCTATCATTCGTGTCACCAGCGGAGTCTGCATCACAATAACCAACAACCTCGGCATTCTCATTCTTTCCCATCCATATGCCTTGTCCCGGACTCCCTTTTAGATATCTGAGTATCCTCTCCACCATATTCCAATGGTAGACTGTGGGTTTCTGCATGTATTAACTCACCTGATTCACAGCAAAACATAAGTCAGGTCTTGTTAAAGTCAGATAGATAAGCTTACCCACTAGTCTTCGGTATTGGAGAGGATCTGCATATGGTTTGTCTAATGGATCTTCTTCTTCGAGCTCCTTGCCCTTTTTCTCCCCCTTTCGCTTGACCTTGTAGCCATCTGCAAGAGGATTTTTGGCTGGCTTTGCTCCTATTTTACCTGTCTCATTCAGCAAGTCAAGAGTATACTTCCTATGTGATAGAAATAAGCCCTCTGAAGAGCGACATACTTCAATCCCTAGGAAATATTTTAGTTCTCCAAGATCTTTGATATCAAACACAGTTTTAAGATAGGTTTTAGTTTCGAGAATACCTTCCTTATCATTGCCGTAAATGATAAGGTCATCCACATAGACCAATACTACAACGATTCCTTGTGGACTTTGGACTGTGAACAATGTGTGATCAGCTTCAGATCTCTTGAACCCTTTCTCTTCGAGAGTACCGCTCAGTTTGTGGTACCAAGCTCTTGGAGATTGCTTTAGTCCATAGATGGCTTTTCTTAGCCGTATAACTTTTCCTGGAGCAATGGAGTCTTCAAAGCCTGGTGGTGGAGTCATGTACACTTCTTCTTCAAGTTCTCCTTGCAAGAACGCATTCTTCACATCCATTTGCCATAACTCCCAATCCAGATTTGTAGCCAATGAGAGAACAACTCTAACTGTATGCAGCTTGGCGACTGGTGCAAACGTTTCTGTGTAGTCGTCTCCATAAGTCTGTGTGAATCCTCTTGCAACAAGTCTGGCTTTGTACCTCTCAACATCTCCATTGCTCAGATACTTGATAGTGAAAAGCCACCTTGAACTAACAGCCTTCTTTCCCAACGGTAGGTCGGCTTCATCCCATGTATGATTCCTTTCCATAGCCCCAACCTCATTATCCACTGCTCCAAGCCATTCGTTACTCCCTTTGGCTTCTTCATAACTCTGTGGAATCCATTGAGCATCAATTTCCCCAAGAAAGGCTTGATGAGCAGTTGGCAACAGGTCAAGCGAACACACAGCTTGTATAGGATGCGCCACAGCTTGGTTGTTGAAATAGACTCTAGTGACCTTCCAATGTTCGGGTCCAAACCTCTGTCTAGTGCTTCTCCGAAGAGGAGGTGGCGGTGGAGGAGGAGGAGTTTCTGCTTCATGTCCAACCTCATCATGGTGATCCTCTTGAACCACATCTTCAGTCATACCATCCTCATCTTGAACTTGGTCTTGTTCCCTGTCAAGTGGGTTTGGTTCTGGCTGAGTGTGCTCAGTGGTATCAGTTTCTTCCATGGGGTTTGGAGCAGCCTGTGTATTCCCAAGGTCAGTATTGGGTTGATCTTTTGTAGTCTCCACTCCTTGTTGGTTGGTTTCGACATTATCAGATTGTTCTTCTCTCCGAGGAGGAGGATTCCCAAGATGACTAAGGAGATGTTGGAGACTAGTGGCTCTATCTGATGGTGATCTTGCCAAATCTTTCAAACTCCCCCAATCCTTCTTGTCGTAATACCCTTGGTGCTCAATGAACTTGACATCTCTTGACACAATTGTTCTGTTCTTTGAGAAGTCATAGCACTTGTAGCCCTTTTGAGTAGTAGAGTAGCCTAGGAACATGCATTTTGTGCTCTTAGCTTCAAGCTTGTCCCTCAGTTCACCTGGTCTCAGTACAAAACAAACGCAACCAAACACTCGTAAGTGATCAATAGAAGGTTTGGTTCGGTTCAATACCTCAAATGGTGCTAAATCAGTTAGGATCCTTGTTGGTGTCCTATTTATCAGGTAACAAGCTGCCATGACAGCATCACTCCAGAATCTCCTTGGGACATTAGTGTTAAACATCATGGATCGTGCAACTTCCATAAGATGTCGATTCTTCCTCTCAGCTACACCATTTTGTTGAGGTGTATATGGGCAGCTAGTTTGGTGTATGATCCCATCTCGAGTTCAGCCCACAGTGATTTGAATTTTCCAAAGTGTTTTGTGAAGTCCAGATCTTCTTGGCTGAGATTGTTTATAGCTTTCTTGACTTCAAACACTCGAGTAAGATTGGAGACATTTCCATAGACATTCTTTAGTGTGTCCCACAGCTCCTTTGCCGTCTCACAATAAGAATAAGCTTCAAGTATTGCAGCTTCAAGTGAGTTTTGAAGTAGTCCAAGAACCCCCTGATCTTCTTGAAACCATTTGCCATCTTCAGAACTTGGATCTCCACTGATCTCTTTTCCATCTTCATCCGTGATTACTTTCTTATCTTGGGTTTCAATGTGATTCCAAAGACCACGACCACACAGATTTGTCTTGGTGGTTCTAGCCCAGAGTAAGTAGTTCAAACCTTTGAGAGTAACTGGTATAGGAACAGACTTTGAAGAATCCATGCTTCAGCGTTTCTTACAGCCAACAAACCCACAAATTTCCAGATTGATCTTAACTTCCCAAGCAACCAACAAGACTGAAATCGTATGAACTGAGTCTGAAGTGAAGTAGAACATAGATGATTTTACCAAATACAGCAGAGAAAGGTTACACCTTTGCTGAGAAATCACAAGTTCTGTTGGTGTCACTGTTGCTACAGTACCTCCGAAAATCTGTCAAAACCAGAAGAGAGCTGAAGATCTATAGAGCCAGCAATGGAGGTTAATCTGCTGAGAAGGGACAGAAACCTGCTGAGATCTTCAAGCATAGACAAGAGAAACAAACACAAGCAGAGATTGAGAACTTTCTGTGAGAGATAAAGAGAGAGCTGTGGCATGAATGGAGATTAAGAAAATAGCTAGAGATGATTGAATAGAAGCAGAGAATCAGTAACAAGGCTCTAATACCATATAGATTTTATGAGATTTATGCGGATTAACTAGAGAATTAGAGAAGAGATTCAATAAAAACAAGAGAATTAGAGGCAGCTCTCTCTCAGCCATAAGAGGCACGAAAATTAGGTTAGGTTACAAGAAAAAAAAAGGTTTCCTCCTTTTATAGAAGAAGGAGGAAGCCCTAAATGAAAAACGGCAGCAATAGTGAAACGCAGTTTACAGCATGAATAGTGACATTGCTGGAACGTGAAGACGAAGACTCACGGCATGAATAGTAATCTCGGGTCTCGGTATGAATAGTAATCTTGGGTCTCGGGATGAATAGTAATCTCGGGTCTCGGGATGAATAGTAATCTCGGGTCTCAGGATGAATAGTACCCAGGATGAATTGTACCCGGCCTTCTGCACGGAATATCTTTTCTCAATACTTTGCCACTAAACTGAGTAAAACTAGTGTCATTGATTCGGGAGCTTCTCACCATATGATTAGCAACCCGAATCTTATTGAAAACATTAAACCGGCTAAGGGTAATGTTATTATAGCTAATGGTGATAAGGTTCCAATTAAAGGGATAGGGAATTTAAAATTATTTGACAAGGATTCCGAGCTTTCTTTATGCCCACGTTCACCTCAAATTTGTTGTCGGTTAAAAAGGCTTGTTGTGATTTAAATTTTTACACTATCTTTGGACACAATAGTGTTTGCTTTCAAGATATTGAGACCGGAAATGTACTTAGAGAAGGAAATGCTCATGACGATCTTTATGTTCTCATGAAAACTTCACCAAGTGATGCAACTTCTTTTTCTTTTCAATCGTCTATTGCTTTTAGTCTCAATGCTGTGTGGCACACTAGATTAGGACACCCTCACTCTCGTGCACCTGAATTAATGTTGCCTAATGTTTCTTTTGATCATTCATTATGTGAGGCTTGTATCTTAGGCAAACATTGCAAATCTGTTTTTCCGAAATCATCAACTATCTATGAACAATGTTTTGATTTAGTGCATTCGGATGTTTGGACTTCACCTTGCATATCTTGTGACAATAACAAGTACGTTTTATCATTCATTGATGACAAATTGAAGTAATACTTGGATTACATTTTTGTCATCTAAAGATCGTGTGTTAGAAGTTTTCCTAAACTTTCAACAATATGTTACTAATCAATTCAATTCTAAAGTTAAGGTGTTGAGATCGGATAATGGAGTCGAATACACAAGTCACAAATTCAGGGAGCATTTAGCTAAGCATGGCATTGTACATCAAACAAGTTGCCCGTACACACCACGACAAAATGGAGTGGCGGAGAGGAAGAATCGACACCTCATGGAGGTTGCATGATTGATGATGTTCCACACAAATGTTACCAAGAGATATTGGGTAGATGCGGTGATGACGACATGTTATCTCATAAATCAAACCCCAACAAAAGTCTTGAACCATCTTTAGATCACTTATGTGTGTTTGGTTGTGTTTGTTTTGTCTTAATACCAGGAGAACAAAGAAGCAAACTAGATGGAAAAAGCACCAAGTGTATGTTCATTGGTTATTCGATCAATTAAAAGGAATACAAATGCTATGATCCGGTGAATGGTCGTATCTATGTGTCTCGCGATGTGAAGTTTGTGGAAAATCAAGGTTATTATGACAAAGGATTGGGATTACCTAAAGGACATATCTCACTCCACATCAGACAGAGCTGCAAGCTTGAGGTTTTTCCTAGATCATCTTGGAAATGGACCCTCTCAAGTAAAAGGGAATGCGGATCATGTTCCAAGAGAAAGTGAGGAAGTGCATTCAATGACCAATGAAGAACCTATTATAGTGGAGCCACAATATCATGTACCGGAAGTTATGGAGAATGGGGAAGACCTTGAAAATGTGCCAATCCATGAAGATAGTGGGGAAGCAACAAATCCAACTCCACAACTTAGAAGAAGTACACGTCAAAGATTTCCTATAGATCATTGGAAGAATACTCGAGTGTACTACAAAATAACCAAGTGATAGCTCATCCAATTCAAGCAGTATGTTCTCTCAACCTTTTGCCTAAAGATCATCATGCGTTTCTTGGAACGAATGATATGGAAATTATCCCACAAAGCTATGATGAGGCTAAAGAGATCAAAGTATGGAAGAATGTGGTTGAAGAAGAAGTTGGGGCTATGGAATGAAACCATACTTGGGATGAAGCGGACTTGCCATTTGGCAAAAGACCCGTGAGCTCAAGATGGGTGGTCACAATCAAGTATTTGAGCAATGGGGATATTGAACGTCATAAAGCACAACTAGTAGCTCGAGGCTTTACTCAAACCTATGGCGATGATTATACCAAGACCTTTGCCCCGGTTTCAAAGCTTGGAACGGTGCGAGTAGTCTTGTCCTTGGCAACAAATCTCTCGTGGGATTTATGGCAAATGGACGTCAAGAATGCATTTCTTCATGGAGGGAGGATGAGGTCTATATGACACCACCACCTGGACTTGAAGAGACTATTGCTCTGGGAAAATTTTCCGACTTCGCAAAGCTATCTATGGTCTCAAAAAATCACCGAGAGCGTGGTACCATAAGCTAAGAACAACAATTAAGGAGAGGGGTTTTAGAAAGTCTCAAGCTGATCACACTTTGTTCACCATACAAAGTGCCAAAGGTATTGTTGTCATTCTCATATACGTTGATGATTTAATCATCTCCGGAGATGACAAGGAAGGTATTAAAGATTCTAAAGACTTTCTTAAATCTGTCTTTAATATTAAAGACATTGGTGAGCTCAAATATTTTCTTGGGATAAAGGTTTGTCGTTCTCCAGAATAACTCTTCTTATCTCAAAGAAAATATACACTTGAACTTTTGCGTGAAACAGGAAAGTTAGGCGCTAAAGCTGTAAAAACACCACTTGAAGATGGCTACAAGGTCGATCGAAAGGGAAAGAAAGAAGATGAGCTGTTTGATGACGTTCCATGATATCGCCGGCTAGTAGGTAAGCTTATATATCTCACACTCACAAGACCTGATCTATGTTTTTCTGTCAATCAGGTGAGCCAACACATGCAAGCTCCCATGAAGTATCATTGGAGCATGCTAGAGAGGATTCTTTGTTACATCAAAGGAAGTCCTGGACAAGGGATTTGGATGGGAAAGAATGCTAGCACCGAGATCGTGGGTTATTGTGATGCGGATTTGGCTGGAGATAGAATGGATAGGAGATTTACAACCGGATATTGTACCTTCATTGGAGGAAATTTGGTGACTTGGAAGACTAAGAAGCAAAAAGTTGTCTCATGTTCTAGTGCGGAAGCGGAGTATAGGGCAATGCCAAAGCTTACAAATGAGCTTACATGGCTAAAGGCACTACTTAAGGAATTGGGAATTGAATCAGATAAGCCAATCACCATGCATTGTGATAATCAATCCGCTATCCACATTGCAACAAACTCGGTGTTTCATGAGAAAACAAAACACATTGAAGTGGATTGCCAAAAGGTTAGAGAGAAGATTGAAGGAGTTACACTACCTTGCTATACACGAAGTGAAGATCAGCTCGCGGACATCTTTACTAAGGCCGCAAGTCTCAAAGTTTGCAACTATATTTATGGAAAACTTGGACTTGTAGACCTTACCCGCCTATGATCTCACAGCCTCTAATCCGGGAACATCATACTCTTTGTCCTTGGCATAGTTTCTCTCCCATGTGGTTTTACTATGCTAAAGGTTTTAATGAGGTGATGGATCTCGGGTTCCAAGCTTAGCCGTTGCACTGTGGCTAAGCTTGAGGGGGAATGTTAATCAAAGATCATTCAAGTCTCGGACGTCCATACAACAAATGGGCTGAAATCTCTATACGAACCTAAGAGAGAAGAGAAGATGAAGCCCACATTTATAATGGTCCGAGATTGGTCTTCTAGAAGATAGAAGAACAATAGAGCCATTAGAAGAATAACGGGAAGGAAGGATCACGAGATGCGTTAAGGACTACACGGTTGTTTGAACCATGGAGCAGTCACTATCACGCCTCCATTCCATCCATCCCTCTCTGCGAAGTCACTTTCCTTTGAATTGATATTTGTAGAGGAAGCCCTAGTAGGCACTTCTATATATAGATTGTATCTCACATTATATTCAATCTATTTCTAGTCTTATCAATCTCTCTCGAGTTTATTCTCTTTGCATAAGTCTCACTTTAATCTTTCCATTTCATATTCTCTCTAATCTCTTCACTATGTTCCGCTAAAACTAACATCTCAGTCCTTTGCCATGGCTGAGTAGATATGTTTGTTGGGAGAAAGGATATATTCAAGGGATTTTAATGTTTAATTATGATGTTGTTATATATTATGGTTATGAATATTAGATCTCTTTTTCTATGGTCTTAGTGCTTATGTTAGGTTGATGAATCTAGCAACTGATCTCTAGGTTTTTTAACAACTAATCATTGGTTAGATTATCATGAATCAATAGTTTATAGGCTTGAGAATCGTCAGCTGATGAAAGGCGAGGTTGGATTGTCAAGTGAACTATATCAGACTTGTTTATAAATACTAGCATAGGGTCCTAACGGATATATAACTAAGATAATATTTGCATACAAAAAGTGGTTTATTTGTTTATTGTGTTCTGAGTTCTAGATATATCTCATTTAACTGCTAATCCAGTTAGATGTCCCATTAACTAGTAAATCCATGAAATTTCCCCGATCTCAACTCTTTGTTTTTATGAATTTAAATCTTATTTTCATTCTGGATTTATATTCAGATTTTGTGACACTTTATATTTTTCACTCTTGCTCTGTTTAGATATTTGGATATATAGCGTACTCTATTCCCTGTGGATTCGATCTCAATACTATACTACCGTGCACTTGTGAAGTTGGTTGTTTTGGTTAAAACCTGACTCACATCAATCATGCCATAGTTGGAAGCAAGGCTAGGAAAATTTCTGGTGATCACATCAATCATGCAATTGTTGAAAGCAAGGCTACAACTTTGAATTATTATAAAAAAATAAAAGAAGAGATAAGAAAAATAATAGAGAATAAGAAAACAATATGTCTGGGGGAGAGAAAGAGTGTCAAGTGTTGTATGGTTGATTTGTCACAGTATTGTACAGTAATGAGTTTAGAAGGTTTTTAACATTGAAATCAAAGATGAGACCAAGCGATGAAGGGCTTATGGGCTATGCTACGAAATTGTGGGGTTAAATCGAGAAAGATGCGGATGTCTATGGTGAAGTACACGGTGGTTCAGTTTGATTTGTTCTGCAGTATGTGGATTACACAATGCAAGGTCAATGCAATATTCTGAACGAAAGGTGAATTGCCGTGTATTCAAACTTTTATATTTGTTTCGTTTGTTTATCTTTTACTTGAGGATAAGTAATGATTCAAGTATGGGGAATTGATGTGTCATGATTTTAGAGATTTTTTACCTGTGTTTCCCTATGTTTTTATAGTTTTTATTGAGTTTAGGAATATATTTTTTGTTTTTGTGTTGTTTTACTATTTTTTTTTTCTGGTTTGCAAGTCATGAGAGTTAAATGGATCAGTTAAAGCAGCTTTAAACGTTCTATATTTCAAATATGAGTTGAAGATGTATTTGGATAGATTGATCTGAAGGAGAATCGACCAAAATACGAGTTAATGAAATTGTACGTTTTGAAGTTTACCGATCTACACGGATAGACTATTAGTGATTTAGATTATGATTTTGTGTATAATATATATCGTTAGTGATTCACACAAATCCTGTGAACCTTCTACTAATTAATAAATACATACGTTAGAACGTAGCTAAACCTTCCATTAATTAAATCGCTAAAACCCCACATGTGCAAATGAGTATTTTGTTTGAATGATTTAATGTTGTTGACTTCCACACCAACATGTGTTTTATTGTTGACGAGACTTAATTACTTTTGTTGCCATGAAGGTCGATTATTTTAGACGTAGAGTCGTTGACATGATATGCCGTACGTATTTAAACTAGCCGTGTTTTGTGGACTCTGGAATTCGATATATGACATTCAGTCCTTCAATGTTTGCAATGCTTGTTTTCAGTGTTTTGTTTTTATTATTTATTTTTAGTTTTTGAGATAAAAATAAACTAAATGAGAAAGGAAAATTGTCTACCTAAAAAAAAAAAAATTGTCTATCTGAAAACAACTACCCATATTTTAGAAAACCAAAATTGATTAAAAATACAATGAGCTTTTAGTATTTTCTATCAAAAAACAACAACTATCATAAAACTTTTTGTTTGACATAGACTCATAGTAACAAACTAAAACTATTTAAAATATACAAATACGATCAAATTCAATACACCATTATTCAATTGGATATGGGATAAATTATAATTTAAGATTGATAAACGATAACACCACATTATGTATATTTTTATCACCTTTTTATCACCTTTTAGTATAAATTTTTATCCATTGTCCATATCATTCTATCCATTGTCCTTCATAAAGAGCGATTAATGTTTTTGTATAAGCATTGCATGCATTTTGCATATTTAGGGTCTTATTAGGTGGTTATGGAGCTTACGAGGCATACATAGGTCTTTGACTTGTAAAGTGAAGCTTCATGGACTAGAGTGAAGCTTGCAGAGAAGACAGACACCCTACTCGACTGGCCCACTCAAGAGCCTACTCGAGACACCATTCTTCACAGGCTGACCACACCACTCGACTGCTAGGTCGAGTGGGCCATTTTCTCTCTTTTCCCTTAAAACTTGGATTTGTATTTGAGACTTGATATAAAACCCCTGATTAACCTAATGTCAGGGGTACGCTGCATTTTATAATCTGAACCTAGTTTTAAACTTTCTCTCTCTAGTTCATCTTTTGTTCTTGAAACTTATCAGATTCTATGACTTTGTACCTTTGATAACTTTTTATATAATTTGTATTTGCATTTGATTTCTTCTACAAAGTTGTTTATCATCCCCTTATCTATCACATTTGTCAAATTTAGAGATGTCTGGGTTTTGAGTTGATTTTAATAATTTTAGTGTGTGAGTAGTTAGATTAGGATTATTATGGATGGATTAAGCTTGTGATGTTCTAGATCACCTTGGGTGTCTAAGTTTGTTTGCAAATTCGTTGTTTTCCCTCTTGGGTGAGTGATTTTAATGCTTGTTCTTTTCTGGCTAGTTAGGGCATGATTTTGGATGGTCTCATGAGCACGACCCATGCCTTGAGCCATTGGATAGATTTTTTCCGAGGTTTAGAGAACAATAGCATGAGGGTGGATGCATCAGACATTGATTTATGTCATGACTCCACCTATTCACTTGTTATGAACTCTTCTCGATTTGAATAGAGTAAATCTTCATGACTGATCCGCCACCTCACATTATGCTGACTGGGTTGGGTCATGAGGCTCCTTACCATGAACCATGGACTGAGCTGGTTATGAACTCCGTTGTTAAGGGAATCCCTTATTGATTGAGCATGTTAGCACCTGGGACTTTCTATAGCATTCACTAACTAGTTAATTCACCCATATGATCCCTATAGTTTTAATATCATTTGTCTCACTAGTTAATATCATTTGAGTAGTAGTCCAGTAGTTAACCTTGCCCACTCGACCATACCACTCGAGTGGACCAGTCAAGTGCCATAGTCTGCTTTAAGTTTTCTGTGTTTTTGTGCCTCTGGCTACTTACTAAAGTGTGACAGCCTTTAGTGAGCTTAGTATTTAACTTTATCTTTAATTTTGCATTCGTTTAGGTTGATAGGTTTCATTAAACATCTTTCATATTTGGCTTGACTTAATTGCTAATGTACACATCCTTTTTGCTTAGTGTTATTCAGCCAATGGATTGACACTTTCTATACTATGATTGATTGAAAAACTTGTGTTTTGTCTCTCTGTGCTTAGATTTGATTGATTTGATGTCTGTCTTTGCATACTAGGCTAAAAGACTAGTTTCAATTTGGCCCTGTTGCCATTTGGGTGTTTTTAGTATTACAAATAGGATCTCATTGCTTTTGAGATCAAGTTCCTTTAAATTTTTATTTTGATACTCACTTTGTCTCTCGCAGGTACCATTCTGATTGACCCCCCACTCGAGCCCTCTACTCGAGCGTACCACCATTCCAATGGCATGATCAATAGGTGCTCACGAGTCCCTAACCCACCAGACACTAAAGGGAGGCATAGTTCCACCACCTGTGAGTGATGATTTCGAGATTAGGAGGGGTGTCATCACTATGGTTCAAGATTACATATTCCTTGGTAGGCTAGCAAATGACCCTATAGCGCATCTTGATAATTTTGAGAGGATATGTAGCCTCACAAAGATTCAAGGAATCGCTGAAGATGGTTTCAGATTGAGACTTTTTCCATTCTCATTAGGAGAAAAGGCAGCCCACTGGGAAGCCAATCTTCAGCTTGGCTCCATAATAACCTGAGATTCTTGCAAGAGATCTTTCCTTACCAAGTTCTTCTCATACAAAAGAACAGCAAAGTTTCACCATGATATCATAATGTTTCACCAGCTGAAAGGTGAAACACTATCAGACGCCTGGGAAACATTCACAGGCTACACAAGGCAATGTCCACACCACAACTTCTCCAAAGAGTCCCTCCTCTGCATTCTATACAGAGGAGTACTCCCAATGTTCCAGATATGCCTTGACACTGCAAGCAAAAGAAATTTCCTTAATGCCGCTGTACAAGATGGATGGGAGTTGGTAGAGAATTTGGCTAGGTGAGACAGCATCTCCAGTGAAGAACATGAGCAAAGTATTAGGGATGTCAGAATGTTTGATAAAGGCGCCAGAGCCGAAATCAAGATCCTTACTGAGAAGTTTGATATGATGTTGCTTCACTCTCAAAAGATTCCAGGACAGGCTGCACTTGATATGGATATCAAGTTATTGTTACAGCAAATCATCCGTAGTCAGGAACACACTACTAATGAATTGCGATCCCACGCTCTTGACATCACACAGAAGTTCAACACCCTCTCCTCTAAAGTTTATTACCTAGAGAACAGCCAGATCAGTCATACACAACCATCAACAGAAAAAGCCCATGCTATCACCTTGAGGAGTGGCAGACAATTACCACCAAGAGAGCCTGCAAAGATCACTAAGTACAGTGAGGACCAGGGTGGGGAGGATCTCCATCAGGAAGAATTGCAACCTGAAGAAGCTGCAGTACAGAACCCACTCGACCATACCACTCGAGTAGGTGGTCGAGTGGCTGCAAGCCCAGGAAAAAATTCGGTACAGCCTAAAGGGAAAGACAAATTTTCTGAATCATCCTCCTATATACCTCCATTGCCTTTCCCAGGAAGGAATAAGAAGCAGCACACAGTCAAGTACAAGAAGCTATTCAAGAAACATCTGAAAGACGTTGAGCTTCATATACCCCTGTTGGATGCTTTGATGCTAATACCCCCAGCCCAGAAGTATATCAAAGATATGGTTATGGAAAAGACCAACGAAGCAAAGTATGGTACTCCTCACTCATGAATGCAGTGCTATCATCCAGCAGAAAGTCATATGCAGAGAAAAACTCCAAGATCCAGGCTCTTTTACTCTGTCATGCTCAACTGGACCCATCTGTTTCAAAAATTGTCTCTGCGACTTAGGAGCTTTGGTGAGTCTCATGCTACTATCAGTAGCACAGCTATTAGGATTCACAAATTTTTCCCCTTGCATAATCTCCTTAGTCTTAGCAGACAGGTCTGTTAGGCAACCACACGGCCTGTTGGAGGATTTGCCAGTTAGGATAGGACATCTTGAAGTCCCTACAGATTTTGTCGTCTTAGAAATAGAAGATGAACCAAAAGATCCTTTGATCCCAGGAATACCATTTTTGGCAACGGCAGGAGCCTCCATAGATGTCCAGAGTGATACTATCGCTTTGAAGCTGGGAATGGAAGTCATGCAGTTTAACATCAAGTCTTCAGTAAAACAGCCCATGATGCAGATATTTGGGGTTGGAGCGATAGATGACTTTACAGAGGAATTTTTTAGAGAAGCAGTTGAGAAAGATCATCTGAAAACAGCACTGATCAAGTGCGAGGAAGGAGGATACGTTCACTCTGAGATCTCTGACAATGAAATTAGTTTGAATGCAAAGGAACTTCCAGGGGTTGATGATGCTTTTGAGAGGTTGATAAAACCAGAAGGGATAGCAGCACTCGAGCATGTCACTCGACCACAGCACTCGAGTGGACCAGTCAAGTCAGCAAACTCTGCAAAGTGCAGGCATGGAGCACCACTGGACCACCCACTCGAGCTCAACACAGATGAATCACCACTCAAGTGGTCTGAGCTCAAAGCACTAACTGTTGAACTCAAGCCACTTCCAGAAGGACTAAGGTACGTTTTCTTTGGTAGTAAGGATACTTACTCTGTAATAGTCAATAACAAGCTGAACTCTGATGAACTTGAACTAATTCTCAGCGAATTACGAAAATTTAGAAAGGCACTAGGCGTAGGGGAATTTCTCCATCTCTCTGCACTCATAGAATTCACCTTGAGAATGAAATGCAAACTAGTGTAGAGCATCAGAGAAGATTAAACCCTAACTTGAAAGAAGTAGTGAAAAAAAAGATCATTAAGCTTCTAGATGTTGGAATAATCTACCCTATTTCTGATAGTACATTGTGTACCTAAGAAAGGAGAAATAACTGTGATTAAAACTAATAAAGATGAGTTGATCCCAACTAGAACTATAATTGGTCACTACATGTGCATTGATTATAGGAAGTTAAATGCTACAACTAGGAAAGATCACTTCCCATTACCATTCTTGAAAACTAGCTAACCACCCATACTACTGTTTCTTTGATGGGTATAGTGGTTTATTCCAGATACCAATACACCTTAATGACCAAGAGAAGACAACCTTCACCAATCCTTATGGAACCTTTGCATATAGAAGAATGCCATTTGGCTTATGTAATGCCCCTATAACATTTCACAGATGTATGACATCTATATTTTTGGATTTAATAGAGGAGATAGTGGAGGTATTCATGGATGATTTTTCAGTCTATGGCTCCTCTTTCTCCTCCTGTTTGTCTAACCTTAGCAGGGTATTAGCAAGGTGTGAGGAGACGAATTTGGTCCTTAACTGGGAAAAGTGTCATTTCATGGTCACAGAGGGTATAGTTCTAGGGCACAAGATCTCTGGAAAAGGTATATACGTGGTTAGGGCGAAAGTTGAAGTTATGATGCAGCTGCAGCCTCCAAAGACTGTTAAAGACATAAGAAGCTTCTTGGGCCATGCTGGATTTTACAGGAGGTTCATCAAAGATTTCTCAAAACTTGCAAGACCCTGACAAGGCTGCTGTGTAAAGAAACCAAATTTATTTTTGATGCAGAGTGCCTGAAGGCTTTCCATATGATAAAGGAGACATTGGTATCAGCTCCAGTAGTTTAGGCTCCAGACAGGAAGCATCCTTTTGAAATACTCTGTGATGCTTCAGACTATGCAGTCGGAGCATTTCTGGGTCAGAGGATAGACAAGAAGCTGCATGTCATCCACTACGCTAGCAGGACCCTGGTTGAGGCGCAAAGAAGATATGCTACAACAGAGAAGGAGATGCTTGCTGTGGTATTCGCAATAGAGAAATTTAGGAGCTACCTAGTGGATCAGAAGATTATAGTATACACTAATCATGCTGCGCTAAGGCACATTTATGCCAAGAAGGACACCAAAGGTGGATCATCCTATTTCAAGATATATGGTGTTGATTACACAATGAGTTTTCGGCACCTGGACGCTTTGTTTGGGTTTAGAGAAGGATCAGGCCAAAAGCCAGCTTTTGACACTGCTGAACTTATCAGCTTGTGGGAAACCCTAAGAGGAAGATCAACTTTGAGGATGTCCCAGTCTAAGAGCTCTGACATCAGACACCCTGCTTTGAGATATTTTCACCGTGTGGTTGCAAGCACTATATTCGCCAAGAAGAGTCTTGGGACTGTGAATGATCAAGAGCTGCAGATGTCGGATTCAGCCCTTAAAGATTTCTTTGTGTATGCGTCGCCAGAAGATATGGACAGAGGGATAACTATGAAGGGTGACATGGGCAATGCAGGGAACACTGCACTCTTGCTAGCAAGTCTTTCATACTGTAATGCTTATGCATTCACACTCCACGAGAATAACCGCTAAGGTGACATCACTATTGGAGGATTGATAAAACTAATCCTGCTTGCATGCGAAGTTGATTTGAGTTTGACTGTTGAGATTGAACTGTTGTGGCTAGACATCCCTCACTTATAAAGTTCTAAAATTTTGGGATCCTGCATGGTTAGGGACAGGTATGTTTACAACTTTGGACATCCTTTAGTTGGGAGAGCCAAAGTCCTCCTCCCACTTCATGGAATGCTAATGATCATGCAAGGAGAAAGTGTCAACTTCCTCCCACCACCCGAGTTGCTCTACTGATAACACCACTTTTATACACGTTTTACCACCTTTTTATCATGCCTTAGAGTAGATTTTATTCATTGTTTATACCATTTCGTGCATTTATGCTTCATATAGGATGTTTCATATTTATGTATAGGCATTGCATGCATTTCGCATATTTGGGGTCTTATCAGGTACATATGGAGCATACTTGGATTTTGGCTCATCAAGTGAAGATTTCAGAGAAGACAGATGGCTCACTCGACCAGGCTACTCGACCAGCCACTCGAGTGAAGCACTCTACACAGGCACTCTCGACCAGGCACTCGAGTGAAGCACTCTAGAAAGACACTCTTGACCAGGCACTCGAGTGAAGCACTCTAGACAGGCACTCTCGACCTCAGCACCACAGGCTCACTAGACTTCAGCACCGCCTGCCTACTCGAGAAGCCACTCGACCACCCCACTTGATGTTGGGTCGAGTGGGCACTCTCTGACTTTTTCTCTTGAAAACTCATAAAATGTAATAAGCGCTTGAGACTATGTATAAAAGCGCCTCATTAAACCTAATTAGGGAGGATCAAATAGCGCCGCTTTGGCTTAGTAATTTTTAGGTTTTGCTCTTGTTTTTCTCTCTTTTGTTCTTGCTGTTCTTGACAGTTTTTAATAAATCAGTACTTGCTTTTCATTTATTCTCCAACCTTGCTCACTAGATCAAAGGCTATAACATATGAAAAGCTCAAGCTTCTCTGGGTTTCGGACCCCAGCCATGATCACAGTGTGTGAGTAGTGATTTTGGGATTTTTGGGGATGGATTATGGTAGCTTCTCTCTGTTTTGTTATTGCTTAGATAGTTTAATCATCACTCAGTTTCGACTCCCTCTTGGGTGAGTGATTTTAATGCTTGTTCTCCCCTGATCAAGGCGAACACGATCTTGGATGGTCTCATGAGCACGAACCATGCCTTGAGCCATTGGATAGACTTTTTCCGGGGTTTAGAGTACAATAGCGTGAGGGTGGATGCATCAGACATTGATTTATGTCACGACTCCACTTATTCACTTGTTATGAACTCTTCTCGACTTGAATAGGCTGATTCATCATGCATGATCCGACTCCTCACACTATGCTGACTGGGTTGGATCTTGGGGCTCTCTACCACGAACTATGGATTGAACTGGTTATGAAGGCTGTTGTCTAGGGTAGTCCTGTGATGAAATTGCTAGTTGATAACTGCAATAGAACAGAGTGTTTGCGATTCCGTGATTTCCATCACTAAAGTCCCTGTTTTTCTCCAAAGTTTCACAGCTTGCCTAGTATTCATTCACTGTAGCTTTTCTCTGTTTTTACTGTAGCACTCGACCTCACCACCCGATCAGTGTGGTCTAGTCGTCCTAGTACTGTGATTTTTCTTGTTTAGTTCTATGATGTGCTAAAGTGTGACAGACTTTGGTACCTCTAGTATCATTTAGGGTTTTTAGTAGATTTCTTATTTAGACTACTTGTACCATACCCTTTTGATAATTACTTGAATAGCTAGCCTTATTAATCAACTAATTGCTGTAGACCACTCTTGATTGGTTCGACATTGTTCACAACATTCCAACTCTTACACGTATACTACAATTGATAAACTTTGTATTTGGTCTCTCTAGGCTTAGGTTGATTGCATTGCTGTCTTTCTTTTCTTAGAGTAGGCAAAATACTAGTTTCATCTACACAACTAGGGCTCAAAGAGAAGCTCAGCAGGTCGAGATAGAAGAAGAGATAGATGACACCATACCTGAGCCGGAGAGGTATGACTTCGGTGATGAAAAGTGCTCAAGCTTAAAAGAGGTGAGTAAGAAGTTGAATCTTTGAAGGCGGTGGTCTAAGTGACAAGACAAGACCATAAAGATGTTCTCGGGGAAGGTAAATAAACTCACAACAGTAGTGAAGAACTTGACAACCAGTGTCAAAGATATTAGGAGAAATCACCATGGTTCCCCACCCTCCGCCCCAACTCATGACCCAAGGAGTTTGACAAGGACCAACTCGCTCAAACGCATCAAAGGCAGACACGCCCTAGCCAACCTAGGCGTCAATAATCAGTCGAGGACAACCAAAGAAGGAGAAGGACTTCTATCCAAGCCATATCCTTGGATGAAGAGGCGCAGCCACTTGATCAGCCCACTGTAGTGTACCAGTCGAGTGAGCCGTTTGAGTCAACACAGAGAAGAGTGAACATCATGATTTCAGACGAAGAGGATGGAAAACCTGAGGAAGGACGCCTCATTTGACGTAGGAGCACAAGGCAGCTCACTCGACTAGGGCACTCGAGCGAACTAGTCGAGCAAGCCAATCCACTTGAGCCAGCACCAGTAAATCTATCATACACAGCCCCACCTGCTTACACGGCTGAGTCCGTGGACGACTACCTCAGTGCTTACACAAGGGACTGTGTAATTTAAGTTTGGGGAAGGATTTGAGAGACGTATTGGACATGTTTCTCTATTTTCTTATTCAAATTAGCATCATATATGAGCATTGAAGAAAAAAAAAACCTTAAAATTTGAAAAATTTCTGAAAAATATTTTACAAAAACAGAGTGCCATGTAGTTGCATTATCATTATAGGAATGAACTTTTAGTGTGTCGCTTAGGATAATACATATGCATAGGGGATAATGATGAGTTAAACCGTAAAAAGCTTAAGAACCAAACATATAATTTCAATGCCACAGTTATAAGTTGTCTAATGCATGCACCTAAGTTTGAAATATAAGGGTGAACCCTGTTTGGAATCAGATTTATCATTCGATCTTAGTTAAAATTTGTTGTGATTTGTAATACTATCCTTAATAATTTGAACCTAATCTGATTAAAAACTATCATGTAATAAATTATAGTATGAACTCATGGGTACCCTATACATATTTGGATCTCCTTATCCCTTTTTACCACTCTTGTTGATCCAAATAGCTGTTCTCATCTCTGGACCAGTTTCCCAAAGCACCAAACCTTACTTCTTTCAGACCCTGATAAATTCTGAGTGGAAGCCTAATTTTCGATTGAACTTAAGAGAAAGTGTTAGATTTAGGCCAACAAGCATAGGTTCCCATATAGACTCTGGTCCACGATTTTTGGAACAGAATAGGCTAGGGGATTCAAAATAGCGGTTAGTATTGAGTCTGGGAAAGAAAACAAAGAGTGAGAAAAGAAAGAAAAAGATAAGAGAGTGCTAAAAATGTTTCTTTGGAGAGGATAGTAAATATATGCGTCTAGTAAAGGAGTTGGAATGTTTATCTATGATATGAGAAGGCTCTATGAAGAGAAAAAGAAAAAAATATTAGTGTATAAAAATTCACTCGACCACCCTACTCGACCAAAGGGGTTGAGTGAGATCCTAGCAGTAAACAAAAAAAAAAATCCCCAATTTCGCTAGAAGTTTAAAAAATGAATGTAAAGTGTCCTCTCCTTAGAAGAAAAAAAGAAATCAATCCTTAAGTCAAAGAAATGAAAAGAGAAGCTTTTAAGCACAAGGGTAGAACTAGGATGAGTTTCTGGGAATTTAGAGTTAGGAAAGTTATTATTGTGTGTGCTTGGGTAGATGGGAATCTATTCTTGTATGCATCAGTTGGCTTTTACCTTTAGCATTCTCCTAAAGTTCAATAAATTCTCTGAGAGATCCCTGTTACTAAATGAATAAACCAGAGGAAGAAGAGATCATTTTTATCTCTTAAGCCCAGTCATTGAACCAAATGAGTTCTTATTTAATGTATAGCATGATCCACTGTTCGCGCTTAATAAATGTTAAAAGGATAGTTTACTTTGAATGCTTGTTGAGGTTGAGTCTGCTTGGTAATTTCTGTTGTGATGAGCATTGCTAGGTTTTTAAGTAGAACTCTTGTGCATTGCATTCTAGAACTATTAACTGTGACATTGACATTAGAGGTTTGCTTAGTCTGTTTAGGTTCTGAGTCCCCACCTTTCACACTACTCCTTTCATCTCATCCTTTATATTTGCTTGAGAGCAAGCAAAAGATAAGTTTGGGGAGGTGATAACACCACATTATGCATGTTTTTATCACCCTTTTATCACCTTTTTGTATAAACTTTTATCCATTGTCCATATCATTTTATGCATTTATCCTTCACAAAGGGCGATTAGTGTTTTTGTATAAGCATTGCATGCATTTTGCATATTTGGGGTCTTATCAGGTGCTTATGGAGCTTATGAGGCATACTTGGGTCTTTGACTTGTGCAGTGAAGCCTCATGGACTCGAGTGAAGCTTGGAGAGAAGACAGACACCCTACTCGAGTCGCCCACTCGAGAGCCTACTCGAGTGCCTACTCAAGACATCACTCTTCACTTGCTGACCACACCACTCGACTGCTATATCGAATATGCCATTTTCTCTCTTTTCCCTTAAAATATGGATTTGTATTTGGACTTGATATAAAAACCCCTGATTAACCTAATGTCAGGGGTACGCCGCATTTTATCAGCTTAACATAGTTCTAGACTTACTCTCTCTAGTTCATCTTTTGTTCTTGAAATTTATCAGATTCTGTGACTTTGTATCTTTGATAACTTTTTATATAATTTGTATTTCCATTTGATTTAGTCCACAAAGTTGTTTATCATCCCCTTATCTATCAGATATGTCAAATTTAGAGATTTCTGGGTTTGACTTGATTTTCATGATTTTAATGTGTGAGTAGTTAGATTAGGGTTATTAGGGGTGGATTAAACTTGGGATGTTCTAGATCGCCTTGGGTGTCTAAGTTTGTTTGAAAGTTCGTTGTTTTCCCTCTTGGGTGAGTGATTTTAATGCTTGTTCTTTTCTGGCCAGGTAGGGCATGATTTTAGATGGTCTCTTGAGCACGACCCATGCCTTAAACCATTGGATAGAATTTTTCCGAGGTTTAGAGTACAATAGCGTGAGGGTGGATGCATCAGACATTGATTTATGTCAAGACTCCACATTCAGTTGTTATGAACTCTTCTCGACTTGAATAGACTGAATCTTCATGCCTAATCCGACTCCTCACATTATGCTGACTGGATTGGGTCATGAGGCTCCTTACCACGAACCATGGATTGAGCTGGTTATGAAGTCTGTTGTTAAGGGAATCCCTTATTGATTGAGCATGTTAGCACCTGGGACTTTCTAGAGCATTCACTAGCTAGTTAATTAACACCCCTATGATCCCTATAGTTTTAATATCATTTGTCTCACCAGCTTAAATCATTTGAGTAGTAGTCCAGTAGTCAAACTTGCCCACTCGACCATACCACTCGAGTGGACCAGTCGAGTGGCCTAGTCTGCTTTAAGTTTTCTGTGTGTTTTGTGCCTCTGGCTACTTACTAAAGTGTGATAGCCTTTAGTGAGCTTAGTCTTTAGCTTTATCTTTTACTTTGCATTCGTTTAGGTTGATAGATTTCACCAAACATCTTCCATATTTGGCTTGAATTAATTGCTAATGTACACATCCTTTTTGCTTAGTGATATTCACCCAATGGATTGACACTTTCTATACTATGATTGATTGAAAAATTTTGTGTTTTGTCTCTCTGTGCTTAGATTTGATTGCTTTGCTGTCTGTCTTTGCATAATAGGCTAAAAGACTAGTTTCAATAAACCACAGTAGAAATAGGAAATTGTATCTTTTATATATAGAAAATAATACTTATAGAATGAAAATATTTTAGAACGGAGAAACTATGAAGAAGATGTTTAACTAATATATATATATATATATATATATATATATATATATATAAATATCCTGCTCTCTTTTAGTGAGGACACCTCATCATTCACATATTCTTAAAAATTGACACATCAGCCTTAGTTATTTATTATTCCTTTAATCTTTCTCTTTAAATGTTTCCCTCTTAAAACTCTAAATTGTGATGCATAAGTATTTATTTTTAGTTTTAAGTTTAATCTATAATTTTCATAACAACTACAATAATAATTTTAAAAAGAATTTGAAAATTTATCTCCTTAGAAAACAATCTTAAAAACTCTAATTTAATAGTTTTAGCATAATAATTCCTTCTAATTAAATAGTTTTTGTCTTATTATATTTATTTTCATAATTTAGAAAAATATTTACCCTCAATTAAATAAATCAATGTATTACTTATTATTATTCTAATCTTAACTTTTTTTCATTATACTAGAATTGAACTTATGATAAGAAAAATCGTGCTTAAAACTTTTGGAATTATAATATATAATTTTAAACAATCAATTAGGATTAGTTCAAAAAAAATGTACATAAAATTTAAAATACATTGCTTACATTTATAGTGTCAACTTTAGAATTACGAAAAAAATATTGAATTTAAATATATTACATGCAAAAAAACAAAAATATGCATTTTGATGGTCAAAACTGGTGTTCAAACGAACAAAGATTCCTTCAACAGTTGAATACTTACATGATTTTTTAGAAACTTGAATGACAACTCCAACTTTTAAAAGGCATATAAGAATGCAGGTTATAAGAGATAAGCTCCGGTATCCCAAAATATTAACATATTAATCAAAACTAATTTTTAAGAGAAAAACGAGTGAAGTCTTATAAAGAAAATTGATAATGTTCATATATCAATAAGAATATATTGAGAATGACCAGAAAAAGGAAAACATGAGCAGATAGTGAGAGTTAAATATAAAGCAGATAAACATGTTGTATGTGGTTCAATCTTTTATCGGGTTTTCATTGTAAGCGGTATTTCTTTCTTTCTGCATTTACGACAATGTTTCCCATAAGAACATCTTCTCAGCATTTTACTCATTATTGATTGACAAGATTTGATCTAATATTTTTTCAATACCATATAATTTGGAGTCTCATAAAAACAAATCAAAGCTTCATAATCTCTTCAGTTGAGCATCAGCCTCAAGATGTAAGTGTTGGATATTATTGCACATAGACAAGTATGGTTATGACATAGGAACAAGACCAAGGGAGACTATGAGCATGGTTTAGAATGATGATGACATGATCCAAAGTGTTGGAAGAAGGACGAGATCAGCCAGAAGCTTCAAAGGTTTAGTGAGCGTACACATTGTACGGATCCATACAAACGATATGGATGGTACGGATCCGTACACCCAATCCGTACGACTGAAGAACACTTTGAAGAAATGTGATCAGGAGAAGAATTTGGTTTGTGGAAAGTTCGGGTCGTTTATGAAGTTTATGAAATATCATTGTGCAAAGTTTGGGCCAAACCTTTGCTTCCGGATAGAAGTCATCTCCTTATCCACATGTGGGTCAATGCCTTAGTCCAACAGCCGTTTGCCCCTATGGTCATTGTTCACTTGTCTTATCACTAGGGCTTCTCCTTACTGACCTAATCATTGGCTTCTTATAAAAGGAGAAGCCGCAGTCTTTTTGTAACTCACCTTAATACTTAGCCATTTTTGGCAAGGAATGAATTCATCATCCTCTTTGTCTCATCTTAGTTTTTCTGCATTTAGACTTCATAAACTCACATGGTATCAGAGCAAAGATCTTAATTCTCATACTTTGTGCTTTAATCTTCATACTTTCTACTTTCTCATTCAAACTTTCGTTTCATTTCGCTAAAGACTTCATCCTTTCCACCTAAACTTCTACATCTCATTTCACTTTCTTCAAAGGATCTATGGATAATCCAAAACCGATTGTGATTCCGGTTATCCTTATAGGAATCAACTATCTTCTGTGGGCTAGGACTACACGCACGGCGCTTTGTGGAAGAGGGTTATGGAGCCATGTTGAACTTCACAAGCTCCAAGCTCCACCAGGAAGGAAGATGGTGAAGATTCTTCAAGAGGAAGACACGGCTGAGGAGAACAAGTGGTTCCAGTCTGATCAAATCGTTCTTGGTATACAAGATACTACCAGGGAAGAGAGCTGTTAGTTCTAAGTGGGTCTTCACCATCAAATACCTGTGCAATGGAGATATTGAGAGATACAAAGCTCGCCTGGTAGCAAGAGGCTTCACGTAAACCTATGGAGACGACTACACGGATACATTTGCTCCGATGGTGAAACTTCACACCATTAGAGTGATTCTCTCCTTGGCAACAAACCTAGACTGGGAACTATGGCAAATGGATGTGAAGAACGCATTTCTCCAAGGAGAACTCGAAGAGGAAGTCTACATAACACCTCCACCGGGTCTTGAAAGCTCCATTGCTCCCGGAAAGGTTCTTAGGCTTAGGAAAGCTATCTATGGGCTCAAGCAATCTCCTAGAGCGTGGTATCACAAGCTCAGCTCCACTCTCAAAGATCGAGGGTTCAAGAGATCAGAAGCTGACCATACATTGTTCACTCTACAAAGCTCTAAGGGGATTGTGGCCATCTTGGTGTATGTTGTTGACCTTATCATTTCCGGCAATGATAACGAAGGTATACAAGATACTAAAACCTTTCCAAAATCTGTTTTTGACATTAAGGATCTTGGGATACTAAAGTATTTCCTAGGAATTGAGATATGTCGCTCTCCGGAGGAACTATTTCTCTCTCAAAGGAAATACACCTTGGATTTGTTGGATGAAACAGGGAAATTAGGGTCAAAGCCAGCAAAGACACCACTTGAAGATGGCTACAAGGTCAGGCAAATGGGGGAGAAAAAAAAGGATGGAGAACCAGAGGATCCACTTGACAAACCATACTCCAATCCGCTCCAATACCGTCGCCTTGTTGGTTAGCTAATATACTTGACCATGTCAAGACCTGACTTATGTTTTGCTGTGAATCAGGTGTCCCAACACATGAAAGACCCAACAGTGTACCATTGGAACATGGTGGAGAGGATTCTTTGCTATCTCAAAGGCAGTCCGGGTCAAGGCATTTGTATGGGAAAAAATTACAACACCGAGATCATGGGATATTGTGATGCTAACTATTCCGGAGACACCAATGATAGGAAGTCCACTACCGGCTATTGCACGTTCATCGGTGGGAACTTGGTCACTTGGAAGTCAAAGAAGAAAAAGATGGTTTCATGTTCTAGTGCCGAATCGGAGTACCGGGCAATAAGGAAACTCACCAATGAGCTTGTATGGCTCAAGCCGCTTCTCTAGGACTTTGGGATCGAGTCAAAGCAACCAATTATGATTCATTGTGACAATCAAGCCGCGATCCACATAGCAAACAACTCAGTGTTTCACGAAAGGACCAAACACATCGAGGTAGATTGTCACAAGGTCCGAGAGAAGATAGAAGAAGGCGTAACACTACCATGCTACACCTGAAGCGAGGATCAGTTAGCCGACATCTTCACCAAAGCCACAAGCCTTAACACTTGTTGACCTTACTCGTCCTTGATCTACTTCCTAGTTCCCGTGGATGATATGCACTTTTTCCCACATAAGGTTTTGTCCCATGAGGTTGTCCTTATGTTGGGGTTTTTACCGAGCTATCATCCATAGGAATCCAAGCTTAGCCTTCGTCCCTACAGTTATGTTTACGGGGGAGTATTGAACATAGACGAGTATGGTCATGACAAAGGAACAAGACCAAGGGAGACTATGAGCATGATTTGGACTGATGATGACATGATCCAAAGTATTGGAAGAAGGAAAAGATCAGCTGGAAGCTTCAAAGGTTTAGTGACCGTACACATTGTACGGATCCGTACAAATGGTACGGATGGTACGGATCCGTACACTCAATCCGTACGACTGAAGAACACCTTGAATAAATGTGATCAGGAGAAGAATTGGGTTTGTTCAAAGTTCGGGTCTTTTTTGAAGTTTATGAAAGATTCTTGTGCAAAGTTCGGGCCAAACCTTTGTTTCCGGATAGAAGTCATCTCCTTATCCACACGTGGGTCAATGCCTTAGTCCAACTAGCTGTTTGCCCTTATGGTCATTGTTCACTTGTCTTATCACTAGGATTTCTCCTTACTGACCTAATCATTGGGTCCTTATAAAAAGAGAAGCCGCAGTCTTTTTCTAACTCACCTTAATACTTAGCCATTTATGGTAATGAATGAATTCATCATCCTCTTTGTCTCTTCTTTGTTTTTCCGCATTTAGACTTCATAAACTCACATATATAAATATCATGATTTATTGTCTAAGCTTTATTTGTTACATGTGGAAGATTACATGACAATAATATAACATTTATATAACCTTATTCGATACATCAAAATCTCTATATTGCAGAAGAGTATAATTCCTGAATAGGGATATTAAATTTTGTATATAATCGTTTTTGTTAGAGATTTTGATTTTGACTCTTTGTTGAACAAAACCGATAAAGCAAAATACACATATATAAATTCATGAGGTTAAAAATATATATAAAAAATCAAACATCAAAAGCCACAATATACCAAAATTTGTTTTAAAGAACCTTAATATTGATTAATAATTATTCAAATCTCTAATCAAAATCAGACGGATTACCCACTAGTATAGAATGGAGAAAAAAAAGATCAAAGTTAAATGGAAAAGGGGTGTACGTGGTTGGTGGGGTCTATGCAAAGTGGATTTTAGTATTATTGTTTTCAATGACTTTGGTCCTCTCTCGTCTTTCAAACATTGATGAATTTAACTTCTAGAAGCTTTTCGGTTTTTTTTCTCTTTTTTTGTTTTTTTTAGGCTCTGAGAACCTTTTCGTTATCTATTTTCTTCATTGTTAATCTTCCAAAACAAATAAACTAATGAAACCAGTTTCTCTTGTGCCAACTAACGAATTTTTTTTTGTTTCAAGAGCTCTTTTATACATATAACTAGATTAGGATTCGATTTTCGGTCATTTTGTAATATAAATGGAACTTTTAAAAATTAATGGTATTTATTGAAGAAAAATATAATCTAGTAGTATTTAAGAGAATTGCCCATTAATTAAATAAGTTTTTATATTAAATTTTGTTATAAAATATTTAAAAACTATATAATGTTCAAAAAATTTTGGTTCTCATTTGCTGTTTCTTTTTTTTGACTATCATGTTAGATAGTGTGGACAAAATATCTGAAATTCAAAAACATAAACTGAATCTAATCCGAAAAGGGGTATTAACCCAAAAAAATTCAAATATATCTTAGACTCTTATATTTGAAAAACCAATCCTAAGCTGAACCAAACTGAGAACCGAATGGATACCCAAAATACTCGAAATACAATTATATACCCAAAATTATTAATAATATTTAGACTAGATATAACTCAATTACCCAACAACTATAAACCCGATAATATCAATTATTTTTATATCAAATAATTAAAATACCCAAAATTAACCAAAATATCTAAAAGTTTAAGTTATTAACTCTTAATTAAATCGTTTTTGCTTCATACACACTTGATTTAAATATATATAATGTTGTTAAAAGATATTGTTGATACAGGATCCCGCACCGAGGATCCATCACCATTAAAAATATAGGACACGTGTTAGCTGAGTCATCATGGTAACAAAGAGAGTCCAGTTCGGGAGGATCGACTCCGTGTTAAAGAAGAAGGATCAGCAAACTGATAGAAAGATAAGGCAACGAACTTAAATAGCTCGGTGGGATAAGAAAGATCAGAAGAGATACAGAGTTCGCATGGAAGATTCAACTCATAAAGTCAAAGAGAGAAGCTATTTCAATGTGCCGAATGTTACAACATTCAAGATCAAATCAAAACCGACATATTTAAATAGAATCATACGATTTATTGTAATTTATTGACAGCATTAATAGCTAAAAACATGTATAAATAGATAGAGAAAAGCATTGTAAAGGGGGTCTTTTTTCCGTTTTTAAGAGAAATATATTATCAGAGCAAATACTACTTTTTCCTGTTAACTCATTTTACTAAATCATTGGGTGTAGATCCTGTATCCACATTTTGGCGCTAGAAGGAGGGGGGTCTTGAAGCTAACAGAGAATCTTTCGACAATAAAGCTAAAAGATCCTCGAATACCAAACAATGGGTGACCTTACTGACGCTTTGACGAAAATAAACGAGAATTAACAAACTTGACCGCTAGCTTTGTTACCATGCAACAAGACATACATCTGCTAAAGACTGGTCAGGAAACTTTAACTTCTCGTGTAGATGCTTCAACTACAGGTACCAGGCCAGGAATTCTCATCAACGAGTCATGTTCCATACACCTATGGCAACCGGTTCCTCATATCAAACCGCGGATGGAACGCCAATCCCGGCAGATGGGGAGGGACAAATACAGAAAATCAGCAGGCAAACGAAGATGGAGAGGACCCAACACTTCAAACTACTGATGAAGACCTTGACTCCGTTTGTCACGAAATGAGGAAATAAAGTCAAAATTCCACCGAGCTACCAGTTCTGCTCCGGATATTGACAGGTTAATTGAAGAAACCAGGCGATCCCCGTTTAGTGCACGGATTTCAGGTTTTAAAATAAAAGATGCTCGGAGGGTCAATTTACCAACCTATGACGGGCAAGGAGATCCAAAGAGCAATTTAGCTGCTTTCAAATCGCAGCAGGATGGATAGATCTGGAGCCTCATGAAGAAGATGCTGGTTTTTTTCAAGTTGCTTTCGGAAAAGCTTTCCGGACAAGCTTTGATGTGGTTCACTCAGCTAGTCCGCGGACAATTAACAGCTTCAACGAGCTGTCTTCCGCTTTCCTTATGCAGTACTCTATCTTAATGGAAAAGGGAAAATCTGATACTGACTTGTGGAACCTATCACAAGAACCACAAGAGCCTCTCTGGAACCACATCGCTAAATTTAAGGAGTTATTGGCAAAAATACCGGGGATTTCTCAAACTGCAGCTTTATCCGCATTGAAGAATGGAATCTGGCATGAAACGAGGTTCAGGTAAGAGTAAACAGTAAACGGACCAGAAACAATCCAAGATGCTCTTTTTCGAGCCAATAGCTGGATCGAAGCAGAAGAGGAAAAAGCAACCTAAACCCACTATAAATCCACCAGTGAGGAAGTTCGAACCAAGAGAAAA
Organism: Cardamine flexuosa; assembly: GCA_963555745.1. Taxonomy (NCBI): domain Eukaryota; kingdom Viridiplantae; phylum Streptophyta; class Magnoliopsida; order Brassicales; family Brassicaceae; genus Cardamine; species Cardamine flexuosa. The sequence goes on along the minus strand of OY743216.1, from coordinate 18,202,571 downwards.
CGGTGGAATAAAACGTTTTGGTGCAACCCCTAGCAACAATAATGTTGGGCGACCCTATTCCAGAGGAGAAAAGCCTGGATATTCATCAAAATAATACCTGGGTTTGAAATGATAACTCTTACTGTGAGATACATCAGATGAACGGACATGAAAAAAAAGATGTGTAGTGTACTCAAACGACATCTTGCCAAGCTTTGGTCTTCCGGTATGACTTGCCAAGTTATATCATGAAGAGTTTGTCCGGAGTTATAATAAAGATCGAAAGGATGACCAAGTTTCTGAGCCAATTACAAAAAAAAGAAAAAAGCATCGGACCAGCCCGGACCATCTAGAGGGTGAATATATGTCATTATTGGAAACTCCAAGCTATGCCATGATTCAATTCGTGTAATCAAAAATAAAAAGCGAGCATCAGTCATGGTGGTTAATGCAATGGCTGATTCCTTTGAATACAACATGATGAGGTCATCAAATTAAGCTCAATCCCAGACCATGTACCTGATGTCAAGGAAGCTCCGATGACTTATTACAAGAGCAAGATGAAGACTATGCTGAGCTTATTTTACAATGCTGCCTCAAAGTTTCTTTGTTTGATATTTCGGCTAAGGGAAGCTCAATGGATATCCATGGAGAATCATGTTTGGCAACCAGGAGCAGTGTCTTCACCATTTCCTCAGGCTGTAGACACACAAAGTCGTTCTAAGTAATTGTATTCATTTTCCTTATTAAGGTTTTGTCCCATTGGATTTTCCAAGAAAGGTTTTAACGAGGCAACACCCTTAGTGCGCATTCCAGAGCTTGTTACCAGTTTGATACATCTTTCACAAGCTCAAAAATGCCTTAGCCTCAGGAGATATGCACAAAGAGTCCCGGGGCACTAAACTTTACAAATTTGGATTATTTACATTTTATTATAAGCCTTGTTGTTTTCTTTTAAAACTACTTGCTGTTTTTGTTTCTTGTGTTGTTTTCGTCTAGGGTTCTCTTATAAAACCCCAAGCTCGAGTTGTAATAGTTAGTAGACGTTTTTAGATGAATAATAGACCTAGTTTCTTGTGAAATGAAATCCCCAGCCGCCCCTTTCTTCGTTGTGTGCGATTCCATTGAAGTTAGAGTGTAAACCTTTCTTCTTCTTGTGTGTGATTCACTTGAAGCTGAGAGTTAAGACTTATCACAGAGCTTCGTATCCTCTGTGTCGCGTCTCTCGCTCAACCACACCATCACCCCATCTTGTCGCTATTCAAAGAGAGTGATACCATCTTTTGAATCAGCTCCATCTGGACCCACTTAACTCCATCTTTTGTCAAGCAAAGAGTGTCCGTACAGCCAGTTGCTTGACCCCATCTCTATCCTCACTAGATCCACAGTTCCGTGCTGCTATCATATGGTATCAGAGCCAAAAGGCTCCTGACCAGCTTATCAAAACCCTAGCTTGCACTGACCTTGTTTTGATTCATTGTTATTATGATTGTTTTTGCTTTGATTTTGTTTTCATCTATATCAGAAAAACCATAAAAAAAAATTTAATTGTGTTCTTGTTTGATTTAAATCGTGTCTGCATATGTTTTTTTTTTTAAAAAAATTTTAAAAAATTAATTAGGGTTTTCTAAGCTGTTGCTGTCATAATTCGTGGTTGATATTGTTCTGAGTTCATTGCTGTTGCTTTCGTTATATTTTGTGTTTTAATTGCATCATCTCATCATATCTCGTGTCTGCATCTCTGTTTAGTTCAATCCATAAAGAAATATTCAAAAAATATGGGTTTGCTAGATTGATTGTTAGCTTTTGATTGATAGTTACTCTGTTGCTCTTGCTTTTATTGTTGCCTTGTTTCAGTTTCGTGTCATAGCATCATATTTAGTTGTTTGAATTGTTGCATTAGTTCGTGTAGATGCATTAGTTTTATTTATTCATTCATTCATCATCAAAAAAAAAAAAGGAAACATCTTGAACTTTCTATTTTTGTTGTTGCTGTTTTTTTTTTAATTCCATTTTGCACTTGATCTATTTGCTATTGTACTGCAGGAGCATCGACATGGGAAAGCAAGCTGAACCAGTTGACATGGCACAAGTTCTTGTCGAAATCCAAACAATAGGAGAAAGACTAACACAGATTCAACAACAAAAAGAAAAGAAAGAGGATTTGGAGATGCACCAGTAGTTGTATATGCCGAGCCTAAACCACTAGATAAATACTCTTGGAGACCTTACTATGGAGCTGCCTCATGCCGAGTGCAATTCCACATCCCACCAGCCGAGTCCAAGGTTCACTCCAACAAAAGACGTGGTAAAAGGTCAAAACCCCTCATCGTTTCAGGTTCAAGCAAAGAACCAGAGGAATATCTGCAGTGGGAGATTAATATGGAGTATTGGCTCAGAACAAACCACATACCAAAGGATGAAAAGCTATCAAATGCTGTTGATAGTCTTGTTGGAGAAACTTATAAGCGATATCACTGCATTTTACCAGTTTAAGAAATACATTTATCATCATGTTAGTGCATATTCATCCCCTGTTTATACCATTATATGTATATTTCACTCTCTCTCTTGTTCTTCATTTTAGATCTTTGTAAACCTTTTATCTTTTTAATAAATTAGTACATGCATTTATTTTCTTCCGCTAACCTTCTTATCTTAATCTGATCTATCTCATATGTCAGATGCAGGACCTTCTGGGTTTGCATATTTAGTTATGATTATGATTAGTGAGTAGTTAACTTTAGGGTTAGTATGGATGGATTAGATTAGGGTGGATCTTGATTAATCAGGTAGTTTTATGTTCTTAAATGCTTTAAATCCTTGTTGGGTGAGAGTGCTTTATGCTTATTCATTTCTGATCAACTTGAATATGATCTTAGATGATCTCTTCACGATATTGCTTTGAGGTTGTTTAATTAGCTTTTTCCAGAGACTTAGTTACACTAGCTACTGGAGAATATGCTTCAATGGCGTTAAGAATCCATGATATTCAAAGCTATTGTTAGGAAATTATTTTAGCTTAGGTAGATTGGTTATTATTGCTTGTCCAATGGCTTGACACTGGCAGAATCGGGTATGCTGAGCCATTGGATTCAAAATCATTCATCACGATAGTGTGCCTGATATGCTTAGATATCTATCGTCAAAGGATTATCCTTAAAATAGGTTGAGTTTGTTAAGTACCCAGGTTATGAAAGTGATCCCTTAGTCAATTGATTCATCCCTATGATCCCTATCTCTTCATTATTGCATTACAAGCTTAGTTACTCGTTCTTTTTAGTGATCTCTATGACTTTACATTTCGACTTGACCCAACCACTCGACCGTATCGATCGAGTGGCTTTCTACTTTTGTTTCTCTGCTTTGCTTGTTTACTCTTTGTTCATTTGAATTGACATCTCAAGTGTTCATTGCTTTAATTATTAAGTATTTGCATTTACAATCATTAGGTTGTTAGTTTCAAATATCATCTCTGATTTGGCTTAACTTATTATGCATTGATATATTGTGATTGGTTGCACTAAATCCATTATGGATCGACACCTCATGTATTACAACAACAATGAGGAATTGAAACCCTCCATGCTCATATAAGAAACCACAAAAATACTTGTTTCAATAAGTGGTGGCTAAAAGAAGATACACCCACCTTCTACAACAGAAGCCGGGTGTTAGATTGGGGAGACCTCAAGGCAAGGATGTACCAAGAGTTTGTGAAGAAGCGCTGAGCTTACAGCCACAATGCAACAACGTCCATGTACGAAAAGACCCCAAGGAGCATGGAATCAACGCCAAAACTGTTGTCTACTCGTGAGACCTATTGTGTTTACCTCACAAAGCACAAGAGAGTGTCTTCAAACACTTTGAAGAAACAACTAGAGGCTAAACCAACAGGCAGAGAAAACGAAGTTCAACAAAAGGCATTTCAAACTCCTATGCGAACTACAAGACGGTTACGTGAACCAAAAGTAACACCAGGTCAAGGTAAGTTTTCTAAAACTTCTGATATGAAATGTTTTAAGTGTCACTTAGTAGGTCATGTTGCTAAAACCTGTCCCCTGAAGCAAACATCAAAGTCTCTTTCACTAGGATTCAAATGTGATTTACCTAAAGATAGCCTAGTTCCATGTGATTTTGAATTTCCCAATTCTTGTTTCATGCACTTGTCTTTGTCAGAGGGAGTTGAAACAGGTGTTAGTAAGGAGCACACGTCCATAGGAGAAGATCCACGGACAATAAACATTACAATGGATCAGGAGCATGCTCAGGACGCCATGCACTCCCAGTTGCTTAAGGAACCCCCCCCCCCCCCCCCCCCGGAAACACACATACAACCTAACATGAAATAAGAGATTGTTTCGACTCCGGGAAGAGATATGGTTCAATCTAAAAAATTTTCCATCTGTTTTAAATAATTCCATGACTGTTTTAATGAACTTGTCTTTTGTCAAAAGTGTTGAAACCATTGCAGATGCCAAGGAGAAATAATTAGAACAAAAATAAGTGTCCACAAAGGAGAACCAAGGAGGACAATGTTAAGAAGAAGATTTTGAACCCCTTTTTATGTCAACACATTACTTATATCCAGACTATCTTGACCCAGAGGTAATCATTATACAATCTGAGCCAATGCTAACTAAATTGCCTCATAACCAAGTAAGTGAAATTCATACCTTTATTCAATATGTTAGTTATCTCAGACTATCTGTTTTTGAAGTTACGATTTCAAGTATACTGCACTTGATCTTTTCATTGAGTGTTGACTTAGGTACAGGTTCACAAGAGAAGGTCAAAGCTAAGGAAGAACCTGACCGAATCATATACCATGGGTTTCAAGTATACGAGAACCAAGAAATTGTTTCAGTTTGTAAGATTAACAAAGTTCAATCTGGACATTTTCCATTTATTTTTGGTGATTTTAAGACTGTTTTAAAGCACTTGTTTCTTGGCAAGAGTGTTAAGATCATTGCAGGTACAATGAAGAAACATATGGGCCAGGGAAAAGAATCACCAAGGAATGTGATGTCTAAGAACAAGAAACAGAAGCAGGGCAAAGAACGGTTTTTGCTACTCATAGTCCTTACTAAGGAGGATGGATGAGTCACCAGCACGTTGCAGATCAAAGAAGAGCCACCGGATCCAACACCCATCTCCAAAATTGTATTGGCTATGGTAACTGACAAAAGTCATAATCAGGTTAGTAAAACTTTGATTAAATTCATTTCTAATGATTTCAGAAGTGTGATAACAAACCTGCTATGTGTAGAAAATTTTGATAATAATTCTATTGCTACAAAGAGACTCATGAATAATAGCATTTGATTAGATGAACACATAAAACATGAGCAAATAATTTATCAAAATTATCTATCTGCTTATAATTATTCCATGACTGCTTTAATACACTTGGTTTTTGCCAAACGAGTTTGGAGTATTGCAGGAGCTAAAGAGGAACCACCAGACTTAGAAGTTCAACCCCCAAGTCCGAAAAAAAACTAAGCCGGTAACACCACCACCTCTTGGACGTACTCAAGATATAGGAGTAGGATACAAACGGTTCAAGCCCAATTTAAGAGATTTAAAGAATCCTCAAGGCGTCAGTTGCTTCAAAATGATCAAAGACAAACCACCAGATCCAACAACACTTCCATGTACGGTGCTGCATACGGAACTCAACAAAGACCATACTCAGGTAAGTAACATCCTAATTAGATTCATTTCTAATGATTCTAAATGTGTTATAATAGACCTGTTAAGTTTAGAAAAGCTTGATAAAAACGTTGGTGTTTCATGGAAATATTTGGTTCAAAATAATTGGTTTGTTACACTAGTAAAACCTGAGAAAATTTTTATCTTGCATCAACCTTGTTTACTTGTTTTCGATAATTCCATGGCTGTGATAACACACTTGTTTCTTTCCAAAGGAGTTGACAATATGGCATGTATAAAAGAGGAGCCACCAGACTTGAAAGTCCAAGTCTTATTCCGAGAGAGAGCTAAATAAGTGGAATCGTCTTTGCTTAGACGTGATCAAAACCAGCACAAGGGAGAGCCACCAGATGCACCACCCATCCAGAGAACACCCACATACCGAGGTAAGATTTTAATATCTCAAGGACGCATGAAAGCTAACTTCCTTTCTCTTGGTGCAGATAATCAAGTTTCGAGGTCAAAACCTTATCAAGGGGGAGGGTATGATGAGGTCATCAAATCAAGTTTAATCCCAGACCATGTACCTGATGTCAAGGAAGCTCCAAAGACTATGCTAAGCGTTTTTTACAATGCTGCCTCAAAGTTTCTTTGTTTGATATTTCAGCTAAAAGAAGCTCAATGGATATCCATGGAGAATCATGTTTGGCAACCAGGAGCAGTGTCTTCACCATTTCCTCAGGCTGTAGACACACAAAGACGTTCCAAGGAATAGTACTCTTTTTCCTTATCTTGGTTTTGTCCCATTGGGTTTTTCAAGAAAGGTTTTAACGAGGCAACACCCTTAGTGCGCATTCCAGAGCTTGTTACCAGTTTGATACATCTTTCACAAGCTCAAAAATGCCTTAGACTCAGGAGATATGCACAAAGAGTCCACGCGCACCAAACTTTCCATATTTGGATTATTTACATTTTATTACAAGCCTTGTTGTTTTCTTTTAAAACTACTTGCTGTTTTTGTTTCTTTGTGTTGTTTTTGTCTAGGGTTCTCCTATAAAACCCCAGGCTCGAGTTGTAGTAGTTAGTAGACGTTTTTAGATGAATAATAGACCTAGTTTCTTGTGAAAAAAAATCCGCAGCCGCCCCTTTCTTCCTTGTGTCAATTCCATTGAAGTTAGAGTGCAAACCTTTCTTCTTCTTCTGTGTGGTTCACTTGAAGCTGAGAGTTAAGACTTATCACAGAGCTTCTCATCCTCTGTGTGGCGTCTCTCGATCCACCACACCATCACCCCATATTGTCGCTATTCAAAGAGAGTGTTACCATCTTCGAATCAGCTTCATCTCAATCCACTTCACTCCATCTTTTGTCAAGCAAAGAGTGTCTGTATTGCCAGTTGCTTGACCCCATCTCTATCCTCACTAGGCCAACTGTTTCGTGCAGCTATCACAACACCGCATTAACATTTGAAGAATCCGAGACTCGCAGCCTAGCCAAGCCACACGATGATACTCTAGTCATAATACTCGACTTTGCAAACTACGAGGTGACAAGGATATTAATCAATACTGGTAGTTTGGTCGATCTAATTTTCCTCAGCACAATACATAGAATGGGAATCAACCGAACTGAGATCATGGGACCACCAACCCCCACTTATAGCTTTCACAAGTGAGACAACTATGTCACTTGAAACCATTAAGCTTCCTGTGTTCGCATCCGGAGAATCAAAAATGGTAGAATTCACGGGTTTTAACCGACCAGCCGCGTATAATATAAATACGGGAACTCCATGGCTATATCAAATGAAGGCAGTTCCATCAACTTATCATCAGTGCATAAAATTCACAACCCCAACAGGAGTAGAAACAATTAAATGTGATCAAGAAATCTCAAGGTCTTGTTATCTAACGAATCACAAAATGAAGTTGCAATAGCAATTAATGAATTCAACTATAACAACAGAGCCGTGCTTCCCTAGCGGACAAAAGCCAAACAATGAAACTCAGGAGATTTCAATTGATGATGCAAGGTGTTAGAATATGCGGAATAGAAGACTTAGATTATGCAAAACATAAATAGGATAAGCGAAATGTAAACAGAATATGCATGAAGACTAAGTAGAATCGTAAGAATAAAATAGATTGTAAGAATAAAATGAGAGAATGTGAATGTATTGATTAGCTTATAACAATGAGGGTTACATCCTTTCAATATAGAGCACAAGCTCTAGGGTTTGCGCAAATAAATATACAAAGAGAGAGACATTAGAGAAGATGACAAAATGGTGAAAGTGACATGTCCTTAGATTGAATTTGAATTCAAACTAAGCCACACATGTGACTTTTTCTTCCTTTGTGCGCCTACAGCTCATCTTTCCTTCTAGAAGACTTCTGTGAGCTCTCATGGGCCTTTGTTAATACATAAGGCCAATTCTCTTTGATCCATTTCGTGATATGGGTCTCAGCCTTGTTTGATTGGTGCGGACATAATCATATGGCTGAGTCACCAAGATATGCTTGATCAATACTCCCTCTCAAGCTTAGCCTATGGTAGAAAGACTTAGCTTGGAAACCCATGGAGCATCACCTCATTAAAACCTTTAGCATAGTAAAAACCAGATGGAAGAAAAGCTTATGCCAAGGAAAAAGAGTATGTTGTCCATGGATGAGGGGACATTTGAGCAAGGGCGTGAAAGACCTACAAGTTTAGGAGTAATTGTAGTCTTGGTGAAGAGATTCACCATTCGATCTTCACTTCTCATGTAGCAACATAAGGATAATGCCTTCTTTGGTCTTCTCATGGAGTTGATTGCTTGGTTGTCTCATTGTATGATGAGGCTAGAAGACTTCAATGCCTAGATCTTCCAAAAGAGCTTTGAGCCGAGTCGGCGAGCTTCCTCCTTTTCTGGTATCTTTGCTTTCGCTTTCTCCATCTTTTCTTTCTTTGACTTCCAAGTTCCATTTTCCTTCCATTGATCCCATGTCTTGGCAGTATTGGGAGATTTCTTCACAAATGGTTCTTCTAGCAAGTCTATTGGCTTGGTATTTCCTTTCTCCTCTTTTGCGTGGCTTGTAGCCATCTTCAAGAGGTCTTGGCGTTCTTGAGAGCCAAACTATTAATTCCTTAATCAGCTTGGTCAAGGCTTAGTTTTCTTTGTCACAAACGAGCCTCATGTACCATCTTCCACTCCAACTTGGTGATCTCAACCCAAAGTTTACGTATAGGCATTTTCGTAGTGCAAAATCACACTTGGATTAAATGTACAACTTAACCTTGAGTTTGGTGATCCCTCCTCTTGATTCTCGGCTCCGGTCCTCTCCTCAATAAACTTGGTCTTGATAAAAATCAGATTTGACCCAAGTCTCCAAAACATATCACTTCCGAGTGATTCTTCAACCCGGTCTCCCATGCTTGAGTGGATTAGATGGTTAACCCGCTCCTCTTTGTTCCTTGAGCTTTGTTGATGACCTTCCCTTGATAAACTCACACCTTGAGCAAAAACGCCTTTTCTTGGATCTTGAATTTGCTTTGCCAACATCAACCACCTTTGAGCTTCAACTACAAACACCTTTTAGCTTCAATTGATAGCCTTGCTTTACCAATGCTTCTTCAACTTCAAACACCTTTGAACTTCAATAGATAGCCTTGCTTTACCAATGCTTCATAATCTACAAACGCCTTTGAGCTTCAATTTTATTTGCCAACAGCAAACGCCTTTGAGCATCAATTTGCTTTGCAACCATCAAGCGCCATTTAGCTTTAATTTGCTTTGCTAACTGCAACAGAAAACGCCTTTGAGCTTCAATTTGATTTGCCAACTGCAAACACAACGCCTTTGAGCTTCTTCAATATTGAATTCTCCCCCTCAAGCTTAAGTGGAGGAACTACCCCTGAAGCTTGTAACATAATAGTAATCTCCTCCTTTCTCCTCAACGTCTATACCTGTAGTGCAAGGCAGGAGCAATCGTTTCCTCTTCACGGTTTGTATCCAACAAACTTGGTGTGCAGTTTCTGTAGTAAATCCTTCACTGCTTGATCCCCAAGCTTGATGTGAAGCCTTTATTTGGTAGCAACTTGAAACCCCACTTATCCTTTCGTAGGTAGAAACCCATTTTTCAGCAGACAGACCACTCTCCATTCATACAAGCATAACTTGCAAACTAGTTCCATACGAACACTAGATTTTGTACTGTATTTGTGTCAAAATATCATGAATAACAGAGCGTTGGAAGTCTTTGAACGGACAGAAAACTTCTGATGAACCAACACTTCTTTACTTCATTTCGTCTCATCTTATCACTTCATTTCATCTCCTGAAAAATTCTGATGAACCAACGACACTTACTTCTTTGTACCTTCATCAAGAGATACAAAATTTTTAAGCAATGGACGTAGCGTTTTAAGAAGTTTAGCTGACGAAGTAAAGATAATAAAGAAAATGAATGTAAAAAGGTTAGTCATGAACCATATAACACTTAGCATAATAAAGAAAAATAAAACCAATAAGAGTTTAGGGAGTTATCCTTTTGTGGTGTATGTTTTGATGAATAGATATGGCGAGTTGGTCTTCCTATTATGATTTGGGAACACCTTGAGTAGATCTTTTCTTAACATCTTGAGTAACACCTTTCTTGATCCTTCTTATGAATTTACATGCTCCAAGGACTTCTTGACTTCATTTCTTCTTCATTTGTCCCTTTTTCTATAACACTTCTCTCACCAAGAATAGTCCTGGCTTTTCCTTGTTTAAATCCTTCATAGAGAAATTAAATTCAGTAAGTAATAGCCGTGGGGTTTAAGAAGTGAATATAAAAATTAGTTTGAATTTAAAAGAAATAGATGTCATAATTCACAAGGCTCAAAGATTATTCATAGAATTAGAAAAATAGAGTGTACACCCTTTTGTTGATGATCTTTGTAGAGGATTGTGAGTCAAGCTACATAAAATTCCTTCACTACTTGCTCCTTGGTATTTTCTTCTTAGTCTAGGGTCAACAATTGTTTGTGACAACATATTGCGGTTTCCCTTTCATGACATACCTGGGATAAACAAGTTAGTAATAAATTTTCTCTTTATGATTCGTCATCATAAAGAAATTTACTCTCTTTTGAGAGATAAGGTTTAGCCATGGTCTTAGGAGCATCCTTATCACAAAGATGGGAAACTCGGACCAAAGACTATCCTTACAAAAAAAAACATGGTGAACCAAAGTCATTAGATGTTTTTCATTCATAACAAAGAAAATGGACTAAGGTTCATCATTTCTTTTACCAAGAAGGGATGAAACATGATCTTTACAGCAATAATTCATAATGAATTTTGCGGATCAAGTTTCATCTTTTGATCTCAACCATGGTCTTAGGTGCTTTCTAGAAGCGGACCATGATCTTTTTCTTTGAGAGACTCGGGTGACTATTGGTCTTAGGTGTACTTCTATTTCAAAAGAATTTGATACGGACCTAGTTCACCTTAGGGAGTAACTCAAGAACCAAGGACTTAGGTGCTGATAAGTGGCCCAACGTTTTAATAATACCCTACCAGAAAACAGCGTTTTGGCGACTACATTTGGCGACTACACAATTTATTCGCCCTATTTAGCGACTAATTAGTCATTATTTTGCGACAATTGTGCGACTATGATGATTTAGTTGTTAATTAATCGCTGCATAGTGACTATTTTAGAAAGTCGCTAAAATAATCGTAAATTGGCGACTATTTTGTGACAATATTGCAAAAACAAATATTTAGTCGCAAAATAGTCGGTTATTAGCGACTAACATGCGACTGTATCGGCGGGTCATGGAATTGTTGGCTAATAGTCGCCAAAAAGACACGTGTTTTACATTCTCTGAGGTAGGCAGATTGGTATACCGGTTTTAAGTGACTAAATTACGTAGTCGCCATATAGTGACTGCGTAGACGCTATTTAGTTGCCAAAAATGGCTATATAATCAAATATATCCCATTCGTTTCCTTCACTCCTCATTCGTAGAAACATATATAAAGAAAACGAAAATTTAAGTTTTTATTACTCATATAATGTCGGGAAATTACAATCATAGTAATTTGCGGGAGTGGATGTATCAAAGGTTCGATGAAGAGACGGGAAATTTCTCGGAAGAGTTCAGAATGGGGGTGGATCAATTCATGACATTTGCAATCAGTCAGCCTCTAGCACAAAGTAATGGTGGTAAGTTTCACTGCCGTTGTAGTGTTTGCAAGAACAACAAATTTATTCTGGGGGCAAGAATTTGGAATCATACTTTTAGTAGAGGATTTATGCCTGATTATTATGTTTGGTATATGCATGGAGAAGAAATCAATATGAATTTAGGAACGAGTTACGTTGATAGGAACTATCTAAGTGGGAGTGAAGAAGTGGGTAATGTAGTAGAAGATAGATATGTGGATATGGTAAATGATGCATTTCGTTATAACGTTAGTTTGATGATAACTATCATCAAGATGGTAGTTATCAGAATGTAGAAGAACCGCCGGTCCGTAACCATTCAAATTTTTTTTACGAATTGTTAGAAGGTGCATAAAATCCATTATACGATGAATGTCGTGAAGGTCACTCGCAGTTATCTTTAGCTGCAAAATAAGGCAGATCATAATATGAGTGAAAAGTTAGTGGATTCATTTTGCGATATCTTGACAGAGTATTTACCAGAAGGAAATAAGTTCACCGGTTCACACTACGAGACCGAAAAATTGATGCGGAATTTAGGCCTCCCATATCATACAATTGATGTTTGTATCAACAATTGTATGATCTTCTGGAAAGATGACGAAAAAGAAGATAAATATCTGTTTTGTGGTGCACAAAGATGGAAGCCTAAGAACGACCGACGTAGAACCAAAGTACCATATAGTCGTATGTGGTATTTACCTATAGCTGACAGATTGAAAAGAATGTATCAGAGCAAGAAGACTGCGGCGACAATGAGATGGCATGCCGAGCACCAAACAAAGGAGGGAGAAATGTGCCATCCTTCTGATGCAACAGAGTGGAGATATTTTCAAGATCAACATCCCCGGTTTACCGAAGAACCCCGTAACGTTTATCCTGGATTATGTACTGATGGGTTCAATCCATTTGGCATGTTTCGCAATCATTCGTTGTGGCCTGTGATCTTGACTCCATATATTTTACCCCCTGATATGTGCATGAATAGTGAATACTTGTTTCTTACAATTTTAAATTCTGGGCCAAATCATCCGCGAGCTAGTCTCGATATCTTCCTCCAACCTCTTATTAAGGAGTTAAAAGAGTTATGGTATACTGGAGTCGATGCATACAATGTGTCTTTAAATCAAAATTTTAATCTAAAAGCATTGTTAATGTGGACGATAAGCGACTTTCCGGCGTATGGCATGTGATACAATCCTAGAAAGCATGGAGAACATAGGGCATGGACCCGGAGCATGAACCAGAGAAAGCTAAGCTTGTAGCTGAGGATGCACTTGGAGATTAGGACGTGTTTGCTACACCAAGGGGACCAATGACACGAGCTAGAAGCAAGCTATTCAACCAAGCCATCGGAGGATACTCAGACGCTTATACATGGAGAAGAAGAAGTTATCCAAACCACTCTGGTTTTGATACAAGTTCAACAGCATCAACAAATGGATTAAATGATGCATGAGTGCTCCTTTTCCCTTGTCAAGTTTTGTCCCAATGGGTTTTCTTGACAAGGTTTTTAATGAGGCTTGTGTATTACTTCACCATTATCCATTTGCTGATCAAGGCCAGCCCATGAAGAGAAGAATTCGGCACAGTCCTTTTATTTTGAATTAAGACTTAATTATTTATGTAACAGGTGTTGCTCATGCAGCCTGCTTGTTGTTTCTTTTTAAACTCTGTCTTTTCACATTTTTTCAGTTATCCAATCTTTTATGAAAATACTTTCTGAGTTTGGATCTTGTTGGTGTGTTATATCCAGCAGAACCTTAGTGTCTTTTGGTGTGTAATATCCAGAAGAGATTAAGTTGGTTCTTAGAGATCCTTTCCGCAGATCTTTATTTCAAACCATTCAATCATCAAACTCCTTCCATCACCACGGCTCACAACCACCAATCTATCTTGATTCAACTTCACAAGTGCCAAAATTGGGAGGTTCTCATTAGCATGTTATCAGGATGGACAACCCATGGTAAATTGTCTTGTCCAGTTTGCATGGAAAACAAAAAGTCTTTTTATTTACCCAATGGAAAGAAGATGTGTTGGTTTGATTGTCATCGAAGATTTCTTCCTTATGGTCATCCACTAAGGAGGAATAAAAAATACTTATTGAAGGGAAAAGATTCTTTGAGAGAGTATCCACCTGAGTCTTTGACCGGTGAGCAAGTTTATTGCGAGCGGTTGGATGGTGTAAATCCACCAAAAAGAAAGGATGTTGGTGGAAACGGTCACGAAAAGAAGAAGTCTTGCTATGGGAAGGAACATAACTGGCACAAGGAAAGCATATTTTGGGAGCTTCCATATTGGAGGGATCTTAATCTCCGACATAAACTTGATGTGATGCGTATAGAGAAGAACTTTTTTGACAACATCATGAATACTCTTTGCGGTGTGAAGGGTAAATCAAAAGACACAATCATGTCAAGATTGGATATAGAAAAATTATGTTCTCGGCCACACTTACATATTGATAATGAGGGTAAAGTTCCTTTCCCAGACTTCACATTGACAGAAGAAGCCAAAAAAAGTTCACTGGAATGTGTGAAACATGCGGTTAAATTCCCAGATGGTTATTCGTCAGACTTATCTAGTGGTGTTGATGAGGCTAATGGAAAGTTTTTAGGCATGAAGAATCATGACTGCCATGTTTTTATGGAGCGCCTACTTCCATTTATCTTTGCAGAACTACTAGACGACCGGAATGTCCACCTTGCGTTATTAGGTATACTAATTACGTATTGTTCAATGAAGATGCAACACATAAATATAATTCTAGTATTTTATACAGTAATTATCTGATGCAGTTTAAATATATACTGTAGGGGTTGGAGCTTTTTTGCGGGACTTATGTTTCTTTGCATAAAAGTCGCATTCAAATTCTAAAACAGAACATAGTTTTTAATCCTATGCAATTTGGAAAAGATCTTTCCACCATTATTTTTTGATGTGATGGAGCACCTGCCTATACATCTCCCCTACGAAGCTGAATTAGGAGGCCCGGTCCAATATAAGTGGATGTATCCTTTTGAAAGGTTTTTCAAAAAGCTGAAATGGAAAGTAAAGAATAAAAGATATGCGGTAGGATCAATCTGAGTAAAAGCAAAGACAAACGGATTCATCAAGGCTTAAGGACTTAAAAACTCAATTTGAGTAAAAGCAACCAAGGTTCTCATTGCTTTGGAAATCTAACAATATGAGACTTGGATACATCATGGCTTTGTGCTTTTACTCATAAGAGTTTAGCTTTACCAAGGTTCTCTTCTCATGAGTTTTGGATTCACCATGGCCTTTTAGTGTTTTAAGTCATAAGAATCAAACATTTTACCATGTTCACTATTTGATAACAACCTTTGGATTTATCATGACTTTACCACTAGATGAAAAACGTGCATGGTTCACAATGGATTCATCATAACACAGTTTATACTTCTAATAGTTAAGTACACATTTTCCATAGGAGAAATAACAATCCTTGGATTTAGCATGACTTTACCACTAGATGAAAAACGTGCATGGTTTCACTATGGATTCATCATAACACTGTTTATACTTCTAATAGTTAAGCATGCATTTTCCATAAGAGAAAATTAACTTTTAATCTACAATTTAACACACTCCAACCGCAGACAATAAAGCAAAAACTACAATGGACTTAATTGCATTTATATTTCACAAGAAAATAAAAATAAAGATAGTCCAAGGTTTAAAACATTCAGTCTGAGTTTAAGAGAGGACAAGAATAACCATGTTTCTATGCACTTAAACTCACAAGAATCAGGCAGACCTTGGTTATCATGTTTGAAAAACAAATCAAACGCAAGTATCAATGGCACTTTAAATTCTTTCATTCCAAAAAGATGAAAGACAGGCCACGATAATATGTGATTACTATCCAAGCAGATCTAAGCTATCCATGGATTTTTAGTTTATTCTCATTCCCAAAGGAAAGACACAAACTAATCAATGGATAAAGCTATTGTCACCGGATAATTGAAAAACGTTTTTAAAAACAAAGAGAAATAAATAATGATTTGGAGGTAAGAATGAGGCTTAAAGAAGAGAATACATGAGAGTAAGAAGCCAAGCAAACCGTTGTCCTAAGTGTATTCCATTCCCAAGGGAAGGCAATAAGCGGATCCAAGGTTCAAGCTTAAGGCAACCACTAAAAAATTTTCTTTTTCATTTGTGGTTCTCCACCACACCACCATTCTGATCTCTTCATTGTCTCTTGTTCAACTATGGATTAATTTTCATGAAGAACACACAAGGACCGCTGGATAATAGTATTTCCCAACAGACAAAAGACACAATTTTAACAAAAACTTTTCAAAAACGCTTTTAAAGAAGAATGTAGAAGAAGAATAGGATCATATACTCTGATACCATGTTAGAATATGCGGAATATAAGACTTAGATTATGCAAAACATAAATAGCATCAGCAAAATGTAAATAGAATATGCATGAAGACTAAGTAGAAACGTAAGAATAAAATAGATTGTAAGAATAAAATAGGAGAATGTGAATGTATTGATTAGCTTATAAAAATGAGGGTTACATCCTTTAAATAGAGAGCACAAGCTCTAGGGTTTGCGCAAATAAAGATACAAAGAGAGAGACAATAGAGAAGATGAATGCTCCAGAAAGTCCCAGGTGCTAACATGCTCAATCAATAAGGGATTCCCTTATCAACAGACTTCATAGCCAGCTCAATCCATGGGTCGTGGTAGAGAACCTCAAGACCCAACCCAGTCAGCATAATGTGAGGAGTCGGATCAGGCATGAAGATTCAGCCTATTCAAGTCGAGAAGAGTTCATAACAAGTGAATAGGTGGAGTCGTGACATAAATCAATGTCTGATGCATCCACCCTCACGCTATTGAACTATAAACATCAGAAAAAGTCTATCTGATGGCTCAAGGCATGGTTCGTGCTCATGAGACCACCTAAAATCATGCTTTAACTGGCCAGAAAAGAACAAGCATTAAAATCACTCACCCAAGAGGAAAAACAACTAATTTGCAAACAAACTTAGACACCCAAGGTGAACAAGAACATCACAAGCCTAATCCACCCCTAATAACCCTAATCTAACTACACACACACAAAATCCATGAAAAATCGTTCAAACCCAGAAATCTCTAAAATTAACATATGTAACAGAGAGAGGGATGATGAACAATTTTGTAGAAAGAATCAAACACATATACAAATTATATAAAAAGTTATTCAAGGTACAAAATCGCAAAATCTGATAAGTCTCAAGAACAAAATATGAACTAGAGAGAGAAGTCTAAAAACTAGGTTAAGCAAATAAAATGCGGCGTACCCCTGACATTAGGTTAATCAGGGGCTTTTATATCAAGTCTTAAATACAAGTATGAGTTTTAAGGGAAAAGAGAGAAAATGGCCCACTCGACCTACCAGTCGAGTGGTGTGGACGAGTGGTGTCTCCAGTGGTGTCTCGAGTAGGTCCTGAGTAGTCTGTGAAGTGTGGTGTCTCGAGTAGGCACTTGAGTAGGGTCTCGAGTAGGTGAGTCGAGTGGTCTGTTCATCTTCTCTGCATGCTTCACTCGAGTCCATGAGGGTTCACTGCACACGTCAAAGACCTGATAAGACCCCAAATATGCAAAATGCATGCAATGCTTATACAAAAACACTAATCTCCCTATATGAAGGATAAATGCATAGAATGATATGGATAGTGGATGAAAGTTTATACTAAAAGGTGATAAAAGGATGATGAAAACATGCATAATGTGGTGTTATCAGCCACACATGTGACTTTTGCTTCCTTTGTGCGCCTAAAGCTCCTCTTTCCTTCTAGAAGACTTCTATGGGCTCTCATGGGCCTTTGTTAATACATAAGGCCAATTCTCTTTGATCCATTTCGTGATATGTGTCTCAGCCTTGTTTGATTGGTACGGACATTACCATATGGCTGAGTCTCCAAGATATGCTTGATCAATACAAGGCCAGACCGGAAAATCAAGATTGGTTCGGGCTTAAGTGCAAAATTACAGTCTGAACTCATCGAGTGTTTGTCAAAAAACAAAGACTCATTTGCATGGTCAGTAGAAGATATGTGAGGTATTGACACGAGTATAATATCACATGAGTTGCAGGTAGATGAAAGTTTTAAGCCAATGAAGCAAAAAAGAAGGAAGCTCGGACCAGATCGTGCAAAAGTGGTAAATGATGAAGTAGACAGATTATTAGAAGCAGGATCCATACGAGAAGTGAAGTACCCCGACTGGCTTGCAAGCCCAGTGTTGGTGAAGAAAAGAATAGCAAGGGGAGAGTATGCGTTGACTTCACCGAGATCAACAAAGCCTGTCCAAAGGATATTTTTCCTCTTCCATATATCGATCGGTTGGTGGAATCCACCACTGGTCACGAACTCCTGAGCTTCATGGATGCTTTTTCAAGATATAACCAAATCAAGATGCATCCAGAAGATCAGGAAAATACATCCTTCATAACCAATCGAGGTATATATTGCTATATTGTAATGCCATTTGGTTTAAAGAATGCAGGAGCAACTTATCAACGTCTTGTGAATCAGATTTATGTGGAGCATCTTGGTAAGAAATTGGAGGTTTACATAGACGATATGTTGGTAAGTCTCTCCAGCAGACCGACCACGTAAAGCACCTTGCCCAGTGTTTTGAAATTTTAAATAAATTTGGAATGATGCTCAACCCGGCGAAGTGCACCTTTGGTGTACCATCTGGTGAATTCCTAGGATATATGATAACACTGTATATTACCCATTTTAAGCATATAATTATCATCATTTAACTTCATTGAGATTTTAAAGAGATTAGATGCGGAAATAAGAACAGAGATTAGATGAACTAGAGAGAAAGAGAGGTTCAGCCATTTTCTTCTTTAAGCCTATGGAGGCAAGAATTGTGTTAGGTTACAAGAAAAAAGGGTTTTCCTCCTTTTATAGAAGAAGGAGGAAGCCCTAAATAAAAGAAAACTGCAGCAATAGTGAAACGCAGTTTAAGACTCACGGGATGAATAGTAATCTCGGGTCTCGGGATGAATAGTACCCGGCGTTCTGCATGGAATGCCTTTTCTCAATACGAAGACTCACGGGATGAATAGTAATCTCGGGTCTCGGGATGAATAGTACCCGGCCTTCTGCACGGAATGCCTTTTCTCAATACTCCCCCTCAAGCTTAGCCGTCGGTGAACAAAGACTAAGCTTGGACCTACATAGGCGTTACCTCGGTAAAAACCTCATCATAGAAAAAACCACTTGGGAAAAAATCTGTGATGAGGAAAAAAGCATAACGTCTACGAGTAGGGGATATGATCAAGGGTGAGTTGGATCCACAAGCCCTAGTTTGCTGTAGATGTGTTTGCAAACCTTAAGACTCGCAGCTTTGGTGAAGATGTCTGCTAGTTGATCTTCACTTCTTGTAAAGCATGGTAGTGTGACTCCTTCTTTGATCTTCTCTCGAACTTTGTGGCAGTCAACTTCTATGTGCTTGGTCCTCTCGTGAAACACAGAGTTGCTGGCAATGTGTATAGCAGCTTGATTGTCACAATGCATAGTGATGGGTCTTGTGGTTTCAATGCCTAGATCTCTGAGTAGTGCCTTAAGCCAAATGAGTTCTTCCGTGAGCTTCCTCATTGCTCTATACTCGGATTCAGCACTTGCACATGACACTACCTTCTGTTTCTTAGACTTCCATGTCACCAAATTCCCTCCAATGAATGTGCAATATCCAGTGGTTGACTTCCTATCATTTGTGTCACCAGCGTAGTCTGCATCACAATAACCAACAATCTCAACATTCTCATTCTTTCCCATCCACATGCCTTGTCCCGGACTCCCTTTTAGATATCTGAGTATCCTCTCTACCATATTCCAATGGTAGACTGTGGGTTTCTGCATGTATTGACTCACCTGATTCACAGCAAAACATAAGTCAGGTCTTGTTAAAGTCAGATAGATAAGCTTACCCACTAGTCTTTGGTATTGGAGAGGATCTGCATATGGTTTGTCTAATGGATCTTCTTCTTCGAGCTCCTTGCCCTTTTTCTCCCCCTTTCGCTTGACCTTGTAGCCATCTGCAAGAGGAGTTTTGGCTGACTTTGCTCCTATTTTACCTGTCTCATTCAGCAAGTCAAGAGTATACTTCCTTTGTGATAGAAATAAGCCCTCCAAAGAGCGACATACTTCAATCCCTAGGAAATATTTTAGTTCTCCAAGATCTTTGATATCAAACACAGTTTTAAGATAGGTTTTAGTTTCGAGAATACCTTCCTTATCATTGCCGGAAATGATAAGGTCATCCACGTAGACCAATACTACAACAATTCCTCGTGGACTTTGGACTGTGAACAATGGGTGATCAGCTTCAGATCTCTTGAACCCTTTCTCTTCAAGAGTACAGCTCAGTTTGTGGTACCAAGTTCTTGGAGATTGCTTTAGTCCATAGATGGCTTTTCTAAGCCGCAGAACTTTTCCTGGAGCAATGGAGTCTTCAAGGCCTGGTGGTGGAGTCATGTACACTTCTTCTTCAAGTTCTCCTTGCAAGAACGCATTCTTCACATCCATTTGCCATAACTCCCAATCCAGATTTGTAGCCAATGAGACAACAACTCTAACTGTATGCAGCTTGGCGACTGGAGCAAACGTTTCTGTGTAGTCGTCTCCATAAGTCTGTGTGAATCCTCTTGCAACAAGTCTGGCTTTGTACCTCTCAACATCTCCATTGCTCAGATACTTGATAGTGAAAAGCCACCTTGAACTAACAGCCTTCTTTCCCAACGGTAGGTCGGCTTCATCCCATGTATGATTCCTTTCCATAGCCCCAACCTCATTATCCACTGCTCCAAGCCATTCATTACTCCCTTTGGCTTCTTCATAACTCTGTGGAATCCATTGAGCATCAATTTTCCCAAGGAAGGCTTGATGAGCAGTTGGAAACAGGTCAAGCGAACACACAGCTTGTATAGGATGCGCCACAGCTTGGTTGTTGAAATAGACTCTAGTGACCTTCCAATGTTCGGGTCCAAACCTCTGTCTAGTGCTTCTCCGAAGAGGAGGTGGCGGTGGAGGAGGAGGAGTTTCTGTTTCATTTCCAACTTCATCATGGTGATCGTCTTGAACCACATCTTCAGTCATACCATCCTCATCTTGAACTTGGTCTTTTTCCCTGTCAAGTGGGTTTGGTTCCGGCTGAGTGTGCTCAGTGGTATCAGTTTCTTCCATGGGGTTTGGAGCAGCCTGTGTATTCCCAAGGTCAGTATTGGGTTGATCTTCTGTAGTCTCCACTCCTTGTTGGTTGGTTTTGACATTATCAGATTGTTCTTCTCTCCAAGGAGAAGGATTCCCAAGATGACTAAGGAGATGTTGGAGACTAGCGACTCTATCTGATGGTGATCTTGCCAAATCTTTCAAACTCCCCCAATCCTTCTTGTCGTAATACCCTTGGTGCTCAATGAACTTGACATCTCTTGACACAATTGTTCTGTTCTTTGAGAGGTCATAGCACTTGTAGCCCTTTTGAGTAGTAGAGTAGCCTAGGAACATGCATTTTGTGCTCTTAGCTTCAAGCTTGTCCCTTAGTTCACCTGGTCTCAGTACAAAACAAACGCAACCAAACACTCGTAAGTGATCAATAGATGCTTTGGTTTGGTTCAATACCTCAAATGGTGATAAATCAGTTAGGATCCTTGTTGGTGTCCTATTTATCAGGTAACAAGCTGCCATGACAGCATCACTCCAGAATCTCCTTGGAACATTGGTGTTAAACATCATGGATCGTGCAACTTCCATAAGATGCCGATTCTTCCTCTCAGCTACACCATTTTGTTGAGGTGTATACGGGCAGCTAGTTTGGTGTATGATCCCATGTCTTGCTAAGTGATCTTTGAACTTGTGACTAGTGTATTCCCCCCCATTATCAGACCTGAATACCTTGATCTTGGCATTAAACTGGTTAGTAACATATGATTGAAAATTAACAAATGCATCATATACTCTATCCTTAGATGCAAGCAGTGTGACCCATGTATATTTCGATTTCTCATCAATAAATGTAACATAGTATTTATTATTGTCTCTAGATAAACATGGGGCAGTCCAAACATCTGAATGCACAAGATCAAAACATTTTTCATAGAAAGTTGAAGACTTAGGAAAAACAGTTTTACAATGCTTTCCTAAAATACATGCTTCACAGTTCATATGATTAAAGACAACATGGGGTAACATAATCTCTAAAGCCCTAGCATGAGGATGACCAAGTCTATCATGCCACAGTTTATTTGGGCTAACAGCATAACAAGATTGACAAGAAAAAGAAGTAGATTTTGTTGCTGGAGAATCCTCAAAAACATATAAGTCACCGTTAGTGTTCCCTTCTCCCAGAACTTTTCCACTCTCAATATCCTGAAAATGAAAGGTATTAGGGCCAAATATAGCATAGCAATTAAGATCATTTGTAGCTCTTTTTACTGAGACAAGATTAGAGGTGAACTCAGGCATGAAGAACGCTTTAGAGGTCTTATCACAAAGTTTTAAATCACCTACTCCTCTTATGGGGATCCTATCACCATTTGCAATTATCACATTTCCATTAATAGGGTTAACATTATTAATGAGGTTAGGGTTACTAATCATTTGATGAGAAGCCCCAGAATCAATAATCAATGTTTTATTTTGTGATTTAGGTAAAGAAGCAAAGTGAGTGATACTGGATTCTTTATTGGTAACGGCAGCAATGGACTTGATGAGAGCTTCAAGGTCCGACTTCCTAACAACATCATTGGAGTAGGCAACCATAGCCAGTTCATCTCCTTGTCTAGATGGTCCGGCCTGAGCTTGCTCAGTTGAGGCTTCTTGAGAGTAGTTCGCTTGAACCTTGAACTTTGCTGGCTTAAGATGTGGATGTAGTATCCAACATTTGTCCTTGATATGGCCTCTCTTCTTGCAGTGATCACACACAAGAATCTTCCTATCGTCAGACTTGAAAGTAACTTTGTGTGCCATGACCATTTCCCCTTTGCCACTGAAGAGACCTACTGAGCCTTGTTCACGTTGGATTTGAGAGCACACCTCATCTAAGCTTGGTAACTTCTCGGCTCTAAGGATGTGCTTGATGAGATCATTGTAAGCTGGGTTCAATGTGAGAGCAGACCAAAGACCCTATCTTGTTCACCCCTTTCCTTGAGAGCACTTGGATCCACCGAGAAAGGTCTTAGCATCTCGAGTTCAGCCCACAGTAATCTGAATTTTCCAAAGTGTTTTGTGAAGTCGAGATCTTCTTGGCTGAGATTGTTGATAGCTTTCTTGACTTCAAACACTCGGGTAAGATTGGAGACATTTCCATAGACATTCTTTAGTGTGTCCCACAGCTCCTTTGCCATCTCACAATAAGAATAAGTTTCAAGTATTGCGGCTTCAAGTGAGTTTTGAAGTAGTCCAAGAACCCCCTGATCTTCTTGAAACCATTTGCCATCTTCAGAACTTGGATCTCCACTGATCTCTTTTCCATCTTCATCTGTGATTACTTTCTTATCTTGGGTTTCAATGTGATTCCAAAGACCACGACCACACAGATTTGTCTTGGTGGTTCTAGCCTAGAGTAAGTAGTTCACACCTTTGAGAGTAACTGGTATAGGAACAGATTTTGAAGAATCCATGCTTCAGCGTTTCTTCTAACCAACGCACCAACAAATTCCCAGATTGATCCTAACTTCCCAAGCAACCAACAAGACTAGAATTGTATGAACTAAGTTTTAAGTGAAGTAGAACAGAGATGATTTTACTAAATAAAGCAGAGAAAGATTACAACTTTGCTGAGAAATCACAAGTTCTGTTGGTGTCACTGTTGCTACAGTACCACCGAAAATCTGTCCAAACCAGAAGAGAGCTGAAGATCTATAGAGCCAGCAATGGAGATTAATCTGCTGATACAGGGCAGAGATCTGCTGAGATCTTCAAGTATTGACAAGAAGAACAAACAAATTTCGGAATTGAGAACTTGAAAAAAAAAACGAAAATGGTTGTGGTGTGTAGAGAAGAGAATAGTAACTGAGGAGAAATCAAGAGAATAGCTAGAAATGATTGAATACAAACAGAGAATCAGTAACCTGCTCTGATACCATGAGATTTTAAAGAGATTAGATGCGGAAATAAGGA
Organism: Cardamine flexuosa; assembly: GCA_963555745.1. NCBI lineage: Eukaryota > Viridiplantae > Streptophyta > Magnoliopsida > Brassicales > Brassicaceae > Cardamine > Cardamine flexuosa. The sequence goes on along the minus strand of OY743216.1, from coordinate 18,178,590 downwards.
CAGAGATTAGATGAACTAGAGAGAAAGAGAGGTTCAGCCATTTTCTTCTTTAAGCCTATGGAGGCAAGAATTGTATTAGGTTACAAGAAAAAAGGGTTTTCCTCTTTTTATAGAAGAAGGAGGAAGCCCTAAATAAAAGAAAACTGCAGCAATAGTGAAACGCAGTTTAAGACTCACGGGATGAATAGTAATCTCGGGTCTCGGGATGAATAGTACCCGGCCTTCTGCATGGAATGCCTTTTCTCAATACGAAGACTCACGGGATGAATAGTAATCTCGGGTCTCGGGATGAATAGTACCCAGGATGAATAGTACCCGGCCTTCTGCACGGAATGCCCTCAATATTCATAATCGTCCCTTATTTATACCATTATATGCATAGTTCTCTTTCTATTGAGTTTTAGGTTCCTTTGCGTTAGCTTTGCATATATATTGCATATTGTGGGTTATTTACAGGTAAAACTGGATGCTAAGGAAGCCTTGGAGCATTGAGGAGCTGGAGAGGACTTTTAGATTGGCTCAAGAAGAAGATTGAAGGAATATGGAGGCTACTCGACTAGCCACTCGATCACTATGGTCGACTGGTATTTCTGGATTATTAGGGATTTTGTTTTGTCTTATCCTAAACCTTATCCTTAGTATAAAAGAACATGTGTTAACCCTAGTAAAGGGTGTGCTCGTTTATGGATCTGATATTATCTCTCTCTGCCTCCTAATTACTCTCTCTCTTGTTCTTCATTTAGCTCTTTATAAACCTTATATCTTTTTAATAAAAATCAGTACTTGCATTTATTTCTTTCAGCAAACCTTCTCATCTCAATCTGATCTATCTCATATGTCAGATTTAGATATTTCTGGGTTTGCAAATTTAGCATTAATTATGATTAGTGAGTAGTTAACTTTAGGGTTATTAGGGATTGATTAGATTATGGTGGATCTTGATTAATCTGGTAGTTTTGAATGTTCTTAAATGTTTGAAATCCTTTTTGGGTGACAGTTCTGAATGCTTATTCATTTTTGATCAACTTGAATATGATCTTATATAGCTTCTTCACGACGGTGCTTCTATGTTATTTGATAGCTTTTTCCAGAGACATAGTTATATTAACCAGTAGAGAGTATGCTTCAATGGTGTTTAGGAACCCATGATACTCAAAGCTATTGTTAGGAAATTATGTTGGCTTAGGTAAGTTGATTCTTAAAGACTGTCCAATAGCTAGGCTCTGGCAAAATCAGGTATGCCGAATTATTGGGTTCGAGATCATTCACTACGACACTAGGTGTGATTGGTTTTGATATCTATCGTCAAAGGATTAGCCTTGAAATAGGTTATGTTTTTTTAACACCGAGGTTATGAGAGTGATTCCCTAGTCAATTGATTCATCCCTATGATCCCTATCTCTTTATTATTGCAATAAACATTCAGTTACAAGTTCCATTTAGTGATTATGTGCTTTAATATTTTGACTCGACCACACCACTTGACCGTATCGATCGAGTGACTTTCCACTTTTATTTTCCTGTTTTGTTTGTTTACTCTCTGTGCATTTGAATTGACATCTCAAGTGTTCATTGCTTTTATCTATAGTTATTTGCACTTTCAATCATTAGGTTGTTAGTTTCACAATTTTCTCTGATTTGGCTTAACTTAGTAGCATTGATACATTGTGATTGCTTGCACCAAACCCATTATGGATTGACACCTCATGTACTAGAACATCAATGAGGAATTTAAACCTTCCATGCATTCTTAGAACTGAGAAAATATGTGTTTCAATTTGGCGCTGTTGCCATTTGGGTTTATTTTGTGTTCCATTCACAATTTCTTTGTTTTTAAGCTTAAGTTCTTTTATTATTTTTACTTGGTTACTGATTTGGTTTGCTTTTTGCCTTATGTTTGTATCAGGTACCCGACTCGACCTACCTACTTGACCACACTGGTCGAGTACTTATACTGAGTTACATTTACCTACTGAATGCATACAAGATCTCAAGACAGCCACAATTTCATACAGTATCTTGATCATATCAACCGTCTACAACCTAGAACACCTCAGGACAGAGTCAGACCTGTTCAACCAGTTGCAATGGTTGAACCTCAACCAAGACCTAGGGTCATTGGAGCTGGGATGCTCCCAGTACTCATACACAAAGGCATGGCATAGTTCCACCACCAGTTCAGAACAACAACATTGAGATCCGTGGAAGCCTCATCAACATGGTACAAGGGAACAAATTTTATGGCTTACCAATGGAGAACCCTCTTGTACACTTGGATCAATTTGATCGCCTTTGAAGCCTCACAACGATAAATGGAGTGAGTGAAGATGCTTTCAAGCTTAGATTGTTTCCATTCTCACTTGGAGACAAGGCCTATCAGTGGGATAGGAATCTGCCTAATGGATCCATCACCACTTGGGATGAATGCAAGAAGTCATTTTTGGACAAGTTCTTCTCTCAGTCAATAACAGAAAGGCTCATGAATGAAATCTCAAGCTACACTCAAAAGAATGGAGAGACGTTCTCAGAAGCATAGGAAAGGTTCAAAGGGTATATCTCACTATTCCCTCATCATGGTTTCACTGAGGAATCACTCCTTAGTTCTCTCTACAGAGGTTCATTACCTTCCATCAAGACTCTTCTTGATACAGCCAGCAATGGCAACTTCTTGAATTGTAATGTGGACAGTGGCAAGGAGCTCATCGAGAACTTGGCTCCAGCCGATGGAAACCATTCAGAGGAGTATGACCTGACAACAAGAAGATCTGTGGACAGTGATGATAGACACAAGAAGGAAATCAAGCTACTGAATGAGAAGCTTGATCGTTTGTTGTTGGTGAATCTGAAGGCAGTGCACTTTGTTAGTGAAGAAGATCAGTATCAGATTCAAGATGGGGAGGCTGAACAGCAAGAAGAGGTCAGCTACATCCAGAATCAAGGTGGCTACAAACAGAGGATTTGTAAACTACAAGATCAACCCCAGTCTCTCTTACATGAATAGTAATGTGGCAAACCCACAAGATCAAGTATATCCAGCTCAGCAACAAGCTCAGAACAAACCATTTGTTCAATACAATCAAAACCAGCAGTTTGTTCCTAAGCAACAACAGCTTGGTTTCCAGCAACAAGCTCCTACTCTTAATCCACCTCCAGGAATTGCATCTCAGCAAAATCCCATTCTCCCAGAACCTGATATGAAAACCATGTTACAACAGATCATGCAGGGACAAACAAATGGAGCCATAGAGTAGAGTAAGAGGCTTACTGAACTGAAGCACCACATTGACAACTCTTACAATGAGTTGGACAACAAGGTGGAAACCTTGAATTCCAGACTCAAGTACCTTGAGACATTGGCTGCACAATCCTCTACCAAAACACAAGGTCAATTGCCTGGAAACTTAGTTGAGAACCTAAAGGATCAAGCTAATGTCTATGCTGTATCTTCAAGGTCAGATTCTCATCTCCCACTCAAGAAAAGACATGCCTCATACACTGTGGACAGTGATGTTCAAGATGGGGAGGATTTGGTTCAGAAAAATCTAAAAGCAGTGCCTTCTCCAGGAGTTATAGCTGAGAATCTCATCTCGGAAGATCAGCTCGACCACTCTGCTCGAGTAGCAGGTCGGGTAGAAGCTATTCTTGCAAGAAACAAGAAGATGGCCTATCTGAAAGAGCTTCTATCTTGTCCATACGCTGGGAGGTGCAAGAAACAGATAACAGCAATCTATGAGGACATTATGAAAGATCAGAAGAAAGAGAAAGAAGCTGATCCATCAGAAGTTTCTGCTGAGAAAACCTTAGTGGAAGAGACTCAGAAGGAAGAAGAGTCAGTTGCAAAGGATCATGAATGTAAGATGATCACTGAGAAGGAAATAATAGTTCAGGAAAAGCTTGAAGATCCAGAGACCTTTACTATACCCTGTTCTATAAAGGAAACAGTCCTTAGAGACTCCTTGTGGGATCTTGGTTCATCTGTGAACATAATGCCCTTGAACATTGCAACAAAGCTTGGATTTGAAGACTTCAAACCAAGTAGGATCTCCCTGAGTTTAGCTGACAAGACAATCCGAAGGCCCTATGGTATGCTTGAAAATTTACCAGTAAGGATAGGCCATGTGGAAGTTATTGAGAAAAGGCATTCTGTGCAGAAGGCCGGGTACTATTCATCCCGACACCCGAGATTACTATTCATCCTGTGAGTGTTTGTCTTCATGTTCCAGCAATGTCACTATTCATCCCGTAAACTGCGTTCCGAGAATGTCACTATTCATCCCGTAAACTGCGTTTCACTATTGCTATAGTTTTTTTATTTAGGGCTTCCTCCTTCCGCTATAAAAGGAGGAAACCTCTTTTTTCTTGTAACCTAACCTAATTTTCGTGCCTCTTATGGCTGAGAGAGAGCTGCCTCTAATTCTCTTGTTTTCATTGAATCTCTTCTCTAATTCTCTAGTTAATCCGCATAAATCTCATAAAATCTATATGGTATCAGAGCCTTGTTACTGATTCTCTGCTTTTATTCAATCATCTCTAGCTATTTTCTTAATCTCCATTCATGCCACAGCTCTCTCTTTATCTCTCACAGAAAGTTCTCAATCTCTGCTTGTGTTTGTTTCTCTTGTCTATGCTTGAAGATCTCAGCAGATTTTCGGAGGTACTGTAGCAACAGTGATACCAACAGAACTTGTGATTTCTCAGCAAAGGTGTAACCTTTCTCTGCTGTATTTGGTAAAATCATCTCTGTTCTACTTCACTTAAGACTCAGTTCATACGATTTCAGTCTTGTTGGTTGCCTGGGAAGTTAAGATCAATCTGGAAATTTGTTGGTGCGTTGGTTAGAAGAAACGCTGAAGCATGGATTCTTCAAAATCTGTTCCTATACCAGTTACTTTCAAAGGTGTGAACTACTTACTCTAGGCTAGAACCACCAAGACAAATCTGTGTGGTCGTGGTCTTTGGAATCACATTGAAACCCAAGATAAGAAAGTAATCACAGATGAAGATGGAAAAGAGATCAGTGGAGATCCAAGTTCTGAAGATGGCAAATGGTTTCAAGAAGATCAGGGGGTTCTTGGACTGCTTCAAAACTCACTTGAAGCCGCAATACTTGAAGCTTATTCTTATTGTGAGATGGCAAAGGAGCTGTGGGACACACTAAAGAATGTCTATGGAAATGTCTCCAATCTTACCCGAGTGTTTGAAGTCAAGAAAGCTATCCACAATCTCAGCCAAGAAGATCTCGACTTCACAAAACACTTTGGAAAATTCAGATCACTGTGGGCTGAACTCGAGATGCTAAGACCTTTCTCGGTGGATCCAAGTGCTCTCAAGGAAAGGGGTGAACAAGATAGGGTCTTTGGTCTGCTCTCACATTGAACCCAGCTTACAATGATCTCATCAAGCACATCCTTAGAGCCGAGAAGTTACCAAGCTTAGATGAGGTGTGCTCTCAAATCCAACGTGAACAAGGTTCAGTAGGTCTCTTCAGTGGCAAAGGGGAAATGGTCATGGCACACAAAGTTACTTTCAAGTCTGACGATAGGAAGATTCTTGTGTGTTATCACTGCAAGAAGAGAGGCCATATCAAGGACAAATGTTGGATACTACATCCACATCTTAAGCCAGCAAAGTTCAAGGTTCAAGCGAACTACTCTCAAGAAGCCTCAACTGAGCAAGCTCAGGCCGGACCATCTAGACAAGGAGATGAACTGGCTATGGTTGCCTACTCCAATGATGTTGTTAGGAAGTCGGACCTTGAAGCTCTCATCAAGTCCATTGCTGCCGTTACCAATAAAGAATCCAGTATCACTCACTTTGCTTCTTTACCTAAATCACAAAATAAAACATTGATTATTGATTCTGGGGCTTCTCATCAAATGATTAGTAACCCTAACCTCATTAATAATGTTAACCCTATTAATGGAAATGTGATAATTGCAAATGGTGATAGGATCCCCATAAGAGGAGTAGGTGATTTAAAACTTTGTGATAAGACCTCTAAAGCGTTCTTCATGCCTGAGTTCACCTCTAATCTTGTCTCAGTAAAAAGAGCTACAAATGATCTTAATTGCTATGCTATATTTGGCCCTAATACCTTTCATTTTCAGGATATTGAGAGTGGAAAAGTTCTGGGAGAAGGGAACACTAACGGTGACTTATATGTTTTTGAGGATTCTCCAGCAACAAAATCTACTTCTTTTTCTTGTCAATCTTGTTATGCTGTTAGCCCAAATAAACTGTGGCATGATAGACTTGGTCATCCTCATGCTAGGGCTTTAGAGATTATGTTACCCCATGTTGTCTTTAATCATATGAACTGTGAAGCATGTATTTTAGGAAAGCATTGTAAAACTGTTTTTCCTAAGTCTTCAACTTTCTATGAAAAATGTTTTGATCTTGTGCATTCAGATGTTTGGACTGCCCCATGTTTATCTAGAGACAATAATAAATACTATGTTACATTTATTGATGAGAAATCGAAATATACATGGGTCACACTGCTTGCATCTAAGGATAGAGTATATGATGCATTTGTTAATTTTCAATCATATGTTACTAACCAGTTTAATGCCAAGATCAAGGTATTCAGGTCTGATAATGGGGGGGAATACACTAGTCACAAGTTCAAAGATCACTTAGCAAGACATGGGATCATACACCAAACTAGCTGCCCGTATACACCTCAACAAAATGGTGTAGCTGAGAGGAAGAATCGGCATCTTATGGAAGTTGCACGATCCATGATGTTTAACACCAATGTTCCAAGGAGATTCTGGAGTGATGCTGTCATGGCAGCTTGTTACCTGATAAATAGGACACCAACAAGGATCCTAACTGATTTATCACCATTTGAGGTATTGAACCAAACCAAAGCATCTATTGATCACTTACGAGTGTTTGGTTGCGTTTGTTTTGTACTGAGACCAGGTGAACTAAGGGACAAGCTTGAAGCTAAGAGCACAAAATGCATGTTCCTAGGCTACTCTACTACTCAAAAGGGCTACAAGTGCTATGACCTCTCAAAGAACAGAACAATTGTGTCAAGAGATGTCAAGTTCATTGAGCACCAAGGGTATTACGACAAGAAGGATTGGGGGAGTTTGAAAGATTTGGCAAGATCACCATCAGATAGAGTCGCTAGTCTCCAACATCTCCTTAGTCATCTTGGGAATCCTTCTCCTTGGAGAGAAGAACAATCTGATAATGTCGAAACCAACCAACAAGGAGTGGAGACTACAGAAGATCAACCCAATACTGACCTTGGGAATACACAGGCTGCTCCAAACCCCATGGAAGAAACTGATACCACTGAGCACACTCAGCCGGAACCAAACCCACTTGACAGGGAAAAAGACCAAGTTCAAGATGAGGATGGTATGACTGAAGATGTGGTTCAAGACGATCACCATGATGAAGTTGGAAATGAAACAGAAACTCCTCCTCCTCCACCGCCACCTCCTCTTCGGAGAAGCACTAGACAGAGGTTTGGACCCGAACATTGGAAGGTCACTAGAGTCTATTTCAACAACCAAGCTGTGGCGCATCCTATACAAGCTGTGTGTTCGCTTGACCTGTTGCCAACTGCTCACCAAGCCTTCCTTGGGAAAATTGATGCTCAATGGATTCCACAGAGTTATGAAGAAGCCAAAGGGAGTAATGAATGGCTTGGAGCAGTGGATAATGAGGTTGGGGCTATGGAAAGGAATCATACATGGGATGAAGCCGACCTACCGTTGGGAAAGAAGGCTGTTAGTTCAAGGTGGCTTTTCACTATCAAGTATCTGAGCAATGGAGATGTTGAGAGGTACAAAGCCAGACTTGTTGCAAGAGGATTCACACAGACTTATGGAGACGACTACACAGAAACGTTTGCTCCAGTCGCCAAGCTGCATACAGTTAGAGTTGTTGTCTCATTGGCTACAAATCTGGATTGGGAGTTATGGCAAATGGATGTGAAGAATGCGTTCTTGCAAGGAGAACTTGAAGAAGAAGTGTACATGACTCCACCACCAGGCCTTGAAGACTCCATTGCTCCAGGAAAAGTTCTGCGGCTTAGAAAAGCCATCTATGGACTAAAGCAATCTCCAAGAGCTTGGTACCACAAACTGAGCTGTACTCTTGAAGAGAAAGGGTTCAAGAGATCTGAAGCTGATCACCCATTGTTCACAGTCCAAAGTCCACGAGGAATTGTTGTAGTATTGGTCTACGTGGATGACCTTATCATTTCCGGCAATGATAAGGAAGGTATTCTCGAAACTAAAACCTATCTTAAAACTGTGTTTGATATCAAAGATCTTGGAGAACTAAAATATTTCCTAGGGATTGAAGTATGTCGCTCTTTGGAGGGCTTATTTCTATCACAAAGGAAGTATACTCTTGACTTGCTGAATGAGACAGGTAAAATAGGAGCAAAGTCAGCCAAAACTCCTCTTGCAGATGGCTACAAGGTCAAGCGAAAGGGGGAGAAAAAGGGCAAGGAGCTCGAAGAAGAAGATCCATTAGACAAACCATATGCAGATCCTCTCCAATACCAAAGACTAGTGGGTAAGCTTATCTATCTGACTTTAACAAGACCTGACTTATGTTTTGCTGTGAATCAGGTGAGTCAATACATGCAGAAACCCACAGTCTACCATTGGAATATGGTAGAGAGGATACTCAGATATCTAAAAGGGAGTCCGGGACAAGGCATGTGGATGGGAAAGAATGAGAATGTTGAGATTGTTGGTTATTGTGATGCAGACTACGCTGGTGACACAAATGATAGGAAGTCAACCACTGGATATTGCACATTCATTGGAGGGAATTTGGTGACATGGAAGTCTAAGAAACAGAAGGTAGTGTCATGTGCAAGTGCTGAATCCGAGTATAGAGCAATGAGGAAGCTCACGGAAGAACTCATTTGGCTTAAGGCACTACTCAGAGATCTAGGCATTGAAACCACAAGACCCATCACTATGCATTGTGACAATCAAGCTGCTATACACATTGCCAGCAACTCTGTGTTTCACGAGAGGACCAAGCACATAGAAGTTGACTGCCACAAAGTTCGAGAGAAGATCAAAGAAGGAGTCACACTACCATGCTTTACAAGAAGTGAAGATCAACTAGCAGACATCTTCACCAAAGCTGCGAGTCTTAAGGTTTGCAAACACATCTACAGCAAACTAGGGCTTGTGGATCCAACTCACCCTTGATCATATCCCCTACTCGTAGACGTTATGCTTTTTTCCTCATCACAGATTTTTTCCCAAGTGGTTTTTTCTATGATGAGGTTTTTACCGAGGTAACGCCTATGTAGGTCCAAGCTTAGTCTTTGTTCACCGACGGCTAAGCTTGAGGGGGAGTATTGAGAAAAGGCATTCCGTGCAGAAGGCCGGGTACTATTCATCCCGAGACCCGAGATTACTATTCATCCCGTGAGTCTTCGTATTGAGAAAAGGCATTCCATGCAGAACGCCGGGTACTATTCATCCCGAGACCCGAGATTACTATTCATCCCGTGAGTCTTAAACTGCGTTTCACTATTGCTGCAGTTTTCTTTTATTTAGGGCTTCCTCCTTCTTCTATAAAAGGAGGAAAACCCTTTTTTCTTGTAACCTAACACAATTCTTGCCTCCATAGGCTTAAAGAAGGAAATGGCTGAACCTCTCTTTCTCTCTAGTTCATCTAATCTCTGTCCTTATTTCCGCATCTAATCTCTTTAAAATCTCAATGAAGTTAAATGATGATAATTATATGCTTAAAATGGGTAATATACAGTGTTATCATATATCCTAGGAATTCACCAGATGGTACACCAAAGGTGCACTTCGCCGGGTTGAGCATCATTCCAAATTTATTTAAAATTTCAAAACACTGGGCAAGGTGCTTTACGTGGTCGGTCTGCTGGAGAGACTTACCAACATATCGTCTATGTAAACCTCCAATTTCTTACCAAGATGCTCCACATAAATCTGATTCACAAGACGTTGATAAGTTGCTCCTGCATTCTTTAAACCAAATGGCATTACAATATAGCAATATATACCTCGATTGGTTATGAAGGATGTATTTTCCTGATCTTCTGGATGCATCTTGATTTGGTTATATCTTGAAAAAGCATCCATGAAGCTCAGGAGTTCGTGACCAGTGGTGGATTCCACCAACCGATCGATATATGGAAGAGGAAAAATATCCTTTGGACAGGCTTTGTTGATCTCGGTGAAGTCAACGCATACTCTCCCCTTGCTATTCTTTTCTTCACCAACACTGGGCTTGCAAGCCAGTCGGGGTACTTCACTTCTCGTATGGATCCTGCTTCTAATAATCTGTCTACTTCATCATTTACCACTTTTGCACGATCTGGTCCGAGCTTCCTTCTTTTTTGCTTCATTGGCTTAAAACTTTCATCTACCTGCAACTCATGTGATATTATACTCGTGTCAATACCTCACATATCTTCTACTGACCATGCAAATGAGTCTTTGTTTTTTGACAAACACTCGATGAGTTCAGACTGTAATTTTGCACTTAAGCCCGAACCAATCTTGATTTTCCGGTCTGGCCTTGTATTGATCAAGCATATCTTGGAGACTCAGCCATATGGTAATGTCCGTACCAATCAAACAAGGCTGAGACACATATCACGAAATGGATCAAAGAGAATTGGCCTTATGTATTAACAAAGGCCCATGAGAGCCCATAGAAGTCTTCTAGAAGGAAAGAGGAGCTTTAGGCGCACAAAGGAAGCAAAAGTCACATGTGTGGCTGATAACACCACATTATGCATGTTTTCATCATCCTTTTATCACCTTTTAGTATAAACTTTCATCCACTATCCATATCATTCTATGCATTTATCCTTCATATAGGGAGATTAGTGTTTTTGTATAAGCATTGCATGCATTTTGCATATTTGGGGTCTTATCAGGTCTTTGACGTGTGCAGTGAACCCTCATGGACTCGAGTGAAGCATGCAGAGAAGATGAACAGACCACTCGACTCACCTACTCGAGACCCTACTCAAGTGCCTACTCGAGACACCACACTTCACAGACTACTCAGGACCTACTCGAGACACCACTGGAGACACCACTCGTCCACACCACTCGACTGGTAGGTCGAGTGGGCCATTTTCTCTCTTTTCCCTTAAAACTCATACTTGTATTTAAGACTTGATATAAAAGCCCCTGATTAACCTAATGTCAGGGGTACGCCGCATTTTATTTGCTTAACCTAGTTTTTAGACTTCTCTCTCTAGTTCATATTTTGTTCTTGAGACTTATCAGATTTTGCGATTTTGTACCTTGAATAACTTTTTATATAATTTGTATATGTGTTTGATTCTTTCTACAAAATTGTTCATCATCCCTCTCTCTGTTACATATGTTAATTTTAGAGATTTCTGGGTTTGAACGATTTTTCATGGATTTTGTGTGTGTGTAGTTAGATTAGGGTTATTAGGGGTGGATTAGGCTTGTGATGTTCTTGTTCACCTTGGGTGTCTAAGTTTGTTTGCAAATTAGTTGTTTTTCCTCTTGGGTGAGTGATTTTAATGCTTGTTCTTTTCTGGCCAGTTAAAGCATGATTTTAGGTGGTCTCATGAGCACGAACCATGCCTTGAGCCATCAGATAGACTTTTTCTGATGTTTATAGTTCAATAGCGTGAGGGTGGATGCATCAGACATTGATTTATGTCACGACTCCACCTATTCACTTGTTATGAACTCTTCTCGACTTGAATAGGCTGAATCTTCATGCCTGATCCGACTCCTCACATTATGCTGACTGGGTTGGGTCTTGAGGTTCTCTACCACGACCCATGGATTGAGCTGGCTATGAAGTCTGTTGATAAGGGAATCCCTTATTGATTGAGCATGTTAGCACCTGGGACTTTCTGGAGCATTCATCTTCTCTATTGTCTCTCTCTTTGTATCTTTATTTGCGCAAACCCTAGAGCTTGTGCTCTCTATTTAAAGGATGTAACCCTCATTTTTATAAGCTAATCAATACATTCACATTCTCCTATTTTATTCTTACAATCTATTTTATTCTTACGTTTCTACTTAGTCTTCATGCATATTCTATTTACATTTTGCTGATGCTATTTATGTTTTGCATAATCTAAGTCTTATATTCCGCATATTCTAACATGGTATCAGAGTATATGATCCTATTCTTCTTCTACATTCTTCTTTAAAAGCGTTTTTGAAAAGTTTTTGTTAAAATTGTGTCTTTTGTCTGTTGGGAAATACTATTATCCAGCGGTCCTTGTGTGTTCTTCATGAAAATTAATCCATAGTTGAACAAGAGACAATGAAGAGATCAGAATGGTGGTGTGGTGGAGAACCACAAATGAAAAAGAAAATTTTTTAGTGGTTGCCTTAAGCTTGAACCTTGGATCCGCTTATTGCCTTCCCTTGGGAATGGAATACACTTAGGACAACGGTTTGCTTGGCTTCTTACTCTCATGTATTCTCTTCTTTAAGCCTCATTCTTACCTCCAAATCATTATTTATTTCTCTTTGTTTTTAAAAACGTTTTTCAATTATCCGGTGACAATAGCTTTATCCATTGATTAGTTTGTGTCTTTCCTTTGGGAATGAGAATAAACTAAAAATCCATGGATAGCTTAGATCTGCTTGGATAGTAATCACATATTATCGTGGCCTGTCTTTCATCTTTTTGGAATGAAAGAATTTAAAGTGCCATTGATACTTGCGTTTGATTTGTTTTTCAAACATGATAACCAAGGTCTGCCTGATTCTTGTGAGTTTAAGTGCATAGAAACATGGTTATTCTTGTCCTCTCTTAAACTCAGACTGAATGTTTTAAACCTTGGACTATCTTTATTTTTATTTTCTTGTGAAATATAAATGCAATTAAGTCCATTGTAGTTTTTGCTTTATTGTCTGCGGTTGGAGTGTGTTAAATTGTAGATTAAAAGTTAATTTTCTCTTATGGAAAATGCATGCTTAACTATTAGAAGTATAAACAGTGTTATGATGAATCCATAGTGAAACCATGCACGTTTTTCATCTAGTGGTAAAGTCATGCTAAATCCAAGGATTGTTATTTCTCCTATGGAAAATGTGTACTTAACTATTAGAAGTATAAACTGTGTTATGATGAATCCATTGTGAACCATGCACGTTTTTCATCTAGTGGTAAAGTCATGATAAATCCAAAGGTTGTTATCAAATAGTGAACATGGTAAAATGTTTGATTCTTATGACTTAAAACACTAAAAGGCCATGGTGAATCCAAAACTCATGAGAAGAGAACCTTGGTAAAGCTAAACTCTTATGAGTAAAAGCACAAAGCCATGATGTATCCAAGTCTCATATTGTTAGATTTCCAAAGCAATGAGAACCTTGGTTGCTTTTACTCAAATTGAGTTTTTAAGTCCTTAAGCCTTGATGAATCCGTTTGTCTTTGCTTTTACTCAGATTGATCCTACCGCATATCTTTTATTCTTTACTTTCCATTTCAGCTTTTTGAAAAACCTTTCAAAAGGATACATCCACTTATATTGGACCGGGCCTCCTAATTCAGCTTCGTAGGGGAGATGTATAGGCAGGTGCTCCATCACATCAAAAAATAATGGTGGAAAGATCTTTTCCAAATTGCATAGGATTAAAAACTATGTTCTGTTTTAGAATTTGAATGCGACTTTTATGCAAAGAAACATAAGTCCCGCAAAAAAGCTCCAACCCCTACAGTATATATTTAAACTGCATCAGATAATTACTGTATAAAATACTAGAATTATATTTATGTGTTGCATCTTCATTGAACAATACGTAATTAGTATACCTAATAACGCAAGGTGGACATTCCGGTCGTCTAGTAGTTCTGCAAAGATAAATGGAAGTAGGCGCTCCATAAAAACATGGCAGTCATGATTCTTCATGCCTAAAAACTTTCCATTAGCCTCATCAACACCACTAGATAAGTCTGACGAATAACCATCTGGGAATTTAACCGCATGTTTCACACATTCCAGTGAACTTTTTTTGGCTTCTTCTGTCAATGTGAAGTCTGGGAAAGGAACTTTACCCTCATTATCAATATGTAAGTGTGGCCGAGAACATAATTTTTCTATATCCAATCTTGACATGATTGTGTCTTTTGATTTACCCTTCACACCGCAAAGAGTATTCATGATGTTGTCAAAAAAGTTCTTCTCTATACGCATCACATCAAGTTTATGTCGGAGATTAAGATCCCTCCAATATGGAAGCTCCCAAAATATGCTTTCCTTGTGCCAGTTATGTTCCTTCCCATAGCAAGACTTCTTCTTTTCGTGACCGTTTCCACCAACATCCTTTCTTTTTGGTGGATTTACACCATCCAACCGCTCGCAATAAACTTGCTCACCGGTCAAAGACTCAGGTGGATACTCTCTCAAAGAATCTTTTCCCTTCAATAAGTATTTTTTATTCCTCCTTAGTGGATGACCATAAGGAAGAAATCTTCGATGACAATCAAACCAACACATCTTCTTTCCATTGGGTAAATAAAAAGACTTTTTGTTTTCCATGCAAACTGGACAAGACAATTTACCATGGGTTGTCCATCCTGATAACATGCTAATGAGAACCTCCCAATTTTGGCACTTGTGAAGTTGAATCAAGATAGATTGGTGGTTGTGAGCCGTGGTGATGGAAGGAGTTTGATGATTGAATGGTTTGAAATAAAGATCTGCGGAAAGGATCTCTAAGAACCAACTTAATCTCTTCTGGATATTACACACCAAAAGACACTAAGGTTCTGCTGGATATAACACACCAACAAGATCCAAACTCAGAAAGTATTTTCATAAAAGATTGGATAACTGAAAAAATGTGAAAAGACAGAGTTTAAAAAGAAACAACAAGCAGGCTGCATGAGCAACACCTGTTACATAAATAATTAAGTCTTAATTCAAAATAAAAGGACTGTGCCGAATTCTTCTCTTCATGGGCTGGCCTTGATCAGCAAATGGATAATGGTGAAGTAATACACAAGCCTCATTAAAAACCTTGTCAAGAAAACCCATTGGGACAAAACTTGACAAGGGAAAAGGAGCACTCATGCATCATTTAATCCATTTGTTGATGCTGTTGAACTTGTATCAAAACCAGAGTGGTTTGGATAACTTCTTCTTCTCCATGTATAAGCGTCTGAGTATCCTCCGATGGCTTGGTTGAATAGCTTGCTTCTAGCTCGTGTCATTGGTCCCCTTGGTGTAGCAAACACGTCCTAATCTCCAAGTGCATCCTCAGCTACAAGCTTAGCTTTCTCTGGTTCATGCTCCGGGTCCATGCCCTATGTTCTCCATGCTTTCTAGGATTGTATCACATGCCATACGCCGGAAAGTCGCTTATCGTCCACATTAACAATGCTTTTAGATTAAAATTTTGATTTAAAGACACATTGTATGCATCGACTCCAGTATACCATAACTCTTTTAACTCCTTAATAAGAGGTTGGAGGAAGATATCGAGACTAGCTCGCGGATGATTTGGCCCAGAATTTAAAATTGTAAGAAACAAGTATTCACTATTCATGCACATATCAGGGGGTAAAATATATGGAGTCAAGATCACAGGCCACAACGAATGATTGTGAAACATGCCAAATGGATTGAACCCATCAGTACATAATCCAAGATAAACGTTACGGGGTTCTTCGGTAAACCGGGGATGTTGATCTTGAAAATATCTCCACTCTGTTGCATCAGAAGGATGGCACATTTCTCCCTCCTTTGTTTGGTGCTCGGCATGCCATCTCATTGTCGCCGCAGTCTTCTTGCTCTGATACATTCTTTTCAATCTGTCAGCTATAGGTAAATACCACATACGACTATATGGTACTTTGGTTCTTCGTCGGTCGTTCTTAGGCTTCCATCTTTGTGCACCACAAAACAGATATTTATCTTCTTTTTCGTCATCTTTCCAGAAGATCATACAATTGTTGATACAAACATCAATTGTATGATATGGGAGGCCTAAATTCCGCATCAATTTTTCGGTCTCGTAGTGTGAACCGGTGAACTTATTTCCTTCTGGTAAATACTCTGTCAAGATATCGCAAAATGAATCCACTAACTTTTCACTCATATTATGATCTGCCTTATTTTGCAGCTAAAGATAACTGCGAGTGACCTTCACGACATTCATCGTATAATGGATTTTATGCACCTTCTAACAATTCGTAAAAAAATTTTGAATGGTTACGGACCGGCGGTTCTTCTACATTCTGATAACTACCATCTTGATGATAGTTATCATCAAAACTCACGTTATAACAAAATGCATCATTTACCATATCCACATATCTATCTTCCACTACATTACCCACTTCTTCACTCCCACTTAGATAGTTCCTATCAACGTAACTCGTTCCTAAATTCATATTGATTTCTTCTCCATGCATATACCAAACATAATAATCAGGCATAAATCCTCTACTAAAAATATGATTCCAAATTCTTGCCCCCAGAATAAATTTGTTGTTCTTGCAAACACTACAACGGCAGTGAAACTTACCACCATTACTTTGTGCTAGAGGCTGACTGATTGCAAATGTCATGAATTGATCCACCCCCATTCTGAACTCTTCCGAGAAATTTCCCGTCTCTTCATCGAACCTTTGATACATCCACTCCCGCAAATTACTATGATTGTAATTTCCCGACATTATATGAGTAATAAAAACTTAAATTTTCGTTTTCTTTATATATGTTTCTACGAATGAGGAGTGAAGGAAATGAATGGGATAGATTTGATTATATAGCCATTTTTGGCAACTAAATAGCGTCTACGCAGTCACTATATGGCGACTACGTAATTTAGTCACTTAAAACCGGTATACCAATCTGCCTACCTCAGAGAATGTAAAACACGTGTCTTTTTGGCGACTATTAGCCAACAATTCCGTGACCCGCCGATACAGTCGCATGTTAGTCGCTAATAAGCGACTATTTTGCGACTAAATATTTGTTTTTGGAATATTGTCACAAAATAGTCGCCAATTTACGATTATTTTAGCGACTTTCTAAAATAGTCACTATGCAGCGATTAATTAACAACTAAATCATCATAGTCGCACAATTGTCGCAAAATAATGACTAATTAGTCGCTAAATAGGGCGAATAAATTGTGTAGTCGCCAAATGTAGTCGCCAAAACGCTGTTTTCTGGTAGTGTATTATTAAAACGTTGGGCCACTTATCAGCACCTAAGTCCTTGGTTCTTGAGTTACTCCCTAAGGTGAACTAGGTCCGTATCAAATTCTTTTGAAATAGAAGTACACCTAAGACCAATAGTCACCCGAGTCTCTCAAAGAAAAAGATCATGGTCCGCTTCTAGAAAGCACCTAAGACCATGGTTGAGATCAAAAGATGAAACTTGATCCGCAAAATTCATTATGAATTATTGCTGTAAAGATCATGTTTCATCCCTTCTTGGTAAAAGAAATGATGAACCTTAGTCCATTTTCTTTGTTATGAATGAAAAACATCTAATGACTTTGGTTCACCATGTTTTTTTTTGTAAGGATAGTCTTTGGTCCGAGTTTCCCATCTTTGTGATAAGGATGCTCCTAAGACCATGGCTAAACCTTATCTCTCAAAAGAGAGTAAATTTCTTTATGATGACGAATCATAAAGAGAAAATTTATTACTAACTTGTTTATCCCAGGTATGTCATGAAAGGGAAACCGCAATATGTTGTCACAAACAATTGTTGACCCTAGACTAAGAAGAAAATACCAAGGAGCAAGTAGTGAAGGAATTTTATGTAGCTTGACTCACAATCCTCTACAAAGATCATCAACAAAAGGGAGTACACTCTATTTTTCTAATTCTATGAATAATCTTTGAGCCTTGTGAATTATGACATCTATTTCTTTTAAATTCAAACTAATTTTTATATTCACTTCTTAAACCCCACGGCTATTACTTACTGAATTTAATTTCTCTATGAAGGATTTAAACAAGGAAAAGCCAGGACTATTCTTGGTGAGAGAAGTGTTATAGAAAAAGGGACAAATGAAGAAGAAATGAAGTCAAGAAGTCCTTGGAGCATGTAAATTCATAAGAAGGATCAAGAAAGGTGTTACTCAAGATGTTAAGAAAAGATCTACTCAAGGTGTTCCCAAATCATAATAGGAAGACCAACTCGCCATATCTATTCATCAAAACATACACCACAAAAGGATAACTCCCTAAACTCTTATTGGTTTTATTTTTCTTTATTATGCTAAGTGTTATATGGTTCATGACTAACCTTTTTACATTCATTTTCTTTATTATCTTTACTTCGTCAGCTAAACTTCTTAAAACGCTACGTCCATTGCTTTAAAATTTTGTATCTCTTGATGAAGGTACAAAGAAGTAAGTGTCGTTGGTTCATCAGAATTTTTCAGGAGATGAAATGAAGTGATAAGATGAGACGAAATGAAGTAAAGAAGTGTTGGTTCATCAGAAGTTTTCTGTCCGTTCAAAGACTTCCAACGCTCTGTTATTCATGATATTTTGACACAAATACAGTACAAAATCTAGTGTTCGTATGGAACTAGTTTGCAAGTTATGCTTGTATGAATGGAGAGTGGTCTGTCTGCTGAAAAATGGGTTTCTACCTACGAAAGGATAAGTGGGGTTTCAAGTTGCTACCAAATAAAGGCTTCACATCAAGCTTGGGGATCAAGCAGTGAAGGATTTACTACAGAAACTGCACACCAAGTTTGTTGGATACAAACCGTGAAGAGGAAACGATTGCTCCTGCCTTGCACTACAGGTATAGACGTTGAGGAGAAAGGAGGAGATTACTGTTATGTTACAAGCTTCAGGGGTAGTTCCTCCACTTAAGCTTGAGGGGGAGAATTCAATATTGAAGAAGCTCAAAGGCGTTGTGTTTGCAGTTGGCAAATCAAATTGAAGCTCAAAGGCGTTTGCTGTTGCAGTTAGCAAAGCAAATTAAAGCTCAATGGTGCTTAATGGTTGCAAAGCAAATTGATGCTCAAAGGCGTTTGCTGTTGGCAAATAAAATTGAAGCTCAAAGGCGTTTGTAGATTATGAAGCATTGGTAAAGCAAGGCTATCTATTGAAGTTCAAAGGCGTTTGAAGTTGAAGAAGCATTGGTAAAGCAAGGCTATCAATTGAAGCTAAAAGGTGTTTGTAGTTGAAGCTCAAAGGTGGTTGATGTTGGCAAAGCAAATTCAAGATCCAAGAAAAGGCGTTTTTGCTCAAGGTGTGGGTTTATCAAGGGAAGGTCATCAACAAAGCTCAAGGAACAAAGAGGAGCGGGTTAACCATCTAATCCACTCAAGCATGGGAGACCGGGTTGAAGAATCACTCGGAAGTGATATGTTTTGGAGACTTGGGTCAAATCTGATTTTTATCAAGACCAAGTTTATTGAGGAGAGGACCGGAGCCGAGAATCAAGAGGAGGGATCACCAAACTCAAGGTTAAGTTGTACATTTAATCCAAGTGTGATTTTGCACTACGGAAATGCCTATACGTAAACTTTGGGTTGAGATCACCAAGTTGGAGTGGAAGATGGTACATGAGGCTCGTTTGTGACAAAGAAAACTAAGCCTTGACCAAGCTGATTAAGGAATTAATAGTTTGGCTTTCAAGAATTCCAAGACCTCTTGAAGATGGCTACAAGCCACGCAAAAGAGGAGAAAGGAAATACCAAGCCAATAGACTTGCTAGAAGAACCATTTGTGAAGAAATCTCCCAATACTGCCAAGACATGGGATCAATGGAAGGAAAATGGAACGTGGAAGTCAAAGAAAGAAAAGATGGAGCAAGCGAAAGCAAAGATACCAGAAAAGGAGGAAGCTCGCCGACTCGGCTCAAAGCTCTTTTGGAAGATCTAGGCATTGAAGTCTTCTAGCCTCATCATACAATGAGACAACCAAGCAATCAACTCCATGAGAAGACCAAAGAAGGCATTATCCTTATGTTGCTACATGAGAAGTGAAGATCGAATGGCGAATCTCTTCACCAAGACTACAATTACTCCTAAACTTGTAGGTCTTTCACGCCCTTGCTCAAATGTCCCCTCATCCATGGACAACATACTCTTTTTCCTTGGCATAAGCTTTTCTCCCATCTGGTTTTTACTATGCTAAAGGTTTTAATGAGGTGATGCTCCATGGGTTTCCAAGCTAAGTCTTTGTACCATAGGCTAAGCTTGAGAGGGAGTATTGATCAAGCATATCTTGGTGACTCAGCCATATGATTATGTCCGCACCAATCAAACAAGGCTGAGACCCATATCACGAAATGGATCAAAGAGAATTGGCCTTATGTATTAACAAAGGCCCATGAGAGCTCACAGAAGTCTTCTAGAAGGAAAGATGAGCTGTAGGCGCACAAAGGAAGAAAAAGTCACATGTGTGGCTTAGTTTGAATTCAAATTCAATCTAAGGACATGTCACTTTCACCATTTTGTCATCTTCTCTAATGTCTCTCTCTTTGTATATTTATTTGCGCAAACCCTAGAGCTTGTGCTCTATATTGAAAGGATGTAACCCTCATTGTTATAAGCTAATCAATACATTCACATTCTCTCATTTTATTCTTACAATCTATTTTATTCTTACGATTCTACTTAGTCTTCATGCATATTCTGTTTACATTTCGCTTATCCTATTTATGTTTTGCATAATCTAAGTCTTATATTCCGCATATTCTAACACCTTGCATCATCAATTGAAATCTCCTGAGTTTCATTGTTTGGTTTTTGTCCGCTAGGGAAGCACGGCTCTGTTGTTATAGTTGAATTCATTAATTGCTTTTGCAACTTCATTTTGTGATTCGTTAGATAACAAGACCTTGAGATTTCTTGATCACATTTAATTGTTTCTACTCCTGTTGGGGTTGTGAATTTTATGCACTGATGATAAGTTGATGGAACTGCCTTCATTTGATATAGCCATGGAGTTCCCGTATTTATATTATACGCGGCTGGTCGGTTAAAACCCGTGAATTCTACCATTTTTGATTCTCCGGATGCGAACACAGGAAGCTTAATGGTTTCAAGTGACATAGTTGTCTCACTTGTGAAAGCTATAAGTGGGGGTTGGTGGTCCCATGATCTCAGTTCGGTTGATTCCCATTCTATGTATTGTGCTGAGGAAAATTAGATCGACCAAACTACCAGTATTGATTAATATCCTTGTCACCTCGTAGTTTGCATAGTCGAGTATTATGACTAGAGTATCATCGTGTGGCTTGACTAGGCTGCGAGTCTCGGATTCTTCAAATGTTAATGCGGTGTTGTGATAGCTGCACGAAACAGTTGGCCTAGTGAGGATAGAGATGGGGTCAAGCAACTGGCAATACAGACACTCTTTGCTTGACAAAAGATGGAGTGAAGTGGATTGAGATGAAGCTGATTCGAAGATGGTAACACTCTCTTTGAATAGCGACAATATGGGGTGATGGTGTGGTGGATCGAGAGACGCCACACAGAGGATGAGAAGCTCTGTGATAAGTCTTAACTCTCAGCTTCAAGTGAACCACACAGAAGAAGAAGAAAGGTTTGCACTCTAACTTCAATGGAATTGACACAAGGAAGAAAGGGGCGGCTGCGGATTTTTTTTCACAAGAAACTAGGTCTATTATTCATCTAAAAACGTCTACTAACTACTACAACTCGAGCCTGGGGTTTTATAGGAGAACCTAGACAAAAACAACACAAAGAAACAAAAACAGCAAGTAGTTTTAAAAGAAAACAACAAGGCTTGTAATAAAATGTAAATAATCCAAATATGGAAAGTTTGGTGCGCGTGGACTCTTTGTGCATATCTCCTGAGTCTAAGGCATTTTTCAGCTTGTGAAAGATGTATCAAACTGGTAACAAGCTCTGGAATGCGCACTAAGGGTGTGGCCTCGTTAAAACCTTTCTTGAAAAACCCAATGGGACAAAACCAAGATAAGGAAAAAGAGTACTATTCCTTGGAACGTCTTTGTGTGTCTACAGCCTGAGGAAATGGTGAAGACACTGCTCCTGGTTGCCAAACATGATTCTCCATGGATATCCATTGAGCTTCCTTTAGCTGAAATATCAAACAAAGAAACTTTGAGGCAGCATTGTAAAAAACGCTTAGCATAGTCTTTGGAGCTTCCTTGACATCAGGTACATGGTCTGGGATTAAACTTGATTTGATGACCTCATCATACCCTCCCCCTTGATAAGGTTTTGACCTCGAAACTTGATTATCTGCACCAAGAGAAAGGAAGTTAGCTTTCATGCGTCCTTGAGATATTAAAATCTTACCTCGGTATGTGGGTGTTCTCTGGATGGGTGGTGCATCTGGTGGCTCTCCCTTGTGCTGGTTTTGATCACGTCTAAGCAATGACGGTTCCACTTATTTAGCTCTCTCTCGGAATAAGACTTGGACTTTCAAGTCTGGTGGCTCCTCTTTTATACATGCCATATTGTCAACTCCTTTGGAAAGAAACAAGTGTGTTATCACAGCCATGGAATTATCAAAAACAAGTAAACAAGGTTGATGCAAGATAGAATTTTTCTCAGGTTTTACTAGTGTAACAAACCAATTATTTTGAACCAAATATTTCCATGAAACACCAACGTTTTTATCAAGCTTTTCTAAACTTAACAGGTCTATTATAACACATTTAGAATCATTAGAAATGAATCTAATTAGGATGTTACTTACCTGAGTATGGTCTTTGTTGAGTTCCGTATGCAGCACCGTACATGGAAGTGTTGTTGGATCTGGTGGTTTGTCTTTGATCATTTTGAAGCAACTGACGCCTTGAGGATTCTTTAAATCTCTTAAATTGGGCTTGAACCGTTTGTATCCTACTCCTATATCTTGAGTACGTCCAAGAGGTGGTGGTGTTACCGGCTTAGTTTTTTTTTGGACTTGGGGGTTGAACTTCTAAGTCTGGTGGTTCCTCTTTAGCTCCTGCAATACTCCAAACTCGTTTGGCAAAAACCAAGTGTATTAAAGCAGTCATGGAATAATTATAAGCAGATAGATAATTTTGATAAATTATTTGCTCATGTTTTATGTGTTCATCTAATCAAATGCTATTATTCATGAGTCTCTTTGTAGCAATAGAATTATTATCAAAATTTTCTACACAGAGCAGGTTTGTTATCACACTTCTGAAATCATTAGAAATGAATTTAATCAAAGTTTTACTAACCTGATTATGACTTTTGTCAGTTACCATAGCCAATACAATTTTGGAGATGGGTGTTGGATCCGGTGGCTCTTCTTTGATCTGCAACGTGCTGGTGACTCATCCATCCTCCTTAGTAAGGACTATGAGTAGCAAAAACCGTTCTTTGCCCTGCTTCTGTTTCTTGTTCTTAGACATCACATTCCTTGGTGATTCTTTTCCCTGGCCCATATGATGAAATTAGGTTTTCTCTCATTTTTCTCTCTCTTGTTCTTGCTGTTCTTGATAATTTTTTATTTTCCAGCAACTTTGTAACTTTGAGATATTTTAATAAAATTAGTATTTTCATACGATTTCTTCTCCAACTTTGCTCACTAGATCATAGGCTATCTCATATGAAAAGTTTAATCATTTCTGGGTTTCAGACCCCAGCTATGATCACCTTGTGTGAGTAGTAAAGTTAGGATTTTTGGGGATGGATTAGGGTAGCTTCTCTCTGTTTTGTTATTACTTAGATAGTCTGATCATCACTCAGTTTCGACTCCCTCGTGGGTGAGTGATTTTAATGCTTGTTCTCCCTTGATCAAGGAGAACATGATCCTAGATGGCCTCATGAGCATGAACCATGCCTTGAGCCATTGGATAGACTTTTTCCGGGGTTTATAGTATAATAGCGTGAGGGTGGATGCATCAGACATTGATTTATGTCACGACTCCACCTATTCACTTGTTATGAACACTTCTCGAGTTTAATATGCTGATTCTTCATGCCCGATCCGACTCCTCACACTACGCTGATTGGGTTGGGTCTTGGGGCTCTCTACCACAAACCATGGATAGATGGGTATGAAGTCTGTTGTCTAGGGTAGTCCTGTGATGAAATTGCTAGTTGATAGCTGCAATAGAACAGAGTGTTTGGCGATCCCATGATTTCCATCCCTAGTGTCCTCACCTTGGTTTCACCAAGGAGTCTTTGCTCAGTACGCTCTACAGAGGGGTAAGCCCAAAGATCAGAATGCTATTGGATAAAACCAGTAATGCAAATTTCCTCAATAGAGATGTTGTCACTGGCTGGGAGCTAGTGGAGAACCTTGTAGTCGCTGATGGAAATTACAGTGAGGACTTCGACAGATCAGTTAGAGGACCATCTTCGTCTTCTGATAAGACTAAGCAAGAGATCCAGTCTGTTAGTGAGAAACTTGACAAGCTCATCCTGGCTCAGCAGAAATTGTAAACTTTGTTGGTGAAGTTTCTACTACTCAGGCTCAGGAAGGTGAAGATGATCAGGTTGAAGAGATCCTGTATATACAGAATCAAGCTGGTTTCAACAGAGGGTACATCAACTATAGGAACAATCCTAATCTCTCCTATAGGAATCCCAATGTAGCCAACCCTCAGGATCAAGTCTACCCTACTCAGAACTCAAGCCAAAACAAGCCTTTTGTGCCACAGGCTCCAGGCCAAAACAATCCACCTGGATTTGCTCCAAGACCACCTCCACAAGCTGATGGTGACCTTAAGCCTCTTCTACTCCAACTTCTTCAAGGCCAGAATACTGCTACTCATGAGACGTCAAAGAGGTTCACTGAACTCAGAACTCACATCGATTCCTCTTATGATGATTTGAACCATAAGATTGAGGTTCTCAACAACAGACTATAGTTTGTTGAGTCCAGTGCTGCATCAGCCTCTAATAAGACCATAGAACTTGGGATGAAGTTGTGAAGTCACTTGGACCCTTTGAGAGTGGTTTGAGAAAATGAGCGTTGAAGAAAATTCAAGATAAGAGAGCATCAGCTGCTAAGGCCTATGAGTGTAAGATGATCACACAACAGAATGTAGTAGTGCAAAAGAAGCTGTCGGATCCTGGAACTTTCACAATACCCTACACCATCAGAAACCAGACTTTCTAGAACTCTCTCTGTGATCTCGGCGCTTCAGTCAGCATAATGCCATTGTCTGTGATAGGAAAGCTAGGCTATCACAAATTTCTGCCAAGCACCACGTCTCTAGTCCTGCCTGACAGAACCATCTGATTTTCCCATGGCTTGCTAGAAAATGTCTCTCTGAGAGTAGGAAACATGGAAATCCCTACTGACTTCATAGTGATGAAGATGGAAAAAGAGCCAATGGATCCCCTCATACTAGGAAGACCATTCTTAGCATCTTCTGGAGCTGTTATAAACACCAAAAATGGTGAAATTGTTCTTTGAACCGGTAATGACTTGGTGATGCGTTTTGACACCTCTTACGGCTTGAAGAACCTAGCTTTCGAGAGACAGCTCTTTTACATGGAAGAAGTTGAGCGCTATGAAAAGACAAACATGGAAATGTTTGAACCGTACTCTCAGACACCATCAAGACCTCCAGGGTTCACAGTCACCATAGGTAGTCACTCTGATGGAGCAGTGCAGAAGTTTGATACATTTGTAGTACAAGGTGACTCTGATGAAGACAGCACATGGCATATTCGCCACTCCACTCGAGTGCTAGGTCAAGTGACCACTCGAGTCATCACCAGAGAGCACAGCCGACCCCTACGAAACCACCTGGTTTGATTTGGTACTCGGACCAGGAATATTTTTGTACAGGGAAGAGCAACTCAACATACCCACTCACAACACCAGCATCGGACCAGAGCACAATCCTTGCTCTACAAGGTGTTGTTGTTGAATTGGCAGAAAAGGTGGACAGGCTTGAGAAGGAAGTTCTTAAACTCAAAGAGACTCAACAAGCTCCAGAATCTTTTCAAGCTCAAAGAAGCTCAACAAACCCCACCAGAGATGGGAAGAAGGAGGCCCAAGCCACCAGGAATGAGTGATAGCTTCTATCACGCTATCATGGCATCAACCTTCATAATAGAGAAGCTGAGTCCAAAAGGGTCAACACAGTCTCTCGATGACCTTCCACCTGCCTAAAAAGAGTGAGAGTCAAGCTAAGTGACTTTAAACAAGCTCACTTGGGAGGAATTCCCATGTCTATCATTGTATATACTAGCTTTGATTTTCCTTATGTCTTTTTGAATTTTGTTATTTTTAATGTGTTTTCTAAATGTTGTGAGTTTCAAGAGAGGATAGGAGCTGAGTATAAGTCGAAATGGAGTTTCAAAAGTGTCAGCCAAATTTTCGAAAAGTCACTCGACCACACCAAAATTTCAGGAAACGATTTACATCTCTTTAGAAAGCGGAAAACTCTATACCTTCTCTCTAAAAATTTTCACTAAAATCATCAAAGTTTTCAACCGAATTTCAATCATGTCTCACTACTATAGCAATTCCGAGATTCACTTGTAAGTTTTTAAACCCTTTGAACCCGTTTTTGCGAAAATCAGGGTTCAAAATTTTTTGAAATTTTTGAATTTTTTTTGGCTTGCATGTAGTTAAAATCGGTTGATTAGAGTAGTGTAAGGAATCAGAATGAGTATGCAATGAATTTAAATGGTTGAAATTGCTTGAAATCGAATTTTTGTTCTTAAAGGTGCACTTGAAAATTTTTCGAAAATTTTTTGTAACCTTAGGACGAATTTCGGTTTAGCTATTGATTGTTTGATAATTGGAAAACCCACATTGATCATCATTGTTGAAATTGCACAAGTTTTAGAAATTTTTGAAATTATGCATATAAAAAAAAAATCGCTTTGGAACTTGATGATTTTGGGAAAATTTTGAGCATAAGTTGTTTAGATCCTTGCTAGGCTTGAAATTGGATGCATATAATTTTTAATTTCGTTACTCGATCAAAGCACTCGAGTGGGTCAAGTTGGGCAAAATTTTATTTGGAATTTTTTGCCCACTCGAGTGGCTGGGTCGAGTGGTCCACATTTTTTGCTAAATTTTTGATTTGTGAATTCGTTTCAAGAGCACTGGCACTACATGGACAAGGGCAACAAGAAGTCAAACCGCAGCACGAGCCACTCGACCATCTGGGTCAGGGCAAGACAAGGCTAAGGGAAAAAGGGTTCAACAAGAGGAATCAGTGAGAAGGAACAGTGAGGAAGATGGTTTCGAGAGCTCAGAGGAAATCCAGGCTGAAACCTCTGAGGAAGCTAAGCTCATCTCCATCCTGGAGAGGGTGAAGTTCCTTGGGACTAGATACCCAGATCGCCCTACCATGCAAGCTCTGGGAATTTGCAGAGAGGTGGGGAAGCTCTATGACTCTGCTGACATAGTGGGACTCACCCACAGCCCTCGAGATGGTTTCAAGAATGAGACCACTATGAGACGAGAGGCATGGCTGGTACACTAGAGATGGGGCATGTGAGCTTCAGAGTCATAGGAATAGACTATCAGCTGCCCCTGAGTGTGGTCAACATCCGTTTGATTTCCGCAGAGGAACAGGGCAAGCTCAAGACTTTGATAAGAAAGAGCTGAATGAGTTGTGGTTAGTGCTTGGAGGAAGGGAGCACTATCAGTCTGCTAGAGCTAAGAGCAGTGAGATCAGGCACCCCGCAGTGAGATACCTCGACAGGACTCTCGCAAACACGATGTTTGCAAAGAAGGCCACAGGGACCAGTGAATGAGAGTGAGTTAAAGATGCTGGACAAGGCTCTTTGCGACTACCGCATCTACTCATCAGAGGAGAACCGGGAAAATGGGATTGAGATGCGAGGAGATACAGCCTATACAGGGAACTCCATCGTTTTGGTGAGACACCTCATGAGCTACAGAGCTACTGCTGTAAACAATGACAAGATGCTGAACAAGGCAGAGTTCACAGTGGGAGGGATTGTTACCCCATTTTTAGAGGCTGTTAGAGTTGAGCTCATATCAGCACCCACACCATACACTCTGATGGACTTGGATCACATGAAGGACACTCAGACTATTGGTGCAAAGGTTGGGGAGAAGTACATCTACAACTTCTCACACTCCAAGAGCAGCAAGGCGAAGATTTTGCTATCTTATGGAGGTCTAGCCAAGCTCTATGCAGATGATGGTGACCGTAGTGTCCTCTTTGTACCACCAGTCAGAGATCTCTACTTCTCTGATGAGGTAGTTAGACTCCAAGAAGATGAAACTTTTCAAGACTTCATGGGGAGTGTGCAAGCTCCAGAGAGGTTTTTATTTTGAGGAGACAGAGTGCAAAAGCCTAAGGGAGGCTAATCATAAGATCTCCACACTTCAGAAGTGGTGCAAGTGGTACGACAAGCAATTCAGCAATTTCAAGAGTGGAATGAATGCCACAATGAAGGGGATCACCAGCCGCTTGGCAGCAGCTGAGAGGAAGTTTAGTGCTGGCTCATCTAGAAGAACTTCGGCTCAGCAGAAGGAGAGAAAGAGGCGCCCAGATCACCCCAAAGAGAATATAGAGCATTCGTCCCCAGACGAAGCCACTCGACCACCTAGGTCGAGTAAGCCACTCGAGTGATATCAGGGTTTAAACCCAAGTGCACCTGTCGATCCATACCCACATTATGATCAGGGCGCAGAGCTTTCACCTTATCCAGGGCACTATCAGAGCGAACCACTCGACCACACTGGGTAGAGTGCACGATATATGACAGACCACTCGACTGCTGGGTCGAGTGGACCACTTGAGTTGCACCCCGCAGCCGATCCTCTCACCACTACAGTTCCAGCATACACTCAGGAGAGCATGGAGGCTAACACAGATGCCTTCTTCACTCCACAAGAATGAGGTACCACCCCACTTCTTTATCATTGTTTATATCATTGTTTATATCATTGCATTTTTTGTTCTGTTTTGTTTTAGTCTCTCAAATCATCTCTTGAATTCATTTTACACAAGGGACTGTGTAATTTAAGTTTGGGGGAAGGTTTGATAAACGTATTTGATATATTTCCTTATTTTCTTATTCAAATTTGCATCATCTTAGTGCATTGAAAAACCTTAAAATTTTGAAAATTTTCAGAAAACTATTTTACAAAAACATAGTGTCATGTAGTTGCATTATCATTTTAGAATTGATTTTTAGAATTTCGCTTAGGATTGTAAATATGCATAGGGGATAATGATGAGTCAAATTGTAAAAAGCTTAAGAACCAAACATATAATTTCAATACCACATTTATAAGTTGTCTAATGCATTCGCCTATGTTTGAAAATTAAGGCTGCACCTTGCTTGGAATTTAGATTTAGCACTCTCACTTGGTTGAAGCTTACTGTGATTTGTCAAACTATCCCTATCAATTAGAACCTAATCTGAAAAACTTAATTATCATGATATGCTCTAAAACTTTAACTGATGGATACCTCAAAATATTTGGATTATTTTTCACCTTTTACCACTCTTGCTAATCCAAGTAGCTGTCTCCACCATTGAGACAGTTTCACAAAAACAAAACCCAAAACTTCATTTCAGACCATATGTTATTCTTGAGTGAAGTGGGGCCTATTTCCGGATTGAATTAGAGAGAAAGTGTTAGGTGTTGCCGACAGAAGTAGCCTCTCATGTAGTCCCTGGTTCATAATTTTTGAACCAGATTTAGGCTAAGAGTTTGAATAAGTTGGGGTTTTGAGTCAAAGAAAAGAAAAAAAAAGAAAAAAAAAGAGTTTGTTAGAAATCATAAGCCTTTGGAGAGGATAGGTTCAAAAATGAGTGTAGTAAAGGATTTGGAAGAAAAAGATAAAAGTTGGCTCAGTTAAAGAAACAGAAAAAATCGCATAGTAGCCAGTCGACCAGACCACTCAAGTGAGTGGTCGAGTCATAGCTTAGTGAAAAATAAAAAAATCCCAAATCCGGTAGAAGTAAAAAGTAAAGTATCCTCTCCTTAGAAGAAAACAGAAAATCAGTTCTTGAGTCAAAAAATTGAAAAAGAAAAGCTTTTAAGCATAAGTGTAGAACAAGGATGAAGTTTCTGGGATTTGGTCCCTCAACCAAATGAGTTACAGTTTTTGCATATCATGATTCACCAGTTCGTGCTTAATCAATGTTAAAGGGATAGTTTGCTTTGAATGTTTGCTTGTTGGATCAGTGCGCCGCATACAAGCCTGAACCTTGTTTTATCTTTGTTCTTAGAGTTTTAATCACAACTTTCTCTCTCTAGTTTTTCTTAAGTTTTTATTGTAGTTGAACATTAATTTCTGTTTAATATAATCGGTATTTGCGTTTATTGCTTTAATCATTCTTGGTTATCTCTCTAGGATCTTCATCCTCATGTCTTCTTTGATAAATTTTCGGATCATAGATCCAATTATGAGTTTTATTTCTGAGTAGTTTCATTAGGGAGATTAGGGATGATCTAATTAACTTATATTATGTGCTTTCATTGAAAATCCCTTTTGGGTGAGTGTTCTCCGTGCTTGCTCCTATCTGATCAATTGGAGCATGATATCAAATGGACCCTACACGACACTGGTGGATTCATCGGAAGAACTTTTTCTAGAGATCCACATCCACTACCTTGGCAAAATCGGGCTGTAGGAATGTGTTTTGGCTTTAATGGATTGGTTCCTTATGCATGATTCATCATAGTGGCCCTGGCAAAATCGGGTGTGTCAATGGTGGATCTTGAGGCCTTCTCTCACGACAGTGGATTAGGCTGTTTTATAATACCATTGTCTAGGGATTAGCCCAAAGTATATTTGGTTGTTGCTTGATAAGTATCAGAAAGGTTTACCAGCATCTATAGGTCGATTAATCTCATCCCTTTGATCCCTATTTAGTCATAATCTGTTTACACAATACTGTTTATCTACTTCGTTTGTTCATCAAGTTCTTATCTTAGTTTCATTTCTGTTCTTTAGCTTTACTTGGTCTGTGTACTCGATCCATCTGACCGAGTGCATTGTTCGTTTAGTCTACTCGACTGTTCTACTCGATCCTTCAGATCGACTGGATTTTTATTCACTTTGGTTGTTAAGAAAACCACACCTTTTCACTACGCTTGGCTTGGATTAAGACTGCTAGATCACATCATGATTGCTTATAATGCCCATTATGGATTGACACCTCAAGTATTACACCGATTGAGGAATTGAAACCTCTAGACCACCAAAATATCTTGTTTTAGGAGGC
Organism: Cardamine flexuosa; assembly: GCA_963555745.1. Classification (NCBI taxonomy): domain Eukaryota; kingdom Viridiplantae; phylum Streptophyta; class Magnoliopsida; order Brassicales; family Brassicaceae; genus Cardamine; species Cardamine flexuosa. The sequence continues at coordinate 18,147,478 of OY743216.1, read as the reverse complement.
TATATGCATTAATCGAAATTTGAGTTCATGAGCATAATTAGCTGAAAGTTCCCTTTTCGATTTCCTTGCATATGATCCATGATACCTTGAGAACTCCCTGCTGCCCTTCACTTCATTCATTGATATTTACATTCATATTTCCTTCCTATTTCGTTCACTATTGATACTAAAACAAACCTTTTTTTTATTTTGTCTAAGCTTTATTCTTCTCTAATGAACTTGTTGCGTAGCTTATTAGTCTCTATGGGATCGATACCTTAAGTACTACAATCGATTTGGCTGTGCACTTGCAGTCTCACCATTTTTGTTTGAGGAAAACCTGACACACATCACCTGGTTGGCTATGCCTCTACTCGGTCTATCTCACTGGGTGTGGTCTCTTCTTCCCTATTCCTGAAGTTCTTCTCCTTTATCTTCACGGCTTAGGGCTTGCTTTCCCGCAAATGACACCGAACATGCTTCGTGCCATTCTTTCTCTTCACGCAGTTGCAGCAGAGGCCGGATTTTCTCTGAGTGCAGGTGACCTTTTGGAACTTTTCAGTGTTCGGATATCTAATAAGGGTGGCTATGGCCTCTACACCTGTTAACCCCACCTTAAGAGAACCCTGTTCAATGGGTTCCCTGATAAGGATGAACATTGGAGATATACCTAGGTTGTTTGTTAAGATAAACGCTGCTTCGGTTAATGGTTTATCTGGTATGTTGTACTCTTCATGGGCTTTATCCCCCGGTAGATGTTTTTATAATCGTATTCTGAATTATTGCTTTCTGGTTTCTTGATTTTAATATTCGCCATTTTTTTCTTCTTGTAGTATCAAAGCCCCGTCCTGCTCCCTGGCAAAGATTCTTGGACTTTTTCACCGTTGTTACTGGAGGAGACACCGTTCGGAATGACTTTACCCTTGAAAGGATTCATTTGTCCGGCAAACTCACGGGGAGTGGGAGTCTCCGAGCCCTAAACTCTGCTCCTGAAGTTGTTCCCAATAACCATTTGAATCGTCGTGAGAGGAAAGAGAGAGAGCTTGAATTAAAAGGTCTGAAGGAGGAGACCGATGTGGTGGGACAGCGTCACCGAGTGAAGATCGACGCCTTGATTGCTGGTTCTTCGGGAAAGACCAGCTTAATCGGAGATCTTCCCTTGTTTCTTACTATCTCTTCTCGTCCTATCCCACCTCCCCCTGTTGAGGTCGATAAGGACAAAACCATTTCATCGCTGAAGCATAAAAAGAGAGTCTATGGACCTGAGCCATCAGCTCGGGACAAGTCGAGACCTCGTAATGAAATGCCTCCACCTCCTCCTTCTGGTAATCCCAGTAACCGGACTCTGCTTGCATCTTGCTCTTCTTGGGCAAAGTCTGCTTCATTACCCGGTGATCTTGTAGCCACTCTGGATACATACTTCTTATATACTCCACACACTCTTATCTTAGTTCTTTTACCTCAATATATATTACTTTTGCTTTCAGTGGAATAACAATGGCCGGCGTCTTTTGGAACCTTCAACACTGAGGTAGCACCGTTCTTCCTCCTTTTGATAAATGGCGCTCTGGCTCCTGCGAGATCTTTGTGAACCGTGCTCGCCACACTGGTCAGGTATTTATCTTATTCATCTTGTTATCTCTTACATTCTTTGTTCGTATAGGCCCTTGCTGATTTCAATGACATGGTTCATTATTACAAAAATCTTATCTATGAAATGTCCTTTATATAGGGACTGAAATTACCGCAAAGATGACCGCGGATCATGAGAAGGCCATGGCGGATCTTAAGGAAAGAGACATGACAACGATCGAGCGCTTGAGGAAAGAACAAAACGAATTCAAGGAGAAATTTGAGGTTTCTAGTACTGTAGCCGAGAGTTTGGCGAAGGGTTACAAAGAGAAGTACGCGGTATTACGCGCAGAACGAAATGCCATTCTAGCTTTAAATCAGCAACGCAATACGTGAAACAGTTTCTGTGCGAGAGCAGCTTGAAGTGACTTCCCTGAAATATGATGCGTTGCTCAAGTTTCGTGACCACGATATCCTGAAGACTGCTAGTTCGGCCCGGAAAGAGGTAAAGGAGAGTGGCAAAGTTCTGTTAAACCAAATTTCCAAACATGTCAGTTCTGTCAAAACTCGCGCTATGCTTCAAGCTGATGTCAATGAGATGGGGAGTTATCTAGTGTTCCTTAAGAAGATTAAGGAAGGCAAGATTGTCCCGAACGAGGATATTGCCGAGCTGACAAGTTTGCTAGCTGAATCGACTTCCGAGCTGAAAAACATTGTGGTCGTGCCCCTGGATCAGGAACATTTCACCGCTGCTTTCGCGGATTCTCCTCCTCTCCCTGAACTCAATTTTGACTTGCATGTCGAATAAACCTCGTTGGCCCCTGTTGAAGCTCATGTCCCTCCACCGGCTTCTACTAATAAGGTACAATTCAATAAATTTGGATCAAATTGATCCCTTATAACAAATAGTAGTCTCGTTTGGCTTAGGGAATAGTGTTATCTATTATAACTAGTATTATTGGAATGTTCAGGACGTGGCCGAAGGCATTCTTCCTGAAGTTACTCCTTCTGAACCAGAAACTTGTCCTATGGAGCTGTCTCCAGATCATAATGTCTGTGACAATCCTCCAGAGATAAATGTCACTGCGGATCCTCCTTTGGAACCTGTATCTGAGATGGTTGAAGACCCTTTAAGGGTTGACCTCTTTTAAGTCTTGTTAATTACGTGGCTGTGTCCACCTGACTTGGGATATGTCCCATAATTAGTTAAACTCATCTCTGCTTTTTGTTTTGCTTTTGCCGAAGGGGGTTTTAAATATTGGTTAATCGTTTTCATTTAAGAAAGTTAAATTTTAGATGGTTATATCTGATCGGGTTTGCAAAGTCCGAGTTATTCAGAAACTCTGAATCGAGTTGTTTTCAAGAGAAAAGTGGGTTGATCATACCCTTACCATTTTTAACGAAAAACTATATCCACTTTTTTTGGTAAAAGTGTGAGGATGGAGGTCGGCTTTAAGCGAGGACTGAGCTCAGCTTTGTATTTGGTGCACCTTTTATAGTATAAGAGGAGTCCTTGTTGATTGCTTTGTCAGTTCGGAATATCATACAAACTCATTATATGATTTGTATATTCGATATTTGCTATTGAATTGTTAAGTAGTTCGGAACAAGAGAGATAACCGTGCGGTCCCTACCATTGTTCGCATTGGCTGAGTCTATCCAAAAACTAGTTAAAAAGATTGGGCCTCTTTTTTAGGTAATTTTTACCCCTTAGGGTATCATCTTAGGTTTTAATGACTCACATAGTATGTGTCATTAAACCTTACTGGAGTTCTGAAACATGTGTGTGCTTTTAGAGAAGCAATTATTACTTTCATTAACTAACCATCGTTTGAGATTTCTTCTTATTCAATTAGTACCTCTGACATCCCTTTTATTTCTTTTCCATCTCCATTGTGATTTCTCTTGTTTTGCTTTCTTCTTCTCCTTCCTTTTCATCTTCATCTTCTTCATCATGGACACCTTCGGATACTACCCTCACTATGCGTCTGATTCTGATTCTCCATCGAGCCCTCCTCCGGCCTCACGTGAGGGATTCTTTCCGAGCAGGGTCCGTATCCCTCACTTTATCAGTACTCTTGCTGGGAGAGAGAAGGAAGAGGCCATGATCTTCATGGATATGGTTTGCCCACGGAAATCTCTCAGTTCGTTACTCTTAATTTTCTTCTGATTATTACTTATTCGGAATGTTCATTCGTTTTCTAGCTTGCGATTGAACACTACGGTGCATGCGGTGACCATCAATACTTCAGAAAAAAAAAGAAGTCTCTGGAGAAGAAGATCTGGAAGATTGAGAAGAGGATCCACCGCCAGGAGAGTAATCCCCTCACTTGGGAAAGAAACGGTATTAACTCTATCGTTCTCATCCCCGAAGTGTTTCGCTCCTACCTTCGAGACCTGAGGGAGAAAAAGTTGGCAGGCAAGCGGAAAGGTGCTCCGGACTCTGCACCGACCGAGGGTTCAACATCGGGGCCGAAGGAAGAGGTTGCTCCAGAAGATGACGTGGCTATGACGGAAACTGTTCCCGAGCCCAAACCCTAAGTGTAATAATAACTTTTTTTATTATTGTGCTGGGCCTAGGCCCATTGTTGCTCTTGCTTGAACTGGTCGTTTTTCTTAAATTTTAACTTGCAACTCGGTTTCATTTAAATGCATCTATCGCGTTTATTTCATGAATTACTCCAAATCGTCATACCAAATCTTGATCCACGTTATTTACGTAAATTAAATCCCTTTATTTGGTGATTCCTAGGCGCAAAATCCGGCATGTCTTGCTTGATAAATTACTATATTATTTACGGATCATAACTCCAATTTCTTCATTCCTTTCGTACTTTGTGTTTTTCACTTCTTGCTTCTCTTTCACTCAGTTCTAAATGGCTTCTGAATACCGCTGTCCTATGCATGAAGGTATGTGCATTACGAGTGTTATCTGCTTCCACGATGATCCCACCGCAGCACTTAACTCCAAGGATGGTTTTTTCTCTCATCCTTTAGAATGGGAAACACCGATGACCATTCCTTGCGGCTTGATAGCGCAACTACCTCTTCCTGGGCAAAAAACAGCAATGAGGTTTATGGAAAAGGTAAATAACTGATTTGAATTCATACTTTCCCTTCCTCCCAATCATCTAACTTAAATCCTTGTCTTATTAGTTGGTTGCTAAGTATAAATTTCTTGATCGGGAAAGAAGTGCTGAGGTTGAGAGTTCGAGATATGGAAAAGAAACAGTTCCAGATTTCCCGAGAAATATGTGTCCTCAAAGCTCATCCGTCGGACTGGATTGAACTTAATTTTGAAGAATTTGGGCATTACATGCCGCCAAATGTGCGTGGGATTGTTGAATTAGTGAGGCAAGGAGCCAAGATTTTCTGCGAAAAGTTTGACCACGCGTCTCCTTGACCGTTCCTCGTTGCTTTCTCTTTCTCTTGCGAACTACTTTGGCTGTTTCCAGTCCGTGAGGAAGATTTCCTCTATCTAATTATGACTAAACAAATATATTTTGAATATCAATAGCTGCTCTAAACGAGGCGCCTCTGTACCCATGTCGGGATCAAGCCAAATTGTAGTTCATTAGAACATTGTAATATTTTATGAATAAAATTTCTTTAAGTTCAGAATATTCCACGGCTTCCGAACTAGGACTCCATCCTGCTCTGCTAAAAAACCATTACGAACTACTACAGTTACTTGATATGAACCTTCCCAATTAATTCCATGTTTTCCGGCTCCGACTTCCTTAGTTTTTTTGAACAGTTTACGCAAAACTAGATCGCCAACTTAAAGAGGTCGGTTCTTTATCTTCAAATTATAGTAACCGTGCGATTGCTTGTTGATAATTCTAGAGCCGGATTAAAGCTTGGTCTCGCCGTTCATCGATAGGTTTCGTGACCAGAGGTGATGGAGCGTCCTTGTTATGTTCTGCTTCTGGAATTGGAACAACCTCGGATGCTAACGTTTTGTTCCTATCTGTAATAATTGTAGGATCTTTAACCTTTGGTGGCACCCACATTGTTGTTTTGGGAGACTGTTTTGAGGTAATCGATAGTCTGTTTGAGAAGTCTGGGAGGTCTGAGCACATGAGCGAGATCGGGTTACCGCCATAGTTTCGTCTTTTACAGTTATACTTTGAGACTCAATGCATTCAACCGGAATAATCCTTTTCAAAGTAGGATCGGATGTGGAGGCTAACACAGCCAAAACATCAGCCGTAGTGTTTTCACCTCATATTCGCCTTTATATTTGTTCACGATAAGTTGGGAATCGCTGTATGCTATTATTTCCTGTGCTCCTACTTCGTTTGAGAGGCGGAGACCGGCTAGTAATGCCTCGTACTCTGCTTTGTTATTCGACATGGGGAACGCAAGGTGGAATGATTGTTCAATGACTTTGCCAGTAGGGGTTACCCAGCTGATTCCAACTCTAGCTCCTTGTTTTGAAGATGACCCATCGACGCTAAGTTTCCACACCTTGTCGCTATGTTTGACTTTTGTGTCGCTGGTAGGTAACTCAGTTAGGAAGTTGGCTAATACCTGAGCTTTGGCACTGGTTTGATTCTTTTACTCAATCTCGTACTCGCTTAATTTGATCGCCCACTTTGCTAAACGCCCGGACTGACTCGGACTATGTAGAATAGTTTGCAGTAGTTGTGATGTCAATACTTCTATTGGATGTGATTTGAAATAGGGCCTTACCTTCTGTGCTGAAACCACAACTGCAAGTGCTAGTTTTTCTATCATGGTATAACGGGTCTCCGGACTGGTTTGACTTTTGCTTATATAATAGATAGTTCGCTGCTATCCTCTATCTCTCCGTACAATAACTCCGCTAACTGCATGTTCTGAAACAAACACATATAAAAATAATTTTTCCTCTAACTAGGGTTTGGAAAGCACCAGTGGGATCGTTAGGTATGATTTCAGCTGCTTAAAAGCATCGTCACATTTATCATCCCACATTAGCTTTTTCTTGCCCTTTAGTAGTTGGTAAAACGGGAGACACATGTGTATTGAACGAGATATAAATCTGTTTAATGCAGCAATCTGCCCCATCAAACGCTGCACTTCTTTTTGATTACTTGAGGGTGGCATCGTTAGAAAGACGTTTATTTGATTTGGGTTGGCTTCAATCCCTCTCTTTGTTACGATATATTGAAACACATATTTTCTCAGTTCTAAGAATGCATGGAGGGTTTCAATTCCTCATTGATGTTGTAGTACATGAAGTGTCAATCCATAATGGGTTTGGTGCAAGCAATCACAATGTATCAATGCTACTAAGTTAAGCCAAATCAGAGAAAATTGTGAAACTAACAACCTAATGACTAAAAGTGCAAATACCTAATAGATAAAAGCAATGAACACTTGAGATGTCAATTCAAATGCACAAAGAGTAAACAAAAAAAGCAGGAAAATAAAAGTGGAAAGCCACTCGATCGATACAGTCGAGTGGTGTGGTCGAGTCGAAATACTAAAGCACATAATCACTAAATGGAACTTGTAACTTAACGTTTAATGCAATAATAGAGAGATAGGGATCAAAGGAATGAATCAATTGACTATCGAATCACTCTCATAACCTGGGTATTAAACCAACACAACCTATTTCAAGGCTAATCCTTTGACGTTAGATATCAAAACCAATCACACCCACTGTCGTAGTGAATGATCTCGAACCCAATAATTCGGCATACCTGATTTTGCCAGATCCTAGCTATTGGACAGTCTTTAAGAATCAACCTACCTAAGCCAACATAATTTCCTAACAATAGCTTTGAGTATCATGGGTTCCCAAACACCATTGAAGCATACTCTCTACAGGGTAATATAACTATGTCTCTGGAAAAAGCTATCAAACAACCTACAAGCACCGTCGTGAAGAAGCTATCTAAGATCATATTCAAGTTGATCAAAAATGAATAAGCATTAAGAACTCTCACCCAAAAGGATTTAAAACATTTAAGAACATTCAAACCTTCCAGATTAATCAAGATCCACCCTAATCTAATCAATCCCTAATAACCCTAAAGTTAACTAGTCACTAATTATAATTAAACCTAAATTTGCATACCCAGAAATATCTAAATTTGACATATGAGATAGATCAGATTGAGATGAGAAGGTTTGCTGAAATAAATAAATGCACGTACTGATTTTATTAAAAAAAGATAAAAAGGTTTACTAAGAGCTAAAATGACGAACAAGAGAGAGAGAGAGAGAGTATTAGGAGGCAGAGAGAGATAATATCAGGTCTAAAAATAAGCACACCCTTTACTAGGGTTAAGACATGTGATTTTATACTAAGGATAAGGTTTAGGATAAGACAAAACAAAGTCCCTAATAATCTGGAAATACCACTCGACCATAGGGATCGAGTGGCTGGTCGAGTAGCCTCCATCTTCCTTCGATCTTCTTCTTGAGCCAATCCAAAACTCCTATCCTGCTCCTCAATGCTCCAAGGCTTCCTTAGCATCCATTTTTACCTGTAAATAACCCACAATATGCAATATATATGCAAAGCTAATGCAAAGGACCCTAAAACTCAATAGGAAGCGAAATATGCATATAATGGTATAAACATGGGATCATTATGAACTAAATTGATGATAAATGTATGCTTAAAATGGGTAAAATACAGTGTTATCAACTCCCCCAAACTTATCCTTTTCTTGCCCTTAAGCAAATAAAAGATTGATTGGAGAAGTAGTTTGAAAATGGGAATTCAGAACCAATGCCAAATGACTAAACCACTAACCTCAATGTCATGGGTAACAGTTCCAGAATGCTATGCAGATTATCCAGACTTCAAAACCTTAGAGCTCATCACAAAAGATTCTAAATTCATCCTACGCCGCAACAAGCATTCAAAGAACTCTATCCCTTTAACATTCATTAAGCGAGAATAGTGGATCAATTTAAACATTGGCTAAGAACTCATTTGGTTTTGAGGGACAAGTTTTAAGAGACAAAAATGGTCTCTTCTTCATCTGGTTTAACTGCATTAGAAACAAGGATCTCTTAGTGAATGGATTGAACTTTGGGAGAATGCTAAAGGTTAAAGCCAGCTAATGCATACAGGTGCAGACTCTCATCTACCCAAGAACACACAACTGACTCTACCTAAATCTATACTTAGAAATATATCCTAGCTTTTCGGCCTTTATTTTTCTTTTCTCTCAAGGCAATACATTGTTTTCACTCAACTCAGGATTATTTCTCTCTTTTTTATTTTCTAAGGAAAGGATGTTTACTCTTTTTAACTCTTCTAGCGGATCTGGAAAATTTTCTTTTATGGGTTAAGGTACCTACTCGACCACTTGGTCGAGCTGTGTGATCGAGTCACATCTTTTCAGTTCTCTTATCTTTTATTTTTCTATTTCCTGAGCCTATCTTCATAATATAATCATCCAGATCCTTTACTAGACACTCATTATTGTATTTTTGGTGTTTTATCCTTTCCAAAGATTTTTTAGCACTCTTTTTCTCTCTTTTTACCACTCAAAACATCAACCAACCCCTAGTTCAAACTTCCTATCCTATTCTGGTCTAAAAATCGTGAACCAGAGTCTACATGAGAAGCTATTCCTGTCGGCTTATACCTCACATTGTCTCCTAAGTTCAATCCGGAAATAGGCCTCAACTCAAGATTAATTCATGGTTTGAAAAGAATGTAGGTTTGGTGATTATTTGGAACTGTTCCAAAGATGGGAACAACTTGGATAAACAAGAGTGAAAAAAAGGAATAAGAGTATCCAAGTATTTTAAGGTAGCCATGAGTTCAAAAACAATGTTTAAGTTTGATAATTAAAATTTACGATAAGGTTCTTATAATTCGGGATAAAGTTTTTTATTCACAGCAAGTTTTAACTTAAGTATGAATGGTGAATTTTAATTCCAAACATGGTCCTGCCTTAGTTTTCAAGATCAAATGCAAGCATTGAACAACTAGAAACCATGGCTTTGAGATTAAAGTTTTAATTATGAGGCGGTTTGGTTTAAATTCATCATTATCCCCTGCGCAATGCAACAATCATAGTATGAATGATTCTAGACTCAATCGTAATTATGGAAATGAACTACATGACACTCTATTTTTTAAAAATTGTTTTTTCAGAAATTTTTCAAATTTTTATGGTTTTTAAATGCACTTAGATGATTATGAAAAAAAAATAGAAAACATGATTAGATGAATATCTCAGACTCTCCCCCAAATTTAAATTACACAGTCCCTTGTGTTATAAAAATTCAGAGGATTATCTGAGAGATTTAAAGGCAAAAATAAAAACAAACTAATTATGCAAGTGGTATATACAATGGTGTGGGTTGTGTGGTACCTCATTGTGGTGGATCTGTCTAGGTTGGAGCTGTGAAGAATTCATCCACAGAAGCGGCCATTGACTCCTGGGTGTAGGTAGCCTCCATAGGGACGTGGGAATAGCCCGGATGCTCTGGATCAAATGGTGGTTCCACTCCGGGGTTGAGCTCGACCACTGGACTCGACCCATCTGGTCGAGTAGAGGTGTGAGCCTCCAACTCTTCATCTGTTAGATCCGATCTTCTCTTCCTTGGCCTGTCCCTGCGAGCCATCCTCTCTTCTGAGGACCTTGAGCTATGCCTCATTGATCTTCCTGTGGGAGATATGCTTCTCTCCTTAGCTCTTGAGATCTCACCTTTCTTTTGCAAACTCTTAAGCTGCCCTGAGATGACCTTTATGGTCTTTGCCATTGACTTGATGGCTTTGTTCTGGAACTTGTTCAACTGCTGGTTCACCATTTGCTTCAGTCTCTGGTTCATCTTGGTACAATTTCAGCTGGAGAGTGCTAAGGAAATGGCATGTTTCCTCTTGATAGCCCTCCATTTGTTCTGAAGCAAATGGTGAACCAGAGCTGCCCGTATATACCTCAACAAAATGGTGTAGCTGAGAGGAAGAATCGACATCTTATGGAAGTTGCACGATCCATGATGTTTAACACCAATGTTCCAAGGAGATTCTGGAGTGATGCTGTCATGGCAGCTTGTTACCTAATAAATAGGACACCAACAAGGATCCTAACTGATTTAGCACCATTTGAGGTATTGAACCGAGCCAAACCTTCTATTGATCACTTACGAGTGTTTGGTTGCGTTTGTTTTGTACTGAGACCAGGTGAACTAAGGGACAAGCTTGAAGCTAAGAGCACAAAATGCATGTTCCTAGGCTACTCTACTACTCAAAAGGGCTACAAGTGCTATGACCTCTCAAAGAACAGAACAATTGTGTCAAGAGATGTCAAGTTCATTGAGCACCAAGGGTATTACGACAAGAAGGATTGGGGGAGTTTGAAAGATTTGACAAGATCACCATCAGATAGAGCCGCTAGTCTCCAACATCTTCTTAGTCATCTTGGGAATCCTCCTCCTCGGAGAGAAGAACAATCTGATAATGTCGAAACCAACCAACAAGGAGTGGAGACTACAGAAGATCAACCCAATACTGACCTTGGGAATACACAGGCTGCTCCAAACCCCATGGAAGAAACTGATACCACTGAGCACACTCAGCCGGAACCAAACCCACTTGACAGGGAACAAGACCAAGTTCAAGATGAGGATGGTATGACTGAAGATGTGGTTCAAGAGGATCACCATGATGAGGTTGGACATGAAGCAGAAACTCCTCCTCCTCCACCGCCACCTCCTCTTCGGAGAAGCACTAGACAGAGGTTTGGACCCGAACATTGGAAGGTCACCAGAGTCTATTTCAATAACCAAGCTGTGGCGCATCCTATACAAGCTGTGTGTTCGCTTGACCTGTTGCCAACTGCTCATCAAGCCTTCCTTGGGAACATTGATGCTCAATGGATTCCACAGAGTTATCAAGAAGCCAAAGAGAGTAAGGAATGGCTTGGAGCAGTAGATAATGAGGTTGGGGCTATGGAAAGGAATCATACATGGGATGAAGCCGACCTACCGTTGGGAAAGAAGGCTGGTAGTTCAAGGTGGCTTTTCACTATCAAGTATCTAAGCAATGGAGATATTGAGAGGTACAAAGCCAGACTTGTTGCAAGAGGATTCACACAGACTTATGGAGACGACTACACAGAAACGTTTGCTCCTGTCGCCAAGCTGCATACAGTTAGAGTTGTTCTCTCATTGGCTACAAATCTGGATTGGGAGTTATGGCAAATGGATGTGAAGAATGCGTTCTTGCAAGGAGAACTTGAAGAAGAAGTGTACATGACTCCACCACCAGGCCTTGAAGACTCCATTGCTCCAGGAAAAGTTCTGCGGCTTAGAAAAGCTATCTATGGACTAAAGCAATCTCCAAGAGCTTGGTACCACAAACTGAGCTGTACTCTCGAAGAGAAAGGGTTCAAGAGATCTGAAGCTGATCACACATTGTTCACAGTCCAAAGTCCACGAGGAATCGTTGTAGTATTGGTCTACGTGGATGACCTTATCATTTCCGGCAATGATAAGGAAGGTATTCTTGAAACTAAAACCTATCTTAAAACTGTGTTTGATATCAAAGATCTTGGAGAACTAAAATATTTCCTAGGGATCGAAGTATGTCGCTCTTCGGAGGGCTTATTTCTATCACAAAGGAAGTATACTCTTGACTTGCTGAATGAGACAGGTAAAATGGGAGCAAAGCCAGCCAAAACTCCTCTTGCAGATGGCTACAAGGTCAAGCGAAAAGGGGAGAAAAAGGGCAAGGAGCTCGAAGAAGAAGATTCATTAGACAAACCATATGCAGATCCTCTCCAATACCGAAGACTAGTGGGTAAGCTTATCTATCTGACTTTAACAAGACCTGACTTATGTTTTGCTGTGAATCAGGTGAGTCAATACATGCAAAAACCCACAGTCTACCATTGGAATATGGTGGAGAGGATACTCAGATATCTAAAAGGGAGTCCGGGACAAGGCATATGGATGGGAAAGAATGAGAATGCCGAGATTGTTGGTTATTGTGATGCAGACTACGCTGGTGACACGAATGATAGGAAGTCAACCACTGGATATTGCACATTCATTGGAGGGAATTTGGTGACATGGAAGTCTAAGAAGCAGAAGGTAGTGTCATGGTCAAGTGCTGAATCCGAGTATAGAGCCATGAGGAAGCTCACAGAAGAACTCATTTGGCTTAAGGCACTACTCAGAGATCTAGGCATTGAAACCACAAGACCCATCACTATGCATTGTGATAATCAAGCTGCTATACACATTGCCAGCAACTCTGTGTTTCACGAGAGGACCAAGCACATAGAAGTTGATTGCCACAAAGTTCGAGAGAAGATCAAAGAAGGAGTCACACTACCATGTTTTACAAGAAGTGAAGATCAACTAGCAGACATCTTCACCAAAGCTGCGAGTCTTAAGGTTTGCAAACACATCTACAGCAAACTGGGGCTTGTGGATCCAACTCACCCTTGATCATATCCCCTACTCGTAGACGTTATGCTCTTTTCCTCATCACAGATTTTTTCCCAAGTGGTTTTTTCTATGATGAGGTTTTTACCGAGGTAACGCCTATGTAGGTCCAAGCTTAGTCTTTGTTCACCGACGGCTAAGCTTGAGGGGGAGTATTGAGAAAAGGCATTCTGTGCAGAAGGCTGGGTACTATTCATCCCGGGTACTATTCATCCCGACACCCGAGATTACTATTCATCCTGTGAGTGTTTGTCTTCATGTTCCAGCAATGTCACTATTCATCCCGTAAACTGCGTTTCGCTATTGCTATAGTTTTTTTATTTAGGGCTTCCTCCTTCCGCTATAAAAGGAGGAAACCTCTTTTTTCTTGTAACCTAACCTAATTTTCGTGCCTCTTATGGCTGAGAGAGAGCTGCCTCTAATTCTCTTGTTTTCATTGAATCTCTTCTCTAATTCTCTAGTTAATCCGCATAAATCTCATAAAATCTATAGAAGTACCTACTGATTTCATAATCCTTCAGATGGAGGAGGAATCATTGAGTCACCTAATTCTAGGAAGAGCATTCTTGGCTAGTGCTGGTGGAGTTATTGATGTCAAAAGAGGAAAAATTGATCTGAAGTTTGGGAAAGATTTGGTGATTAGGTTTGATATTGGTCAAGGACCCAGAAGTCACAACAGTCTGAAGCAGTTGTATGCTATTGAGGATTATTATCAGGAGCCTGATGTGATAACTAGTGGTCTTCCCAGTTACATTCCTCTCAGTGGTGAGATAGAAATCCCAAGTCCACCACCAGAATCTTTTTCTTGGATGAATCAGAAAGTTACCAAAGTGATGAGGAGATAGTCTACTTGAACAACTCGACACTTGAGAACCAGTTGAATTATTCAGCAAGGGAGACTGTGAAGGAGTTCAGTGATTCTGAATCTTACTCAGGAAGCACATCACCAGATCCAATCAGCATATCTCACGACAAGGCTATTATCTCTTTACAAGAAGCTGTTGGACTTTTGATCAAATAGGTTGACTATCTCAAGACCAAGGGTATAGAGCTTAAGAGGTTTGAGTATGGTTCCAGAGGTATGAGTGAACCTGAGAACAAGAGATGGTGGAAGATAGCAACTCTAGCCTTATCTTATGGAAAACCACCAAAGGACAACAAGGAAAGGACCTTAGAGTCTATTCCTGATCCACCACCTATCTAAGCTCTGTAAGCAAGTCAAGCTATGAGACTATAAACAAGCTCACGTGGAAGAAAATTCCATGACTATTTCTTGTATATAAAAGGTTTTTATCTTTCAAGTTATTGTTTATTTTGGTATTTTAATGCTTTTATCTAATGTCTAGTAATCTATGAATAGGTTGAAGAGTGCCATTGACCAAGGAGAATGCATAGCATGATCATTGAAAGAAGATCAAAAGCGATCCAGATTCGGACATGACCACACCACTCGACCCCGAGGTCGATTGGCCAGGTTTATTTTTGAATTTCTAACTTTTAATCTCAGTCATCCATTTGAACCTGATCTAAACCTTACTTTTGAAACCCTTCACAGCTTCATCCCCCTCAGAACTCAGTCTCTCATCTACTGTTTTAAAGAAAACCTTCTCAAAAGCAAAAACTTTATATTCTCTGAATTTTCAATTCAAATAACTCAATTCAGCAACCATGTCTGCTAATTCAAACACTCTTGACTCAACAATGTAAGTTTTCTGCATTCTGAAAAAAACGATTTCAATCAAAATCTTGTGTTTGGTTTTCAAAAGAAAAATTTTCAAAATCCTTCAACAAACCTTGATGCATATACCGTGAAATATGTTTATAAGGAACATAGAGTGTTTAGGAATGTAGATTGGTTCGAAATATAAAGATTGAAATCTTTCTGGGTTTGAATTTTTTTGTTCTTGAAGTTAAAATTTGAAAATAAGGAAATTGTGAAACTTTAATTGAGATATGCATTACCAATAGTATCACCAAATAACAATCACCACCTCTGTTTGAGCACATTGTTGATTTTGAACAAGAATCTAAATTTTAGAAGATTGATTAAATCATATCTGATTCTGATAATTCCTCAAATTGCAAACTGTTGTATTTCAAACATCAGCGTTTCTGACTAACCAGCATTGATTACAGTATAATTTCTATGAAAACTTGATTAGGAACTCAACTCGAGCTTATGACTCGATCTAAATGAGAAAGTTGTTCAAATATACCAAATCGACCACTTAGATCGAGTAGGTGGTCGAGTAGGTGAATAACGTGTAGCTTAACTTCGATGTTCATTGTTTCAGGGAAACCAATGCGTCAACAATAAGGATGACAAGGAGGAAGGCTGCAGAGGTGGCTCGTCAGCAAGAACTATCAAGGGAAAGAGTGCATATCACACAAGGGAAGAGAGTGCAGAATGAAGAAGAAGATGATGACAAAACAGAGACTGAGGATATGGAGGAAAGCGTTGGTGGAGAATCTGAGGGAGTGAGCCAACTAGGCCATGAGGAAATGCTGTTGGACTTGTTCAAAGGAATGAACTTTGTGGGAACAAGATACCAACATTGGCCAACAATGAATGCATTGGACATCACAAGGGAAGTGGAGCTGTTGCTTGAGCAGCATAACTTGTTGACACTTGTTTCTAACCCAAGGGAGGGCTATCAAGAGGAAACATGCCATTTCCTTAGCACTCTCCAGCTGAAATTGTACCAAGAATACACAATGGAGTTGGGGCAACTTGATATGCTGTATGGTTTCAACCAAGGGCCTGGAGTGCAAAAAATCTACAGCACCAGAGAATTAGATGAGCTCTGGCGGCTATTAGGAGGAAAAGGAAAGCACAAATCCTCAAGATCCAAAAGCTCAGAGATAAGAAGCCCAGGGATCAGGTACTTGCACAAAGTCATTGCTAACACCATGTTTGCAAGAAAGATCACTGGAGGAGTCAATGATGGGGAAATCAAGATGCTTGACAAAGCGCTTGAAAGCTTTGTAGTTTACACCTCGGCCAAGAATTAGAGGCTTGATAGGGGCATGTTGGCAGATAGAGCTGACACCGGAAACTCCATTGTACTGATCAGGCAACCCTTACCTATAAAGAGTATGCCACAAAGATGAACAAGATGTTAACCCAAGGAGATTTGGCAGTTGGTGGAATTATAACACCAATCCTCATAGTAGCTGGAGTTGAGCTTAAGGGCAAGAGGAAGGAACCACAGTGGATTGATATGGAGTATCTTCAAAACTCCTTCATTATAGAGAGGAATATGGTTCAGGTGAAGCATATTTACAATTTCAAACACCCACAAGCTGGAAAAGCCCAAGTCCTCTTACCACTGGACGATTTCCCCAAGCTACACCAAGGAGGAGAGGCTGATTTCATTCCTCCTACCAGTTGTATGTACAAGGCCAGAAATGATGATGCACCTTATGATCAAGTGTTAGGGGATTGGATGAAAGCATACAGGGAACCTGAGAGGTATTACTTTGATGAATCAGAGTGCAAGAATCTGAAGGAGGCCAACCCCAAGATAGGGCTTCTCCAGCAGTGGAACAAGTTCTAGGACAAAGCCATCAAGTCAATTGCAAAGACCATAAAAGTCATCTCAGGGCAGCTTAAGAGTTTGCAAAAGAAAGGTGAGATCTCAAGAGCTAAGGAGAGAAGCATATCTCCCACAGGAAGATCAATGAGGCATAGCTCAAGGTCCTCAGAAGAGAGGATGGCTCGCAGGGACAGGCCAAGGAAGAGAAGATCGGATCTAACAGATGAAGAGTTGGAGGCTCACACCTCTACTCGACCAGATGGGTCGAGTCCAGTGGTCGAGCTCAACCCCGGAGTGGAACCACCATTTGATCCAGAGCATCCGGGCTATTCCCACGTCCCTATGGAGGCTACCTACACCCAGGAGTCAATGGCCGCTTCTGTGGATGAATTCTTCACAGCTCCAACCTAGACAGATCCACCACAATGAGGTACCACACAACCCACACCATTGTATATACCACTTGCATAATTAGTTTGTTTTTATTTTTGCCTTTAAATCTCTCAGATAATCCTCTGAATTTTTATAACACAAGGGACTGTGTAATTTAAATTTGGGGGAGAGTCTGAGATATTCATCTAATCATGTTTTCTATTTTTTTTTCATAATCATCTAAGTGCATTTAAAAACCATAAAAATTTGAAAAATTTCTGAAAAAACAATTTTTAAAAAATAGAGTGTCATGTAGTTCATTTCCATAATTACGATTGAGTCTAGAATCATTCATACTATGATTGTTGCATTACGCAGGGGATAATGATGAATTTAAACCAAACCGCCTCATAATTAAAACTTTAATCTCAAAGCCATGGTTTCTAGTTGTTCAATGCTTGCATTTGATCTTGAAAACTAAGGCAGGACCATGTTTGGAATTAAAATTCACCATTCATACTTAAGTTAAAACTTGCTGTGAATAAAAAACTTTATCCCGAATTATAAGAACCTTATCGTAAATTTTAATTATCAAACTTAAACATTGTTTTTGAACTCATGGCTACCTTAAAATACTTGGATACTCTTATTCCTTTTTTTCACTCTTGTTTATCCAAGTTGTTCCCATCTTTGGAACAGTTCCAAATAATCACCAAACCTACATTCTTTTCAAACCATGAATTAATCTTGAGTTGAGGCCTATTTCCGGATTGAACTTAGGAGACAATGTGAGGTATAAGCCGACAGGAATAGCTTCTCATGTAGACTCTGGTTCACGATTTTTAGACCAGAATAGGATAGGAAGTTTGAACTAGGGGTTGGTTGATGTTTTGAGTGGTAAAAAGAGAGAAAAAGAGTGCTAAAAAATCTTTGGAAAGGATAAAACACCAAAAATACAATAATGAGTGTCTAGTAAAGGATCTGGATGATTATATTATGAAGATAGGCTCAGGAAATAGAAAAATAAAAGATAAGAGAACTGAAAAGATGTGACTCGATCACACAGCTCGACCAAGTGGTCGAGTAGGTACCTTAACCCATAAAAGAAAATTTTCCAGATCCGCTAGAAGAGTTAAAAAGAGTAAACATCCTTTCCTTAGAAAATAAAAAAGAGAGAAATAATCCTGAGTTGAGTGAAAACAATGTATTGCCTTGAGAGAAAAGAAAAATAAAGGCCGAAAAGCTAGGATATATTTCTAAGTATAGATTTAGGTAGAGTCAGTTGTGTGTTCTTGGGTAGATGAGAGTCTGCACCTGTATGCATTAGCTGGCTTTAACCTTTAGCATTCTCCCAAAGTTCAATCCATTCACTAAGAGATCCTTGTTTCTAATGCAGTTAAACCAGATGAAGAAGAGACCATTTTTGTCTCTTAAAACTTGTCCCTCAAAACCAAATGAGTTCTTAGCCAATGTTTAAATTGATCCACTATTCTCGCTTAATGAATGTTAAAGGGATAGAGTTCTTTGAATGCTTGTTGCGGCGTAGGATGAATTTAGAATCTTTTGTGATGAGCTCTAAGGTTTTGAAGTCTGGATAATCTGCATAGCATTCTGGAACTGTTACCCATGACATTGAGGTTAGTGGTTTAGTCATTTGGCATTGGTTCTGAATTCCCATTTTCAAACTACTTCTCCAATCAATCTTTTATTTGCTTAAGGGCAAGAAAAGGATAAGTTTGGGGGAGTTGATAACACTGTATTTTACCCATTTTAAGCATACATTTATCATCAATTTAGTTCATAATGATCCCATGTTTATACCATTATATGCATATTTCGCTTCCTATTGAGTTTTAGGGTCCTTTGCATTAGCTTTGCATATATATTGCATATTGTGGGTTATTTACAGGTAAAAATGGATGCTAAGGAAGCCTTGGAGCATTGAGGAGCAGGATAGGAGTTTTGGATTGGCTCAAGAAGAAGATCGAAGGAAGATGGAGGCTACTCGACCAGCCACTCGATCCCTATGGTCGAGTGGTATTTCCAGATTATTAGGGACTTTGTTTTGTCTTATCCTAAACCTTATCCTTAGTATAAAATCACATGTCTTAACCCTAGTAAAGGGTGTGCTTATTTTTAGACCTGATATTATCTCTCTCTGCCTCCTAATACTCTCTCTCTCTCTCTCTTGTTCGTCATTTTAGCTCTTAGTAAACCTTTTTATCTTTTTTTAATAAAATCAGTACGTGCATTTATTTATTTCAGCAAACCTTCTCATCTCAATCTGATCTATCTCATATGTCAAATTTAGATATTTCTGGGTATGCAAATTTAGGTTTAATTATAATTAGTGACTAGTTAACTTTAGGGTTATTAGGGATTGATTAGATTAGGGTGGATCTTGATTAATCTGGAAGGTTTGAATGTTCTTAAATGTTTTAAATCCTTTTGGGTGAGAGTTCTTAATGCTTATTCATTTTTGATCAACTTGAATATGATCTTAGATAGCTTCTTCACGACGGTGCTTGTAGGTTGTTTGATAGCTTTTTCCAGAGACATAGTTATATTACCCTGTAGAGAGTATGCTTCAATGGTGTTTGGGAACCCATGATACTCAAAGCTATTGTTAGGAAATTATGTTGGCTTAGGTAGGTTGATTCTTAAAGACTGTCCAATAGCTAGGATCTGGCAAAATCAGGTATGCCGAATTATTGGGTTCGAGATCATTCACTACGACAGTGGGTGTGATTGGTTTTGATATCTAACGTCAAAGGATTAGCCTTGAAATAGGTTGTGTTGGTTTAATACCCAGGTTATGAGAGTGATTCGATAGGCAATTGATTCATTCCTTTGATCCCTATCTCTCTATTATTGCATTAAACGTTAAGTTACAAGTTCCATTTAGTGATTATGTGCTTTAGTATTTCGACTCGACCACACCACTCGACTGTATCGATCGAGTGGCTTTCCACTTTTATTTTCCTGCTTTTTTTGTTTACTCTTTGTGCATTTGAATTGACATCTCAAGTGTTCATTGCTTTTATCTATTAGGTATTTGCACTTTTAGTCATTAGGTTGTTAGTTTCACAATTTTCTCTGATTTGGCTTAACTTAGTAGCATTGATACATTGTGATTGCTTGCACCAAACCCATTATGGATTGACACTTCATGTACTACAACATCAATGAGGAATTGAAACCCTCCATGCATTCTTAGAACTGAGAAAATATGTGTTTCAATATATCGTAACAAAGAGAGGGATTGAAGCCAACCCAAATCAAATAAACGTCTTTCTAACGATGCCACCCTCAAGTAATCAAAAAGAAGTGCAGCGTTTGATGGGGCAGATTGCTGCATTAAACAGATTTATATCTCGTTCAATACACATGTGTCTCCCGTTTTACCAACTACTAAAGGGCAAGAAAAAGCTAATGTGGGATGATAAATGTGACGATGCTTTTAAGCAGCTGAAATCATACCTAACGATCCCACTGGTGCTTTCCAAACCCTAGTTAGAGGAAAAATTATTTTTATATGTGTTTGTTTCAGAACATGCAGTTAGCGGAGTTATTGTACGGAGAGATAGAGGATAGCAGCGAACTATCTATTATATAAGCAAAAGTCAAACCAGTCCGGAGACCCGTTATACCATGATAGAAAAACTAGCACTTGCAGTTGTGGTTTCAGCACAGAAGGTAAGGCCCTATTTCAAATCACATCCAATAGAAGTATTGACATCACAACTACTGCAAACTATTCTACATAGTCCGAGTCAGTCCGGGCGTTTAGCAAAGTGGGCGATCAAATTAAGCGAGTACGAGATTGAGTAAAAGAATCAAACCAGTGCCAAAGCTCAGGTATTAGCCAACTTCCTAACTGAGTTACCTACCAGCGACACAAAAGTCAAACATAGCGACAAGGTGTGGAAACTTAGCGTCGATGGGTCATCTTCAAAACAAGGAGCTAGAGTTGGAATCAGCTGGGTAACCCCTACTGGCAAAGTCATTGAACAATCATTCCACCTTGCGTTCCCCATGTCGAATAACAAAGCAGAGTACGAGGCATTACTAGCCGGTCTCCGCCTCTCAAACGAAGTAGGAGCACAGGAAATAATAGCATACAGCGATTCCCAACTTATCGTGAACAAATATAAAGGCGAATATGAGGTGAAAACACTACGGCTGATGTTTTGGCTGTGTTAGCCTCCACATCCGATCCTACTTTGAAAAGGATTATTCCGGTTGAATGCATTGAGTCTCAAAGTATAACTGTAAAAGACGAAACTATGGCGGTAACCCGATCTCGCTCATGTGCTCAGACCTCCCAGACTTCTCAAACAGACTATCGATTACCTCAAAACAGTCTCCCAAAACAACAATGTGGGTGCCACCAAAGGTTAAAGATCCTACAATTATTACAGATAGGAACAAAACGTTAGCATCCGAGGTTGTTCCAATTCCAGAAGCAGAACATAACAAGGACGCTCCATCACCTCTGGTCACGAAACCTATCGATGAACGGCGAGACCAAGCTTTAATCCGGCTCTAGAATTATCAACAAGCAATCGCACGGTTACTATAATTTGAAGATAAAGAACCGACCTCTTTAAGTTGGCGATCTAGTTTTGCGTAAACTGTTCAAAAAAACTAAGGAAGTCGGAGCCGGAAAACATGGAATTAATTGGGAAGGTTCATATCAAGTAACTGTAGTAGTTCGTAATGGTTTTTTAGCAGAGCAGGATGGAGTCCTAGTTCGGAAGCCGTGGAATATTCTGAACTTAAAGAAATTTTATTCATAAAATATTACAATGTTCTAATGAACTACAATTTGGCTTGATCCCGACATGGGTACAGAGGCGCCTCGTTTAGAGCAGCTATTGATATTCAAAATATATTTGTTTAGTCATAATTAGATAGAGGAAATCTTCCTCACGGACTGGAAACAGCCAAAGCAGTTCGCAAGAGAAAGAGAAAGCAACGAGGAACGGTCAAGGAGACGCGTGGTCAAACTTTTCGCAGAAAATCTTGGCTCCTTGCCTCACTAATTCAACAATCCCACGCACATTTGGCGGCATGTAATGCCCAAATTCTTCAAAATTAAGTTCAATCCAGTCCGACGGATGAGCTTCGAGGACACATATTTCTCGGGAAATCTGGAACTGTTTCTTTTCCATATCTCAAACTCTCAACCTCAGCACTTCTTTCCCGATCAAGAAATTTATACTTAGCAACCAACTAATAAGACAAGGATTTAAGTTAGATGATTGGGAGGAAGGGAAAGTATGAATTCAAATCAGTTATTTACCTTTTCCATAAACCTCATTGCTGTTTTTTGCCCAGGAAGAGGTAGTTGCGCTATCAAGCCGCAAGGAATGGTCATCGGTGTTTCCCATCCTAAAGGATGAGAAAAAAAAACCATCCTTGGAGTTAAGTGCTGCGGTGGGATCATCGTGGAAGCAGATAACATTCGTAATACACATACCTTCATGCATAGGACAGCGGTATTCAGAAGCCATTTAGAACTGAGTGAAAGAGAAGCAAGAAGTGAAAAACACAAAGTACGAAAGGAATGAAGAAATTGGAGTTATGATCCGTAAATAATATAGTAATTTATCAAGCAAGACATGCCGGATTTTGCGCCTAGGAATCACCAAATAAAGGGATTTAATTTACGTAAATAACGTGGATCAAGATTTGGTATGACGATTTGGAGTAATTCATGAAATAAACGCGATAGATGCAATTAAATGAAACCGAGTTGCAAGTTAAAATTTAAGAAAAACGACCAGTTCAAGCAAGAGCAACAATGGGCCTAGGCCCAGCACAATAATAAAAAAAGTTATTATTACACTTAGGGTTTGGGCTCGGGAACAGTTTCCGTCATAGCCACGTCATCTTCTGGAGCAACCTCTTCCTTCGGCCCCGATGTTGAACCCTCGGTCGGTGCAGAGTCCGGAGCACCTTTCCGCTTGCCTGCCAACTTTTTCTCCCTCAGGTCTCGAAGGTAGGAGCGAAACACTTCGGGGATGAGAACGATAGAGTTAATACCGTTTCTTTCCCAAGTGAGGGGATTACTCTCCTGGCGGTGGATCCTCTTCTCAATCTTCCAGATCTTCTTCTCCAGAGACTTCTTTTTTTTTCTGAAGTATTGATGGTCACCGCATGCACCGTAGTGTTCAATCGCAAGCTAGAAAACGAATGAACATTCCGAATAAGTAATAATCAGAAGAAAATTAAGAGTAAAGGACTGAGAGATTTCCGTGGGCAAACCATATCCATGAAGATCATGGCCTCTTCCTTCTCTCTCCCAGCAAGAGTACTGATAAAGTGAGGGATACGGACCCTGCTCGGAAAGAATCCCTCACGTGAGGCCGGAGGAGGGCTCGATGGAGAATCAGAATCAGACGCATAGTGAGGGTAGTATCCGAAGGTGTCCATGATGAAGAAGATGAAGATGAAAAGGAAGGAGAAGAAGAAAGCAAAACAAGAGAAATCACAATGGAGATGGAAAAGAAATAAAAGGGATGTCAGAGGTACTAATTGAATAAGAAGAAATCTCAAACGATGGTTAGTTAATGAAAGTAATAATTGCTTCTCTAAAAGCACACACATGTTTCAGAACTCCAGTAAGGTTTAATGACACATACTATGTGAGTCATTAAAACCTAAGATGATACCCTAAGGGGTAAAAATTACCTAAAAAAGAGGCCCAATCTTTTTAACTAGTTTTTGGATAGACTCAGCCAATGCGAACAATGGTAGGGACCGCACGGTTATCTCTCTTGTTCCGAACTACTTAACAATTCAATAGCAAATATCGAATATACAAATCATATAATGAGTTTGTATGATATTCCGAACTGACAAAGCAATCAACAAGGACTCCTCTTATACTATAAAAGGTGCACCAAATACAAAGCTGAGCTCAGTCCTCGCTTAAAGCCGACCTCCATCCTCACACTTTTACCAAAAAAAGTGGATATAGTTTTTCGTTAAAAATGGTAAGGGTATGATCAACCCACTTTTCTCTTGAAAACAACTCGATTCAGAGTTTCTGAATAACTCGGACTTTGCAAACCCGATCAGATATAACCATCTAAAATTTAACTTTCTTAAATGAAAACGATTAACCAATATTTAAAACCCCCTTCGGCAAAAGCAAAACAAAAAGCAGAGATGAGTTTAACTAATTATGGGACATATCCCAAGTCAGGTGGACACAGCCACGCAATTAACAAGACTTAAAAGAGGTCAACCCTTAAAGGGTCTTCAACCATCTCAGATACAGGTTCCAAAGGAGGATCCGCAGTGACATTTATCTCTGGAGGATTGTCACAGACATTATGATCTGGAGACAGCTCCATAGGACAAGTTTCTGGTTCAGAAGGAGTAACTTCAGGAAGAATGCCTTCGGCCACGTCCTGAACATTCCAATAATACTAGTTATAATAGATAACACTATTCCCTAAGCCAAACGAGACTACTATTTGTTATAAGGGATCAATTTGATCCAAATTTATTGAATTGTACCTTATTAGTAGGAGCCGGTGGAGGGACATGAGCTTCAACAGGGGCCAACGAGGTTTATTCGACATGCAAGTCAAGATTGAGTTCAGGGAGAGGAGGAGAATCCGCGAAAGCAGCGGTGAACTGTTCCTGATCCAGGGGCACGACCACAATGTTTTTCAGCTCGGAAGTCGATTCAGCTAGCAAACTTGTCAGCTCGGCAATATCCTCGTTCGGGACAATCTTGCCTTCCTTAATCTTCTTAAGGAACACTAGATAACTCCCCATCTCATTGACATCAGCTTGAAGCATAGCGCGAGTTTTGACAGAACTGACATGTTTGGAAAGTTGGTTTAACAGAACTTTGCCACTCTCCTTTACCTCCTTCCGGGCCGAACTAGCAGTCTTCAGGATATCGTGGTCACGAAACTTGAGCAACGCATCATATTTCAGGGAAGTCACTTCAAGCTGCTCTCGCACAGAAACTGTTTCACGTATTGAGTTGCTGATTTAAAGCTAGAATGGCATTTCGTTCTGCGCGTAATACCGCGTACTTCTCTTTGTAACCCTTCGCCAAACTCTCGGCTACAGTACTAGAAACCTCAAATTTCTCCTTGAATTCGTTTTGTTCTTTCCTCAAGCGCTCGATCGTTGTCATGTCTCTTTCCTTAAGATCCGCCATGGCCTTCTCATGATCCGCGGTCATCTTTGCGGTAATTTCAGTCCCTATATAAAGGACATTTCATAGATAAGATTTTTGTAATAATGAACCATGTCATTGAAATCAGCAAGGGCCTATACGAACAAAGAATGTTAGAGATAACAAGATGAATAAGATAAATACCTGACCAGTGTGGCGAGCACGGTTCACAAAGATCTCGCAGGAGCCAGAGCGCCATTTATCAAAAGGAGGAAGAACGGTGCTACCTCAGTGTTGAAGGTTCCAAAAGACGCCGGCCATTGTTATTCCACTGAAAGCAAAAGTAATATATATTGAGGTAAAAGAACTAAGATAAGAGTTTGTGGAGTATATAAGAAGTATGTATCCAGAGTGGCTACAAGACCACCGGGTAATGAAGCAGACTTTGCC
Organism: Cardamine flexuosa; assembly: GCA_963555745.1. Lineage (NCBI taxonomy): Eukaryota > Viridiplantae > Streptophyta > Magnoliopsida > Brassicales > Brassicaceae > Cardamine > Cardamine flexuosa. Next base: position 18,122,011 of record OY743216.1, on the reverse strand, counting down.
CAAGAAGAGCAAGATGCAAGCAGAGTCTGGTTACTGGGATTACCAGAAGGAGGAGGTGGAGGCATTTCATTACGAGGTCTCGACTTGTCCCGAGCTGATGGGTCAGGTCCATAGACTCTCTTTTTATGCTTCAGCGATGAAATGGTTTGGTCCTTATCGACCTCAACAGGGGGAGGTGGGATAGGACGAGAAGAGATAGTAAGAAACAAGGGAAGATCTCCGATTAAGCTGGTCTTTCCCGAAGAACCAGCAATCAAGGCGTCGATCTTCACTTGGTGACGCTGTCCCACCACATCGGTCTCCTCGTTCAGACCTTTTAATTCAAGCTCTCTCTCTTTCCTCTCACGACGATTCAAATGGTTATTGGGAACAACTTCAGGAGCAGAGTTTAGGGCTCGGAGACTCCCACTCGTCATGAGTTTGCCGGACAAATGAATCCTTTCAAGGGTAAAGTCATTCCGAACGGTGTCTCCTCCAGTAACAACGGTGAAAAAGTCCAAGAATCTTTGCCAGGGAGCAGGACGGGGCTTGGATACTACAAGAAGAAAAAAATGGCGAATATTAAAATCAAGAAACCAGAAAGCAATAATTCAGAATACGATTATAAAAACATCTACCGGGGGATAAAGCCCATGAAGAGTACAACATACCAGATAAACCATTAACCGAAGCAGCGTTTATCTTAACAAACAACCTAGGTATATCTCTAATGTTCATCCTTATCAGGGAACCCATTGACCAGGGTTCTCTTAAGGTGGGGTTAACAGGTGTAGAGGCCATAGCCACCCTTATTAGATATCCGAACACTGAAAAGTTCCAAAAGGTCACCTGCACTCAGAGAAAATCCGGCCTCTGCTGCAACTGCGTGAAGAGAAAGAATGGCACGAAGCATGTTCGGTGTCATTTGCGGGAAAGCAAGCCCTAAGCCGTGAAGATAAAGGAGAAGAACTTCAGGAATAGGGAAGAAGAGACCACACCCGGTGAGATAGACCGAGTAGAGGCATAGCCAACCAGGTGATGTGTGTCAGGTTTTCCTCAAACAAAAATGGTGAGACTGCAAGTGCACAGCCAAATCGATTGTAGTACTTAAGGTATCGATCCCATAGAGACTAATAAGCTACGCAACAAGTTCATTAGAGAAGAATAAAGCTTAGACAAAATAAAAAAAGGTTTGTTTTAGTATCAATAGTGAACGAAATAGGAAGGAAATATGAATGTAAATATCAATGAATGAAGTGAAGGGCAGCAGGGAGTTCTCAAGGTATCATGGATCATATGCAAGGAAATCGAAAAGGGAATTTTCAGCTAATTATGCTCATGAACTCAAATTTCGATTAATGCATATAGCCTCCTAAAACAAGATATTTTGGTGGTCTAGAGGTTTCAATTCCTCAATCGGTGTAATACTTGAGGTGTCAATCCATAATGGGCATTATAAGCAATCATGATGTGATCTAGCAGTCTTAATCCAAGCCAAGCGTAGTGAAAAGGTGTGGTTTTCTAACAACCAAAGTGAATAAAAATCCAGTCGATCTGAAGGATCGAGTAGAACAGTCGAGTAGACTAAACGAACAATGCACTCGGTCAGATGGATCGAGTACACAGACCAAGTAAAGCTAAAGAACAGAAATGAAACTAAGATAAGAACTTGATGAACAAACGAAGTAGATAAACAGTATTGTGTAAACAGATTATGACTAAATAGGGATCAAAGGGATGAGATTAATCGACCTATAGATGCTGGTAAACCTTTCTGATACTTATCAAGCAACAACCAAATATACTTTGGGCTAATCCCTAGACAATGGTATTATAAAACAGCCTAATCCACTGTCGTGACAGAAGGCCTCAAGATCCACCATTGACACATCCGATTTTGCCAGGGCCACTATGATGAATCATGCATAAGGAACCAATCCATTAAAGCCAAAACACATTCCTACAGCCCGATTTTGCCAAGGTAGTGGATGTGGATCTCTGGAAAAAGTTCTTCCGATGAATCCACCAGTGTCGTGTAGGGTCCATTTGAGATCATGCTCCAATTGATCAGATAGGAGCAAGCACGGAGAACACTCACCCAAAAGGGATTTCCAATGAAAGCACATAATATAAGTTAATTAGATCATCCCTAATCTCCCTAATGAAACTACTCAGAAATTAAACTCATAATTGGATCTATGATCCGAAAATTTATCAAAGAAGACATGAGGATGAAGATCCTAGAGAGATAACCAAGAATGATTAAAGCAATAAACACAAATACCGATTATATTAAACAGAAATTAATGTTCAACTACAATAAAAACTTAAGAAAAACTAGAGAGAGAAAGTTGTGATTAAAACTCTAAGAACAAAGATAAAACAAGGTTCATGCTTGTATGCGGCGCACTGATCCAACAAGCAAACATTCAAAGCAAACTATCCCTTTAACATTGATTAAGCATGAACTGGTGAATCATGATATGCAAAAACTGTAACTCATTTGGTTGAGGGACAAAATCCCAGAAACTTCATCCTTGTTCTACACTTATGCTTAAAAGCTTTTCTTTTTCAATTTTTTGACTCAAGAACTGATTTTCTGTTTTCTTCTAAGGAGAGGATACTTTACTTTTTACTTCTAGCGGATTTGGGATTTTTTTATTTTTCACTAAGCTATGACTCGACCACTCACTCGAGTTGTCTGGTCGACTGGCTACTATGCGATTTTTTCTGTTTCTTTAACTGAGCCAACTTTTATCTTTTTCTTCCAAATCCTTTACTACACTCATTTTTGAACCTATCCTCTCCAAAGGCTTATGATTTCTAACAAACTCTTTTTTTTTCTTTTCTTTTCTTTTCTTTGACTCAAAACCCCAACTTATTCAAACTCTTAGCCTAAATCTGGTTCAAAAATTGTGAACCAGGGACTACATGAGAGGCTACTTCTGTCGGCAACACCTAACACTTTCTCTCTAATTCAATCCGGAAATAGGCCCCACTTCACTCAAGAATAACATATGGTCTGAAATGAAGTTTTGGGTTTTGTTTTTGTGAAACTGTCTCAATGGTGGAGACAGCTACTTGGATTAGCAAGAGTGGTAAAAGGTGAAAAATAATCCAAATATTTTGAGGTATCCATCAGTTAAAGTTTTAGAGCATATCATGATAATTAAGTTTTTCAGATTAGGTTCTAATTGATAGGGATAGTTTGACAAATCATAGTAAGCTTCAACCAAGTGAGAGTGCTAAATCTAAATTCCAAGCAAGGTGCAGCCTTAATTTTCAAACATAGACGAATGCATTAGACAACTTATAAATGTGGTATTGAAATTATATGTTTGGTTCTTAAGCTTTTTACAATTTGACTCATCATTATCCCCTATGCATATTTACAATCCTAAGCGAAATTCTAAAAATCAATTCTAAAATGATAATGCAACTACATGACACTATGTTTTTGTAAAATAGTTTTCTGAAAATTTTCAAAATTTTAAGGTTTTTCAATGCACTAAGATGATGCAAATTTGAATAAGAAAATAAGGAAATATATCAAATACGTTTCTCAAACCTTCCCCCAAACTTAAATTACACAGTCCCTTGTGTAAAATGAATTCAAGAGATGATTTGAGAGACTAAAACAAAAGAGAACAAAAAATGCAATGATATAAACAATGATATAAACAATGATAAAGAAGTGGGGTGGTACCTCATTCTTGTGGAGTGAAGAAGGCATCTGTGTTAGCCTCCATGCTCTCCTGAGTGTATGCTGGAACTGTAGTGGTGAGAGGATCGGCTGCGGGGTGCAACTCAAGTGGTCCACTCGACCCAGCAGTCGAGTGGTCTGTCATATATCGTGCACTCTACCCAGTGTGGTCGAGTGGTTCGCTCTGATAGTACCCTGGGTAAGGTGGAAGCTCTGCGCCCTGATCATAACGTGGGTATGGATCGACATGTGCACTTGGGTTTAAACCCTGATATCACTCGAGTGGCTTACTCGACCTAGGTGGTCGATTGGCTTCGATTGGGGACGAATGCTCTATATTCTCTTTGGGGTGATCTGGGCGCCTCTTTCTCTCCTTCTGCTCAGCCGAAGTTCTTCTAGATGAGCCAGCACTAAACTTCCTCTCAGCTGCTGCCAAGCGGCTGGTGATCCCCTTCATTGTGGTATTCATTCCACTCTTGAAATTGCTGAATTGCTTGTCGTACCACTTGCACCACTTTTGAAGTGTGGAGATCTTATGATTAGCCTCCCTTAGGCTTTTGCACTCTGTCTCCTCAAAATAAAAACCTCTCTGGAGCTTGCACACTCCCCATGAAGTCTTGAAACGTTTCATCTTCTTGGAGTCTAACTACCTCATCAGAGAAGTAGAGATCTCTGACTGGTGGTACAAAGAGGACACTACGGTCACCGTCATCTGCATAGAGCTTGGCTAGACCTCCATAAGATAGCAAAATCTTCGCCTTGCTGCTCTTGGAGTGTGAGAAGTTGTAGATGTACTTCTCCCCAACCTTTGCACCAATAGTCTGAGTGTCCTTCATGTGATCCAAGTCCATCAGAGTGTATGGTGTGGGTGCTGATATGAGCTCAACTCTAACAGCCTCTAAAAATGGGGTAACAATCCCTCCCACTGTGAACTCTGCCTTGTTCAGCATCTTGTCATTGTTTACAGCAGTAGCTCTGTAGCTCATGAGGTGTCTCACCAAAACGATGGAGTTCCCTGTATAGGCTGTATCTCCTCGCATCTCAATCCCATTTTCCCGGTCCTCCTCTGATGAGTAGATGAGGTAGTCGCAAAGAGCCTTGTCCAGCATCTTTAACTCACTCTCATTCACTGGTCCCTGTGGCCTTCTTTGCAAACATCGTGTTTGCGAGAGTCCTGTCGAGGTATCTCACTGCGGGGTGCCTGATCTCACTGCTCTTAGCTCTAGCAGACTGATAGTGCTCCCTTCCTCCAAGCACTAACCACAACTCATTCAGCTCTTTCTTATCAAAGTCTTGAGCTTGCCTTGTTCCTCTGCAGAAATCAAACGGATGTTGACCACACTCAGGGGCAGCTGATAGTCTATTCCTATGACTCTGAAGCTTACATGCCCCATCTCTGTTGTACCAGCCATGCCTCTCGTCTCATAGTGGTCTCATTCTTGAAACCATCTCGAGGGCTGTGGGTGAGTCCCACTATGTCAGCAGAGTCATAGAGCTTCCCCACCTCTCTGCAAATTCCCAGAGCTTGCATGGTAGGGCGATCTGGGTATCTAGTCCCAAGGAACTTCACCCTCTCCAGGATGGAGATGAGCTTAGCTTCCTCAGAGGTTTCAGCCTGGATTTCCTCTGAGCTCTCGAAACCATCTTCCTCACTGTTCCTTCTCACTGATTCCTCTTGTTGAACCCTTTTTCCCTTAGCCTTGTCTTGCCGTGACCCAGATGGTCGAGTGGCTCGTGCTGCGGTTTGACTTCTTGTTACCCTTGTCCTTGTAGTGCCAGTGCTCTTGAAACGAATTCACAAATCAAAAATTTAGCAAAAAATGTGGACCACTCGACCCAGCCACTCGAGTGGGCAAAAAATTCCAAATAAAATTTTGCCCAACTTGACCCACTCGAGTGCTTTGATCGAGTAACTAAATTAACAATCATATGCATCCAATTTCAAGCCTAGCAAGGATCTAAACAACTTATGCTCAAAATTTTCCCAAAATCATCAAGTTCAAAAATTTCTAAAACTTGTGCAATTTCAACAATGATGATCAATGTGGGTTTTCCAATTATCAAACAATCAATAGCTAAACCGAAATTCGTCCTAAGGCTACAAAAAATTTTCGAAAAATTTTCAAGTGCACCTTTAAGAACAATATTTCGATTTTAAGCAATTTCAACCATTTAAATTCATTGCATACTCATTCTGATTCCTTACACTACTCTAATCAACCGATTATAACTACATGCAAGCCAAAAAAAATTCAAAAATTTCAAAAAATTTTGAACCCTGATTTTCGCAAAAACGGGTTCAAAGGGTTTAAAAACTTACAAGTGAATCTCGGAATTGCTATAGTAGTGAGACATGATTGAAATTCGGTTGAAAACTTTGATGATTTTAGTGAAAATTTTTAGAGAGAAGGTATAGAGTTTTCCGCTTTCTAAAGAGATGTAAATCGTTTCCCGAAATTTTGGTGTGGTCGAGTGACTTTTCGAAAATTTGGCTGACACTTTTGAAACTCCATTTCGACTCATACTCAGCTCCTATCCTCTCTTGAAACTCACAACATTTAGAAAACACATTAAAAATAACAAAATTCAAAAAGACATAAGGAAAATCAAAGCTAGTATATACAATGATAGACATGGGAATTCCCCCCCAAGTGAGCTTGTTTAAAGTCACTTAGCTTGACTCTCACTCTTTTTAGGCAGGTGGAAGGTCATCGAGAGACTGTGTTGACCCTTTTGGACTCAGCTTCTCTATTATGAAGGTTGATGCCATGATAGCGTGATAGAAGCTATCACTCATTCCTGGTGGCTTGGGCCTCCTTCTTCCCATCTCTGGTGGGGTTTGTTGAGCTTCTTTGAGCTTGAAAAGATTCTGGAGCTTGTTGAGCCTCTTTGAGTTTAAGAACTTCCTTCTCAAGCCTGTCCACCTTTTCTGCCAATTCAACAACAACACCTTGTAGAGCAAGGATTGTGCTCTGGTCCGATGCTGGTGTTGTGAGTGGGTATGTTGAGTTGCTCTTCCCTGTACAAAAATATTCCTGGTCCGAGTACCAAATCAAACCAGGTGGTTTCGTAGGGGTCGGCTGTGCTCTCTGGTGATGACTCGAGTGGTCACTTGACCTAGCACTCGAGTGGAGTGGTCGAATATGCCATGTGCTGTCTTCATCAGAGTCACCTTGTACTACAAATGTATCAAACTTCTGCACTGCTCCATCAGAGTGACTACCTATGGTGACTGTGAACCCTGGAGGTCTGGATGGTGTCTGAGAGTACGGTTCAAACATTTCCATGTTTGTCTTTTCATAGCGCTCAACTTCTTCCATGTAAAAGAGCTGTCTCTCGAAAGCTAGGTTCTTCAAGCCGTAAGAGGTGTCAAAACGCATCACCAAGTCATTACCGGTTCGAAGAACAATTTCACCATTTTTGGTGTTTATAACAGCTCCAGAAGATGCTAAGAATGGTCTTCCTAGTATGAGGGGATCCATTGGCTCTTTTTCCATCTTCATCACTATGAAGTCAGTAGGGATTTCCATGTTTCCTACTCTCAGAGGGACATTTTCTAGCAAGCCATGGGAAAATCAGATGGTTCTGTCAGGCAGGACTAGAGACGTGGTGCTTGGCAGAAATTTGTGATAGCCTAGCTTTCCTATCACAGACAATGGCATTATGCTGACTGAAGCGCCGAGATCACAGAGAGAGTTCTAGAAAGTCTGGTTTCTGATGGTGTAGGGTATTGTGAAAGTTCCAGGATCCGACAGCTTCTTTTGCACTACTACATTCTGTTGTGTGATCATCTTACACTCATAGGCCTTAGCAGCTGATGCTCTCTTATCTTGAATTTTCTTCAACGCTCTTTTTCTCAAACCACTCTCAAAGGGTCCAAGTGACTTCACAACTTCATCCCAAGTTCTATGGTCTTATTAGAGGCTGATGCAGCACTGGACTCAACAAACTATAGTCTGTTATTGAGAACCTCAATCTTATGGTTCAAATCATCATAAGAGGAATCGATGTGAGTTCTGAGTTCAGTGAACCTCTTTGACGTCTCATGAGTAGCAGTATTCTGGCCTTGAAGAATTGGAGTAAAAGAGGCTTAAGGTCACCATCAGCTTGTGGAGGTGGTCTTGGAGCAAATCCAGGTGGATTGTTTTGGCCTGGAGCCTGTGGCACAAAAGGCTTGTTTTGGCTTGAGTTCTGAGTAGGGTAGACTTGATCCTGAGGGTTGGCTACATTGGGATTCCTACAGGAGAGATTAGGATTGTTCCTATAGTTGATGTACCCTCTATTGAAACCAGCTTGATTCTGTATATACAGGATCTCTTCAACCTGATCATCTTCACCTTCCTGAGCCTGAGTAGTAGAAACTTCACCAACAAAGTTTACAATTTCTGCTGAGCCAGGATGAGCTTGTCAAGTTTCTCACTAACAGACTGGATCTCTTGCTTGGTCTTATCAGAAGACGAAGATGGTCCTCTAACTGATCTGTCGAAGTCCTCACTGTAATTTCCATCAGCGACTGCGAGGTTCTCCACTAGCTCCCAGCCAGTGACAACATCTCTATTGAGGAAATTTGCATTACTGGTTTTATCCAATAGCATTCTGATCTTTGGGCTTACCCCTCTGTAGAGCGTACTGAGCAAAGACTCCTTGGTGAAACCATGGTGAGGACACTAGGGATGGAAATCATTGGATCGCAAACACTCTGTTCTATTGCAGCTATCAACTAGCAATTTCATCACAGGACTACCCTAGACAACAGACTTCATACCCATCTATCCATGGTTCGTGGTAGAGAGCCCCAAGACCCAACCCAGTCAGCGTAGTGTGAGGAGTCGGATCGGGCATGAAGAATCAGCATATTAAACTCGAGAAGTGTTCATAACAAGTGAATAGGTGGAGTCGTGACATAAATCAATGTCTGATGCATCCACCCTCACGCTATTGTACTATAAACCCCAGAAAAAGTCTATCCAATGGCTCAAGGCATGGTTCATGCTCATGAGGCCATCTAGGATCATGTTCTCCTTGATCAAGGGAGAACAAGCATTAAAATCACTCACCCAAGAGGGAGTCGAAACTGAGTGATGATCAGACTATCTAAGTAATAACAAAACAGAGAGAAGCTACCCTAATCCATCCCCAAAAATCCTAACTTTACTACTCACACAAGGTGATCATAGCTGGGGTCTGAAACCCAGAAATGATTAAACTTTTCATATGAGATAGCCTATGATCTAGTGAGCAAAGTTGGAGAAGAAATCGTATGAAAATACTAATTTTATTAAAATATCTCAAAGTTACAAAGTTGCTGGAAAATAAAAAATTATCAAGAACAGCAAGAACAAGAGAGAGAAAAATGAGAGAAAATCTAAAAACTACTAAGTCAGAGCGCTGCTATTCGATTCTCCCTAATTAGATTTAATGAGGCACTTTTATACATAGTGTCCAGCGCTTATTACATTTTGCGAGTTTTTAGGAGAAAAAGTCGGAGAGTGCCCACTCGACCTAGCAGTCAAGTGGTGTGGTCGAGTGGTGTGGTGCTGAAGTTCAAGGAGCCTGTGATGCTGAGGTCGAGAGTGCCTGTCTGAAAGTGCTTCACTTGAGTGGTCTGGTCGACTGGGCCTGTCTGAGAGTGCTTCACTCGAGTGGTGTGGTCGAGTGAGTCTGTCTCAGAGTGCTTCACTCGAGTGGTGAGATTTTAAAGAGATTAGATGCGGAAATAAGGACAGAGATTAGATGAACTAGAGAGAAAGAGAGGTTCAGCCATTTTCTTCTTTAAGCCTGTGGAGGCAAGAATTGTGTTAGGTTACAAGAAAAAAGGGGTTTCCTCCTTTTATAGAAGAAGGAGGAAGCCCTAAATAAAAGAAAACTGCAGCAATAGTGAAACGCAGTTTAAGACTCACGAGATGAATAGTAATCTCGGGTCTCGGGATGAATAGTACCCGGCCTTCTGCACGGAATGCCTTTTTTCAATACGAAGACTCACGGGATGAATAGTAATCTCAGGTCTCGGGATGAATAAAACCCGGCCTTCTGCACGGAATGCCTTTTCTCAATACTCCCCCTCAAGCTTAGCCATCGGTGAACAAAGACTAAGCTTGGACCTACATAGGCGTTATCTCGGTAAAAACCTCATCATAGAATAAACCACTTGGGAAAAAATCTGTGATGCGGAAAAGAGCATAAAGTCTACGAGTAGGGGATATGATCAAGGGTGAGTTGGATCCACAAGCCCTAGTTTGCTGTAGATGTGTTTGCAAACCTTAAGACTCGCAGCTTTGGTGAAGATGTCTGCTAGTTGATCTTCACTTCTTGTAAAGCATGGTAGTGTGACTCCTTCTTTGATCTTCTCTCGAACTTTGTGGCAGTCAACTTCTATGTGCTTGGTCCTCTAGTGAAACACAGAGTTGCTGGTAATGTGTATAGCCGCTTGATTGTCACAATGCATAGTGATGGGTCTTGTGGTTTCAATGCCTAGATCTCTGAGTACTGCCTTAAGCCAAATGAGTTCTTCCGTGAGCTTCCTCATTGCTCTATACTCGGATTCAGCACTTGAACATGACACTACCTTCTGCTTCTTAGACTTCCATGTCACCAAATTCCCTCCAATGAATGTGCAATATCCAGTGATTGACTTCCTATCATTTGTGTCACCAGCGTAGTCTGCATCACAATAACCAACAATCTCAACATTCTCATTCTTTCCCATCCATATGCCTTGTCCCGGACTCCCTTTTAGATATCTGAGTATCCTCTCCACCATATTCCAATGGTAGACTGTGGGTTTCTGCATGTATTGACTCACCTGATTCACAGCAAAACATAAGTCAGGTCTTGTTAAAGTCAGATAGATAAGCTTACCCACTAGTCTTCGGTATTGGAGAGGATCTGCATATGGTTTGTCTAATGGATCTTCTTCTTCGAGCTCCTTGCCCTTTTTCTCCCCCTTTCGCTTGACCTTGTAGCCATCTGAAAGAGGAGTTTTGGCTGACTTTGCTCCTATTTTACCTGTCTCATTCAGCAAGTCAAGAGTATACTTCCTTTGTGATAGAAATAAGCCCTCCGAAGAGCGACATACTTCGATCCCTAGGAAATATTTTAGTTCTCCAAGAACTTTGATATCAAACACAGTTTTAAGATAGGTTTTAGTTTCGAGAATACCTTCCTTATCATTGCCGGAAATGCTAAGGTCATCCACGTAGACCAATACTACAACAATTCCTCGTGGACTGTGGACTGTGAACAATGTGTGATCAGCTTCAGATCTCTTGAACCCTTTCTCTTCGAGAGTACAGCTCAGTTTGTGGTACCAAGCTCTTGGAGATTGCTTTAGTCCATAGATGGCTTTTCTAAGCCGCAGAACTTTTCCTGGAGCAATGGAGTCTTCAAGGCCTGGTGGTGGAGTCATGTACACTTCTTCTTCAAGTTCTCCTTGCAAGAACGCATTCTTCACATCCATTTGCCATAACTCCCAATCCAGATTTGTAGCCAATGAGAGAACAACTCTAACTGTATGCAGCTTGGCGACTGGAGCAAACGTTTCTGTGTAGTCGTCTCCATAAGTCTGTGTGAATCCTCTTGCAACAAGTCTGGCTTTGTACCTCTCAACATCTCCATTGCTCAGATACTTGATAGTGAAAAGCCACCTTGAACTAACAGCCTTCTTTCCCAACGGTAGGTCGGCTTCATCCCATGTATGATTCCTTTCCATAGCCCCAACCTCATTATCCACTGCTCCAAGCCATTCGTTACTCCCTTTGGCTTCTTCATAACTCTGTGGAATCCATTGAGCTTCAACTTTCCCAAGGAAGGCTTGATGAGCAGTTGGCAACAGGTCAAGCGAACACACAGCTTGTATAGGATGTGCCACAGCTTGGTTGTTGAAATAGACTCTAGTGACCTTCCAATGTTCGGGTCCAAACCTCTGTCTAGTGCTTCTCCGAAGAGGAGGTGGCGGTGGAGGAGGAGGAGTTTTTGTTTCATTTCCAACCTCATCATGGTGATCCTCTTGAACCACATCTTCAGTCATACCATCCTCATCTTGAACTTGGTCTTTTTCCCTGTCAAGTGGGTTTGGTTCCGGCTGAGTGTGCTCAGTGGTATCAGTTTCTTCCATGGGGTTTGGAGCAGCCTGTGTATTCCCAAGGTCAGTATTGGGTTGATCTTCTGTAGTCTCCACTCCTTGTTGGTTGGTTTCGACATTATCAGATTGTTCTTCTCTCCGAGGAGGAGGATTCCCAAGATGACTAAGGAGATGTTGGAGACTAGCGGCTCTATCTGATGGTGATCTTGCCAAATCTTTCAAACTCCCCCAATCCTTCTTGTCGTAATACCCTTGGTGCTCAATGAACTTGACATCTCTTGACACAATTGTTCTGTTCTTTGAGAGGTCATAGCACTTGTAGCCCTTTTGAGTAGTAGAGTAGCCTAGGAACATGCATTTTGTGCTCTTAGCTTCAAGCTTGTCCCTTAGTTCACCTGGTCTCAGTACAAAACAAACGCAACCAAACACTCGTAAGTGATCAATAGATGGTTTGGTTTGGTTCAATACCTCAAATGGTGATAAATCAGTTAGGATCCTTGTTGGTGTCCTATTTATCAGGTAACAAGCTGCCATGACAGCATCACTCCAGAATCTCTTTGGAACATTGGTATTAAACATCATGGATCGTGCAACTTCCATAAGATGCCGATTCTTCCTCTCAGCTACACCATTTTGTTGAGGTGTATACGGGCAGCTAGTTTGGTGTATGATCCCATGTCTTGCTAAGTGATCTTTGAACTTGTGACTAGTGTATTCCCCCCCATTATCAGACCTGAATACCTTGATCTTGACATTAAACTGGTTAGTAACATATGATTGAAAATTAACAAATGCATCATATATTCTATCCTTAGATGCAAGCAGTGTGACCCATGTATATTTCGATTTCTCATCAATAAATGTAACATAGTATTTATTATTGTCTCTAGATAAACATGGGGCAGTCCAAACATCTGAATGCACAAGATCAAAACATTTTTCATAGAAAGTTGAACACTTAGGAAAAACAGTTTTACAATGCTTTCCTAGAATACATGCTTCACAGTTCATATGATTAAAGACAACATGGGGTAACATAATCTCTAAAGCCCTAGCATGAGGGTGACCAAGTCTATCATGCCACAGTTTATTTGGGCTAACAGCATAACAAGATTGACAAGAAAGAGAAGTAGATTTTGTTGCCGGAAATCCTCAAAAACATATAAGTCACCGTTAGTGTTCCCTTCTCCCAGAACTTTTCCACTCTCAATATCCTGAAAATGAAAGCTATTAGGGCCAAATATAGCATAGCAATTAAGATCATTTGTAGCTCTTTTTACTGAGACAAGATTAGAGGTGAACTCAGGCATGAAGAACGCTTTAGAGGTCTTATCACAAGGTTTTAAATCACCTACTCCTCTTATGGGGATCCTATCACCATTTGCAATTATCACATTTCCATTAATAGGTTTAACATTATTAATGAGGTTAGGGTTACTAATCATATGATGAGAAGCCCCAGAATCAATAATCAATGTTTTATTTTGTGATTTAGGTAAAGAAGCAAAGTGAGTGATACCGGCTTCTTTATTGGTAAGGGCAGCAATGGAATTGATGAGAGCTTCAAGGTCCGACTTCCTAACAACATCATTGGAGTAGGCAACCATAGCCAGTTCATCTCCTTGTCTAGATGGTCCGGCCTGAGCTTGCTCAGTTGAGGCTTCTTGAGAGTAGTTCGCTTGAACCTTGAACTTTGCTGGCTTAAGATGTGGATGTAGTATCCAACATTTATCCTTGATATGGCCTCTCTTCTTGCAGTGATCACACACAAGAATCTTCCTATCTTCAGACTTGAAAGTAACTTTGTGTGCCATGACCATTTCCCCTTTGCGACTGAAGAGACCTACTGAGCCTTGTTCACGTTGGATTTGAGAGCACACCTCATCTAAGCTTGGTAACTTCTCAGCTCTAAGGATGTGCTTGATGAGATCATTGTAAGCTGGGTTCAATGTGAGAAGCAGACCAAATACCCTATCTTGTTCACCCCTTTCCTTGAGAGCACTTGGATCCACCGAGAAAGGTCTTAGCATCTCGAGTTCAGCCCACATTGATCTGAATTTTCCAAAGTGTTTTGTGAAGTCAAGATCTTCTTGGCTGAGATTGTTGATAGCTTTCTTGACTTCAAACACTCGGGTAAGATTGGAGACATTTCCATAGACATTCTTTAGTGTGTCCCACAGCTCCTTTGCGGTCTCACAATAAGAATAAGCTTCAAGTATTGCGGCTTCAAGTGAGTTTTGAAGTAGTCCAAGAACCCCCTGATCTTCTTGAAACCATTTGCCATCTTCAGAACTTGGATCTCCACTGATCTCTTTTCCATCTTCATCTGTGATTACTTTCTTATCTTGGGTTTCAATGTGATTCCAAAGACCACGACCACACAGATTTGTCTTGGTGGTTCTAGCCCAGAGTAAGTAGTTCACACCTTTGAGAGTAACTGGTATAGGAACAGATTTTGAAGAATCCATGCTTCAGCGTTTCTTCTAACCAACGCACCAACAAATTCCCAGATTGATCCTAACTTCCCAAGCAACCAACAAGACTAGAATTGTATGAACTAAGTTTTAAGTGAAGTAGAACAGAGATGATTTTACCAAATAAAGCAGAGAAAGATTACAACTTTGCTGAGAAATCACAAGTTCTGTTGGTGTCACTGTTGCTACAGTACCACCGAAAATCTGTCAAAACCAGAAGAGAGCTGAAGATCTATAGAGCCAGCAATGGAGATTAATCTGCTGAGACAGGACAGAGATCTGCTGAGATCTTCAAGTATTGACAAGAAGAACAAACAAATTTCGGAATTGAGAACTTGAAACAAAAACACGAAAATGGCTGTGGTGTGTAGAGAAGAGAATAGTAACTGAGGAGAAATCAAGAGAATAGCTAGAAATGATTGAATACAAACAGAGAATCAGTAACCTGCTCTGATACCATGAGATTTTAAAGAGATTAGATGCGGAAATAAGGACAGAGATTAGATGAACTAGAGAGAAAGAGAGGTTCAACCATTTTCTTCTTTAAGCCTATGGAGGCAAGAATTGTGTTAGGTTACAAGAAAAAAGGGGTTTCCTCCTTTTATAGAAGAAGGAGGAAGCCCTAAATAAAAGAAAACTGCAGCAATAGTGAAACGCAGTTTAAGACTCACGGGATGAATAGTAATCTCGGGTCTTGGGATGAATAGTACCCGGCTTTCTGCACGGAATGCCTTTTCTCAATACGAAGACTCACGGGATGAATAGTAATCTCGGGTCTTGGGATGAATAGTACCCGGGATGAATAGTACCCGGCCTTCTGCACGGAATGCCTTTTCTCAATAAGTGGTCTGGTCGAGTGAGCCATCCGTCTTCTCTGCAATCTTCACTCGACTCCATAGGGCTCTACTTCACATCTTCACTTCATGAGCTAAAATCCAAGTATGCTCCATATGCTCCATAAGTACCTGATAAAACCCCAAATATGCAAAATGCATGCAATGCGTATACAGAAATATGAAACATCCTATATGAGGCATAAATGCACCAAATGGTATAAACAATGGATGAAATCTACTCTAGAGTATGATAAAAAAACTAGTAAAAACGTGTATAAAAGTGGTGTTATCAACCAGTTTTTTATCATGCCTTAGTGTATATTGTATCCATTGTTTATACCATTTTGTGCATTTATCCTTCCTATAGGAGTTTAGTGTTTTTGTATAGGCATTGCATGTATTTTGCATATTTGGGGTCTTATCAGGTACTTATGGGGCATATGGAGCATACTTGGATTTTGGCTCATAGAGTGGAGATGTGCAGTCAAGCCCTATGGACTCCAGGATTGCAGAGAAGAAAAATGGCTCACTCGACCAGACTACTCTACCAGGCACTCGAGTGAGCACTCAAGACAGGCTACTCGACCAGGCACTCGAGTGAGCACTCAAGACAGGCTACTAGACCTCAGCATCACAGGCTCACTAGACTTCAGCACCACCTGCCTACTCGAGTGACCACTCAACCACCCCACTCGACTGATGGGTCGAGTGGGCACTCTCCGACTATTTCTCTTAAAAACTCGCAAAATGTAATAACCGCTTTTTACTAGGTATAAAAGCGCCTCATTAAACCTAATTAGAGAGGATCGAATAGCGCCGCTTTGGCTTAGTAATTTTTAGGTTTAGCTCTTGTTTTTCTCTCTCTTGTTCTTGTTGTTCTTCATAGTTCTTCATTTTTCTGCAACTTTGTAACTTTGATAACTTTTTATAAGATCAGTACTTGCATTTTATTTCTTCTTCAACCTTGCTCACAAGATCATAGGCTATCACATATGTCAAGCTTAGGCTTTTTTGGGTTTCGGACCCTAGCTATGATTTTCGTGTGTGGGTAGTAAAGTTGAGATTTTTGGGGATACATTAGGGTAGCTTCTCTCTGTTTTGTTATTGCTTTGATAGGTTGATCATCACTCAGTTTCGACTCTCTCTTGGGTGAGTTATTTTAATGCTTGTCTCCCCTGATCAAGGAGAACATGATTTTAGATGGTCTCATGAGCACGACCCATGCCTTGAGCCATTAGATAGACTTTTTCCGGGGTTTAGAGTACAATAGCGTGAGTGTGGATGCATCAGACATTAATTTATGTCACGAACCCACCTGTTCACTTGTAATGAACTCTTCTCGACCTGAATAGGCTGATTCTTTATGCCTGATCCAACTCCTCACACTATGCTGACTAGGTTAGGTCTTGGGGCTCTCTACGACGAACAATGGATTGAGCTGGTTCTGAAGTCTGTTTTCTAAGGTAGTCTTGTGATGAAATTGCTAGTTGAGAGCTGAAATAGAACAGAGTGTTTGCGATCCTGTGATTTCCATCCCTAGAGTCCCTGTTTTTCCCCATAGTTCACAGCTTGATTAGTATTCGTTCACTGTAGTTTTTCTCTGTTTTTACTGTAGCACTCGACCACCTTACTCGACTGCTTAGGTCGAGTGGTTAGTTCAACTTAGTTTTCTGTGATTTTGCTTGTTTAATTCCACGATGTGCTAAAGTGTGACAGACTTTAGTACCTCTAGTATCAATTAGGGTTTTTAGTAGATTTCTCATTTAGACTGCTAGTACCACACCCTTTTGATAATATTTCTTGAATAGCAAGCCTTAATAATCTGCTAGTTGCTGTAGACTACTCTTGATTGGTTCAACATAGTTACTAAACTCTTACCACTATACTACAATTGATTAGAAACTATGTATTTTGCCTCTCTAGCCTTAGGTAGATTGCTTGGCTGTCTTTCTTTGCTTAGAATAGTTAAAATCTTAGTTTCAATTTGGCGTTCTCTGGAGCTGTTATTGACACCAAGAGTGGTGAAATAGTTCTTCCAACCGGCAATGACTTGGTGATGTGTTTTGATACCTCTTCTGGCTTGAAGAACCCTACTTATGAGACACAGCTTTTCTACATGGAAGAAGTTGAGCACTATGAAAACACAAACTTTGGAAAGTTTGAACAGTACTCTCCGACACCATCTAGACCTCTAGGGTTCACAGTCACCATGGGTAGTTACTTGGATGAAGCAGTGCACAAGTTTGATGCGTTTGTATTAGAAGGTGACTCTGATGAAGACAGCACAGGGGACACTCGACTGGTCCACTCGACTGCTACATCGAGTGACCACTCGAGTCATCACCAGAGAGCACAGCCGACCCCTACGAAACCACATGGTTCGATTTGGTACTCGGACCAGGAATATTTTTGTACAGGGAAAAACAACTCAACATACCCACTCACAACACCAGGATCAGACAAGAGCACAATCCTTGCTCTACAAGATGTTGTTGTTGAGTTGGCAGAGAAGGGGGACAGACTTGAGAAGGAAGTCCTGAAGCTCAAAGAGGCTCAAAAGGTTCCAGAGGCTATCAAGCTCAAGGAAGCTCAACAACCCCCACCAGAGATGGGAAGAAGGAGGCCCAAGCCACCAGGAATGAGTGATAGCTTCTATCATGCTATCATGGCATCAACCTTCATTGTGGAGAAGCCGAGTCCAGAGGGGTCAACTCAGCCTCTCAAGGACCTTCCACCTGCCTAAATAGATGAGAGTCAAGCTAAGTGACTTTAAACAAGCTCACTTGGGAGGAATTCCCATGTTTATTATATATACTAGCTTTGATTTATCTTATGTCTTTATGAATTTTGTTATTTTAATGTGTTTTCTGAGTGTTTTAAGTTTCAGGAGAGGATAGGAGCGGAGTTATGAGTCAAAGTGGAGTTTCAAAAGGGTCAGCCCAAAATTTGAAAAGTCACTCGACCACACAACTCGACCCCCAGGTCGAGTGGCCCAGGTTTTGACTGAAATCTCAACTTTTAAACTTAGCTGTTGATTTGAAATAACTCTATCATTTTATACCCACGCGACCCAACTCTTTCTTCTTCTCCATTTCACCCAATTTTTCATCTCTGTACAAACACAAACTCTCCAACTTCTCTCTAAAAATTTTCTGTAAAATCTTCAAAGTTTTCAACCGAATTTCAATCATGTCTCCCTATTTTAGAAATTCTGAAACTCACTTGTAAGTTTTTAAACCCTTTGAACCCATTTTTGCAAAAATCAGGGTTCAAATTTTTTTGAAATTTTCAGAAATTTTCTGACTTGCATGAGGTTCAACTCGGTAGATAAGAGTAGTCTAAGGAATCGTAGACACTATGCATTGATTTCTATGGTTAAAATCGTTTGAAATCAAATGTTCTTAGTGGTGCACTTGAAAATTTTCATAAAACCTTAGATGAAATTTCAGTTTAGCTAAAGCTTGTTTGATGATTAGAGAACCCACGTTGATAGTTATTGATTATATTGAACAAGTTTTAGAAATTTTTGAAATCATACATATCGAAAATCGCTTGGAGAACTTGATGAATTTGGAAAAAATATGAGCCTAAGTTGTTTAGATCCTTGCTAGCCTTGAAATTGGATGCATATGATTGTTAGTTTAGTTACTTGATCAAAGCACTCGAGTTGGTCAAGTCGGTCAAAATTTTATTTGGAAAATATTTGCCCACTCAACCACACCACTCGAGTGGCTTGGTCGAGTGGTCCAAATTTTTTCCTAAATTTTTGATTTTTGACTTTGTTTCAGGAGCACTGGCACAACAAGGACAAGGGCAACAAGAAGCCAAACCACAGCAAGAGCCACTCGACCATCTGGGTCACGGCAAGACAAGGCTAAGGGCAAGAGGGTTCAAGAAGAAGAATCAGTTAGAAGGGACAGTGAAGAGGAGACTGGTTTTGAGAGTTCAGAGGATATCCAAGCTGAGATCTCTAAGGAAGCTAAGCTCATCTCCATCCTTGAGAGAGTGAATTTCCTTGGGACTAGGTACCCACATCGCCCCACCATGCAAGCTTTGGGCATTTGCAGAGAGGTGGGGAAGCTTTATGAGTCTGCTGACATCGTGGGACTTGCCCACAGCCCACGTGATTGTTTCAAGACTAAGACCTGCCATTTCTTGGCAACAGTGGATCTCCACCTCTATGAGACGAGAGGCATGGCAAGTACTGCAGAGTTGGGGCATGTGAGCTTCAGAGTCAGAGGGATAGACTATCAGCTACACCTCAGTGTGGTCGACATCTTGTTTGACTTCCGCAGAGGAACAGGGCAAGCGCAGGACTTTGAGAAGAAAAAGCTGAATTAGTTGTGGTTAACGCTTGGAGGAAGGGAGCAATACCAGTCTGCTAGGGCTAAGAGCAGTGAGATCAGGCACCCAGCAGTGAGATACCTCCACAGGACTCTTGCAAACACAATGTTTGCAAAGAAGTCCACAGGCCCAGCGAACGAGAGCGGGCTGAAGATGCTGGACAAGGCTCTTTATGATTACCTCATTTACACATCTGAGGAGAACATAGCCATTGGGATTGAGATGCAAGGAGATAGAGCCTATACAGAGAACTCCATCGTTTTGGTGAGACAAGGCAGAGTTCAGAGTTGGAGGGATAGTTACTCCACTTTTAGAGGCTGCTGGAGTTGAGCTCATATCTGCGCCTACACTATACACTCTGATGGACTTGAATCAAATGAAGGACACTCAGACTATTGGTGCAATAGTTGGGGAGCAGCCAAGCTCTGTGCAGAGGACGGTGATCCTAGTGTCCCCTTTATACCACCAGTTAGAGATCTCTACTTCTCTGATGAGGGAGTTAGACTCAAAGAAGATGAGACATTTCAGGACTTCATGGGGAGTGTGCAACCTACAGAGAGGTTATACTTTGAGGAGACAGTGCAAAAGCCTCAAGGAGGCTAACCATAAGATCTCCACGCTTCAGAAGAGGTGCAAGTGGCATGATAAGCCATTATGTAAGTCTAAGAGTGGAATGAACGCCACAATGAAGGGGATCACCAGCCGCTTAGCAGCAGCTGAGAGGAAGCTGAGTGCTGGCTCGTCAAGAAGCACTTCAGCTGAGCAGAAGGAGAGAAAGAGGTTCCCAGAGCACCGCATAGAGGATCCGAAGCATTCGTTCCCAGACGAAGCCACTCGACCACCTGGGTCGAGTGACACACTCGAGTGCTTCCACGGATTCGACCCGAGTGCAGCTGTTGATCCTTACCCACGCTATGATCAAGGCGCACAGCTTCCACCTTACCCGGGGTACTACAAGAGCGAACCATTCGACCACGCTGGATCGAGTGCACGATACATGCCAGACCACTCGAGTGCTGGGTCGAGTGGACCACTCGAGTCACACCCCGGGGCTGATCCTCTCACCACCACAGTTCCAGCCTACACTCAGCAGAGCATGGAGGCTAACACAGATGCCTTCTTCATTCCAGAAGAATGAGGTACCACCCCACTTTCTTATCATTTTATATCATTGCATTTTTTTCTCTTTTGTTTTAGTCTCTCAAATCATCTCTTGAATTTATTTTACACTAGGGACTGCGTAATTTAAGTTTGGGGGAGGGTTTGAGAGATGTATTTGACATATTTCCTTATTTTATTATTCAAATTTGCATCATCTATGTGCATTGAAAAAATCTAAAAATTTGAAAATTTTCAGAAAACTATTTTACAAACAAATAGTGTCATGTAGTTGCATTATCAGTTTAGGATTGAGTTTTAAAATTTTTCTTACGATTGTACATATTCATAGGGGATGATGATGAGTCAAACTGTAAAAAGCTTAAGAACTAAACATAGAATTTCAATGCCACAGTTATGAGTTGTCTGCATTCACCTAAGTTTGAAAAATTAAGGCTGCACCTTGCTTGGAATTTAGATTTAGCACTCTCACATGGTCGGAGCTTACTGTGATTTGTCAAACTATCTCTATGAATTAGAACCTAATTTGAAAAACTTAATTATCATCATATGCTCTAAAACTTTAACTCATAGATACCTCAAAATACTTAGATTTTCTTTCACCTTTTACCACTCTTACTAATCCAAGTAGCTGTCCCCATCATTCAGACAGTTCCACAAAAACCAAACCCAAAACTTCATTTCAGACCATACATTATTTTTTAGTGAAGTGAGGCCTATTTCCGGATTGAATTAGAGAGAAAGTGTTAGGTGTTGCCGACAAGAGTAGCCTCTGATGTAGTCTCTGGTTCACAAGTTTTGAACCAGATTTAGGCAAAGAGTTTGAATAAGTTGGGGTTTGAGTCTGGGAAAAGAAAAGAAAAGAGAAAAAGAGTTTGCTAAAAATCATAAGCCTTTGGATATGATATGTTCAGAAAATGAGTCTAGTAAAGGATTTGGAAGAAAAAGATAAAAATTAGCTCAGTAAAAGAAATCGAAAAATTCGTATAGTAGCCAATCGACCCAGACCACTCGAGTGATTGGTCGAGTCATAGCTTAGTGAAAAATCAAAAATCCCAAATCCGCTAGAAGTAAAAAGTAAAGTATCCTCTCCTTAGAGGAAAACAGAAAATTGGTCCTTGAGTCAAAAAAATGAAAAAGAAAAGCTTTTAAGCACAAGGGTAGAACTAGGATGAAGTTTTTGGGATTTAAGAGTTAGGAGGGTCATTGGTTCTTCATGAGTAGATGATATTCTGCTCATGTATGCACCAGTTGGCTCTACCTTTAGCATTCTCTTATAATTCAATCCATTTCATTGAGAGATCCTGATACATGCTCTTAAAACCAGAGGAAGAAGAGATCATTTTTATCTCTTAAAACTTGTCCCTCAACCAAATGAGTTACAATGATTGCATATCATGATTCACCAGTTCGTGCTTAATCAATGTTAAAGAGATAGTTTGCTTTGAATGTTTGCTTGTGGCTAGTATTAGTGTTAAATTTGATGTGAGGACTATGGCTAAAGCTTTTAAGTAGAACTTCTGTGAATTTCATTCTAGAACTATTAACTGTGACATTTACATTAGAGGTTTGGTTAGTTTGCTTAGGTTCTGAGTCTCCACTTTTCACACTACTCCTTTCATCTTATCCTTTCTATTTGCTTGAGGGCAAGCAAAGGGTAAGTTTGTGGGAGTTGATAACACCACTTTTATACACATTTTTACCAGCTATTTATCATGAATTAGTGTAGATTTTATCCATTATTTATAGCATTTCGTGCATTTATCCTTCATATAGGAGTTTAGTGTTTTTGTATAGACATTGCATGCATTTTTCATATATGGGGTCATATCAGTTACTTATGGAGCATATGCAGCATATGGAGCATACTTGTATTTTGGCTCATAGAGTGGAGATGTGCAGTCAAGCCCTATGGACTCGAGTGAGGATTGCAGAGAAGACAGACAGCTCACTCGATTAGGCTAATCAACCAGGCACTCAAGTGAGTACTCAAGACAGGCTACTCGACCAGGCACTCGAGTGATCACTCAAGACAGACTAGTCGACCTCAGCATCACAGGCTCACTAGACTTCAGCACCACCTGCCTACTCGAGTGACAACTAGACCACCCCACTCGACTGCTGGGTCGAGCGGGCACTCTCCGACTTTTTCTCCTAAAAACTCCCAAAATGTAATAAGCGCTTTTGACTAGGTATAAAAGCGCCTCATTAAACCTAATTAGAGTGGATCGAATAGCACCGCTTTGGCTTAGTAATTTTTAGGTTTAGCTCTCGTTTCTCTCTCTCTTGTTCTTGATGTTCTTCCTAGTTCTTCTTTTTCTGCAACTTTGTAATTTTGATAACTTTTTATAAAATCAGTACTTCCATTTTATTTCTTCTTCAACCTTCCTCACAAGATCATAGGCTATCACATATGTCAAGCTTAGGCTTTTTTGGGCTTCGGACCCCAGCTATGATTTTTGTGTGAGTAGTAAAGTGTGGATTTTTGGGGATGGATTAGGGTAGCTTCTCTCTATTTTGTTATTACTTAGATAGGTTGATTATCACTCAGTTTTGACTCCCACTTGGGTGAGTGATTTTAATGCTTGTTCTCCCCTGATCAAAGAGAACATGATTTTAGATGGTCTCATGAGCACGACCCATGCCTTAAACCATTATATAGACTTTTCCAAGGTTTAGAGTACAATAGCCTGAGGGTGGATGCATCAGACATTCATTTATGTTACGACTCCACCTATTCACTTGTTGTGAACTCTTCTCGATTTTAATAGGCTGATTCTTAATGCCTGATCCGACTCCTCACATTATGCTGACTGGGTTGGGTCTTGGGGCTCGCTACCACGAGCCATGGACTAAGGTGGTTCTGAAGTCTATTGTCTAGGGTAGTCCTGTGATGAAATTTCTAGTTGATAGCTACAATTGATCATAGTGTTTGCGATCCTATGATTTCCATCCCTAAAATATAGATTTTATGAGATTTATGCGGATTAACAAGAGAATTAGAGAAGAGATTCAATAAAAACAAGAGAATTAGAGGCAACTCTCTCTCATGCCACAGTTTATTTGTTGCTGGAGACTCCTCAAAAACATATAAGTCACCGTTAGTGTTCCCTTCTCCCAGAACTTTTCCACTCTCAATATCCTGAAAATGAAAGCTATTAGGACCAAATATAGCATAGCAATTAAGATCATTTGTAGCTCTTTTTACTGAGACAAGATTAGAGGTGAACTCGGGCATGAAGAACGCTTTAGAGTTCTTATCACAAAGTTTTAAATCACCTACTCCTCTTATGGGGATCCTATCACCATTTGCAATTATCACATTTCCATTAATAGGTTTAACATTATTAATGAGGTTAGGGTTACTAATCATATGATGAGAAGCCCCAGAATCAATAATCAATGTTTTATTTTGTGATTTAGGTAAAGAAGCAAAGTGAGTGATACCGGATTCTTTATTGGTAAGGGCAGCAATGGACTTGATGAGAGCTTCAAGGTCCGACTTCCTAACAACATCATTGGAGTAGGCAACCATAGCCAATTCATCTCCTTGTCTAGATGGTCCGGCCTGAGCTTGCTCAGTTGAGGCTTCGTGAGAGTAGTTCGCTTGAACCTTGAACTTTGCTGGCTTAAGATGTGGATGTAGTATCCAATATTTATCCTTGATATGGCCTCTCTTCTTGCAGTGATCACACACAAGAATCTTCCTATCTTCAGACTTGAAAGTAACTTTGTGTGCCATAATCATTTCTCCTTTGCCATTGAAGAGGCCTACTGAGCCTTGTTCACGTTGGATTTGAGAGCACACCTCATCTAAGCTTGGTAACTTCTCCGCTCTAAGGATGTGCTTGATGAGATCATTGTAAACCGGGTTCAATGTGAGAAGCAGACCAAAGACCCTATCTTGTTCACCCCTTTCCTTGAGAGCACTTGGATCCACCGAGAAAGGTCTTAGCATCTCGAGTTCTGCCCACAGTGATCTGAATTTTCCAAAGTGTTTTGTGAAGTCCAGATCTTCTTGGCTGAGATTGTTTATAGCTTTCTTGACTTCAAACACTCGAGTAAGATTGGAGACATTTCCATAGACATTCTTTAGTGTGTCCCACAGCTCCTTTGCCGTCTCACAATAAGAATAAGCTTCAAGTATTGCGGCTTCAAGTGAGTTTTGAAGTAGTCCAAGAACCCCCTGATCTTCTTGAAACCATTTGCCATCTTCAGAACTTGGATCTCCACTGATCTCTTTTCCATCTTCATTCGTGATTACTTTCTTATCTTAGGTTTCAATGTGATTCCAAAGACCACGACCACACAGATTTGTCTTGGTGGTTCTAGCCCAGAGTAAGTAGTTCACACGTTGAGAGTAACTGGTATAGGAACAGACTTTGAAGAATCCATGCTTCAGCGTTTCTTACAGCCAACAAACCCACAAATTTCCAGATTGATCTTATCTTCCCAAGCAACCAACAAGACTGAAATCGTATGAACTGAGTCTGAAGTGAAGTAGAACAGAGATGATTTTACCAAATACAGCAGAGAAAGGTTACACCTTTGCTGAGAAATCACAAGTTCTGTTGGTGTCACTGTTGC
Source organism: Cardamine flexuosa (assembly GCA_963555745.1). Lineage (NCBI taxonomy): Eukaryota > Viridiplantae > Streptophyta > Magnoliopsida > Brassicales > Brassicaceae > Cardamine > Cardamine flexuosa. Next base: position 18,096,889 of record OY743216.1, on the reverse strand, counting down.
TACAGTACCACCGAAAATCTGTCAAAACCAGAAGAGAGCTGAAGATCTATAGAGCCAGCAATGGAGATTAATCTGCTGAGAAGGGACAGAAACCTGCTGAGATCTTCAAGCATAGACAAGAGAAACAAACACAAGCAGAGATTGAGAACTTTCTGTGAGAGATAAAGAGAGAGCTGTGGCATGAATGGAGATTAAGAAAATAGCTAGAGATGATTGAATAGAAGCAGAGAATCAGTAACAAGGCTCTGATACCATATAGATTTTATGAGATTTATGCGGATTAACAAGAGAATTAGAGAAGAGATTCAATAAAAACAAGAGAATTAGAGGCAACTCTCTCTCAGCCATAAGAGGCACGAAAATTTGGTTAAGTTACAAGAGAAAAGGGGTTTCCTCCTTTTATAGAAGATATGCAGTTTACAGCATGAATAGTGACATTGCTGGAACGTGAAGACGAAGACTCTCGGGATGAATAGTAATCTCGGGTCTTGGGATGAATAGTAATCTCGAGACTCTGGATGAATAGTAATCTTGGGTCTCGGGATGAATAGTACCCGGCCTTCTGCACGGAATGCCTTTTCTCAATATAAAGTCCCTGTTTTCCCCCATAGTTCCCAACTTGCTTAGTATTCGTTCACTGTAGTTTTTCTCTGTTTTTACTGTAGCACTCGACCACCTTACTCGACTGCTTAGGTCGATTGGATAGTTCAGCCTAGTTTTCTATGATTTTGGTTGCTTAGTTCCACGATTTGCTAAACTGTGACAGACTTTGGTACCTCTAGTATAAATTAGGGTTTTTAGTAGATTTCTCATTTAGACTGCTAGTACCAAACCCTTTTGATAATATTGCTTGAATAGCTAGCCTTAATAATCTTCTAGTTGCTGTAGACCACTCTTGATTGGTTTGACGTAGTTACACATCTCTTACCACTATACTACAATTGATTAGAAGCTCTGTGTTTTGTCTCTCTAGGCTTAGGTTGATTGCTTGGCTGTCTTTCTTTGCTTAGAGTAGGTAAAATCTTGGTTTCACTAATCATGTTTTTAGGTTAAACTATGTTTTAGAAGTCCCAGAGACTAAGTTTTTGTCATTCTAAAAGTTTTTGAGAAGCTTAAGTTATTATAAGTTTCAAAGAGATTATTGGAGAGAAGATTCAGATCTCAAACTTTGTAGAGAGAAGAATTCTGAACTCCCTTTGTTTTCTTATTTCCGATCTTATAAGTAATATTCAGACAATGATTTGTGTTTCTTTTATCTATGTATTTAGTAGTCACCTTGTTAGATGTATTGGGCATAGTCTTGTTAGGTTATCTATTATGTTCTTCATCTAGATTTCATTATCACACTCGTCTTAAGATTGATCACCTTAATCCTGGTACCGTAGGAATACTGGTAGGCCCGAGAGTGCTATTGATACCCCGACCCACTCTTAGATGAGCAAACAGCCTTTTCGCAGCGACAGTTGGTTTAGGAATTTTGTTAACATATCGTACCCGCATATTATTGAGACTCTATTTATTGGAATTTCGCAAAGAGATTTGGTTCGCTTCTTTTAATCACAAACAATTTAGACCAGATTTACGAACTGCCCAGTTCACCTTCCTGATTTTTCCTGATTGATGTCCCTAGGTCTAGTGCTTTTAATCACTTGAATTTAATCCCGCTATTCCCGTTTACGTTTACTGCATTGTTTTATTTAGTTTTTCATATTTTCGTCTAGCTTAACTCGAATCTGTTCCATCTATTGTGTGAGTTTTCAGAGTCCTTGTGGATTCGACCCCTAAGTTCTGCAATTGATCTCTTAATTTGAGAGAGTATTCTAAATTTATATTTGACCCCTGTCAGTAAGGCCTTCCACTCAGAATTACTGTTTGGTTTGAAAGAAGGGAAGGTTTGAAGTTATAATTGGAACCACCTCAAAGATAGAGGCAGCTACTTCGATTACAAGGGTTGTGAAAAGGTGAAAGAGAATCCCAGTATTTTAATGGTATTCATGAGTTCAAATGCATTGCTTAGTTATGATAATTAACATTAAGATTCGGGTTATACTTGATAGGGAATGATTCACTAATAACAGTAAGTTTTAGCTAAGTCAAAAGCATTGATTCAAGATTCCAAGAATGGTGTTATCTTATTTTTCAAGTTCACAAACATGCATTATACAACTATAAACTTCAGCATTGAATTTATACACTTGATCATTAAGCAAAAAATTGGTGAATTTCATTATTTTCCCCTATGCTAAATGCAACAGTCCTAAGTGAAATGTACTAGACTCAATCCTAAAATGCAAATGAAACTACATGAACACTCTGTTTTTGTGGTTTTGATTTTTGAAAATTTTCAAAATTTTAAGGTTTTTAATGCACATAGATGCATGCTAAATTGAATTAAACTAGGTAATATTGCTCCTAGACCCTCCCCCAAACGTAAATTACACAGTCCTTGTGTAACAAAATTCAACAGAGAACCTAGGAGATTCAAAAGCAAAAAAGATAAAATCTATTCTAAACCTAAATTCAATGGATATACAAATGGTGGAGATTTGGGGTGGTACCTCATTCTGGAGGCTGAGAAACGGCGGAGAAGAAGGCTTGTGTGGGTGCTTTGATGTCTTCCTTTGTGTAGCCTGATCCAAAGGGTGGAATAGATGAAGATGGACCGGCTGGATAGAAGTGATGCTCTGGCTCGATCGGGTCACTTGACTCGAAGCCTCGCGTCGAATCTTCTTGGTGTTCGGACTCGATCCGTGTATCGAGCGGATGCGTCGAGTCCGAATTTTTGACCTGCAGTTCTTCAGCTGTGAGGTCTGAGTTCCTCTTTTTGGCCTTTCTTCTTTCACTTGGCCTCTCTGTGGAGGCTTCTCCTGCAACTACATCGTGCAGGCACCTTGTGCACTTCAGGTTCTGGTCGCCCTTCTCTGCAATCTTCTATTGGAGCGACTTTATTTGTTCACCCATCTTCTTTATCGTCTTTATCATGGCTCTGCAAGTCCTATCTTGGAACTTGTTCCATGTTTGGAGCAGAATAGTCCTCGTAGTTGCCTCTTTGAAAGACTTGCATTCATCCTCCTGAAAGTAGTAAGATTCTGGTATCTGGTATTGATCAAGCATATCTTGGAGACTCAGCCATATGGTAATGTCCACACCAGTCAAACAAGGCTGAGACCCATATCACGAAATGGATCAAAGAGAATTGGCCTTATGTATTAACAAAAGCCCATGAGAGCCCATAGAAGTTTTCTAGAAGGAAAGAGGAGCTTTAGGCGCACCAAAGCAGCAAAAATCACATGTGTGGATTAGTTTGAACTCAAATTCAAACTACGGTCATGTCACTTCACCATTTTGTCATCTTCTCTGATGGCTCTCTCTTTGTATCTTTATTTTCGCAAACCCTAGAGCTTGTGCTCTCTATCTAAAGGATGTAACCCTCATTGTTATAAGCTAATCAATACATTCACATTCTCTCATTTTATTCTTACAATCTATTTTATTCTTACGATTCTTACTTAGTCTTCACGCATATTCTATTTACATTTTTCTTATTCTATTTATCTTTTGCATAATCTAAGTCCTATATTCCGCATATTCTAACATTTACTTCATGCCTAATCGTGTTATTAGGTTAACTATGTTTTAGAAGTCCTAGAGACTAAGTTTTTGTCATTCTTAAAGTTTTTGAGAAGTTCTAAGTTATTGTAAGTTTCAAGGGAGATTATTGGAGAGAAGATTCAGATCTCAAACTTTGTAGAGAAAAGAATTATGAACTCCTTTTTCTTATTTCCGATCTTATGAGTATTATTCAGACAATGATTTGTGTTTTCTTTTCTATGTCTGAGTAGTCACCTTGTTAGATCTAGGGTTTCAAAAGGGTTTATGAAGGATTGTTGAATTGGGCATAATTTTGTTAGGTTATCTATTATGTTCTTCATCTAGATTTTATTATCACACTAGTCTTAAGATTGATCACCTTAATCCTGGTACCGTAGGAATATTGGTAGGCGCAAGAGTGCTATTGATACCCTGACCCAATCTTAGATGAGATAATAGCCTTTTCGCAGCGAGAGTTGGTTTATGAATTTTGGAAAACATATCCTACTCGCATATCATAGAGACTCTATTTATTGGTATTTCTCAAAGAGATTTGGTTTGATTTTGTTTAGAGGATAAATGTCGTCGCAGCGAGTGTTGGATGAGATATCATATTAGTGTTACAAGTTTAAGAACCGCACAAACAATTTAGACCAGATTTACGAACTGCTCAGTTCACCTTCCTGATTTTTCCTGATTGATGTCCCTAGGTCTAGCGCTTTTAATCACTTGAATTTAGTCCCGCTATTCCTGTTTACGTTTACTGCATTGTTTTATTTAGTTCTCTTATTTTCGTGCAGCTTAACTCAATATGTTCCATCTATCGTGTGATTTTTCAGAGTCCTTGTGGATTCGACCCCTAAGTACTGCAATTGATCTCTTAATTTAAGAGAGCAGTTCTAGGGTTATTTTTGACCCCTGTCAGTAAGGCCTTCCACTCAGAATTAGTGATTGGTTCGAAAGAAGGGAAGGTTTGGTGTTTTAATTGGAACCACCTCAAAGATAGAGGCAGCTACTTGGATTAACAGGTGTTGTGAAAAGGTGAAAGAGAATCCAAGTATTTTAATGGTATCCATGAGTTCAAATGCATTGATTATGATAATTAACATTAAGATTAGGTTATACTTGATAGGGAATGATTCACTAATCACAGTAAGTTTTAGCTAAGTCAAAAGCATTGATTCAAGATTCCAAAAATGGTGCTATCTTATTTTTCAAGTTCACAAATATGCATTTGAACACTTGATGATTAAGCAAAAAATTGGTGAATTACATCATTTTTCCCTATGCTAAATGCAACAGTCCGAAATGAAAAGTACTAGACGCAATCCTAAAATGCAAATGAAACTACATGAACACTCTGTTTTTGTGGTTTTGATTTTCGAATTTTTTCAAATTTTTAAGGTTTTTAATGCAGATATATGCATAATAAATTTGAATTAAACGAGGTTATATGGCTTTTAGACCCTCCCCCAAACTTAAATTACAAAGTCCCTGTGTAACAAAATTCAAGAGAGAACCTAGGAGATTCAAAAGCAAAAAGATAAAAATTATTCTAAACGTAAATGCAATGGATATACAAATGGTGGGGATTTGGGGTGGTACCTCATTCTGGAGGCTGAGAAACGGCGGAGAAGAAGGCTAGTGTGTGTGCTTCGATGTCTTCCTTTGTGTAGCCTGATCCGGAGGGTTGACAGGATGAAGAAGGACCGGCTGGATCGAAGTGATGCTCTGACTTGATCGGGTCACTCGACTCACAGCCTCGCGTCGGATCTTCTTGGTGTTTGGACTCGATCTGTGGATCGAGTGGATGCATCGAGTCCGCGTTTTTGGCTTGGAGTTCTTCAGCTGTGAGGTCCGAGTTCCTCTTTTTGGCCCTTCTTTTTTCACTTGGCCTCTCTGTGGAGGCTTCCCCTGCAACTACGTCGTGCAGGCACCTTGTGCACTTCAGGTTCTGATCGCCCTTCTCTGCAATCTTCTGTTGGAGCGACTTTATTTGTTCACCCAACTTCTGTATCGTCTTCATTATGGCTCTGCTAGTCCTATCTTGGAACTTGTTCCATGTTTGGAGCAGACTAGTCCGCCTTGTTGCCTCTTTGAAAGACTTGCATTCATCCACCCAAAAGTAGTAAGCTTCTGGTATCCGGTATTGATCAGGCATATCTTGGAGACTCAGCCATATGGTAATGTCCGTAACAATCAAACAAGGCTGAGACGCATATCACGAAATGGATCGACGAGAATTGGGCTTACGTATTAACAAAGGCCCATGAGAGCCCATAGAAGTCTTCTAGAAGGAAATAAGAGCTTTAGGCGCACAAAGGAAGAAAATGTCACATGTGTGGCTTAGTTTGAATTTGAATTCAAACTAAGGACATGTCACTTTCACCATTTTGTCATCTTCTCTAATGCCTTTCTCTTTGTATGTTTATTTGCGCAACCCCTGAGCTTGTGCTCTCTGTTTAAAAGATGTAACCCTCATTGTTATAAGGTAATCAATACATTCACATTCTCTCATTTTATTCTTACAATCTGTTTTATTCTTACGATTCTACTTAGTCGTCATGAATATTCTATTTACATTTTGCTTATTCTATTTATGTTTTGCATAATCTAAGTCTTATATTCCGCATATTCTAACATATACTTCATGACTAATCGTTTTTTTAGGTTAACTATGTTTTAGAAGTCTCTGACACTAAGTTTTTGTCATTCTAAAATATTTTGAGAAGTTCTAAGTTATTGTAAGTTTCAAGGAGATTATTGGAGAGAAGATTCAGATCTCAAACTTTGTAAAGAAAAGAATTCTGAACTCTCTTTGTTTTCTTATTTTCGATCTTATGAGTATTATTCAGACAATGATTTATGTTTTCTTTTCTATGTCTGAGTAGTCACCTTGTTAGATCTAGGGTTTCAAAAGGGTTTATGAAGGATTGTTGAATTGGGCATAGTCTTGTTAGGTTATCTATTATGTTCTTCATATAGATTTTATTATCACACGAGTATTAAGATTGAGAACCTTAATCCTGGAACCGTAGGAATATTGGTAGGCGCAAGAGTGCTATTGATACCCTGACCCAATCTTAGATGAGTAAACAACCTTTATACAGCGAGAGTTGGTTTATGAATTTTGTAAACATATCATACCCGCATATTATATAGACTCTATTTATTGGTATTTTTCAAAGAGATTTGGTTTGCTTCTGTTTAGAAGATAGTTGTCGTCGCAGCGAGAGTTGGATGAGATATCATATTAGTGTTACGAGTTTATGAACCGCACAAACAATTTAGACCAGATTTATGAACTGCCAAGTTCACCTTCCTGATTTTTCCTGATTGATGTAGGTCTAGCGCTTTTAATCACTTGAATTTAATCCCGCTATTCCATTTACGTTTACTGCATTGTTTTATTTAGTTCTCGTATTTTCGTCTAGCTTAACTCGAATCTGTTCCATCTATTGTGTGAGTTTTCAGAGTCCTTGTGGATTCGACTCCTAAGTACTGCAATTGATCTCTTAATTTGAGAGAGTATTTCTAGGGTTATTTTTGACCCCTGTCAGTAAGGCCTTCCACTCAGATTTAGTGTTTGGTTTGAAAGAAGGGAAGTTTTGGTGTTTTAATTGGAACCACCTCAAAGATAGAGGCAGGTACTTGGATTAACAGGGGTTGTGAAAAGGTGAAAGAGAATCCAAGTATTTTAATGGTATCCATGAGTTCAAATGCATTGATTAGTTATGATAATTAACATTAAGATTAGGGTTATACTTGATAGGGAATAATTCATTAATCACAGTAAGTTTTAGCTAAGTCAAAAGCATTGATTCAAGATTCCAAGAATAATGCTATCTTTATTTTTCAAGTTCACAAACATGCATTAGACAACTATAAACTTTGGCATTGAATTTATACACTTGATCATTAAGCCAAAAATTGGTGAATTTCATCATTTTTCCCTATGCTAAATGCAACAGTCCTAAGTGAAAAGTACTAGACTCAATCCTAAAATGCAAATGAAACTACATGAACACTCTGTTTTTGTGGTTTTGATTTTCAAAAATTTTAAAAACTTTAAGGTTTTTAATGCACATAGATGCATGCTAAATTTGAATTAAACTAGTTAATATGGCTCCTAGACCCTCCCCCAAACTTAAAGTACCACAGTCCCTGTGTAACAAAATTCAAGAGAGAACCTAGGATATTCATAAGCAAAAAGATAAAAACTATTCTAAACCTAAATGCAATGGATATAGAGATGGTGGGTTTTTGGGGTGGTACCTCATTCTGGAGGCTGAGAAACGGCGGAGAAGAAGGCTTGTGTGTGTGCTTCGATGTCTTCCTTTGTGTAGCCTGATCCGGAGGGTGGAATGGATGAAGAAGGAACGGCTGGATCGAAGTGATGTTCTGACTCGATCGGGTCACTCGACTCGAAGCCTCGTGTCGGATCTTCTTGGTGTTCAGACACGATCTATGGATCAAGTGGATGCGTTGAGTCCGCGTTTTTGGCTTGGAGTTCTTCAGCGTCCGAGTTCCTCTTTTTGGCCCTTCTTCTTTCTCTTGGCCTCTCTGTGGAGGCTTCTCTTGCAATTACATCGTGCAGGCACCTTCTGCACTTCTAGTTCTAGTCGCTCTTCTCTGCAATCTTCTGTTGGAGCGACTTGATTTGTTCACCCATCTTCTTTATCATCTTCATCATGGCTCTGCTAGTCCTATTTTGGAACTTGTTCCAATTTTGTAGCAAACTAGTCCTCCTTGTTGCCTCTTTGAAAGACTTGTATTCATCCTCCTCAAAGTAGTAAGCTTCTGGTATCCGGTATTGATCAGGCATATCTTGGAGACTCAGCCATATGGTATTGTCCGTACCAATCAAACAAGGCTGAGACCCATATCACGAAATGGATCAAAAAGAATTTGCCTTATGTATTAACAAAGGCCCATGAGAGCCCATAGAAGTCTTCTAGAAGGAAAGTGGAGCTTTAGGCGCACAAAGGAAGCAAATGTCACATATGTGGCTTAGTTTGCGCAAACCCTAGAGCTTATGCTTTCTATTTAAAGGATGTAACCCTCATTGTTATAAGCTACTCAATACATTCACATTCTCTCATCTTATTCTTACAATATATTTTATTCTCACGATTCTAGTTAGTCTTCATGCATATTCTATTTACATTTTGCTTATTCTATTTATGTTTTGCATAATCTAAGTCTTATATTCCGCATATTCTAACATGGTATCAGAGCAGATGATCCTATTCTTCTTCTATATTCTTCTACAGTCTTCTTTAAAAGCGTTTTTCAAATTTTTTTGTTAAAATTGTGTCTTTTGTCCTTGTGTGTTCTTCATGGAAATCAATCCATAGTTGACCAAGTGACAATGAAGAGAACAGAATGGTGGTGTGGTGAAGAACCAAAAAAGAAATAGAAAAATGTTTAGTGGTTGCCTTAAGCTTGAACCTTGGATCCGCATTTTGCCTTCCCTGGGTAATGGAATACACTTAGGACCACGGTTTGCTTTGCTTCTTATTCTCATTTATTCTCTTCTTTAAGCCCCATTCTTACCTCCAAGTCATTATTTATTTCTCTTTGTTTTTCAAAATGTTTTTCTATTATCCGGTGGACAATAGTTTTATCCATTGGTTAGGTTGTGTCTTTCCTTTGAGAATGAGAATAAACTCCAAATCCATGGATATTTTAGATCTTCTTGGATAATAATCGCATATTATCTTGGCCTGTCTTTCATCCTTTTGGAATGAAATGAATTTAAAGTGCCATTAATACTTGCATTTGATTTGTTTTTCAATAATGATAACCAAGGTCTGCCTGATTCTTGTGAGTTTAAGTGCATAGAACCATGGTTATTCTTTTCCTCTCTTAAACTCAGACTGCATGTTTTAAACCTTGGACTATCTTATTTTTATTTTCTTGTGAAATATAAATGCAATTAAGTCCATTGTAGTTTTTGCTTTATTGTCTGTGGTTTGAGTGTGTTAAATTGTAGATTAAGTTATTTTTTTCCTATGGAAAATGTGTGCTTAACTATTAGAAGTATAAACGGTGTTATGATGAATCCATAGTAAACCATGTACGTTTTTCATCTAGTGGTAAAGTCATGCTAAATCCAAGGATTGTTATTTCTCCTATTGAAAATGCGTGCTTAACTATTAGAAGTATAAACGGTGTTATGATGAATCCATAGTGAACCATGCACGTTTTTCATCTAGTGGTAAAGTCATTCTAAATCCAAAGGTTGTTATCAAATAGTGAACCATGGTAAAATGTTTTATTCTTATGAATTAAAACACTAATAGGCCATGATGAATCCAAAACTCATGAGAAGAAAACCTTGGTAAAGCTAAACTCTTATGAGTAAAAAAGCACAAAGCCATGATGAATCCAAGTCTCATATTGTTAGATTTCCAAAGCAATGAGAACCTTGGTTTCTTTTACTCAAATTGAGTTTTAAGCCCTTAAGCCTTGATGAATCCAAATGTCTTCGGTTATTATTAAAACCTTGGGCCGCTTATTAGCACCTAAGTCCTTGGCTCTTGAGTTACTCCCTAAGGTAAACTAGGTCCGTATCAAATTCTTTAGGAATCGAAGTTCACCTAAGACCAATAGTCACCCGAGTCTCTCAAAGAAAAAGATCATGGTCCGCTTCTAGAAACAACCTAAGACCATGGTTTAGATCAAAAGATGAAACTTTGATCTGCAAAATTCATTATGATATATTGCTGTAAAGATCATGTTTCATCCCTTGTTTGTAAAAGAAATGATGAACCGTGGTCCGTTTTCTTTCTTACGAATGAAAAACATCTAATGACTTTGGTTCACCATGTTTTTTTTTGTAAGGATAGTCTTTGGTCCGAGTTTCCCATCTTTGTGATAAGCATGCTCCTAAGACCATGGCTAAAACTTATCTCTCAAACGAGAGTAAATTTCTTTATGATGAAGAATCATAAAGATAAAATTTATTACTAACTTGTTTATCCCAGGTATGTCATGAAAGGGAAACCGCAATATGTTGTCACAACCAATTGTTGACCCTAGACTAAGAAGAAAATACCAAGGAGCAAGTAGTGAAGGAATTTTATATAGCTTGACTCACAATCCTCTACAAATATCATCAACAAAAGGGAGTACAATCTATTTGTCTAATTCTATGAATAATGTTTGAGCCTTGTGAATTATGACTTCTATTTCGTTAAAATTCTAACTAATTTTTATATTCACTTCTTAAACCCCATGGCTATTACTTACTGAATTTAAATTCTCTATGAAGGATTTAAACAAGGAAAAGCCGGGACTATTCTTAGTGAGAAAAGTGTTATAGAAAAAGGGACAAATGAAGAAGAAATGAAGTCAAGAAGTCCCTGGAGCATGTAAATTCATAAGAAGGATCAAGAAAGGTGTTACTCAAGATGTTGAGAAAAGATCTACTCAAGGTGTTCCCAAATCATAATAGGAAGACCAACTCGCCATATCTATTCATCAACACATACACCACAAAAGGATAACTCCCTAAACTCTTATTGGTTTGATTTATATTTATTATGCTAAGTGTTATATCGTTTGTGATTAACCTTGTTACATTCATTTTCTTTATTATCTTTAATTTTGTCATCTAAACTTCTTAAAACCCCACGTCCATTGCTTTAAAATTTTGTATCTCTTAACGAAGGTACAAAGGAGTAAGTGTCGTTGGTTCATCAGAAGTTTTCAGGAGATGAAATGAAGTGATAAGATTAGACAAAATGAAGTAAAGAATTGTTGGTTCATCAGAAGTTTTCTGTCCGTTCAAAGACTTCCAACGCTCTGTTATTCACGATATTTTGACACAAGCACAGTACAAGATCTAGTGTTCGTATGGAACTAGTTTGAAGAGTTTCTGGGTAATGGTTATGCTCGTATGAATGGAGTGTGGTCTATCAGGTGAAAATGGGTTTCTACCTACGAAAGGATAAGTGGGGTTTCAAGTTTCTACCAAATAAAGGCTTCACATCAAGCTTGGGGATCAAGCAGTGAAGGATTTACTTTAGAAGCTTCACACCAAGTTTGTTGGATGCAAACCGTGAAGAGGAAACGATTGCTCCTGCCTTGCACTACAGGTATAAATGTTGAAGAGAAAGGAGGAGATTACTGTTATGTTACAAGCTTCAGGGGGAGTTCCTCCACTTAAGCTTGAGGGGGAGAATTCAATATTGAAGAAGCTCAAAGGCGGTGTGTTTTCAGTTGGCAAAGCAAATTAAAGCTCAAAGGCGCTTGATGTTGGCAAAGCAAATTGAAGGTCAAAGGCGTTTGCTGTTGCAGTTAGCAAAGCAAATTAAAGCTCAAAGGCGCTCGATGTTGGCAAAGCAAATTGAAGCTCATAGGCGTATGCTGTTGGCAAAGGAAATTGAAGCTCAAAGGCGTTTGTATATTATGAAGCATTGGTAAAGCAAGGCTATCTATTGAAGTTCAAAGGCGTCTGAAGTTGACCAAGCATTGGTAAAGCAAGGCTATCTATTGAAGCTCAAAGGCGTTTGTAGTTGAAGCTCAAAGGTGGTTGCTGGTGGCAAAGCAAATTTAATATCCAAGCAAAGGCATTTTTGCTCAAGGTGTGTGTGTATCAAGGGAAGGTCGTCAACAAAGGTCAAGGAACAGAGAGGAGTGTGTTAAACCATCTAATCCACTCAAGCATGGGAGACCGGATTGAAGGATCACTCGGAAGTGATATGTTTTGTAGACAGGTCAAATCTGATTTTTATCATAGACCATGTTTATTGAGGAGAGGACAGGAGCCGAGAATCAAGAGGAGGGATCGCCAAACTCAAGGTTAAGTTGTGCATTTAATCCAAGTCTGATTTTGCACTAGGAAAATGCGTATAAGTAAACTTTGGGTTGAGATCACTAAATTGGATTGGAAGATGGTACATGACGCTCGTTTGGAACAAAGAAAACTAAGCCTTGACCAAGCTGATTAAGGAATTAATAGTTTGGCTCTCAAAAAAACCAAGACCTCTTGAAGATGGCTACAAGCCACGCAAAAGAGGAGAAAGGAAATACCAAGCCAATAAACCTGCTAGAAGAACCATTTGTGAAGAAATCTCCCAATACCGCCAAGACATGGGATCAATGGAAGGAAAGTGGAACTTGAAAGTCAAAGAAAGAAAAGATGGAGCAAGCGGAAGCAAAGATACCAAACAAGGAGGAAGCTCACCAACTCGGCTCAAACCTCTTTGGAAGATCTAGGCATTGAAGTCTTCTAGCCTCATGATACAATGAGACAACCAAGCAATCAACTCCATGAGAAGACCAAAGAAGGCATGATCCTTATGTTGCTACATGAGAAGTAAAGATCAAATGGCGAATCTCTTCACCAAGACTACAAGTACTCTTAAACTTGTAGGTCTTTCACGCCCTTGGTCGAATGTCCCTTCATCCATGGACATCATACTCTTTTTCCTTGGCATAAGTTTTTCTCCCATGTGGTTTTTACTTCATGGGTTTCCAAGCTTAGTCTTTGTACCATAGGCTAAGCTTGAGGGGGAGTATTGATCAAGCATATCTTGGAGACTCAGCCATATGGTAATGTCTGTACCAATCAAACAGGGCTGAGACCCGTTTCACGAAATGGATCAAAGAGAATTGGCCTTAAGTATTAACAAAGGCCGATAAAGCCCATAGAAGTCTTCTAGAAGGAAAGAGGAGCTTTAGGCGCACAAAGGAAGCAAAAGCCACATGTGTGGCATAGGTTGAATTCAAATTTAAACTAAGGACATGTCACTTTCACCATTTTGTCATCTTCGCTAATGTGTCTCCCTTTGTATCTTTATTTGCGCAAACCCTAGAGCTTGTGCTCTCTATTTAAAGGATGTAACCCTCATTGTTATAAGCTAATCAATACATTCACAATTTCTCATTTTATTCTTACAATCTATTTTATTTTTACAATTCTACTTAGTCTTCATGCATATTCTATTTACATTTTGCTTATTCTATTTATGTTTTGAATAATCTATGTCTTATATTCCGCACATTCTAACATTCGGTCCCATTGTTGAAGTGGCAATGCTTCCTTGTCCAAAGGAGCATTCGGATCATGAAGCAGCTCCAAATCTAGGACGAAACCCGGGTTTCCCCCATTGTAGATCTTCGGATACCTCTCACTAACCAAAGGAAGGAGCACTTGTGCCTTCTCCACTTGAGGATGTATGAAGTTGTATACATGCTTGCCTCCGACCAAAGTACTCTCGAGGATTCGGGAAATCCATAGATACAAGATGTCTATGCTTGTTGCTAGGATTTTCTTCCCTTGAAGCTCAACCCCACATCTGATTTGAATAAGAGAGACAATCCCTCCTAGAGCCATATCAACCTTGTTGAGCATCCATACGTTCGTAAAAACCGTTTCGGCGTGGCTCCTCAGCTGCTTGATTAATATGATCGAGTTGCCTACTCGAGCTCGAACCCCTAGCATGGGAGATGGCATGAAGTTCTTAAGAGCCGTTGCTAGAATGCAACTCTCCATCATTGACCGTGCCTGTGGTCCTCCTTGCAAACATAGTGCTTGCCAAACTCTTGTGGAGATACCTTATTGCTGGATGCCTTATCTCTGAACTCTTTGATATTGAGGACTTGAAGGCATCCTTGCCTCCCAAATGGTACCAGAATTTGACCAGCTCCTCTTTGTCAAAATCTTGATCAAAGTTCTTCCCTTTCTTGAAACCAAAAGTGTCATCTATCAAACTCAAAGGAGTAGAACTATCAAGCCTCTTCCTCTTGATGTTGAAACTGATATAGCCTAGCTCTCCATCATTGGCTTCCCTTTCTTCATCATCATAAGTATGGAGCACAAGAGTGGCCTGGAAGTGGCACGTCTTTTCCTTGAACCATTGAATGGTTTATTGACCAGTCCCATCACGTTGGCTGCCTTGAAGAGCCTCCTTGTCTCCTTGCAAATCCTCAGAGGTTCTCCTCACTCTCATCCACACTTATCTCGTGTTCGCTTTCCCCTTCACTCTTGACTCACAGCTCTCTTTCCTCTCCGTATCTCTTCTCTTTTCCTCGAGGCTGCTCTCTAAGCTCTAGTCGTAGCTCTTGATTGTCTGGCATGTTCCTCAGTATCGCTGAAATAAGAGAAATAAGGTTTTAGTTTGCGAACTTGTACTTACTCGAACAGCTTACTTGATCGATGGTTCTGGTGATACAAAATATTTTTAGATCAAACATTGACTCGATCCATCGGATCGAGTAGCTGGGTCGAGCTAATGTAAATTATCCCTCATTCAGAACTTTAAATTACTGTGCTTATTTGAATCAATCAGTTTTGAAACATAAACGCTTATTTAATCATCAACTCTTCAACATATTCAATCAAATAAATCGATTTCCTTCTAGATCTAATCTTGATTAGATAATTCCTCAAATTAAAACAAATTCGGGTTGATTGGATTTTTATTTTTTTTCTCAGATCATATATATACCATCTTAAAACTCATAATTTTGGTTAATCAAGGCATGCAACCCCAGAAACCGTCGAGATCAAGATCAATGAAGTTTGCTGGGTTGACTCGATGATTTTGAACGAGTTGGCTAATGATTAGAGAAACTTACATGTTCAAAGCAGAATCAAAGTTGGATGGAGACATGATTGATTCAAAGATGCTTGGATTTAAAGAGGTTTTGAAGAATCTTTGAGCTTTGAAAGTGTGAAAATCACAAATATTTTGATTTGGAAAAAGCTTGAAATCACAAAAATTGCAAGTAGAAGAGAGAGAGGAGCGTGTATGGGTTATATAAAAGAGGAGATAGGGTTTTGGGGGGCGAAATTAAATTTTATCCTCCTCACGAGTAGATTTTATCCTCCTCACGATCGCCATCAAATTCTCTTGTCCTCTTCCAATTTGATCCCCTTTTCTCCTAAGCATGCTTTCCTGGAACTTAATACACTTGAAAGACCATTAAACAACCTAAATCTAGAAAGTTAAATAAAATATATATATACAAAGATTAGCATGGGATTTCCTCCCAAGTGAGCTTGTTTAAAGTCTCCCAATGAATTTCCATGCATAGTTTACTTTGAAACTTTCGTGGATGAGTTAAACTATGCATTTGCTCCCCGGATATATCCCAAGGAGGTCCGACGAATAATAACCTCCTTTTCTTATTTTTCACTTTTACTTATTACTTTTGACCGGACCGGATATTTGAAACAAGTATTTTACCTATATGCTAAGAATGAAAACAATCAAACAGAGCATGCAAACAGAACACAGGTTTATCAATCAATCATAATATAGATATGAGTCAATCTATTGGGTGAATAGCACTAAGCAAAAAGGATGTTCACATTAGCAATTAATTCAAGCCAAATATGAAAGTTGTTTAGTGAAATCAATCAACCTAAACGAGTGCAAATAAAAGATGAAACTAAAGACTAAGCTCACTAAAGGCTGTCACACTTTAGTAAGTAGCCTGAGACACAGAATACTTAAAACTGACAAGGCCACTCGACTGGTCCACTCGAGTGGTATGGTCGAGTGGGCAAGAAAAACTACTGGATTACTACTCAAATGATCTAAACAGGTGAGATAAACGATATTAAAACTATAGGGATCATAGCGGTGAATCAACTAGCTAGTGAACGCTATAGAATGTCTCAGGTGCTAACATGCTCAATAAATAAGGGATCCCCAAAACAACAGACTTCATAGCCAGCTCAATCCATGGTTTGTGATAGAGAGCCCCAAGACCCAACCCAGTCAGCATAATGTGAGGAGTCGGATCAGGCATGAAGAATCAGCCTATTAAAGTCGAGAAGAGTTCATAACAAATGAATAGGTGGAGTCATGATATAAATCAATGTCTGATGCATCCACCCTAACGTTATTGTACTCTAAACCTCGAAAAAGGTCTATCTGATGGCTTAAGGCATGGTTCGTGCTCATGAGACTACCTAAAATCATGCCCTAACTGGTCAGAAAAGAACACGCATTAAAATCACTCACCCAAGAGGGAAAACAAGAAATTTTCAAACAAACTTAGACACCCAAAGCGATCAAGAACATCACAAGCCTAATCTACCCCTAATAGCCCTAATCTAACTACTCACACATTAAAATCATGAAAATCAACTCAAACCCAGAAATCTCTAAATTTGACTTATATGATAAATAAGAGGATGATAAACAACTTTGTAGAAGAAATCAAATGCAAATACAAATTATATAAAAAGTTATCCAAACTACAAAGTGACTGAATCTGAGAAAAATTAAGAACAGAAGATGAACTAGAGAGAGAAAGTAAAAAAACTAGGTTAAGCGGATAAAATGCAGCGTACCCTTGACATTAGGTTAATCAGGGGTTTTAATACCAAGT
The DNA here is from genome assembly GCA_963555745.1 of Cardamine flexuosa. NCBI lineage: Eukaryota > Viridiplantae > Streptophyta > Magnoliopsida > Brassicales > Brassicaceae > Cardamine > Cardamine flexuosa. The sequence goes on along the minus strand of OY743216.1, from coordinate 18,079,945 downwards.
CTTAAATACAAATCCAAATTTTAAGGGAAAAGAGAAAAAATGGCCCACTCGACCTAGCAGTCGAGTGGTGTGGTCGAGTGATGTCTCCAGTAGGTCTCTCGAGTAGGTCTCTCGAGTAGGTCTCTCGAGTAGGTCTCTCGAGTAGGTCTCTTGAGTAGGTCTCACGAGTAGGTCTTTTGAGTAGGTGTCTCGAGTAGGTCTTCTTGAGTAGGTCTCTCGAGTAGGTCTCCTGAGTGGGTGCGCGAAGACTGGCTCTCTAATAGGCTCTCGAGTGGGTTGAGTTGCCTGTCTAGAGTGCTCACTCGAGTGCCTGGTCGAGTTACCCGGTCGAGTGAGCCATCTATCTTCTCTGCAACCTTCACTCGACTCCATAGGGCTTGACTGCACATCTTCACTTCATGAGCCAAAATCCAAGTATGCTTCATATGCTCCATAAATACCTGATAAAACCCCAAATATGCAAAATGCATGCAATGCTTATGCAAAAACACTAAACAATGACTTAAAACTAGACGAAGGCATGATAAAAAGACTCTAAAAATATGCTAAATACAGAGTTATCAATATTTACCGCGAATGTAACTCGCGTTTTGCCCCTTTTGTTTAGGGCTTCCTTGCTTCCTTTGTATTGCCTATAAAAGGGCTGAACCTCTATTATTTTAAGGTTACGCTATTTTATAAACTAATCACTTAGAGATTTTTCTCTCCTTCTTAGTTCTATCGAGCCGTCGCCTCTAGATCTAGGTTTCCTTCAAGACTCTTGAGCCGGCCTTGATTCTTGTTGGTCCAGCTGTATCCTGAGCCTCTCCATAGCTCGTGTGTCACATTTCATCCCACGTTCACTCATCCTGCTTGTCCCGAATCGAGTTTCTCTTTGGTCACAACTCTGTATCGCTTCCCAGTTATTCTACTCAAGCTTGTCGCCTATTCTTCGGTCCATCTATCCACATATCGGTCATACAGATCCCTGGGTTTGTAACAGCTGGTTGATAGAGCACAACTTCCTACAAGGTTGTGTCTTTCCATCTGAAACAATTATTTTGCCTATCCTAAGCAAAGAAAGACTAAGCCTAGAGAGACAAAATACAAAGTTTATCAATTGTAGTATAGTGGTAAGTGGATAGGTATGAAGTAACAATGTCGAACCAATCAAGAGTGGTCTACATCAATCAGTTGATAAATAAAGCAAGCTATTCAAGTGATTATCAAAAGGTTGTGGTACTAGCAGTCTAAATAAGAAATCTACTAAAAACCGTAATTGATACTAGAGGTACCAAAGTCTGTCACACTTTAGCACATTATGAAACTAAGCAGGAAAAGTCACAGTACTAAAACTACTCGACCACACTGATCGAGTGGTGAGGTCGAGTGCTACAGTAAAAGCAGAGAAAAACTACAGTGAACTAATACTAAGCAAGCTGTGAAACTATGGGGAAAACAGGGACTCTAGGGATGAAAATCACAGGATCACAAACACTCTGTTCCATTGCAGCTATCAACTAGCAATCTCATCACAGGACTACCCTAGACAACAGACTTCATAACCAGCTCAATCCATGGTTCGTGGTAGAGAGCCCCAAGATCCAACCCAGTCAGCATAGTGTCAGGAGTCGAATCAGGCATAAAGAATCAGCCTATTAAAGTTGAAAAAAGTTCATAACAAGTGAATAGGTGGAGTCGTGACATAAATCAATGTCTGATGCATCCACCCTCACGCTATTGTACTCTAAACCCCGGAAAAAGTCTTTCCAATGGCTCAAGGCATGGTTCGTGCTTATGAGACCATCTAAGATCATGTTTTCCTTAATCAGGGGAAAACAAGCATTACAATCAGGGGAAAACAAGCATTAAAATCACTCCTTGATTATCAAACTATCTAAAGCATTAACAAAACAGAGAGAAGCTAACCTAATCCATCCCCAAAAATCCCAAATCTACTACTCACACATGGTGATCATGGCTGGGGTCCGAAACCCAGAAAAGAATGAACTTTTCATATGTTATAGCCAATGATCTAGTGAGCAAGGTTGGAGAAGAAATCAGATGAAAATGCTAATTTTATAAAAAGATATCAAAGTTACAAAGTTGCTGAAAAAATGAAAAACTATCAAGAATACCAAGAACAAGAGAGAGAAGAAATGAGAGAAAACCTAAAAATTACTAAGCCAGAGCGGCGCTATTCGATCCTCTCTAATTATGTTTAATGAGGCGCTTTTATACATAGTCTCCAGCGCTTATTATATTTTGCGAGTTTTAAGGAGAAAAAGTCGGAGAGTGCCCACTCGACCCAGCAATCGAGTGGGGTAGTCGAGTGGTGTGGTCTGAGAGTGTTTCACTCGAGTGGACTGGTCAAGTGGGCAGGCGGTTATGCTGAGGTCCAGACTGATCGCCTAAGAGTGCTTCACTCGAGTGGTCTGGTCGAGTGAGCCTGTCTGAGAGTGCTGTCTGAGAGTGCTTCACTCGAGTGCTCTGGTCGAGTGAGCCTGTCATCTGTAACAGCTTTGAGAGTGCTTCACTCGAGTGGTCTGGTTGAGTGAGCCATCCATCTTCTCTGCAATCTTCACTCGACTTCACAAGGCTTGCTACACGTCTTCACTTCATGAGTCAAAATCCAAGTGTGCTTGATAAGTTCCAAATGTACCTGATAAGACCCCAAATATGCAAAATACATGCAATGCCTATAAGGAAATATGAAACATCCTAAAGTAAGCGTAAATACAAGAAATGGTATAGACAATGGATGAAATCTACTCTAAGGCATGATAAAAAGGTGGTAAAAACATGTATAAAAGTGGTGTTATCAACTCCCCCAAACTTATCCTTTGCTTACCCTCAACCAAATAGAAAGGATAAGATGAAAGGAGTAGTGTGAAATGTGGGGAGTCAGAACCTAAGCAAACTAAACAAACCTCTAATGTCAATGTCACAGTTATTAGTTCTAGAATGCAATTCACAGAAGTTCTACTTAAAAGCTTTAGCCATACTCATCACATCAAATTCAACACTAAGACTCAGTCACAAGCAAACATTCAAAGCAAACTGTCCTTTTAAAATTGATTAAGCACGAACTGGTGAATCATGATATGCAATAGCTGTAACTCATTTGGTTGAGGGACAAGTTTTAAGAGATAAAAATGATCTCTTCTTCCTCTGATTTTAAGCGCATGTATCAAGATCTCTCAAAGACATAGATTGAATTATAAGAGAAAGCTAAAGGTACAGCCAACTGGTGCATACAGGAGCAGACTATCATCTACCCATGAAGAACCAAATGACTCTCCTAACTCTAAAATCCCAGAAACTTCATCCTAGTTCCACACCAACTGATTTTCTGTTTTCTTCTAAAGAAAGGATACTTCACTTTTTACTTCTAGCGGATTTGAGATTTTTTTTATTTTTCACTAAGCTATGACTCGACCAGTCACTCGAGTGGCCTGGTCGAGTGGCTAATATATGATTTGTTCTGTTTCTTTTACTGAGCCAACATTTATCTTTTTCTTCCAAATCCTTTACTAGACTCATTTTGTTTTTCTTTTTAACCTATCCTCTCCAAAGGCTTATGATTTTTTAGCAAACTCTTTTCCTCTTTTCTTTTCTTTTCCCAGACTCGAACCTCAACTTATTCAAACTCCTAGCCTAAATCTGGTTCAAAAATTGCAAACCAGAGACTACATAAGAGGCTACTCATGTCGGCAACACCTAACACTTTCTCTCTATTTCAATCCGGAAATAGGCCTCACTTCACTCAAGAATAATGTATGGTCCGAAATAAAGTTTTAGGTTTGGTTTTTGTGAAACTGTCTCAATGGTGGAGACAGCTACTTGGATTAGCAAGAGTGGTAAAAGGTGAAAGAGAATCCAAGTATTTTGAGGTATCCATAAGTTAAAGTTTTAGAGCATATCATGATAATGCAACTACATGAAACTCTGGTTTTTGTAAAATGGTTTTCTGAAAATTTTCAAATTTTTAAGTTTTTTCAATGCACATAGATGATGTAAATTTGAATAAGAAAATAAGGAAATATGTCAAATACGTCTCTCAAACCCTCCCCCAAACTTAAATTACATAGTCTCTTGTGTAAAATGAATTCGAGAGATGATTTGAGAGACTAAAAGAAAAAGGAAGAAAATATGCAATGGTATAAACAATGATAAAGAAGTGGGGTGGTACCTCATTCTTGTGGAGTGAAGAAGGCATATGTGTTAGCCTCCATGCTCTCCTGAGTGTAAGCTGGAACTGTAGTGGTGGGAGGGTCAGCTGCGGGGTGTGACTCGAGTGGTCCACTCTATTGAGAATAGGCATTCCGTGCAGAAGGCCGGGTACTATTCATCCCGGGTACTATTCATCCCGAGACCCGAGAATACTATTCATCCTGTGAGTCTTTGTATTTAGAAAAGGCATTCCGTGCAGAAGGCGGGGTACTATTCATCCCGAGACCCGAGATTACTATTCATCCCGTGAGTCTTAAACTGCGTTTCACTATTGCTGCAGTTTTCTTTTATTTAGGGCTTCCTCCTTCTTCTATAAAAGGAGGAAGCCCCTTTTTTCTTGTAACCTAACACAATTCTTGCCTCCATAAGCTTAAAGAAGAAAATGGCTGAACCTCTCTTTCTCTCTAGTTCATCTAATCTCTGTCCTTATTTCCGCATCTAATCTCTTTAAAATCTCATGGTATCAGAGCAGGTTACTGATTCTCTGTTTGTATTCAATCATTTCTAGCTATTCTCTTGATTTCTCCTCAGTTACTATTCTCTTCTCTACACACCACAGCCATTTTCGTTTTTTTGTTTCAAGTTCTCAATTCCGAAATTTGTTTGTTCTTCTTGTCAATACTTGAAGATCTCAGCAGATCTCTGTCCTGTCTCAGCAGATTAATCTCCATTGCTGGCTCTATAGATCTTCAGCTCTCTTCTGGTTTTGACAGATTTTCGGTGGTACTGTAGCAACAGTGACACCAATAGAACTTGTGATTTCTCAGCAAAGTTGTAATCTTTCTCTGCTTTATTTGGTAAAATCATCTCTGTTCTACTTCACTTAAAACTTAGTTCATACAATTCTAGTCTTGTTGGTTGCTTGGGAAGTTAGGATCAATCTGGGAATTTGTTGGTGCGTTGGTTAGAAGAAACGCTGAAGCATGGATTCTTCAAAATCTGTTCCTATACCAGTTACTCTCAAAGGTGTGAACTACTTACTCTGGGCTAGAACCACCAAGACAAATCTGTGTGGTCGTGGTCTTTGGAATCACATTGAAACCCAAGATAAGAAAGTAATCACAGATGAAGATGGAAAAGAGATCAGTGGAGATCCAAGTTCTGAAGATGGCAAATGGTTTCAAGAAGATCAGAGGGTTCTTGGACTACTTCAAAACTCACTTGAAGCCGCAATACTTGAAGCTTATTCTTATTGTGAGACGGCAAAGGAGCTGTGGGACACACTAAAGAATGTCTATGGAAATGTCTCCAATCTTACCCGAGTGTTTGAAGTCAAGAAAGCTATCAACAATCTCAGCCAAGAAGATCTTGACTTCACAAAACACTTTGGAAAATTCAGATCACTGTGGGCTGAACTCGAGATGCTAAGACCTTTCTCGGTGGATCCAAGTGCTCTCAAGGAAAGGGGTGAACAAGATAGGGTCTTTGGTCTGCTTCTCACATTGAACCCAGCTTACAATGATCTCATCAAGCACATCCTTAGAGCTGAGAAGTTACCAAGCTTAGATGAGGTGTGCTCTCAAATCCAACGTGAACAAGGCTCAGTAGGTCTCTTCAGTGGCAAAGGGGAAATGGTCATGGCACACAAAGTTACTTTCAAGTCTGAAGATAGGAAGATTCTTGTGTGTGATCACTGCAAGAAGAGAGGCCATATCAAGGATAAATGTTGGATACTACATCCACATCTTAAGCCAGCAAAGTTCAAGGTTCAAGCGAACTACTCTCAAGAAGCCTCAACTGAGCAAGCTCAGGCCGGACCATCTAGACAAGGAAATGAACTGGCTATGGTTGCCTACTCCAATGATGTTGTTAGGAAGTCGGACCTTGAAGCTCTCATCAAGTCCATTGCTGCCCTTACCAATAAAGAATCCGGTATCACTCACTTTGCTTCTTTACCTAAATCACAAAATAAAACATTGATTATTGATTCTGGGGCTTCTCATCATATGATTAGTAACCCTAACCTCATTAATAATGTTAAACCTATTAATGGAAATGTGATAATTGCAAATGGTGATACGATCCCCATAAGAGGAGTAGGTGATTTAAAACCTTGTGATAAGACCTCTAAAGCGTTCTTCATGCCTGAGTTCACCTCTAATCTTGTCTCAGTAAAAAGAGCTACAAATGATCTTAATTGCTATGCTATATTTGGCCCTAATAGCTTTCATTTTCAGGATATTGAGAGTGGAAAAGTTCTGGGAGAAGGGAACACTAACGGTGACTTATATGTTTTTGAGGATTCTCCAGCAACAAAATCTACTTCTCTTTCTTGTCAATCATGTTATGCTGTTAGCCCAAATAAACTGTGGCATGATAGACTTGGTCACCCTCATGCTAGGGCTTTAGAGATTATGTTACCCCATGTTGTCTTTAATCATATGAACTGTGAAGCATGTATTCTAGGAAAGCATTGTAAAACTGTTTTTCCTAAGTCTTCAACTTTCTATGAAAAATGTTTTGATCTTGTGCATTCAGATGTTTGGACTGCCCCATGTTTATCTAGAGACAATAATAAATACTATGTTACATTTATTGATGAGAAATCGAAATATACATGGGTCACACTGCTTGCATCTAAGGATAGAGTATATGATGCATTTGTTAATTTTCAATCATATGTTACTAACCAGTTTAATGCCAAGATCAAGGTATTCAGGTCTGATAATGGGGGGGGAATACACTAGTCACAAGTTCAAAGATCACTTAGCAAGACATGAGATCATACACCAAACTAGCTGCCCGTATACACCTCAACAAAATGGTGTAGCTGAGAGGAAGAATCGGCATCTTATCGAAGTTGCACGATCCATGATGTTTAACACCAATGTTCCAAGGAGATTCTGGAGTGATGCTGTCATGGCAGCTTGTTACCTGATAAATAGGACACCAACAAGGATCCTAACTGATTTATCACCATTTGAGGTATCAACATCTCCTTAGTCATCTTGGGAATCCTCCTCCTCGGAGAGAAGAACAATCTGATAATGTCGAAACCAACCAACAAGGAGTGGAGACTACAGAAGATCAACCCAATACTGACCTTGGGAATACACAGGCTGCTCCAAACCCCATGGAAGAAAATGATACCACTGAGCACACTCAGCCGGAACCAAACCCACTTGACAGGGAACAAGACCAAGTTCAAGATGAGGATGGTATGACTGAAGATGTGATTCAAGAGGATCACCATGATGAGGTTGGAAATGAAACAGAAACTCCTCCTCCTCCACCGCCACCTCCTCTTCGGAGAAGCACTAGACAGAGGTTTGGACCCGAACATTGGAAGGTCACTAGAGTCTATTTCAACAACCAAGCTGTGGCGCATCCTATAAAAGCTGTGTGTTCGCTTGACCTGTTGCCAACTGCTCATCAAGCCTTCCTTGGGAAAATTGATGCTCAATGGATTCCACAGAGTTATGAAGAAGCCAAAGGGAGTAACGAATGGCTTGGAGCAGTGGATAATGAGGTTGGGGCTATGGAAAGGAATCATACATGGGATGAAGCCGACCTACCGTTGGGAAATAAGGCTGTTAGTTCAAGGTGGCTTTTCAGTATCAAGTATCTGAGCAATGGAGATGTTGAGAGGTACAAAGCCAGACTTGTTGCAAGAGGATTCACACAGACTTATGGAGACGACTACACAGAAACGTTTGCTCCAGTCGCCAAGCTGCATACAGTTAGAGTTGTTCTCTCATTGGCTACAAATCTGGATTGGGAGTTATGGCAAATGGATGTGAAGAATGCGTTCTTGCAAGGAGAACTTGAAGAAGAAGTGTACATGACTCCACCACCAGGCCTTGAAGACTCCATTGCTCCAGGAAAAGTTCTGCGGCTTAGAAAAGCCATCTATGGACTAAAGCAATCTCCAAGAGCTTGGTACCACAAGCTGAGCTGTACTGTTGAAGAGAAAGGGTTCAAGAGATCTGAAGCTGATCACACATTGTTCACAGTCCACAGTCCACGAGGAATTGTTGTAGTATTGGTCTACGTGGATGACCTTATCATTTCCGGCAATGATAAGGAAGGTATTCCCGAAACTAAAACGTATCTTAAAACTGTCTTTGATATCAAAGATCTTGGAGAACTAAAATATTTCCTAGGGATTGAAGTATGTCGCTCTTTGGAGGGCTTATTTCTATCACAAAGGAAGTATACTCTTGACTTGCTGAATGAGACAGGTAAAATAGAAGCAAAGTCAGCCAAAACTCCTCTTGCAGATGGCTACAAGGTCAAGCGAAAGGGGGAGAAAAAGGGCAAGGAGCTCGAAGAAGAAGATCCATTAGACAAACCATATGCAGATCCTCTCCAATACCGAAGACTAGTGGGTAAGCTTATCTATCTGACTTTAACAAGACCTGACTTATGTTTTGCTGTGAATCAGGTGAGTCAATACATGCAGAAACCCACAGTCTACCATTGGAATATGGTGGAGAGGATACTCAGATATCTAAAAGGGAGTCCGGGACAAGGCATATGGATGGGAAAGAATGAGAATGTTGAGATTGTTGGTTATTGTGATGCAGACTACGCTGGTGACACAAATGATAGGAAGTCAACCACTGGATATTGCACATTCATTGGAGGGAATTTGGTGACATGGAAGTCTAAGAAGCAGAAGGTAGTGTCATGTTCAAGTGCTGAATCCGAGTATAGAGCAATGAGGAAGCTCACGGAAGAACTCATTTGGCTTAAGGCACTACTCAGAGATCTAGGCATTGAAACCACAAGACCCATCACTATGCATTGTGACAATCAAGCTGCTATACACATTGCCAGCAACTCTGTGTTTCACGAGAGGACCAAGAACATAGAAGTTGACTGCCACAAAGTTCGAGAGAAGATCAAAGAAGGAGTCACACTACCATGCTTTACAAGAAGTGAAGATCAACTAGCAGACATCTTCACCAAAGCTGCGAGTCTTAAGGTTTGCAAACACATCTACAGCAAACTAGGGCTTGTGGATCCAACTCACCCTTGATCATATCCCCTACTCGTAGATGTTATGCTCTTTTCCTCATCACAGATTTTTTCCCAAGTGGTTTTTTCTATGATGAGGTTTTTACCAAGGTAACGCCTATGTAGGTCCAAGCTTAGTCTTTGTTCACCGACGGCTAAGCTTGAGGGGGAGTATTGAGAAAAGGCATTCCGTGCAGAAGGCCGGGTACTATTCATCATGAGACCCGAGATTACTATTCATCCCGTGAGTCTTCGTATTGAGAAAAGGCATTCCGTGCAGAAAGCTGGGTACTATTCATCCCGAGACCCAAGATTACTATTCATCCCGTGAGTCTTAAACTGCGTTTCACTATTGCTGCAGTTTTCTTTTATTTAGGGCTTCCTCCTTCTTCTATAAAAGGAGGAAACCCCTTTTTTCTTGTAACCTAACACAATTCTTGCCTCCACAGGCTTAAAGAAGAAAATGGCTGAACCTCTCTTTCTCTCTAGTTCATCTAATCTCTGTCCTTATTTCCGCATCTAATCTCTTTGAAATCTCACCAACATTGGAGTTCGTACCTCACAATCCGTACCAACGATCCTTCCGCCCCTGTCTCTGGACTCCACCATATTATCTAGCTCTACCGTCCGTATAATCGAACCTGACCGTACGAATTGTCTGATTCTAGCCATGGACGACCCACCTGCCCCACCCGAGTTGGGAGGTGTACTAGCATCCTTGGCTCAATTAGGAGAACATTTGGCTCGAATGGAGACTCAACCTCCGCTACCCGGACCCTTCCTACCCAGACCCGTGCCACCCGCACCCGTCCCTCTCGAACTGGTGGAACCTCCATATGAAGATTACCCCGAGGCAGCTCCAGAGCCTTAGAACCATCGAATGCTAGCTCGCCGAGCTGGTGATGGTCATGGTGATCCCCAGCAACGTCCCGCCGTACCGGACCTTCGAATCATGGCTCCTATGTTTTTCAGGAAGGTTGATCACGAGGGATACCTCTACTGGGAGTGCCGGATGGATCACATCTTTACTTGTTATGCTTATGACGAGCCCCGAAAGGTCATGTATGCGGCTGCCCAATTCACAGGACATGCACTTACATGGTGGCATTCAGATGTGGCCGAACGGATCTGAAACAGGGAAGATCCTGTTCTCTCTTGGGAAGTCATGAAGTTTGCCATGTGTAGACGATATGTTCCACCTCTGTTTCATTGCGACGGTTAAAAACATTTCTGATGACTCACCCAAGGATCCAAGTCCGTGGAAGAATATTTTGAGGAGTTCGAACATCTCCGTGACCAGCTCCAACTTGACGAGACCGAGGAAACTCTCATGGCGCAGTTCCTAGATGGATTGAACGACCTTATTGCCTGGAAGGTCGAAAGGAAAAGATATGACTACTTCAAAGAAATGCTGCACCTCGCTAGGCATGTGGAGCAACAGATCAAGACCAAGGCGTCCCATGCTCCCCGACTCCAAGCCCAAGGCGTGCCGACCTGGTCGCCGAATTCTTCCCTGAATTCCTCTCCGGCCAATGCACCCCGATACGCAGACTGACCCAAAGATGCCTTGATTGCCACCCGGTTCAAACCCCAAACCCCAGATGCACCCCGGGACATTCGCCAAGACCCGCGAAGGCCTCCTAACGCCACACCAAACTTGGGATATTGTATGGTTCAAGTGGCAAAGGCCATGGCCACAACGCTTGCACTGTGGAATACAAGTCCCAAGATGAGGAAGAGCCTGAAGAAGCCGCAAACGAGGACAAGCTCGAGGCAGAGGTTTGCCGAGTCGGATGCAAGAGAAATGCTCACGTCACTCTCACCCTCACAAGTCGCTGAAGTGTAAGTTAAAGTGAATAAGGATGCTAGCACTAAATCAGACTTTTTGATCAATTCTAGTGTAGTTAGGAAATCGCTAAGTGATTCAACTTGCCGTGTTTTACTAATGGTGTATCAAGAAGTTTTGGTTTCAGGTACCATGGATAAGAGCGTACCCCGGGAGCACAAGCAACTATTGGAAGCCTATTCGGACATCTTCCACGAAGACCTACCACCCGGTCTACCACCTCCCCGAGGCATTGAGCACCAGATCGACCTGATCCCCGAAGCCCAACTACCCAACCGGCCAGCTTACCGCGTTAATCCGGAAGAGTCGAAGGAGTTGGAATGCCAAGTTACGGACTTGATGAGGCAAGGCTACGTCCAGGAGAGCTTTAGCCCATGTGCCATGCCGGTTTTACTTGTTCCAAAGAAGGATTGGACGTGGCTCATGTGTGTTGATTGTCGGGCCGTGAACAACAGCACCATCAAGTATCCGCATCTGATACCATGGCTTGATGATATGTTGTACGAGTTGAGTGGATCCGCTATCTTCTCTAAGATAGATCTCCAAAGCGGATATCATCAAGTGAGAATGAGGGAAGGGGACGAATGGAAGACCGCGTTCAAAACCAAGCAAGGCTTATATGAGTGGCTCGTTATGCCATTTGGGTTATCAAATGCTCAATCCACCTCCATGAGATTGATGAATCACACCCTCCGGTCATTCATCAACAAGTTTGTGGTCGTCTACTTTGACGAAATCCTCGTGTATAGCCTGAGCCTTACCGCTCATATCCAACATGTGGAACTGGTCCTCCGGACCCTGCGAGATGAGAAGCTGTATGCTAATTTGAAGAATTGTGTCTTTGGAGCCTCCGAGTTGGTATTTTTGGGGTTTGTTGTGAGTGCCCAAGGATTAAGGGTGGATACCGAGCAGATCAAAGCCATCCAAAAGTGGCTGAGCCTGACTAGTATCAGCCATGTTCGTAGTTTCCATAGCTTGGCGAGTTTTTACCGACGATTCGTCAAGGAATTTAGTACGTTAGCCGCACCTTTTACTGCGGTCATCAAGAAGAATGTTAAGTTCCATTAGGGAGATCTAAAAGACCGAGCCTTCCTTGACCTGCAGCACCGGCTTACTCATGCTCTGCTACTCGTCTTACCGGACTTCACCAAGACCTTTGAGGTGGAGTGTGATGCCTCGGGTATGAGGGATCAGTATGAGGACCACCCGGAGCTAATTTAGAGCTACCGCAACCATAGGAAGGGGCTCCACGCTAGTTTTTATCTCCATGATGGGTTCCTTTTTAAGGGGAAATATTTGTGCATTCCCCGCAGATCATTGCGGGAGTTGTTGTTACGGGAAGCCCATGGAGGGGGCTTGGCAGGTCACGATAGGATTGCCAAGACCTTGGCAGTACTTCGGGAGCACTTTTATTGGCCATGGATGAAGAGATTGGTCGCCAAGCATTGCGGCCTATGCATTACTTGCCTTCAGACCAAGTCCCGCATTCAACCTCAAGGGTTGTATCATCCGCTGCCTGTCTCCACTTCCCCATGGGTCAATCTATCCATGGACTTTGTTGTTGGCCTCCCGGCCATCTCCCACAAAGACATGATCTCTTTGAAATGGACCAATTCTCGAAGACGGCCCAATTCATCATATGTAGCAAGTTCCACAATGCCACCAGCCTAGCCAGATTATTATTCCCAGGAAGTCGTAAGGCTGCGTAGCATTCCATGAACCATCATCTCGGACCGTGACCCAAAGTTTCTATGCCATTTCTGAAGAACCGTGTGGAAAAAGCTCGTTACTCAGCTGTTGTTTTCCATGGCCGCCAATCGACAAACGGACAACCAAACGGTAGCGTCATTCGAACCTTGGGATCCCTACTCGGAGCCACAATCGGGCAAAACCTAAGGAATTGGGTCGGAAGCATACAGTTGGTCGAGTTTGCCTACAACCAAGCCGTGCATTCAGCCACTAAGCACTCTCCGTTCAAGGTTGTCTATGGCTTCAATCCACTCTCACTGATGGATTTGCTTCCCCTACCACCTGGACAGCAAGATGATCAAGATGGCATATCCAAAGCCGAGTTCAATAAAAAGTTACACGAGAAGGTCTGGGGAAACATCGAGAAGATAAATGAGAGCAAGGCCAAGTTTGCCAATATAGGCCGTCGGGAAGTAATCTACAAACCTAGAGATTGGGTGTGGTTACATTTCTGGCCAGAGAGGTTCGCGGCCAAACACAAGGATTAGCTATCCTCCTGCGGTGATGAACCCTTCCAATTCACTGAGCGGATCAACAACAATGTCTACCGCCTAGCAATGCCCGGTGAGCCCAAAATCTCTATCACCTTCAATGTGTCTGACTTGGTTCCATTTGTGGCAGACCATGATCCATTTTTGCGGACATAACCTCTTGAAGATGGAGGGAATGATGGAACCCAAGTCATCCGAGACCCCGATCCGGACGTCAAGAACGACTCGTACGACCTTGCGGCTGACCCGCTATGTCTTTCATAAGAGAGACTAGCTATGTCTTTCTTGAGTGACTTGATCATTTCTCCTTGTCCCATAACCATTGACTTGATTAAATTTGGATTTCTGTATACCATTGGAAAGCTGAAAGTGTCAAGATTCACATGGGACAAGAATCGAAGAAATCCATTCAGCCGTTTGGAAGATACATCCCGAAGAGTGAAGACATGTCAAACTGGAGCCTGAACCAGTCGACCTCACAGCTCGACCATATGGTCGAGTCTCCAGCTACATCACACCACTCGACCAGTATGGTCGAATAGGTCTCTCCAGATTTCTTGGAAACTTACTTTAACTTCTTGTGCTTTTAGGGTTTCGACCATTTCATTATAAATACCCCTTGTAGGTCAAAACCCACGCATATGCTACCTCAGCTTTAGTTTTCTGCCTCTTTTAACTTTCTCTCTCTTGTTCTTCATTGTTCTTGATTTTAGACTTTGTATTCCTTATTATTGAATCAGTATTTGCATTTAGTTTTTTCATCAAATCTTCTCATCTCTGTCTGATCTATCTTATATATCAGATTTAGAGTTTTCTAGGTTTGAACAATTAGTTATGATTTTAGGATCTGAGTACTTAGCTTTAGGGTTATTAGAGATAGATTAGATTAGGGTGGATCTTGATTAATTTGGTAGTTTTAAAGTTCTTAATTGATCGAAATCCTTTTTGGGTGAGAGTTCTTAATGCTTATTCATTTTTGGCCAACTTGAATATGATCTTAGATGATCTCTTCACAATAGTGCCTTGAGGTTGTTTGATTACCTTTTTCCATAGACTTAGTTATATTAACCTATAGAGAGTTTGCTTCAATGGCGTCAGAATCCATGATACTCAAAGCTGTTGTTAGGAAATTATATTGGATTTGGTAGATTGATTCTTAATGCTTGTCCTATGGCTTGACTCTAGCAGAATCGGGTATGCTGAGTCATTCGAGATCGTTCATCACGATAGAGGGGTTAATTGGTTTAGATATCTATCGTCAAAGGATTAGCCTTAAAGTAGGTTGTGTTTGTTAAGTACCCATGTTATGAAAGTGATCCCCTAGTCAATTAGTTCATCCCTATGATCCCTAGTACCTCTCTTGTTTGCTTGTTTAGTTCTGTTCTATTTTGTTTACTTCTGTTTAGCTCGTCCTGACCACTCGACCACTCTGGTCGAGTGCTTTCTCTTTTATTTTTGTTGTTTTTGACTTGATGTGTGTGACAGCGCCTGGTCTTTAGTTTACGTGTTTCATTTTGGCGCCTTTGCCAATTGGGTGTTTGTTTGTTACATTTAGGATTTCAGATCTTCTAAGATCAAGTTTTTTTTTCCAGTATACTCTCAAATTACTAATTCTGTGTTTCTTTCTTGATCTGTTTGCATCAGGTACCTATGGATACCAATCATCAAACATGGAGTATGGGTATAGGAGCAATAACGTGGCAGTTCCACAAGATCATTTCTATGACATACAACAGCAACAGCCTCAACACCACTCTTTCAACCCTTACCATCAACACCAAAGCTTTCCAACTCAGCAGCACCACTATAGAAGATACCAACAGGATCATGAGAAACAGCCATCTACAGGTTTTGTTACTCAGCAACCTCAGGTGACAAATGCAGAGGATCTTGACATCACATACATGCTACAGCAAATCATGAGTGGTCAAGAAAACATTGCTTTGGATTCAGAAAAGCAATTTGCAAAGCTCAACAACACCATTGAGACACAGACCAACAAGATTCGGTCTATGGAGAGCAATACAACATTCACTGTGGACAGTGATATCCAGAGTGGGGAGAGCAGTGAATTGAGCTGTATTGAGCCATGAGTTTCAGGATCAGGAAGATAAACATAAGGTGGAGGTTGAGCTTGACAACTTCACTCGACGTACTGGTCGAGTCAAACCATCTGCTGCCAAACCACCAGAGCTTTCCAACCCAAATCTACTTTTCTCAGACACCAACCATGAAGTTTTGAAGAAGGAAGTACAGCTGATATGGTAGATTGGTTACATTGCACCTGAAGCCCTCCCAGGAGTTAAAGAAGTTGTGCAAGAGTGTTATCTGCCTTTTGAATGCATTGTTGATGAAAATCCTGTGCTGAGGTGTGAAGCAAAGGTTGAACCCTTGACAACATTGAGTTATTCAACCAAGAGCAATGGGGAAGGAGTAGGCATGGTTGGAAAAGCATTAGAAGATCCTTGTGAAGGTGTTATGGTTGTATAACCACCAACTATTTGAGCATTGCCGAACCAAGGAAGATACTCTTTGAGCAGATAAGGATGAAAGAATTCAGGGGATGGTTCTATGATGAGTATGATCCTGGTGATACATGGATCTATCTATAGGAGCACCAGGGAAATCACTAGAAGTTAATTGCGAAATCAGTCGCCTCCTTTTTAACTCCACAATAAGGTACCAACTCCAAACCTTTCACTGTATATTTCATCTTGTTTAGCTTTGTTTATAAATCTCTCAAACCTTTCTTTGAATTTTTATTACACAAGGGACTGTATAATTTATTTGACCATGTTTTCTATTTTCTTATTCAAATTTTGTATACTTGAGTCAGCATCTATGTGCATTTAAAACCCATAAATTTTTGAAAAAAATCTGAAAACTATTTCATAAAAAAAAAAGTGTTCATGTAGTATCATTTGCATTTTAGGATTGAGTCTAGTAGCATTTCGTTTAGGACTGTACATTTGCATAGGTAATAATGAGGACTAAACCTAATAAGATAAGAACCAAACATATGGTTTCAGTGCCATAGTGTCTAGTTCTCTAATGCTTGCACCTAAGTTTGAAACATAAGGCTGAACCCTGTTTGGAATCAGACTTAGCATTCTTACTTAGTTAAAACTTGTTGTGATCTGTAATGCTATCCCTACTTAGTTAAAACTTGTTGTGATCTGTAATGCTATCCCTAATAATTTGAACCTAATCTGATTAAAAAAATTCATGTTATAAATTACAGTATGAACTCATGGATACCATATACATATTTGGATCTCCTTATCCCTTTTACCACTCTTGTTGATCCAAATAGCTGCTCCCATCTTTGGAGCAGTTCCCCAAAGCACCAAACCTTATTTCTTTCAGACCCTGATCAATTCTGTGTGGAAGACCTAATTTTCGATTGAACTTAAGAGAAAGTGTTAGGTTTAGGCCGACAAGCATAGGTTCCCATATAGACTCTGATCAACGCTTTCTGGATCGGACTAGGATAGGGAATTTGAAATAGGGGTTAGTTTGAGTCTGGGAAAGAAAACAAAGAGTGAGAAAAGAAATAAAAAATAAGAGTGCTAAAACCGTTTCTTTGGAGAGGATAGTAAAAATATGTGTCTAGTAAAAGATTTGGGAAGTTTATATATGATATGAGAAGGCTCTGTGAAGAGAAAAAGAAAAAAACAATTATTAGTGTGTGAAAATTCACTTGATCACTTTACTCGACCAAAGGGGTCGAGTCAGAGCCTAGCAGTAAAGAAAAATCCCCACTTCCACTAGAAGTAAAAGAAAATGAATGTAAATCCTCTCCTTAGAAGAAAATCAGAAAATATTGAACCCAGAATGAGAAAATAATGAATGCCTTCAATGAAACCAAAAGGGTTTAGAGCTAGGATCAGTTCTGTTAATCGAGTTAGGGAAAGTCAGTAGTGTTTGTGCTTGGGTAGATGGGAATCTATTCTTGTATGCATCAATGGCTTTTACCTTTAGCATTCTCCTAAAGTTCAATCAATTCTGTGAGAGATCCCTGTTACTAAACGCATAAACCCGAGGAAGAAGAGATCATTTTTATCTCTTAAGCCCAGTCCTTAAACCAGATGAGTTCTTACTTAATGTGTAGCATGATCCACTGTTCGCGCTTAATTAATGTTAAAGGGATAGTTTACTTTGAATGCTTGTTGAGGCTGAGTCTGATTGATAAGTTCTGTTGTGATGAGCATGGCTAGGTTTTTATGTAAGACTTCTTTGTATTGCATTTTAGACCTGTTAACTATGACACTGAGGTCAGAGGTTTGTTTAGTCTGCTAAGGTTCTGTATCCTCATTTTCACACTACTCCTTTCATCTCATCCTTTCTATTTCCTTGAGGGCAAGCAAAGGATAAGTTTGGGGGAGTTGATAACACTGGATTTTACCAGTTTTAAGCATATATTTATCACATATTAGTGCATATTCATTCCCTGTTTATACCATTATATGCATATTTCACTCCCTCTTGAGTTTTAGGTTCCTTTGCATGAGCATTGCATATATATTTCATTTTGGAGTTGATTTTAGGTACTTTTGGAGCTTTTGGAACTTTTGAAGATAAGGAGACATTGGACAGCTTCAGAGCATCAGAAGTTTGGCATTATTTGAAGATCTTCCCGTGGACCAAATTTGGATTTCTGTATACCATTGGAAAGCTAGAAGAGTCAAGATTCACATGGGACTAATTGAAGCAATCCACTCAGCCGTTTGGAAGATGCATCACGAAGAGTGAAGACATGTCAAACTGGAGCCTGAACAACTTGACCTCACAGCTCGACCATATGGTCGAGTCTCCAGCTCGTCCACACCACTCAACCAGTATGGTCGAGTAGGTCACTCCGGATTTCCTAGAAACTTACTTTGACTTCTTGTGCTTTTAGGGTTTTGACCATTTCATTATAAATACCCCTTGTAAGTCAAAACCCACGCCTATGCTGCCTCAGCTTTAGTTTTCTGCCTCTTTTAACTTTTTCTCTTTTGTTCTTCATTGTTCTTGATTTTAGACTTTGTATTCCTTATAACTTTTTATTGAATCAGTATTTGCATTTAGTTTTTTCATCAAACCTTCTCATCTCTATCTGATCTATCTTATATATCAGATTTAGAGTTTTCTAGGTTTGAACAATCAGTTATGATTTTAGGATTTGAGTACTTAGCTTTAGGGTTATTAGAGATAGATTAAATTAGGGTGGATCTGATTAATCTGGTAGTTTTAAAGTTCTGAATTGATCTAAATCTTTTTTGGGTGAGAGTTCTTAATGCTTATTCATTTTTGGCCAACTTGAATATGATCTTAGATGATCTCTTCACGATAGTGCCTTGAGGTTTTTTAATTAGCTTTTTCCAGAGACTTAGTTATATTAACTTGTGGAGAGTATGCTTCAATGGCGTCAGAATCCATGATACTCAAAACTATTGTTAGGAAATTATGTTGGATTAGGTAGATTGATTCTTAATGCTTGTCCAATGGCTTGACTCTGGCAGAATCGGGTATGCTAAGTCATTGGATTCGAGATCATTCATCACGATAGTGGGCTTGATTGGTTTAGACATCTATCGTCAAAGGATAGCCTTAAAGTAGGTTGTGTTTGTTAAGTTCCCGGGTTATGATATTGATCCCCTAGTCAATTAATTCATCCCTATGATCCCTATTACCTCTCTGGGTTGCTTGTTTAGTTCTGTTATATTTTGTTTACTTCGGTTTAGCTCGACCTGACTACTCGACCACTCTGGTTGAGTGCTTTCTCTTTTATTTTTGTTGCTTTTGACTTGACGTGTGTGACAGCGCCTGGTCTTTAGTTTACTTTCTGCATTTTGTTTCTGTTTACTTAGGTTGTTAGAAAAACTCTTTTTATATTTGGCTTGACTGAGTTGTATCTGATTGCATCTTGATTGCTAGCATCACACCCATTTGGATTGACAGCTCATATACTACAACTACATATGAGGAATTGAAACCCTCCATGCTCATTTAGAACTGCAAAAATACGTGTTTCAAGCCGAAACTCTCAGCTTTTGATCCAGCATTTGACCCAAAATCATGATCCCATACTTTCTCCTTTGCTGATGTTCCCAACCTTTCCTCTAAGGCTTGTTGAGCATAGTACTCTCCCTCTTCATCACTCTGAAACTCTCTGTGTTTGACCCAATTAATTGGCCCTGATGGTGATGATGGAGGTTCGACTTCAGTACTGAGGGGTATCTAACTTGGTAAGGGTTCACCTCGTGGTCTGTTCAGACCCTCTTCCTCAAACTTGTTGTTGACCATAATGGAAAACAGATAACCATCAATGGTGAGTTTTTCACGACTCTTCTCTACGTCAAACTTCAGATACAAATCCTTTCCCAATCTCAACTCAATCTTCCCTTTCATGACATCAATGATAGCTCCAGCACTTCCCAAGAATGGCCTTCCCAAGATCAGAGGATTCTTAAGTTCCTTATTTTTCTCTAACAAAATCAAATCAGTGGGGACTTCAATGTGACCTATTATCATTGGAAGGTTTTCCAGCATTCCTTTTGGCATTCTCATTGACCTATCAGCCAAAATCAGAGAGATCTTGCTTGGCTTGAGTTCATCAAAACCAAGTTTATTTGCAACAGACCATGGAATTATGCTTACAGAGGCTCCTAAATCGCATAGAAAACTCTGGAAGAGTTGGTGGTTCAAGGAGCAAGGAAGACTGAATGATCCTGGGTCCTCAAGCTTTTTTTGGATCAAAACCTTCTTCTCTATAACAGCTTTGCATTCGTGAAGTTCTTTTGCTGTTAAATGCTTTGCTTCTATTTTCTTCATGACTTCGGCTCTCAATTTATGCTGACTCACGGGAATTTACTCATAAGCTTCTCTTATAGGCATCTTGGCCTCAGTTTCCTCAAAGCATTGATCAATAAGGGCTTTATATTCCCTTTGAATCTCCTTCTTGAACCCTTTGTGGGTATGGACACATCTTCAAGATCTCGAGATTGGTGTACACAGGTTGTATGCAAGGAACATACTCAATTACTCGATCAGAAGACCGAGTGGAACGATTGAGTGAAGACTTGTCTGGACGATTTCCCTTGACTCGGTCAGTAGACCGAGTAAGTGGATTGAGTGGGTTCACTGAGACTTCCTTTTGAGCTTCCTTCTTCTCTAGATCTTTGATTATATCCTCCCCTTCTTGAGCAACATTGTCCCCAGTGTAGAGAGAATATCTTTTCTTCATTGGTAGATGCATAAGTGATCCAACGGTCACAGCGTTCACATTTGCAAATTCCTTAGGGTTTTGCACTGATTTCCCTGGTAGTTTCCATGTGGGCTTGGATGATGTAGAGGCTGAGACAGTCTCTAGGTACTTCAGTTTGGAACTGAGCACTTCAAACTTGTTGTTGAGATCATTGTAAGATCCATCTATATGATTCTTCAAATCAGATAGCTTCTTGTTGTTCTCTTGAACTACAGCAACTTGTCCTTGAGGCAACTGTTTGAACATAACTTTCACATCAATGTCAGGTGCCTGAGGCATAGCAAAACCAGGTGGTGGAATCATAGGAAGGTCCTGCTTCGGAATGAAGGCGTGGTTCTGATTTGGAACAAAAGGTCTTGTTCCTTGTTGTTGGTTTGGATAAACCTGATCTTGAGGATTTGCAACATTGGTGCTGCGATAGGAGAGGTTTGGATGTTGCCTAAAGTTGTTGTAACCTCTAAAGCCTCCTTGATTCATGAAGCAAGATTCTTCAAACTGCTCATTCTCCCCATAGTCTATCAAGCTTTTCATTCAAAGCCTTGAGATCCTTTGAATGTCCTTCATTCACCTCTGTGCTTCCCCGTGGAGTCCTATCAAAATCTTCAATATATGTCCTCACAGATGTGGCTATGTTCTCAACCAATTCCCATCCCTTCTCAACACTCTGACTAAGGAAGTTCCCATTGCTAGTAGTGTCAAGGATGGTCCTGATTGTAGGAAAATCTCCTCTATACAATGTACTCAGAAAGGTTTCATCACTGAAAGCAATGGGAGGTGTACAGCTTGAATCTTTCCCATGCCTCAGAGAAAGGCTCTCCATTCTTTTGAGAGAAACTGGAGATCTGATTCTTGATCCTTGCTGTCCGAGCCATGGAGAAGAACTTCACAAGGAAAGCTTTCTTGCATTCATCCCATGTAGTGATGGTCCCGGATGGCAAACTCTTCTCCCATTGGTGAGCTTTATCGCCTAGGGAGAATTGAAATAGTCTCAGCTTGAAACCGTCCTCAGTGATGCCACTTATCTTTTGTCAAACCACATAATCTATCAAAGGCATCCAAAGGATCCAATGGATCTTCCATCGGTAAGCCGTGGAACTTGTTGCCCTGAATCATGGAGATCAAACCACTTTTGATCTCGAATTTGTTGTTCTGAAACAAGGGAGGCACGATCCCTTGGCGTTGAGTGTGAGTGTTAGGTGCGCCTCCGGCACCAATCACACGTGGACGAGGTTGATCGTCAGCCGTTGGTGCAGTGTGTTGTGGTATGACTTGCTCTACTTGCTGTCTTGGTCATTGTCTGTGTATATGGTCAAGAAGTTGGATGAGATTGTGGCTACCTTGTGATCTTGTTTGCATGAACTGTGACTCGATCACTCAAGTCGAGTAGAGAGATCGAGTAGGGTACTGGAATATAAACCCAAATGGCAACGACACCAAATTGAAACAAGATATTTTGGTGGTCTACATGTTTCAATTTCTCAATCGGTGTCATACTTGAGGTGTCAATCCATAGTGGGTAATATAAGCAATCAGGATGTGATATAGCAGTCTTAATCCAAGCCAATCGTAGTGAAAAGGTGTGGTTTTCTAACAACCTAAGTGAATAAAAATCCACTCGATCTGAAAGATTGAGTAGAACAGTTGAGCATACTAAACAAACAACGCACTCGATCAGATGGATCGAGTACACGGACCGAGTAAAGCAAAAGAACAGAAATGAAACTAAGATAAGAACTTGATGAAAAAACAAACTAGATAAACAGGATTATGTAAACATATTATGACTAAATATGGATCAGAGGGATGAGACTAATCAACCTATGGATGTTGGTATACCTTTCTGATACCTATCAAGCAACAACCACAAATACTTTGGGCTAATCCCTAGACAATGGATTTCTAAAACAGCCAAATACACTGTCGTGACAGAAGGCCTCAAGATCCACCACTAACACACCCGATTTTGCCAGGCCACCATGATAAATCAGGCATAAGGAACCAATCCATTAAAACCAAAACACATTCCTACAGCCCGATTTTGCCAAGGTAGTGTATGTGGATCTCTGGAAAAAGTTCTTCCAATGAATCCACCACTGTCATGTAGGATCCATTTGAGATCATGCTCCAATTGATCAGAGAGGAGAAAGCACTAAGAACACTCACCCAAAAGGGATTTTCAATGAAAGCACGTAATATAAGTTAATCAGATCAATAAACCAAGCATCCATGGATCTATCTCATCCCTAATCTCCCTAATGAAACTACTCAAAAATTAAATTCATACTTGGATCTAAGATCCCAAAATTTATCAAAGAAGACATGGGGATGAAGATCCTAGAGAGATAAACAAGAATGATTAAAGCAATAAACGCAAATACCGATTATATTAAACGGAAATGAAGGTTCAAATACAATAAAAACTTAAGAAAAACTAGAGAGAGAAAGATGTGATTAAAAATCTAAGAACTTAAATAAAACTAGGTTCAAGCTTGTATGCGGCGCTCTGATCCAACAATCCCTTTATAGGGAAGGATCAGAAACCCTAATCCTATGGATAAGTCCAAGGATAAGTCCTTATTAATCCGGATTAAATGTACTCGGGTGCCTTGGTCGAGTAGGAGGTTGAGTGGTCCGATGAGAAGAGAGTAAGATGCCTCCACTCGATCGTGGGATCGAGTTCTTTGTCCGATCGACCGAGTAGGTGGGTCGAGTGATTGAACAAAGTCCGCTGGTGCTTCTACTCAAGTGGTCTGGGTCGAGTCAATGGATCGAGTCAGACTCCTGGTGTCCATCCTTGCCATTTTGCTCCATCTGTACCTGAAATAACCCCAATATGCAACATGTATGCAATGCATATGCATGACTCTCTAAGTGACCTAAAATGACACAAAATGGTATAAACAATGGATGAATGTAACCTAAAGTGATCATAAAACTATGCCTAAAACAGGTAAAATATGGTGTTATCACCTACTCCTATATAACCAATAAATGGCTAACAACCTATATTACCCTATTTCCGCAGGTAATCAAGATGTTAAACATGCATAAACATTCCAAATTCAATATGTCCACAACAAAACACCACAACTCAACTTTCAGTAGATTATGAAGCCTTGTTCATCAAGGTTTAATAGGAGAATTATCAAGCTTTCAATAAGTTAAACTCCTTAACAATAACTAGCATGCAGTTCAAACAATAACTAGCAAATGCAAAACAAGATGAAGCTCAATAAACAAAAATACCACAGATCTAACAACCTATTTTAGCAACCCATGAATCCCCCTTGAAAACCCCTTAAACCCAACAAGAGAACTATTCACACATACTCAAGCAAAGCAAAACAATATGAATGAATAATTGTATAAGGAAAGGGTTTAGAGATCTTCTCTGTGATACAAAGTAGACGAAACATATCCCTTATAAAAGTAGGAAAAAAAGACTAGAGAAGAGAAGAGGCTAGAGAGAGAGGTGATGATTCTGGTGGTGCAACGGCGGTGGTGAAGCTTCAACGTCCTTCCGGCGGTGATGAGTTCTTCTTCTAGGGTTGATGACGTTGATGATGACGCAGGAGGCGGCA
Organism: Cardamine flexuosa; assembly: GCA_963555745.1. Lineage (NCBI taxonomy): Eukaryota > Viridiplantae > Streptophyta > Magnoliopsida > Brassicales > Brassicaceae > Cardamine > Cardamine flexuosa. Next base: position 18,055,858 of record OY743216.1, on the reverse strand, counting down.
CAAGAGGCACCAAGACGAATAACACCTCTCCAATTAGGTTAAACAAAGTATATATAGGTCCTAGGGATCATTAGGGTTTAGTTTTAGGGTTTCCGGTGCATACTCGTCATTTAGATGAATGTAGGGCATGGACCAGGCTTTGACGTGGGCCTGATGTTCATAGAGATCTTGAGGATAAATCCCGGTCATAGGTGGCCGTGACCGGACTCACCAAGAGGCTGGACCTCGGTCACGGGTCATGTGATCGAGGTTTTAACAGTGCTTCACTCTTCAGGATGCATCTTCCAAACGGCTGAAAGGATTTATTCAATTCTTGTCCCAAGAGAATCTGGACTCTTCTAGCTTTCCATAGACACCAAGAACTCTCATTTTTATGCAGGAAAAGGTCTTCAAACATTTCCAAACTTCTGATGCTCTGAAAATGGCTTGAAACAGAGTTTTGCACCTTTTGGGTCCAATACTCCTTACAACTTACAAAACCCTTTTGAATCCAAAAATACTTGATAGTAACATTTTAAGCCTTGAAAACAATCAAATCGCCATAAAACATGAGAAAACAATGCCTAAAATAGGTAAAAATTCGGTGTTATCACCGGGGCGATTCTGGCGACTTGTCCGGAGTCGGTAAAGAATACTCAACCGACTGCGGAACGTTGCAGAGAGTCTTCAGAGTTTGGACCAAATCTGTCACCGGATTTTGTAGGACGGTTAACCAAAGACTTTGAACCGCTTGCCATTGATGAAGAGTGTAGAAATCAAAGGAATTGAAGAAATTGCAAAATACGGAAACTTTTACAGACGATAGAGTAAAAGGAGAAATTGAGAAGCCAGTGAGTAAAAAGAAAAAGAAAGAGAAATTACCTTATTAAAATGAGTGGATGAAAACTGCCTCAAAATTGGTGGGGGAACTGGAGAAGTTTTTCCAATTTAAAATAATATTCAGAATAAATAAGAACGTGCATCAAGAGAGTAACATCAAATAATTATGAAATATAAGGGATTTGATGATTAAAGGATAAGGAAACAAAGATCAATATTTACTCCTTAAGTCTCCCGAGCCGAAAATCAGCTCGCAAGACTTGGGGGCAAATGTTGATAACGGATCCCGCACCGAGAATCCATCACCAGTAAAGATATAGGACACATGTCAGCTGAGTCATCATGGTAAGAAATAGAGTCCGGTTCGGGAGGATAGACTCCGTGTTAAAGAAGAAGGATCAGCTAACTGATAGAAAGATAAGACAACGAACTTAAAGCGCTTGGTGGGTTAAGAAAGATCAGAAAAGATACAGAGTTCGCATGGAAGATTCCACTCATAAAGTCAAAGAGAGAAGCTATTTTAAAGTGCCGAACGCTACAATATTCAAGATCAAATAGAAACCAACATGTTTAATTACAATCATACAATTTATTGTAATTTATTGACAACATTAATAGCCAAAAACATGTATAGATAGATAGAGAAAAACATTGTAAAGGGGATATTTCTTCCGTTTTTAAGAGAAATATATTATCAGAGCAAATACTACGTTTTCCAGTTAACTCATTTTACTAAATCATGGGTGTGGATCATGTATCCACAGATATATTATCTAAAATTTTAACATAATTCAATATAGATTTCAATTAATAAACTTAAAATTTTATTTGAGATTAATTTAAAAACATCTAATTTTTATTTAAAACATGTTTAAAATTATATATGTAAAAAATGTAAACAAAAATTATTTATTTAGTTTTCCTCTTTTTCATTTTAATTAAAGAAATAATATGTAAATATGAAAAGTAAAGATTATCTATGTGATTATTATTATTATTATTATATTTGTTGGTTTTCCTTTTTTTTAAGGAAATATTGTTTTTTACATGTGTCATAATCTAACCAAATAATCGACGCATGTCAAGATCTGGTGACTTAGAATTTTGACATGTGTCGGTTTCTGGTGAGTGCAATCCCAGTTTATATAATAAGATAGATTAGGACCCGCCGATGGGCGGGTTTTAAATTTTAATATAAACTAATATAATCATTTTTGTTCAATTAAAAATTTATTATTAATGATATATCTTAATTTTTTTCGGAAAAGAAATAAAACTCATGTTTTGTTAGAGAATGTTATTTAACATAATTTTATTTTTCTGTATGAATAAATTGATTAACTTTTATATTAAATTTTCTTATTAAAATATTTAAAAAACTATATAATGTCCAAAAACTTTTGGATCCCTCTTGTTGTTTTTTTTCGATTATCATGTAAGATAGCGAGGACAAAATATCTGAAATTCAAAAAACTAAACTGAATCCAATCCGAAAAGGGGTACTAACCCGAAACAAATCCAAATATGTCCTAAACTCCTATATTTGAAAGACCAATCATGAACTGAATACTGAGAACCGAATGGATATCTGAAATACTCGAAATACAATAATATATCCAAAAATGTTAATAATATTTAGAGTTGATATAACTCAATTACCCAACAACTATAAACATGATCATATCAATTATTTATATATCAAACAACTAAAATACCCAAAATTAACCAAAATATCATAAAGGTTTAGGTTATTAACTCTTTGTTAAATCAGTTTTGCTTCATACACACCTTATTTTGCTTTACAATTTAACTCATTTTCAATCATATTAAAATCTTACTATATCCTCATGTATACTCTATATAAATTAATAGAGATGAAAACTTTTATATCAAAATCATAAGCATTATCTAAAACAAATATCCATATATAATTAGTACTGTTCACTAATTTAAAATAAATAACAACAGTATTAGTAATTTAGTAGAAAACCATTAAACTTAAGAAATAATTTTAAAACAAATACAAAAAAGAAAATGAACCTAAAATCCTATCTTAAAGAGAAAAAGTTAGACAAGAATTATTAGTTTATCTAATCAATAATTAAAATTAATAAATAATTTTAAAAGGAAAAAAAATCAAAAATATGGTAATTTATATAACTAATAATAAAATTAAGAAAATGTAAATTAAAGCTGTAAATCAAACAACCTCTCTCTTTGTCTCTCTCTCTCTCTCTCTCTCTCTCTCTCTCTCTCTCTCTCTCTCTCTCTCTCTCTCTCTTCCACCACAATTCTAAAACCCTAGCAATTTCAAAACCGAAGTTTTTCTTTATGGCAATCTGATGTGGTATCAGGTTTTACCCAAACCAAAAGTTCTCGCAAGTGCACGGTTGTGCGCGGTAGTGTAATGGTGGGATCGAATCCACAGAGAGTAAAGTGCAATTTAGATCTGTAGATCTAAACATAGTTAGGATGAATAATATTAAATGTTATCACGAAAGGAAATCTGAATATCAATCTGAAAATAATAAAAGGAAATAAAAATCAATTTAAAACAAATCTTGGGATCTGGAAAATCATATGGATTTAATTAAATAAAAAGAATATCTAACCGGATTAGCAATTTAATGATCTAGATCTGGAACTCAAAACACTATGAACAAATAAACCACCTCTCGTATGAGAATGTTATCTTGGTCATAAATCCACTAGGATCCTATGCCACTTGGTCACCTCTTGGGTTTTGATATTGTTCACTTGCAGATCCAACCTCGACTCTCGTTGGGTAACGATCGCAAGCCTATAAATTACAGATTCAGGGTAAAATAAACATGCACTAGCTGAATTATATAACCCTATAAACCATTTGATAGATTCGTCAGCCTAACAAAAGCATTAGTTTCATAGAAATATAGATCTAATAATCATAGCCCTAATCTATGACAATAACCTAATTAGAAAATAAATCCCTTTGAATAGATCCCATCTCTGAACAAGCAAATCTACTCAACCATGGCAATGGGTTGATAGATCATGATGATATAACATGCAATGAAAAAGAAAGAGATGAAGACAGAGTGTAGATCCAATGATTCAGTGAGAAAGTAGTATTGATATAAAAATATCAAAAGGAAAGTTTACAGATCTGAAAATGAAATGAAAATACAAAATAAATGGTAAAACTCGTGTCTAGGGCTTCTGGACTGCTCAGGAAATGATCCCTTTATATAGGGAAGTCTCTAGGTCAAAAATCAGAGTAAATGCTTGATTAAGAGAATATTCGTGATTGGGATCGATTGATCCGGCTTGTATCGATCGATCTTCTTCCTTTAAATTGTGCTACTTCATAGATTCCTTCGATTGCTCGATCCTCTCTTGGATCGGTCGATCTTCTTCTTGCATGGTCAATCCTCTTCTTGCATGTTCGATTGTCTTCCGGATCGGTCGATCCTAGAGTATCTCTAACAATCCCTTGAAGTGTAAGAACGTCCAAAGTTGCTCCATTTTTTCTATTTTAGCTTCAATGAAGTAATAACCTGTTAAGACACCAAAACGGACCAGAAGGACACTAAACCTAACTCTAGACTCAATAAAACATATGAAATCAATAGTAAAAATAGGTAAAAATAAAGAATCTTCAAATACCCCCAGACTTGAATCCTTGCTTGGCCTCAAGTAAGCAACAAGTCAATGAAACAAAGTTCAGAAGTATAGGTTTTAAAAACGGGAACTTACGCTTAGCTTTAGAATCCACCATGTTGATCATGTAAACCAAATAGAAACCCTGTGACAGGTTAATTGGACCTTAGCATTACAATATGTACTTAACCATAAGCATAGCTAACATTATCGTACTCTGCATCCAAGAACCAAAGGAACTTCTGAAATCTCCATTGTTGGCTCTTTAACATTCATTAAGTGTTGTGTGCAGTCTCACAAAGAGAGTCTCAATTGCTAAGGGCTAGTAACGGGGGGCCATATTTTTGGGTGATGGTTAGGCATGATGAATAAACTCCGGCGCAAGCCAATGCGCAATTTAATGATCCTGAAATCTTGAACTCTAAGTAAGCTTCTATATAATGATCCTGAAATTTTTGTTATTAGTGCTAAAATAAATATAAAAAATAATTAAAAAAAGGTTTTATTCTGGTTCCTTCAGACTTCTTTGCCTTCTCTTTTTGTTTTTGTTTTTTGTTTTTTTCTTCTTTTTTTTAGGATCGGTCGATCCCATAGCCTATTTTCTGAGAAGGGGAAGTTGGAACCAGTCCTAACCATTTTTACATCAATATACAATACAACTGCACCAATATTCAACTCAAACTAATATAGATGAAGAACATATACTAGAAAGCTTACTCGAATATCCTCAGAACATTTGGTTGTACCGGCCTCCACACTCTGTAGTTTTTGCACTTGGTTTCACATGCTCCTAATGTTGCAAAAGAGGAATGGGGTCTGAATGAAAAAGGGTGTATGGGTGTGGAACCAAACTAAAAATGAACTTGGCCATCCAGAGCTCCAATAAGATTAGGGTTAACTCGGAATGTATATGATCCTTTATGCTATATCAAGCCCCTAAGTGAGAAGATTAGTCCAAGTTAAAGGTCCAAGTAGACAGAGCCAACGCTGGATCATTAGATTTCCAAAGGATATGTCGCTTCTGGTAAGGTTGATCTACTGATGGTGTTTTCAATCTACCTAAACTAAGGCCAATAAATGTCAACATAAAACGGAAACCAAGAAAATTGTAATAAAATTCCCATGTTTTGAATTTTTTTTCTGAAATATTTGAAATATTTTCTTGACAAAGAAACAAAAGAAAAAAGTTTTAGTAACACAAGAGGGCAGACACCCCTTCGCCAGACTTAAATCGCTGTGTCCCACTGTGATATAAAATTAAAGGAAAAAGGTGATGCGAAACAATACTGGAGATAATTAATTGTGAACAAGAAATCAAACCATAAACCGTGAAAAAAAAATTACAACCAAAAGGGAGCATTGACATGTTCATCGAACTGGTTTCCAGCTTTACTCGTCTAAGGAATCAATCGATCTGGAAAGGATTGGTCTATCCCAGAGTCCTGAAACTTCTTGAAATTTGCATCTTCTGCGTTTTGCACCTATTTTCAGTCAGCTCAACACAAAAACATCATCATATCTTATTGAGAAAAGTAAATAAATAGATAAAATAAATAATATAGTTTTATTACTGCAAAAAGAAAAAGAAAACATGTTGGGTTGCCTCCCAACCAGCGCTTGTTTTTAAAGTCCATAGCTCGAATTGGTTATTTTCAGTTGGGGTCTGGGTTCATTGGAGGAATGGTGTTTTCTTCATCTGGTGGGTTGTTGTATGCCTTGATCTTGGGCCTTGCAGTAATAGCCGTCATCATGTGTTCCAGAATTTCCTCAGCTTCTAAGTTAACTTCTGCTGGATCTCCATCACCATCACTTCCCAGAGTCACGTTCATTGGCTGACAACATCAACAGATTCAACATCATTCACAATGAATGCTTGACCATTTCTGGTGGGAATTCTGTCGATGGTCTCAAAGTAGAAGGTCATGGCAGAGTTCTTAAACCTATGTTTGATCCTTCTCTTGGGTATACTGATGGAGGCCTTGGTTATTACTAGAAAAGGCATACCAAGTATAATGTCTGTCAAGTCTTCATCGAGGTCAAGGACAACAAACTCGGCTAGTGCATAACTTCCTTAAGCAGGACATATATGTTTATGAGCCTCCCTACTGGCCTCCTTATTGTTCCATCAGCCATTTAAATTTTTAAAGTAGTTGGTTTCATGGTGATCAATCCCAACTTCTTTGCTTGAGTAAGTGGCATCATGTTTATGCTGGCACCAATGTCAACTAGGCTGTTCCTATAGTGATACTGCCTATGGTGAATGGGAGATTAAACTTCCCAGGATCTTCTAGTTTTGGGGGGAATTCCTCTGGCACCCTTTTGTTGCACTCTTTTTTAAGGTAATCATATGCTTCTTGCAGCGTAGTCCTGCCAGCAATGATATCTCCCATGTATTCTTTGATTAGAGAGGTCATTGATGCAACTTCCTTGAAGGGCAATCTCACCCTCATCTCAGTGCACACTTGATTTATCCTCTTTTTCATAGCAGGGCTTGCCTTTTCAAGTAGCTGTGGATATTCTTTTCCTATCCTTCCTTGATCTTCATTAGTTTTCACGTTCTCATCAACCATATCTTCCACAGAAGAGCTCAGCTTCCTATGTGGTTATGTAGCAGTTTTTTCAATCCCTCCTTGATTTCCAAAACTTTTTAGGTTTTTATTGACAAGAGGCTTCCGTAATTGCGTCTGCAGAGATTGATCGATCTCCACCGGGATAGGTTGATCTTACCTGAATTTTGAATTCTCATCAGGGGACTAGGATCGATCGATCTCAACTGGGATAGGTTGATCTTTCCTAAATTTTGAATTCTCATCAGGGAAGTAGGATTGATCGATCTCACCTTGCGGGTTGATCTTCATAGGGTTTGGATCAATCTTCTCATTGAGAAAGAAGTTGTTCTCATCGTTGGATCGATCGATGTTTCCCTCGGATCGGTCAATCTCAGTGGGATTTCCAAAAAATCCTTCATCTGTAAACAGATCCACAAATTTTAGATATTCCCTGAGATTGGTTTCAAGCTTCCCTGGAAAAGTTCCTGGTAGTGCCTTAACCATTTCAGCTGACCTTGCTACTTCGGTCTCTAGTACTTTCACATGAGCTCCCAAGGATTCCAACCTCACATTTAGATCATTATACATGTTATCAACTTTTAAGTTGATGCCACCAGCAAATTTCTTCTGTCCTTCCATAATTTGCTGGAATAAGGACTCAATTTTCCCCATGGAACCAGCGTTCCCAGATTGAGAGTTGAATCCTGTTTTACCATAACCAGCATTATTTTGGAAGTTTCCTTGGTTTTAAGTCCTCGAAGGTGGGTAAAATGGATCTCCAGGGTTCTCAACATTGGTACTGCGGTAGGACAGGTTAGGATGGTTCCTAAAGTTGGGGTTGAAACCCCGGTTTTGGTAGTTTCCCTGTCCACCGAGAAAGTTAATCTCCTCTGTTTGTTCCTCCTCATCATTGAACTCATCACTTTCCAAGAGATTCACATATCTCTTCTGAGCTTTCATGAGTATGTTCACCTATGATATTATCGGTCGTTAGAGTGGGATTGACTCTCCTATCATAGTCAGGGCATCTGTTAGAGTTACTCGCTGTCAGGTTTTCAATAAGCTCCATAGCTTCTTCCAACGTGTTGCTCATGAAATCTGCCCTACTAGTTGTATCCATAGCCATTCTGTGACAACCGCATTTTTTTTTTTTTTTTTTTTTTGAACATGGAAATAATGAACTAATGCCCATACATTAAACATTCAAAACCATACAATAGCAACCATTTACATAAACGACCACGAAGGTCAACAGTTCTACCGGTTCTAGCAATCCTTCGAAAGCTAAAAAAAACCACAAAACTACCGGGTCCTAATCATCCCCTCTTCACTGCCTCGATTCCACGATCACGCCTTATCTTTACCTGCATCGACAAAAGTGATGCATCAACATTTGGTAAACCAAACCCTGAGTGAGATTGATCCTCCCAACAACAGGTTATATGAAAGCCACAAGCAATTTCAAACAACCACAACAACAAGAAATCAAACACACCACGCGTTAATTTCTACTCGATCAAATTCACGCATGAAAATAATCCCCAACCACAGCCCTATCAATTTCTAATCATCAACCCATGAAAAGAAAATCAATAGCATATATAAATAACCACTTAGCAATTCAAAACCCATGAAAAGCTAAAACTCACAAGTTTAGTAAACACACACTAAAACTCCACAATGACCCATGGAATTCACCAAGAACCCACGAAAATCACCATCCTAAAACCAAGAAATAATACACAATTAAATCTTAACAAGGCACAACAAGCAACAATCCATGCTTCTCTAACTACCCCATAAGCCCCCACACAAGGCTTAATGTTAACCTTTGGTCACAAACTCACCTTGAAAACAAAGATGATTTTCTGAACCAAAAACAACAATCACCCAACCAGCAGTGACTTCCCACTCGCCAACAGTAGCTCAACTCACCCTACAGCCAACTACAACAACCAAAAACAACATTTAACCTAAACTGAAAAAATTCTGGAAACATCACAGAACGGTCAGCCTGAAAGATGGGATCAGGAAACAAAATCTAACCGTCCACCTTCAAATCCCACCGTTGAAAATCTTTCCCTAGATGTCCTGAAGCTACCCACAAAATTTTGTAGCGATCAGACTGAAGGTTCACTTGCGATCTTCCTTTGAATAGACGCTGATCCAAATTGCGTCTGAGACAGAACAGTTCATGAAAACGCCTATAACTCTTTGAATATTGACTCAAATCAATATCCGCAAAACGTCACATCTAGATATAGGTCTTAGCTACAATCGCAGAAAATTTCGTTACCTTTGCCTACTATTTGCTAGGTCGAAACTCTTTTCTACCAGACTCTGACAGTTCTGTCTCTCCCTCCCTTCACCAAAGCTATGAAGGATCTAGCCTTAGATGGACTCCCCAAGCTCAAGAAAGATCTCTCTTCCTCCTCCAAGCTCCACGCCACAAAGCCTCACTCCAAACCTTCCTTCTTCCAAGCTTCATAAAGCTCCACACCCTTGATCTCGCAAGATCCAAGCTCCACAAGCTCACAAAGCCTTCCTCTTCTTCTTCTCTTTTCTTTCTCTTCTCTCACAAGCTCAACAAACTCACTCTCCCCCCTCACAATGGCGAGCTCAAGAAGGAGAAGAAGAGAAAATCAATTTTGTTTCTCACTTGTTACTTTGAGAAAAAACCCCCACAACTTTCGAACCAATTTATGACACCCCTGGAACAAATCCAAATTAACTATTTCAACCCCATAGTTAATTTCTCGAGACTTGTCTAAGGTTCATAAACTTGAAAGAGTTTCTAAATTAATTAAATTACTTAATTTCCAGAACACGGGCGTTACAATTCTCCCCCACTATCATAGATTCGTCCTCGAATCTTACGTTACCGTTCATCTCCAATGAACCCTAATCGTCGCAACGATTACTCAAGCCTTGGCCAACCCGACCAACTCAACACACACACGAGGTTTACTACCAACCTCCGAGGTTTTCCATCTCAGTCACTATGCTTATGACACCGCAGCATCATATGTGCTTGTTGCTCACACGCAGACCAAATCCCATCACTCAAGACACCGCAGCATCTCCAAGTTTCGGGCATTTGCCATACCCCGCAGGATATCAACCATACCTCGCAAGGTATTATCCATACCACAGGACCCAAGACACCACTCATCTCCGAGTTCTGAGTAACCTACATAAGTCTTGATATCCCATACCCCTCAATTCTGGGCAATATATCCTACGTCTAGGATATACACCTTACGAATCCACGGTATCACATATCACTCTAGGCTATACACCTTACGAGTCTGTGTACATCGCCAGTCACACTCTCAAGACACGCGGTCCTTCGAGTTATCGGCACTAGAGGAACTAGTCCTCTCATCGAGCAATAAGTCACACATCTATAAGCACCTCGACTGAACTACCTCCCATGATCCGTGTAAATCCTCGCAAGGTAACACCAGCATCACTCATATTCCAAACCCAGAATATCTGCCGTGCATAACCAATACCAAGGCTACACCTATACCCAGTCACTTCAAGTACACCATAATATCTTCCCAATTATGAACCAACTTTTAATTCTCATAAAAACTTCCCATGACACTCGTGCCATCAGCAATAAGAACTACCATCTTATTACTCCCATGCATTATCGCTTTTTAACACCAAAACGAAATACATAATAAGGACTCCCAAAGTCATCAATAATAAGAAATACTCATCTTATTAAACACTCATAAAAAATGTAACATCGTTATACACAACGGAAATACAAAATGAAAACACATAGCATACAGCTACACCCCGAAACTGGAACCTCTCGATGGAACTCAAGCCGCAGCTTGCTTCTGGAACCACTTCCGGAACCTCGTTTCCATCCTAGCCTCTGGCTCCCAAGTTTCCTCCTGAGCTCCGTCACAGTCCCACAGAACTCGCATCATCGGAATCTTCTTCCGACGAAGCTCCTTGACCCTCCGCTCGAGAACTCTCAAAGGTTTGGCCTCAACGGTCATATTGAGCTGGAGATCTGACGGAATCTCAGCCAATACCTCGTCAACCCTATGCAAACACTTCTTCAGCATCGACACATGAAATACCTTATGAAATGCCTGCATAATCTCGGGTAACTCCAACCGATACGCTACCGGTCCAACACGCTCTACAATCTGGAACGGCCCCATATACCTCGGACTCAACTTAGTCGCAGTAATGGACCTGTTCGGAGCTCTCAGCAAAGCCATCTTGAGATACACTCTATCTCCCACCTCAAACACAAGCTCTTTCCGCCTCTTATCGGCATAACTCTTTTGTCGATCCTGGGCTTCTTTCATGTTCAGCTTCAAAACCCGGATCTTCTCCATAGTTTCCTGAACAAAACTCGCACCCAATGTGCTCCTCTCCCCCACTTGAGTGCAACACAAAGGTGTACGACATGGCCTCCCATACAGAGCCTCGTATGGAGCCATCCCAATACTCGCCTGGTAGCTATTGTTATACGCAAACTCTACCAAGCTCAAGTGATCCACCCAATGACCACCCCAATCCAGCACGGACATCCTCAATAAATCCTCCAGAGTCTGGATAGTCCTCTCGGACTGCCAATCTGTCTGAGGATGATAAGCCGTACTCATGTGCATCCTCGTGCCCATCTCCGCCTGAAACACATTCCAGAACATAGGATCCCGGTCCGAGACAATGCTCACCGGTACTCCATACAGTCTCACAATCTCCTGCACGTACTTCCTAGCCAATACCGCAGCCCCATCGGTCTTCTTAATGGCCAGAAAACTCGCACACTTGGTCAATCGATCAACAATGACCCAAATAGCATCCTTGGTCCGAGAAACTGGTAAGCCTAACACGAAATCCATCGTGATCATATCCCACTTCCACTCTGGAATGGGTAAACTTCGCACCAAACCACTCGGGACCTGGTGCTCTGCCTTCACTAACTGGCACACGTTGCACGCCGCAACCCAGTTAGCAACATCCTTCTTCATCCCGACCCAATGATAATACCGCTTAAGATCATGGTACATCTTAGTCGCTCCTGGATGAATCGAGAACATACTCGCATGAGCTTCACTCAGGATCTCGCGCCTCAAATCCTCGTCCAAAGGTACGCATACCCTCCCACTCACAAGGATAGTGCCATTCGCAGATACCTGATACTCAGAACCCGCTTCTCTCGAAGCCTTAACCAAGCCCTCATCTTTTTCCTGAGCCAGCCGAACTCTGTTCAAAAGATCCGCCTGATTAGCTGCGTCTAAGCCCAAAGGTTCTTGAGATACAACACACAAACGCAATGTGCTAATCTCGCTCACCAAAGACTCAACCTCATGCTTCCGACTCAACGCATCCGCAACCAGATTAGCCTTACCAGGATGGTAAGCTATCTCCAGATCATAATCGGCCACTAGCTCCATCCAGCGCCTCTGCCTTAAATTCAACTCAGACTGAGTGAAAATGTACTTCAGGCTCTTATGATCTGTGAACACCTGCACCTTTCCGCCATAAAGATAAGATCTCCAAATCTTTAAAGCAAAAACCACCGCAGCCATCTCAAGATCATGGGTAGGGTAGTTGCTCTCATGCTTCCGCAGCTGCCGTGAAGCATAAGCAATAACCTTTCCCCGCTGCATCAACACACAGCCAAGACCAAACCCCGACGCATCGGTATACACCACGTAAGGCTCGCTCGGATCAGGCAACGCCAATACTGGAGTACTAGTCAACAAGGCCTTCAGTTTCGCAAAACTCTCCTCACACTCCGAGGACCACACGAAAGGAACATCCTTTCCTGTCAGCTTCGTCATAGACTTAGCCAAACTCGCAAAATCCTTAACAAACCGCCGATAATAACCTGCCAACCCGAGAAAACTCCTAATCTCCGTGGCATTCCCCGGCCTCGGCCAAGCACTAATGGCCCGAACCTTCTCTAGATCCACCGAAACCCCCTCCACAGAGATAACATGACCCAAAAAACCAATCTCATGCTGCCAGAAGTTACACTTGCTCAACTTAGCAAACAACTTCTGTTCCCGCAGCTTCGCAAGAACCACACGCAGATGCACGTCATGCTCCACCAGGCTCTTCGAATACACCAAGATATCATCAATAAAGATAATCACAAACTCATCCAGATACTTTTGGAAAATGCTGTTCATCAATCTCATAAATGCAGCTGGTGCATTTGTCAACCCAAATGGCATCACCACAAACTCATAGTGGCCATAACGAGATCTGAAAGCCGTCTTCCGGATATCTACCTCATTGATAGGAATCTGATGATATCCCGATGCCAAGTCAATCTTGAAGAACCAAGTAGCCCCTCTCAACTGATCCAACAACTCATCGATCTGAGGAAGAGGATACCTGTTCTTCACTGTGACTCGGTTAAGTCCTCGGTAGTCAATGCACAACCGAAAACTCCCGTCTTTCTTCTTCACAAACAACACCGGTGCTCCCCACGGTGAAGTACTCGGGCAAATAAATCCCTTACTCAGCAACTCTTCCAGCTGCCTCTTCAGCTCTGCCAACTCTGTTGGAGCCATCCTATAAGGAGCCTTGGATATCGGTGTTGTCCCGGTTCCAACTCAATCGTGAAAGGATCCGACCTAGACGGTGGTAATCCTTGCAACAATTGGAACACATCCTGGAACCCTCGAACCACTCGAATATCCTGAACCTTAGCCTCTCCAACAACAATTGGGGGAATCTTTCTTCGATTATTATGGTCAGCTATACTAACCTTTTTGATTGCCTTCCATGTGGCTCTGATTTTCTTTGTCAACTTCTCTATGCTTAGGTCTTGCAGATCTTCAGAACCCTTGCTCCTCAATTGCAAACACCTGAGAAACATAAGAATTTTGAAAACTAGATCTGATCAATAGGCTCTGGGATCGAATCTTGGAGTAGATCGGTCGATCTTGAAAGAAGTACGATTGATCGATCAAATAAGAATCGATCGATCGTGCAAAAAGTAGGATCAGTCGATCTTGAAAGAATCGATTGATTGTGCACAAAGTAGGATCAGTCGATCCAAAAAGAATCGGTCAATCCAAAAAGGATTGGTCAATCTCGGAGACAAAAAAAATACACAAAATAAAATATCCTAGACTAGGTCTAAAACATAGATCTAGAAGCAACAATTACTCCTCGGCAAAGTCGCCAAAAACTTGATGTAGTATCAGGTTTTAACCAAACCAAAAGTTCCCGCAAGTGCATGGTTGTGCGCGGTAGTATAATGGTGGGATCGAATCCAGAGAGAATAAAGTGCACTCTAGATCTGTAGTTCTAAATAGAGTTAGGATGAAGTATTAAATGTTTTCATGAAAGGAAATCCAAATATAAATCCAAAAATAAAAAAAAGTAAATAAAAATTAATTTAGAACAAATGTTGGGATCTGGAGAATCATAGAGAATCATAACCGAATTAAAAATTTAATGATCTAGATCTAGAACTCAAAACACTATGAACGAATAAACCACCTCTTGTATGATAATATTATCTTAGTCATAAATCCGCTAGGATCCTATTCCAGCATTTATTAGCGGGTTTTGGTATTGTTCACTTGCAGATCCTAGCTCGACTCTCGTTGGCTGACAATCTCAAGCCTATAAAATATAGATTTAGGGTAAAATAAACATGTGCTAGCCGAATTATAAAACCCTATAAATCATTTGATATATTTGTCAACCTAACAAAAGCATTAGTTTCTTAGAAATAGAGATCTAATAATCATAACCCTAATCTATAACAATAACATGATTAAAAATTAAATCCCTTTGAATAGATCCGATCTTTCAACAAGCAGATCTACTCAACCATGACAATGGGTTGACAGATCATGATGAAATATAACATGCAATGCAAAGAAAGAGATGAAGAAAGACTGTAGATCCAATGATTCAATGAGAAAATAGTATAGATCTGAAATTATCAAAGGAATACTTTACATATCTGAAAATGAAATGAAAATACAAAGGAAATGGTAAAAATTGTGTCTAGGGCTTTTGGGCCGCTCAGGAAATGATCCATTTATATAGGGAAGTCTCTAGGTCAAGAATCAGAGTAAATGCTTGATTTGGAGAATTTTGTGATCGAAATCGATCGATCCAGCTTGGATCGATCGATCTTCTTCCTTCAGATTGTGCCACTTCATAGATTCCTTCGACTGATCGATCCTCTCTTGGATCAGTCAATCTTCTTCTTGCATGGCCGATCCTCTTCTGGACCGGTTGATCTCAGAGTATCTCCAACAATCCCTTGAAGTGTAAGAATGTCCGAAGTTGCTCCATTTCGTCCATTTTAGCTCCAATGAAGTAATAACCTGTTAAGACACCAAAACGGACCAGAAGAACACAAAATCTAACTCTAAACTCAATAAAACATATGAAATCAATAGTAAAAATAGGTAAAAACAAAGACTCATCACTATCACCAAAAGTTATTAGACATCAGATCAATTAGATAGCATGCTTGTCTACCACAATATTCATGATATAGTATGTCTTCTTCGCAAGTGGAAATTCAGAAACTTTGAAAATAATAATGAATTAATAGGCACGGATTTACTATTATTTGATGAGAAGGTTAGTATTTTATTGCTTATAATGCATTTCTTTCATATAATTGTTACAAGTAATAATATGAGAAGATTCGTATATTTTCTTGCTTACCATGCATTGTTCTTTTAAATAATTATTATAATTTATAATTAATCATTATATATCTAACTAAAATTTTCATTCTTCTTCACATGACAATACAATTAAAGGAAATCGACTATGTGAAGGAAATATTATTGAAATGAGCAATTTTCCTGTGCAATACTGCAATAAAAATTATAGAGTTTCATACCACAAGTTCCGGCGAAGATTTAGAATTAGTTTTCTATAGAGGAGAAATATAGTGTAAATTCTCTCTTTCAAATGGAGGAAGTAGAATTGTTCTCTCCTAAAGGAAGAAGTAAAAAGAAACAGGCATAGATTCACTCATAGAGAGTTTTCCAATTATTCAACCATTTAATTTTGCCAAGTTCAATGTTAGCCAGATTAGTCAACACCGCAGTTTTTCGAGCTTACGCTCTTCACGAAGTTGCCTCTGTGCCTCACTGCGTGCGAGGGGATAGCTGCAATAAACCCCATGTAAGCACAGGGAGAAGCCGGCTAAATCTCTCTTTCAAATTCAAAGACAGAGGGAATTTGTTTCTCATACACTAATTTGGATCCAAATGAGGGAGTAAGGCGATAAGGACTTCTTCTAGAAAATTGATGATTATAGTGGATGAAAATCCAACAACATAAGGAAAGAAAGCCATTAAAACCAAACATCTTCAGGTATTTCAGGTATAGAGCCCAAAATAGGAATAAAATTGAGAGATAATGATGAAAGGGCTGAGATAGAGGATGTTATCTGAAACAAAAAGAGACAGAATTGTGAAGGATTTCAGCGAGTGAATGTATGAGAAAGAAAATATATTCGATTAGGAACCAATATAAGATCTGAACAAAATGACTTCAGAGGAAAAACAAAGATCTTACCAGAAGAACATGTCACCTAAATATAAGCGAGAGCATAACCGCCGGTAACCAGATTCGTTTTGCCAGATCTCACACTATATATGTGTGTTTGGGTTTAGTTCAAAATTTTTGGGTTCTCGGGTTGAGAAGTCTATGACCCATTCTGGTATTTATAATTTTGGGTTCGGTTCTGTTACATCCAAGTTCGAGTCAGGTTTGGTACACAAAATATACTAAAAAAGATATGAAAAAGTTGGTTAAAGTCTCACAAATATAACTACGTACTTTAAGATATTTTTGGTTAATTTTGGGTACTTTACTTATTTCGATATTAATATTTTCCAGGCTTATGATTGTAGGGTAACGTAATTGTGTTATATCAACTCTAAATATAATTAAGACTTGTGGGTATATAATTGTATTTTGGGTATCTATTCAGTTTTCAGTTTGGGTTTTATCATTTGGATATAGAAGTCTAGAACCCATTCGGACTTTTGTCCGGATTTATAACCCTTTTTGGAATATATTTGGTTCGGTTTTTCGGATTTTAGATATTTTTCCCAAGTTTACCTAACACGTTTGTTGGAAGTATAAACAAGAAAATGAAACTAAAAGCTAATGGATATGATAAATATTTTTAATGCGGATGGCCAGTGACCCAAGTAAACGAAAGAATCTTGGTTTTCGTTTCCCTTGTGATGGGCCGGTGTTAATTATAAATTTTAATATAGAAAGTTAAATAAATTTATTCATGTAAGAAAATAAACTTTTATAAATAATTATCTTTTCTAACAAACAATATTTTATACTTCTTTCCAAAAATACAAGCTAAGATATTTTACTGACAGCAAATATTTTATTTAAGGAAATTTTTTAATTTAATTTATTTAAAATTTCAAAAATCCATCTATCAAGCAGATCTTATTCTAGTGAATATATATATATATATATATATATATATATATGTGGTTGGTTGGGTCAATACATATGTATTAGTCTATTTTAGTTACTGTTGGAGAACATTGCCGAGCAAACTTATAATATCTTGGGAATCTTGTCAATCATGCCACAAAAAAAGTTAAGACATTTCAACAATGCCATTTTTTATATTTTCTTTCATTTATGTCATTTATTGATGGCATGAGATAATTATTTTTCCCAAAATACCCCTACATTTTTTGTGGTCCACACTGATGGTAGCCAAGTTAATTTCATCTATAAGAGACATATTAATTTTGTCCACAAAAGATAAATGGTAGACATGTTCATTTTGTTTACAAAAAATATTAGGGACAAGTTAATTTTGTCTACGAGAGATGGACAACACGATGATGGACAACACGACAATGGAAGACATCGTGGACAAGATGAACGAGGCCGTGGACAGAATAAATAAATTATGAGGTCCACACTGATGGTGGACAAGTTGATTTCGTCCATAAGAGACATGTTAATTTTGTCCATAAAGATAAATGGTGGACATGTTGATTTTATTTACAAAAAATAAATGATGGATAAGTTAGTTTTGTCTACGACAGATGGACAACACGAAGATGAACAACACGATGATGGGAAACGCCGTGGACAAGATGTCATGGACAAATGAAAGACAGTTTGGTTAAGATGAAAGTAAGGGTAGTTTGGTCATTACAACATTATATAAATGGTATATTTGAAATGAATTTATTAAAAGGGTATATCCTTTAATAAAAAATTGATTTGTGCTAATTTTACTAAAAATATCTATAATATTTTTTGTGTTGCCTTTACTAACAATATTTACGAGTATGTTTTATTGGTAACTACCATCCATTACGGTTAAGAGCTTAACCGGGTCAAAGATCACACTAATTAAATAAACGGTTCAACTAGACGATTAGAAAAAAAATTAAACGCCCATCAGTACGTCACTCAAGGATCCGGTTCAATCTTTTAGCCTTAGTTTAATTATACGTAAGGATGTTGTAGTAAAAAAAACTAAAATTAAGATTTATGTAAAAACTAGTTTAGGATCCGTCCGATGAATGGATTTTTAAAATTTTATAAATAAATTAAATTTAAGTAAAATTAAAAAATTAATATATTTGTTATTAATGAAATATCTTAAATTATTTTAAGAAAAGAAGTATAAAGTATTTTTCGATAGAGAAAATAATTATCTACATAAGTTTGTTTTATACATAAATAAATTAGTTTAATTTTCTATATTATAGTTATATTATTAACGTATAAAAATTAAAAATTTATACCACGTCAAATAGCTTTTGGTTCCATCTTGTTGTTTATTTTTTTCCTCACCGTGTGAAATAGGTCTTAAGAAGTACCAGGAATTGAAAATTCGAATCGAATCCAACCTGAAAAAGGTACCAAATTTAAATCCAAACTAACAATAATCCTAATGGGCTCTCGACATCTATATCCAAAGAACTAAACCGAGAACCGAATGGATACCAAAATACTTGAAATACAACTATATATCCAAAAATATAAATAATATATATTTGATATAATCCAATTATCCTATAATTATAAGCCCAAAATATAAATGATTTTAGAGCAAAATAACCAAAATACCCAAAGTAACCAAAAGGTTTAAAAATTCTTAGTTATATTTGTGTAAATGCAATCAAACATTATTTATATTTAAATCAAGTTTTATTCATTTTTCCGATATTCGTGTACCTAAAACTGTCTCAAACTGAGATGAAACCAAATTAAACCAAAAATATAAATACTGATGTGATCATGGAAGAGAATCAAATGCAGCTTGAACCTGGAGAGAACATACATGGAGTTGAGGAAACATTGGTTGTACCTAGTGGACCTATTACAAGAGCAAGAACCAAAACATTCCAGAATTCAATGAATGGACTACTCGCTCAAGTGCAAGACCATCAAGCGTCTAAGGATCAAATGAAGTACAATGTATATCTGAATATGCTGATGGCATTTCCTTCTCAAGTGGACTAACAAAGATTGTAGTCTTTTTCCTAGATTTTGGTTTTATCCCAATGGGTTTTCCAAAGAAAGGTTTTAATGAGGCAAATTGGGTGACTTATTCACCTAAGTCCATGAGAGAACAATCAATGTCCAAAGAAGATCTCTTGGCCCAAATTAAAGACTCCAATTCGTAGAAGCTGAAGAGAAGAAGTGCAAGAGATATTTTTCTTTTTGTTTTTTAATATTTTATGCATGCACAATTCCGAAGATATACATGTAAAATCATCAAGAGAATTGCCAAGAGCTTTGCGATACTTGCGCAGTTTGCTTAGCAACAAGGTAAGTTATGCGGAATTTAAATCTGAACGAAACGGCTGGACGATTTGCCGACAGGTTTCGTAGTAACCAACTTCATGACTTGTGCATTGTCATCCAACAATTTAGCATTGCCAGCAGCCTCAATATCTAAATGATGTACCTCCTCAATGGATGCAACCAGAGCTCTCTCCAGTGGGTCATCCAGATGAATCTCTTTGAATATATCCTCAGAAAGGTTGGTCTGTCCACATAGTAGGTCTGTCTATCTATGGTTGGTCTTTGTATCAGCTTGTTCATATCAAAGTTCATCACCAAATCACCAACATTCAAACCAATTCTCCCCCTTCTCACATCAATCATAGCGCCAGCAGTGGCCAAAAAAGGTCTTGTCAAAATCAATGGGTCCTTGGGTTCCTCTTCATATTGAAGTACCACAAAATCTGTGGGAATAAGGCAATCCCCTATCTTGACCGAAACATCTTCCAGAACACCATCGGGAATCCGAGCTGACCTGTCAGCTTGTATAAGTGTGATCCTTGTGGGCTGAAGATCTGTCATACCTAACTTCAGTGCAACTGATCTAGGTATCAAGCTCACACTAGAACCAAGATCACAAAGATATCTACTAAACTTTTCAGAGAAGATAGTGCATCCTAGAACAAAACTTCCTGGATCTGAAAGTTTCTCTGGAATCCTGTTCTGAATCACAGAACTGACTTGAGCTGAAATCATCATAACCCCTTCTTCTATACTCATGTTCTTGGTGACCATCCTCTTAACATACCTCCTAATCATAAGAGATGTCTTAACAGCATCAATGAGTGGAATCTCAACAATCAGCTTATCAATGATATATTTGCATCTAGCATCCTCCAACTCTTGTTTGGTCTTCTTATAAGCATTAGAGAATGAGATCTTAGGTTTGTAGACTCTCTCCTCAGGTTTCGAAGTCGGTTTAGGAAGAATCAGAGTTGTCTCGGCAGTTTGTTGAGCGACATAGGCAGGGGCCTATCGAGCGACATAGGCAGAGGCCTGTCGATCGACATCATCAGGAATACTGCTCTCGTCCTTGTTTTCCAAGATCTTTATGGCTGGATTTCCCATGGGTGTCAACCGACACAGGGTATCTGTGTTAAACGATGCGGGAGCGTGTGTCTCGGGAAATTCTTCATCTTCCACTTCTTCAAGATCTATCACTTCTTCAGATGACAATCCTTTTCTCAGCACAAGCCCTAGTTGTTTTCCACTCCTCAAGGTAACTGCATGACAAGGTGAACCAGGTCTCTCTTCAATTCCTTTTGAAGAGCTGGCCAATTGTGAAGTTCGAACATCTAATATTTTGACATGATTATCCAAAGTCTCAAACTTCCCATTCAAATCTGCATATAAGACATTAATCTTGCCATCAAAATCTGTCTTCAGCTGTTGTTGTCCTTCCAAGATCTTTTTAAGCATAACCTTGATCTCATCTTCAGAAGTTTTAGCAGGAGGGTTCGGACAGAAAGTGTTCTCATTGTTCTCAGTAAAGCTCTTCCATGAAACTCTTGGCGAGAAATTTGTCTTGGCACAAGCCCAGAATTCTGATTACTTCCATAGCTATTCCTCTAACCATTACCACTGAAAATTCTCGAGTTTCCAAACCTTTGACCAACAAACGTAGAACCATTCACAAAATTCACATCTTCCTCATTGCATTTATTCTCTTGTTCTATGTTTTCAACATCTTGAGCAGATTTGACTGATTTCCTTTTAACTAGAAGATTGTGCACAGAATCCAGTCTTGCCTTAACCTCTCCAATCTGATCATTGTCCAATCCAGCAGCTAGTTTCTTCCTCTCAAAATCAGCATTCTTGGTGCTGTTACTAATCACAAAATTCTCAATCAACTTAAAAGCTTCCACTGGTGTTCTAGTCTTGAAATTACCCTTGATAGCAGCGTCCAAAGCAACCTGACACCTCCAAAAAATTCCGCAAAAGAATGTCCTAATGAGCTGGACTTCATCAATGTTGTGGTCCGGACAATCTTGTTGGTACCCCTTGAATCTCAACCACGCAGCTTTCAGTGTCTCTGCAGGTCCTTGAGTAAACTGAATAATCAAATCCCTCAAGTTTTCTGTCTTAGCATCATCATAGAAATTATTCAAGAAATCTGTCTTGATGTCTCTCCAAGTGGTTAAGGAACCCGGTTCCAACTGTTTCAACCATTGAGCTGCTTCCCCAGCAAGAGAGTATGGGAAGAGCTTGCAGAATATATAGTCTTCAGACACTCCATTGGCTTTAATACTCGAAGCCAAGTCTTCAAACTTCTCTATGTGGTCCATTGGATGTTCCGCAGGATGAGCATGGAAGGTGTGTTGTCCCACAAGAGTGTAGTATTGTGGTTTCAACTCAAAATCATTCCTCTGAAAAGCAGGAGGACATATAGCAGATCTGTTGGAGAAGAACTCATTGGGTATGTTGAAATCAGTAAGTGTCCTTCTCACATTCTCAATCCTAGCATCCAATTTGTCTGGACCGTTTCCGTCTCCTTCACGTCAACCGACACCAACATTACCCTGTTGGTCGACAATCCAGAATTATCGACAGTCTCGACGATGGGGTTCCCATCTGCATCCAGTCTCTGACCCTAAGCATTGTATTGGTTGCCCTCTAAATCACGTATGATCCCAGCAGCATCTCTCTCAAACAAAACAGTTCTCCCCATCTCTGATCTCCTAAGTGCTTTGTGATTAGCTCTCTCTAACTTCTCAATCTCCTCAGTAGCAACTACTTCTTTGTCCTTGCTGCTCCTAAGTTTCATCCACCTGAAATAAGAGAAAGTAAAGGCGTGAGTAACAAAAATAAAAAGAAAAATCTAGACTAAACCCTAACTGAAATCTAATGGTGAATTTAGAGTCCCCAGCAACGGCGCCAAAATTTGACAGGGGTCAAATATAACCCTAGAAGCTACTCTCTCAAATTAAGAGATCATTGTAGTACTTAGAAGTCGAATCCACAAGGACTCTGAAAACTCACACAATAGATTGAACAGATTCAAGTTAAGCAAGACGAAAATAAGAAAACTAAATAGAGCAATGCAATAAACAAAAATAGCAATTAAACGGGATTAATCAGGAAAACTCGGGAAAATGAACTGGGCGGTTCGTCAATTAAGTGTTTGTGCGGTTCTTAAACTTGTAACACTAATATGATATCTTATCCAACTCTCACTGTGACGACATCTATCCGCTAAACAGAAGCAAACCAAATATGTTTGCAAAATATCAATAAATAAAGTCTCTATGATATGTTTACAAAATTCCTAAACAAACTCTCCCTGTGAATAGACTGTTTGCTCATCTAAAATTAGTTAAGGGTATTAATAACACTCTTGTGTCTACCAATAATCCTATGGTACTGATAACACCACTTTTATACACGTTTTTACCACCTTTTTATCACACCTTAGAGTAGAATTCATCTATTATTTATACCATTTCGTCCATTTACGCTTCATATAGGATGTTTCATATTTCTGTATAGGCATTGCATGCATTTTGCATATTTGGGGTCTTATCAGGTACATATGGAGCATATGGAACGTACTTGGATTTTGGCTCATGAAGTGAAGATTTGCAGTCAAGCCCTATGGAGTCGAGTGACGATTGCAGAGAAGACGGATGGCTCACTCGACCAGACCACTCGAGTGAAGCACTCTCAGACAGGCTCACTCGACCAGACCACTCGAGTGAAGCACTCTCAGACAGAATCACTTGACCAGACCACTCGAGTGAAGCACTCTCAGACAGGCACTCTCAACCTCAGCATCACAGGCTCACTGGACTTCAGCACCACACCTACTCGAGAGACCACTCGACCACACCACTCGACTGCTGGGTAGAGTGGGCACTCTCCGACATGTTCTCCTAAAAACTCGCAAAATGTAATAAGCGCTTGAGACTATGTATAAAAACGCCTCATTAAACCTAATTAGGTCGAATCGAATAGCGCCGCTCTGGCTTAGTAATTTTTAGGTTTTCTCTCATTTTTCACTCTCTTGTTCTTGGTGTTCTTGATAGTTTTTTTTAATTTCCAACAACTTTGTAACTTTGATATCTTTTTATAAAATTAGTATTTTCATCCGATTTCTTCTCCAACCTTGCTCACTAGATCATAGGCTGTCTCATATGAAAAGTTTAATCTTTTCTGGGTTTCGGACCCCAGCCATGATCATAGTGTGTGAGTAGTGATTTTGAGATTTTTGGGGATGGATTAGGGTAGCTTCTCTCTGTTTTGTTTCTGCTTAGATAGTTTGATCATCACTCAGTTTCGACTCCCTCTTGGGTGAGTGATTTTAATGCTTGTTCTCCCCTGATCAAGGAGAACATGATCTTAGATGGTCTCATGAGCATGAACCATGCCTTGAGCCATTGGATAGACTTTTTCTGGGGTTTAGAGTACAATAGCGTGAGGGTGGATGCATCAGACATTGATTTATTTCACGACTCCACCTATTCACTTGTTATGAACTCTTCTCGACTTTAATATGCTGATTTTTTCGTGCGTGATCCGACTCCTCACACTATGCTGACAGGGTTGGATCTTGGGGCTCTCTACCACAAACTGGTTATGAAGTTTGTTGTCTAGGGTAGTCCTGTGATGAAATTACTAGTTGATAGCTGCAATAGAACAGAGTGTTTGCGATCCCGTGATTTCCATCCCTAGAGTCCCTATTTTTCCCCATAGTTTCACAGCTTGCTTAGTATTCGTTCACTGTAGCTTTTCTCTGTTTTTACTGTAGCATTCGACCTCACCACTCGATCAGTGTGGTCGAGTAGTCCAAGTACTGTGATTTTTCCTGCTTATCAACTAATTGCTATAGAGCACTCTTGATTGGTTCGACATTGTTACTCTCAACTTCAAAATATCCACTTACCACTATACTACAATTGATAAACTTGGTATTTGGTCTCTCTAGACTTAGGTTGATTGCTTGCTGTCTTTCTTTGCTTAGAGTAGGCAAAGTACATGTTTCAGGTACCAGTATTAGGGTGATCAATCCTAAGACTAGTGTAATTGTCAAATCTAGATGTAGAACATAATAAATAACTTAACAATACTAAACCCAATAATTTTCCTTCATAATCTCTTTTGAAACCATATATCTAACAAGGTGACTACTCAGACATAGAAGATGAAACACAAATCATTGTCTGAATAATTCTCATAAATATCAAAAATAAGAAACAAAGGGAGTTCATAATTCTTCTCTCTACAAAGTTTGAGATGTTGATCGACACAAGGGAAGTGTGTCAACCGACGTGGACAGGAATATCCATCTCCTTGTTGATTTGCTCATCTACGAGCCTCCAAATGCTCCAAAATGCTCATAAAGATCCATCTCGTATTTGTACCTAATAAGACTTAATATATATACAAACTACTATAAAACTAATACATATATCATGTCATAAAACCATAAAATCCATTATATATCACGTGTTACTAATGGTGTATCGAGAAGTTTTGATTTCAGGTACCCCGGACGAGACTGTGCTCCGAGAGCTCAAGCAACTGCTAGAATCCTACTCGGACATCTTTTCTGAGGATCTACCACCTGGTCTACCACCTCTCCGAGCCATTAAGTACCAGATCGACCTGATCCCTGGAGCCCATCTACCCAACCGGCCAGCTTACCGCGGCAATCTGGAAGAGGCCAAGGAATTGGAGAGCCAAGTTACAGACCTAATGAGGTAAGGCTATGTCCGGGAGAGTTTTAGCCCTTGTGTCGTGCCAGTTCTACTTTTTCCAAAAAGGGATGGGATATGGTGCATGTGCGTTGATTGTCGGGCCGTGAACAACATCACCATCAAGTATCGGCACCCCTGCTCGATGAATGAGTTGAGTGGATCTGCTATATTCTCCAAGATAGATCTCAAGAGCGGATATCACCAAGTGAGAATGAGGGAAGGT
Organism: Cardamine flexuosa; assembly: GCA_963555745.1. Classification (NCBI taxonomy): domain Eukaryota; kingdom Viridiplantae; phylum Streptophyta; class Magnoliopsida; order Brassicales; family Brassicaceae; genus Cardamine; species Cardamine flexuosa. The sequence goes on along the minus strand of OY743216.1, from coordinate 18,030,110 downwards.
GACGAATGGAAGACCGCATTCAAAACCAAGCAAGGCTTGTACGAGTGGCTTGTTATGCCATTTAGGTTGTAAAACGCCCCGTCCACCTTCATGAGATTGATGAATCACACCCTCTGGTCCTTCATCAACAAGTTTGTAGTCGTCTACTTTGATGACATCCTTGTCTACAGCCGCAGCCTTACCACCCATATCAAGCACGTTGAATTAGTCCTCCGGACCTTCCGAGATGAGAAGCTATATGATAATTTGAAGAAGTGTGTCTTCGGAGCCTCTGAGTTGGTATTTTTGGGGTTCATTGTGAGTGCCCAAGGATTGAGGGTGGATACTGAGAAGATCAAAGCCATCCAAGAGTGGCCGACCCCGACTAGTATCAGCCATGTATGTAGTTTCCACGGCCTGGCAAATTTCTACTAACGATACGTCAAGGACTTTAGTACGCTGGCTGCACCTCTTACCGCGGTCATCAAGAAGAACGTGGAGTTCCATTGGGAAGATCTACAAGACCAAGCCTTTTGCAACCTGAAGCACCGGCTTACTCATGCTCTGTTACTCATTTTACCGGACTTCACCATGACCTTCGAGGTGGAGTGTGATGCTTCGGGAGTAGGCATAGGGGCTGTCCTCACTCAAGAAGGAAGACCCATGGCTTACTTCAGCAAGAAATTGAGTGGAGCTGCTCTTAACTACCTCACCTAGGATCAGGAGCTTTACGCGTTGGTCCGGCCCATGGAAACATAGCACCACTATCTACTCGCTAAAGAATGCATCATACATTCTGACCATGAGACGCTGAAGCATCTAAGGGGGCAGACAAATCTGAAGAAGTGGCATGCCAAATGGTTGGAGTTTATCGAGAGCTTTCCGTACGTTATCAAGTACAAGAAAGGTAAGGATAACGTCTTCGCCGATGCCTTGACCCGATGACACGCATTGATCACCGTTATGGAAGCTAAAGCTTTTGGGTTTGATGGTATGAGGGATCAATATGAGGATAACCCGGAGCTAACTGAGAGCTACCGCAACCATGGGAAGGGGCTCCACGTAAGTTTTTATCATCATGATGGGTTCCTCTTCAAGGGAAACGTTTGTGCATTCCCCGAGGATTATTGCGTGAATTGTTGTTACGGAAAGCCCATGGAGGGGGCTTGGCGGGTCACTATAAGATCACCAAGACATTGGCCGTGCTTCGAGAGCACTTATATTGGCCAAGGATAAAGAGATTGGTGGGCAAGCATTGCAGCCAGTGCATTATTCTCCTTCGGGCCAAGTCCTGCGTTCAACCTCTGGGGTTGTATCATCCACTGCCGGTTCCCACTTCCCCATGGGTTGATCTACCATGGACTTCGTCGTCGGCCTCCCGAAAATCTCCCACAAGGACATGATCTTTGTCATTGTGGACCGATTCTCAAAGATAGCTCATTTCATCCTGTGTAGCAAGTGCCACGATGCCACCAGCCTAGCTGGGTAATTCATCCGGGAAGTTGAAAGGCTACACGGCATACCTCGAACCATCGTCTTGGACCGCGACCCAAAGTTTATATGCTATTTTTGGAGGACCGTGTGGAAAAATATCGGTACTAAGCTGTTGTTTTCCACGGCTGCCCATCCATAAACGGACGGCCAAACGGAAGCGGTCAACCGAATCTTGGGGTCCCTCCTCCGAGTCATCATCGGGCAAAACCTAAGGAATTGGATCGAATACATACCATTGGTCAAGTTTTCCTACAACCGAGCCATACATTCAGCCAATAAGAACTCTCCGTTTGAGGTTGTCTATGGCTCCAATCCTGTCTCACCGATAGATTTACCAGGACAATAAGATGATCAAGACGGCTTATCCAAAGCCGATTTTTTAAAGAAGATACACGAGAAGGTCAGAGGAAACATCGAGAGAATGAACGAGAGTGCGGCCAAGTTTGCCAATAGGGGCCGTCGGGAAGTCATCTACGAACCGGGAGATTGGGTGTGGTTACATTTCCGACAAGAGAAGTTCCTGGCCAAGTGCCAGGGTAAGCTATCCTCCCACCGTGATGGACCTTTCCAAGTCACCGAGCGGATTAACAACAACGCCTACCGCATCGCAATGCCCGGTGAGCCCAAAATCTCTACAAGATGAAGAACAAGATGAAGAACTAGAGAGAGAAACTAAGCTAAACTAGGTTAAACTAATAAAATCGGCCACCCCTGACATTAGGTTAATCAGGAGCTTTTATACTAGGTGACAAAAGAGAATTAATACAAATTCCAAGTTTTAAGGGAAAAAGAGTAAACGTGCCACTCGACTAGTCAGTCGAGTGGGTTATGTGGCTGGCTCGACCACCCACTCGAGTGGCCTTGCTGAGTAGCTCAGTAGAGAGGCTGACTTGACTATCCACTTGAGTGGGTAGGTCGAGGAGGCCACTCAAAGTGTCTCTAGTGCAGTGCAGGCTCTAGTTCGACATGTCTTCACTTTTGGGATGTATCTTCCAAATGGCAGACTGGATTGCTTTGATTCTTGTCCCATGTGAAACTTGACTCTTTGAGCTTTCCAATGGTATACAGAAATCCAAATTTGGTCCACCGGGAAAGTCTTCAAATGTTGCCAAACTTCTGATGCTCTGAAGTCACTCGAGTGGTCTGGTCGAGTGAGCCTGTCTGAGAGTACTTCACTCGAGTGGTCTGGTCGAGTTAGCCTGTCTGAGAGTGCTTCACTCCAGTGGTCTGGTCGAGTGTGCCTGTCTGATAGTGCTTCACTCTAGTGGTCTGGTCGAGTGTGCCTGTCTGAGAGTGCTTTACTCGAGTGGTCTGGTCGAGTGAGCCATCCGTCTTCTCTGCAATCTTCACTCGACTCCATAGGGCTTAACTGCACATCTTCACTTCATGAGCCAAAATCCAAGTATGCTCCATATGCTCCATAAGTACTTGATAAGACCCCAAATATGCAAAATGCATGCAATGCCTATACAGAAATATGAAACATCCTATATGAAGCATAAATGCACGAAATGGTATAAACAGTGGATGAAATCTACTCTAAGGCATGATAAAAAGGTGGTAAAAATGTGTATAAAAGTGGTAGTGTGAAAGGAGTAGTGTGAAAAGTGGGGATCATAACCATAGCAGACTAAACAAACCTCTGACCTCAATGTCATAGTTAACAGGTCTAAAATGCAATACACGTAAGTCTTACTTAAAAACCTAGTCATGCTCATCACAACAGAACTTATCAATCAGACTCAGCCTCAACAAGAGATAAAATGATATCTTCTTCCTTTGGTTTATGCATTTAGTAATAGGGATCTCTCAGAGAATTGATTGAACTTTAAGAGAATGCTAAAGGTAAAAGCCAACTGATGCATACAAGAATAGATTCTCATCTTCCCAAGCACACACACACTCCTGACTTTCCCGAACTCCATACACAAAATTGATCCTAACTCTAAACCTTTTTCTTTTCACTAAAGGTAGTTATTCTTTTCTCATTCTGGGATCAATAGTTTCTGATTTTATTCTAAGGAAAGTATTAACATTCATTTTCTTTTACTTCTAGCGGAATTGGGGATTTTTCTTTACTGGTAGGCTCTCACTCGACCACTTGGTCGAGTAGACAGGTCGAGTGACATTTCATACACTATTATTTTTATTTTTATTTTCTCTTCATAGAGCCTTCTCATATCATATATAAACTTCCCAAATCCTTTACTAGACACAAAGTTTTACTATCCTTTCCAAAGAAACGTTTTTAGCACTCTCTTGTTTTTTTCTTTCTTTTCTCGCTCTCTTTTTTTTTTCCTTCCCATACTCAAACTAACACCTATTTCGAATTCCCTAGCCTATTCTGGTCCAAAAAGCGTTGACCAGTCTATATGGGAACCTATGCTTGTCGGCCTAAACCTAACACTTTCTCTTAAGTTCAATCGAAAATTAGGCCTTCCACTCAGAATTGATTATGGTCTGAAAGAAGTGAAGTTTGGTGCTTTGGGGAACTGCTCCTAAGATGGGAGCAGCTATTTGGATCAACAAGAGTGGTAAAAGGGATAAGGAGAACCAAATACGTATAGGGTGTCCATGAGTTCATACTATAATTCATAGCGTGATAATTTTTAATCAGTTTAGGTTCAAATTATTAGGGATAGCATTACAAATCACAACTAGTTTTAACTAATGCAGAAAGCTAAGTCTGATTCCAGACAGGGTTCAACCTTATGTTTCAAACTTAGGTGCAAGCATTAGAGAACTAAAAACTATGGCACTGAAGCCATATGTTTGGTTATTAAGCTTATTAGGTTTAACCCTCATTGTTTCCTATGTAAATGTACAGTCCTAAACGAAATGATACTAGACTCAATCCTACAATGCAAATGATCCTACATGAACACTCTGTTTTTGAAAAACAATTTTCAAAAAATTACGATTTTTTATGGTTCTATACGCACATAGATGTTGACTCAAGTATGCAAAATTTGAATAAAAAAAGAAGTAGATATGTCAAATACATCTCTCAAACCCCCCCCCCCCCCCAAACTTAAATTACACAGTCCCCCCTTGTGTAATAAAAATTCAAAAGAAAGGTTTGAGAGAATGAAAACAAAGCTAAACAAAAATATGCAATTGTTTTATGACATGATATATATTTTGGTTTTAGAGTTTGTTGTACATATCTAGTCTTATTAGGTACAAATACGAGATGGACCCTGACAAACATAGCTGTCCATATCGACCAACAGGTCTTTCTTGTGTCGGTCGACACATACAAGACGTGAATGACGCCTTCAAGTTTTATCAAGTTTCAAGAATTACAACTTTGCCCCAAAAGTTTCTAAAGTTTATACTTCATGTCTCATCGTGTTTTTAGGTTAAATTATGTTTTAGAAGTCCCAAAGACTAAGCTTTGAATTATTCTAAGTTTCATTGTAAGTTTCAAGCAAGTTTATGGAGAGAAGATTCAGATCTCAACCTTTGTAGAGAGAAGAATTTTGAACACCCTTATTCTTATTTCTAATTTCATGAGTATTATTCAGATAATGGTTTGTGTTATCTCTTCTATGTTTGAGTAGTCACTTGTTAGATCTAGAGTTTTTAAAGGTTTTATAATAGTTTGTTGAATTGGGCATAAATATGTTAGATTATCTATAATGTTCTTCATCTAGATTTGTTAATTACACTAGGCTTAAGACTTATCACCTTAATTCTGGTATCATAGGAATGTTAGTAGGTTTAGGAATGCTATTGATATCCTGACCCAATTTTAGATGAGCAAACAATCTTTTCGCAGCGAGAGTTGGTTTAGGAATTTTGTAAACATGTTGTACCCGCTAATCATAAGGACTCTATTTATTGGTCTTTCGCAAAGAGATTTGGTTTGCTTCTGTTTAGAGAATAGATGTCGTCACAGCAAGAGTTGGATGAGATATCATATTAGTGTTATGAGTTTAAGAACCGAACAAACAATTTAGTCATAATTATTAAACTGCCAAGTTCACATTCCAGAGTATTCCTGATTGATCTTCCCTAGGTCTAGAGTTTTAATCACTTGAATAACATCCCGTTTATCTCGTGTACTTTTATTTGCATTGCTTTTATTTTATTTACTATTTATTGATCTAGCTTAATTCGAGTATGTGTTTCTATTGTGTGAGTTTTTAGAGTCCTTGTGGATTCGACCCCTAAATGATGTAATTGACCTTTTAATTTGAGAGAGTAGTTCTAGGGTTATATTTGACCCCTATCACCCACCACCGGCTTCTGGTGATAGCTTTATTCCAGACCGGGTTTGTTATCCCGATTTTATCGATACTTTGGTTGGGAGAGAGAAAGAAAAGGTCATGATCTTTATGGACATGGTTTGTCCATGCGAATCTCCTAAGTTTTTATTCTGAGCTGCCATTTGTTTTCAGCTTGCAATTGAACACTACGGTGCATGCAGCGACCGTCAATATCTTGGATGGATGAGGAGATCTCTGGAAAAGTGGATCCGGAAGCTGGAAAGGAAGATCCTCCCCTTGGAGAGTCACCCCCTTGTATGGGAAAGAAACGACATCGACTCCATCGTCCTTATCCCTGAAGTGCTGCGTTTCTACCTCCGAGGTTTGCAGCGAAAACCGTTATCCAATCAGAGAGGTGCCCCAGACTCTGCACCAACGGAGGGTTCGACATCCATGCCGAAGGAAGAGGTTGCTTCGGAAGATGACATGGCTATGACAGAGCTTGTTCCCGAGCCAAAACCCTAGTTGTAATTAGGGATGTTAAAAAGGGTTTAATTTATAGGGTTAGCCTTGGCCCAATTTTATTTATGTTGGCCCTTGGCCCTATTTGTATGCTTTAATATTTTCGGGCTCATAAAGGGCCAGGTTTTAAAATATAAGAGATTAAATAGAGTTGGCCCTGATTTGTTTTATTTTTTAATTTCTGATCGTAAAACGCTGGCGTTTTAAGTTCTATCTCTTCTTCGTCTCTTCTTCGTTCCAGAATAAATAAGTTCTATTATGCTTATAAAGAGTTAGGGTTTAAAAAGGGCTGGACTTCAAAGGGTTTATTAAGGGCTGGGTTTAAAAACCCTATTTAACATCCCTAGTTGTAATAGTACCTTTTTTTGTTTTGTTGGGCCAAGGCCCATTCGGGCTTCCGTTTGAACTCGTTGTTTCTTTGTATTTTAATTTGCATCTGGTTTTGTTCAATCGCATTTAACTGTATTTATTTCTTTAATCATTACATATTGTCATGTCGAATCTCAATCCACGCCATTTACGTTAATTAAATCCCTTACTCTGATGATTCCTAGGCGTATAACCCAGCATGACTTGCTCGAGTTTACTATATAAACCACGGATTGAGCATTCCGAATCCTTCATTTTTCTTTTTCTCACTTCTAATGCCTTCCAACTATCTTTTCCCTAAGCAAGCCTCTATGAGCTCGGTTACCATCACAAGAGTCATCTGTTTTCACGACAATCCAACCGCGACGCTCAATTCTGATGCTGGTGTCTTTACACGACATCTAGGATGGGGGACTCTAATGACCATGGTCTGATCAAGCAGCTGCCTCCTCATGGTCAAAATACTGCAATAAAGTTCATTGAGAAGGTAAATTAATGGATCAAGATTATATCTATCTATCTGTCTCAGCATCTGACTTGAATGTTGTTTTCCCCAGTTGGTTGCTAAGCACAAAGATCTTGATCGGGATAAGAGTGCGCTGAAGGCGAGAGTTCGCGAAATGGAAAAGAAGATTGTCCAAATATCTCGTGAAATGTGTGTCCTCAAAGCACACCCCACGAACTGAATTGAACTCAACTTTGAAGAGTTCAGACATTATATGCCACCAAGTGTATGTGGGATTGTTGATTTAGAAGGGCAGGGAGGTTAGACTTTTATAAAAAGATCGAACATGCTTTCCCTTAAACATTCCTCATTGCTTTCTTTTTCCCTTGAAAAATGCTTCGCTGTTTCCGGTCTGCGAGGAAGACCTTAAAACATGAAATAAACATTTGTTGTTTTTTTATATTATTTTTTATAAATAATAGCTGCACTCAAAATGAGTTGCATACATACCCATGTTGGGATCAAGCCAAACCGTAGTTCATAAAACATAATAATAATATATGTGTAAAACTTTTTCAAATTCAGAATATTCTACGGTCTACGAACTGGGACTCCTTCTTGGTCTGCTAACTTATAAACACCATTGTGAACTATCTTGGTTACTTGGTGCGGGCCTTCCCAGTTGATTCTGAGCTTTGCAGACCTGACCTCTTTCATATTTTTGAACACCTTATGCAAAACCAAATCACCATCTAAAAGGGGCCGGTTCTTCAACATTGAATTGTAATAGCGCGCAATTGCTTGTTGATTGTTCTGAAGCTGGATTAATGCTTGATCTCACCGTTCATCAATTGTATCTAGTGATCTTCCATCATTTGTGTATAACAAGACTCGTTATCAGGGATTTCGGTTCGTCAAAGTCCGGGGACATTCAGTTCAGCAGGAACTACAGCTTCCATTGCATAGACTAATGAGAAGGGAGTTTCTCCACTAGCCCTTCGTGGAGTAGTTTGGTACGCCCATAAAACTGGTTGAAGTTCGTCATACCATCCTCCTTTGTACAAACCGAGCCTCTTTTTTAAATTACTTCAGATGGTTTTGTTCGTGTTTCTGCTTATCTGTTCCCCTGTGAATATCTTGGGGTGGAATAACTCTTTTCTATTCCCCATGCAGAGACAAAGTCTTTAAAGTCTTTTGATATGAACTGTGATCCATTGTCTGTAACGATCTCAGAAGGAACTTCATAGCGGCAAATGATGTTTTCCATAAGAATGTCTTTACTACTGAATCTTTAATCGTAATGTACGCCTCTGCCTCGATCCACTTAGAGAAATAATCTGTAATAACAAGAAGATGTTGCATACATCGAGTTGATTTATATATACATTGGTCCAATGATGTCCTTTGACCACCACATAAATGGGTAAGGAGTCGTGATTAGTGACAAGGCTCTGAAGGTTAGCGAATGAGCAGAGCGTGCTGCTTACATTTAATGCACCTTTGAGAATATTTAACACAATCTATGATCATAGTCGGCCAATAATATCCCAACCGTTTGATTTTAAAAGTCATTGACCGACCTGACGAATGGTTTCTACAGAGTCCTTCATGAACTTCGCTCATAACAACGTCCACTCTTGAACCGTGAATACATAGTAAATATGGTGGAATCTATTTGTTAACGTGTACTTCTGGAATTGGGACAACCTAGGATGCTAATGTCATATCATCTTTTATAATAGCTATGGGATCTTTAGCCTTTGGCGGACGTCCTCGTCGTGATTTTGGATAACTGCTTTGAGGTTGTTGTTTGTACGTTTGAGGAGTTTGTGAGGTCTGGGTGCGAGAACAAGATCGAGTTATTGCCATCATTTCTTCTTTGATATTTATACTTTGAGACTCGATGCATTCAACTGGTATAATCCTTTTTAATGCAGAGTCAGAAGTGGAGGCCAATGCTGCCAAAGCATTAGCCGAAGAGTTTCGCAAGTGTCTTTACAAGCTCCAAATAAGCCTCCATCCTTGAATCTTTCGCTTCATATTCGCCTAAACTGGTTCACGATCAGTTGAGAATCGCTATACGCCATTCTTTCCTGAGCTCCTACTTCATTTGTGAGGTGAAGACCAGCTAGTGATGCTTTGTACTCTGCTTCGTTATTTGAGGCTGGGAATCCCAAACGGAATGAGTGTTCGATTACTTCACCTTTCGGGATTAGCAAACTGATTCCAACTCCAGATCGTTGCTTCGAAGATGATCCATTGACATTAAGATTCCATACCTTATCGCCATGTTCATCTACTGTGCCATTGGTTAGGAACTCGGTTAAGAAGTCTGCTAACACCTGATCTTTTGCGCTGGTTTGATTCTGATACTCGATATTGTACTCACTTAATTCAATTTCCCATTTCGCCAAACCTCCAGACTGACTTGGGCTATGCAATATAGTCCGCAGAGGTTGCGAGGTTAAAACTTATATTCGATGGGATTGGAAATAAGGTCTTAACTTCCGCGCTGATACCACGGCTACAAGTGCTAACTTCTCGATCATTGTAAACGGGTCTTTGGATAGGTTAACCTCTTGCTTACATCATAAATTGGTCGTTGTTCTCCTCTGTCTTCTTGTACAATGACTCTGCTAACTGCATGTCCTAAAAGTGACACTTACAAAAATAACCTTTCCCCCGACATGGGTTTTGAAAGTACTGGCGGGTTCGTTAGGTAAGACTTCAGCTTTAAATGCATCGTCGCATTTCTCGTCCCATACGAACACTTTGTTTCCTTTTAGTAGTTGGTAAAACAGGAGACACATGTCCGTTGAACGAGATATGACCCTATTCAAGGCGGAAATCCGCCCTGTTAAACACTGCACTTCTTTTTGGTTCCTTGGAGGTGGCATTGTTAATAAAACGTTGATTTGGTTCAGATTAGCTTCAGTTCCCTGTTTCGTTACTACGTATCCCATGAATTCACCAGACGGAACACCGAAAGTACACTTCGCCGGGTTAAGTTTCATTCCAAACTTATTTAAGATTTTGAAACATTTAGGAAGGTGCTTCACGTGATCAGTTTGCTGGAGAGATTTTACTAGCATATCATCTATGTACACTTCCATGTATTTTTCAAGATGCTCCGCAAATATCCGATTAACAAGGCGCTGGTAAGTTGCTCCTGCATTTTTAAAACCAAATGTCATTACAATATAACAGTATATACCTCTATCGGTTATGAACGAAGTCTTTTCCTGATTCTCTGGATGTATCTTCATTTGGTATATCCTGAGAATGCATCCATAAACCTAAGGAGCACGTGACCAGCTGTAGATTCCACCAATAAATCAATATGCAAGAGAGGAAAACTATCCTTTGGGCATGCTTTGTTGATATCGGTGAAATCGACAGACACACTCCACTTGCCATTATTTTTCTTTACTACAACTGGATTTGGAAGTCAATCAGGATATTTCACTTCTCGAATGGATCCTGCTTTCAACAACTTATCCACTTCGTTATTGACTGCTTTTGCACGATCCGGTCAGAGCTTTCTCCTTTTTTGTTTGATTGGTTTGATACTCTCATCTACCTGCAACTCATGTGATATTATAATAGGATCGATACCTGGCATATCCTCTACTGACCATGCAAAGGAGTTCTTATTTTCTGACAAGAATTTAAAGAGCTTGAACCGCAATTCTGTACTTAATCCCGAACCGATCTGAATTTTCCGATCCGGCCTTGCATCGTCAATTGAAATCTCTTGAGTCACATCATCCGGTTTTAGCCCGCTGGGAAAGCATGCACTCAAGTAATTAGTGAATCGATGGTAGATGCTTAGAATTTTTTTGTTTATCTTTTGCTATGGTCGAGTTTAGTTATTGCTATTGCAATTTTATTCGATGATTTGTAAGGTAGCCGGATCTTGATATTTCTTGATCGCCCATGATTGTTTCAACTCCTGCTGGTGTTGGGAATTTTATACATTGACGGTAAGTTGATGGTATCGCCCTCATTTGATACAACCATGGGTTTCCCAATATTATGTTGTATACAGCCAGCCGATTAAAAACTGTGGATTCTACAATTTTCGACACTCTGGACGTAAATACGGGAACCTTGATGGTTCCAAGCGACATGGTTGTCTCACTTGTGAATGCTATTAATGGAGCTAGTGGTGCCATAATTTTAGTTCGGTTAATTCTCATTCGATGCTACGTGATTAGAAAAAATAGATCGACCAAGCTACCAGTATCAACTAATATCCTTGTCACTTTGTAGTTTGCTACGTCAAGTGTTATGACCAGGTGTCATCATGATTTTTGGTCTAGCTTGGCTCTATACGTTCCACTGCTTATTTCCTGAGACTCTAAACACTAGAAACACATCAAAAATACCAAAAACATAAAATCTTGAAGCAATATATATAAATATATATATAGGGATAGACATGGGACTTCCTCCCAAGTGAGCTTGTTTTAAGTCACATAGCTTGACTCTTCACTCTTTTTAATCAGGTGGTGGGTCATAGAGAGGTACTAGAGATTCCATTTGAAAAAGCTTAGGTGGGTAATGGAGGCTGGAAGCTGTTGCTGCAATGTTGAAAGCTCTACTCTTCCTTGGTACACTTTAACTCCTTGGTGACTTTCTTGGGAGAGGAACTATTGACATTACTCTTGAGCTCTAGTATCTGAAGCTTCATCTCTTCTAGTTGCCTTGTAAGCTCATTCTCAGCCCGTTTTGATGCCTTGATAATCCTGCTCGAGCAGTCATACAGTGCAGTTTTGACTGCATTGATGGAAACATTTTGAGTTTAGACATTTCAAACTAGGCATTTTTGGGTGCATGGGAGTTTGGCTCGACCATGAGCTCGAGTCAGGTGGTCGAGTGACCTCTGAACCTTCTTCATTGAGTGTGATATCCTCTGTTTGTGACCCAACTGCATCCTTAGTAACTTCTGGTTTGATACCTGCTTTATCTGGGTCTAAAACTTCTTCAGGGCTCAAAATCTCACTGTTGGGATCTCCAACTTCCTCTTCTTTAGTCAAATCAATGTGAACATGATCTTTCTTAGGAGGCTCCTTGAATGGTGCATCAAAGAGATGATTCATTACTTTAAGAGAGAAAGGCTGCCCATCAATGGTTGGCTTTTTGGCAGCACTGTCAAAATCAAATTTCAGCACTAGATCACTCCCCAGATGAAGATCTATCTTCACATTCTTTGTATTGGTCACAGCACAAGCAGATGATAAGAAGGGCTTTCCAAGAATTAGAGGAGGTACTGGCTCCTCATCCATTTTCAACACCAAAAAGTCAGATGGCACCTCAACATGCTCAACTCCGATAGGGAGATTTTCCAGTAGACCATGGGGACGTCCCATTGTCCTATCAGCTATCATCAAAGAGAGCTTACTTGGTTTGTAATCATCATAGCCCAACTTCTTGGCTAGAGACTGAGACAAAATGATCACAGAAGCTCCCAAATTACATAGAGAATTCCTGAAGACTGTTTGGTTCAGAGAGCATGGGAGATTGAATGATCCTGGATCTTCAAGCTTGTCTTGCACTATACTCTCTTTCTCAGTTATAGCTTTGCATTCCTGCCTCTTTGCAGCTAGCTTTCTTTTTCCAAAATTTTCTTCAAGGTTTTTTCTCTTAAACCACTTTTGGATGGACCCAGTGCCTTAACAGCATCCTCCCAAGACATTTCTGCTTCCATCTCCAATAGCTCTTCCTCTAATAAAATCCCATAGCTTTCCTCTATCTCTGCTTTGAATTTTTCTGGGTATGGGCTTTTGATCATTGCGTGCATGTCAGCTATTCGTTTCTCCTTTTCAGTCATTGGCTCTACTCGACCACTCAATCGAGTGGGTTGGTCGAGTGGGTCAGAAATTTGAGAAATTTTAACAACAGCTTGACAAACAGCCTCCCCATCTTGAATATCACTGTCCACAGTGATTATTGCATTTTCTTCTCTGGCTGGTGACTCTTGATCATTCCTCACTGAGATAGCATTGGCAGTGGTATGCATCTGTTCTTGATGCATTGGAGGAGGATTAATGTGGCATTTCTCAGTAGAGTGAAGCCTGTTGCTGGAGGAGAATTTTGATAGAAAGGCTTTCTGACATGCATCCCAAGATGTGGATCCGTGGCGAAGGTTCCTCATCCAGAGGCTGGCCTTGTCTCCTAAAGAGTGAGGAAACAATCTTAACCTGTCCCCATCTTCAGTTGCACCAAACATCATGGAGATGAAGCAGAGCTGCTCAAACAATTTCAGATGCCTTACAGGGTCCTCTGTTGGTAGACCAAAGAACTTGTTGTTCCTAATCGTTGCCATGAGCTTAGTCTTGACTACAAACGCATCATGTGTATCATCAGGAATATCTATGCCGTTCCACCGTATGTAGTTTGTTGGAGTATCTTCTGCTCCTATTAGACTTGTCATTGACTCTCTGGTGTACTCCATCAGGTAACTCGAGCTATAGGGTCGAGTGAATAGTACCTGAGAAAAATGAAAATTTTCCTGAGTCAATACCAGTATAGTAAAGTGAAAGAACTTGATCTTGTAAGTAGTGAAATCCTAGTTGTAAGTTTAAAACCACCCAAATGGCAACGGTGCAAAATTGAAACAAGTATTTTGCCTATGGTGCAGAGAAAGACAGTAAAAAATATCAGCCTAGGCACAGAGAGACAAAACACAAGTTTTTCAATCAATTGTAAGTATAGAAAATATCGAACCAATGGGTGGCTAGAGTTATGCAAAAAGGATGTGATCAATAACAAACAATTCAAGCCAAATATAAAAAGGGTTGGTTGTATCTAACAGTCTAAATGAAACTATAACCAAACCTTAAGTGACCCTAGAGCTACCAAAGTCTATCACACTTTAGTAAGTCATCAAAAACACAAGAAAACTACGCTAAACTAACCATTTGACCTAAGCAGTCGAGTAGGGTGGTCGAGTGCTACAGTAAAAACGGAGAAAAACTACAGTGAACGATTACTAAGCAAGCTGTGAACTATGGGGAAAAACAGGGACTCTAGGGATGGAAATCACAGGATCGCAAACACTCTGTTCTATTGCAGCTATCAACTAGAAATTTCATCACAAGACTACCCTAGACAACAGACTTCATAGCCGACTCAATCCATGGTTCGTGGTAGAGAGTCCCAAGACCCAACCCAGTCAGCATAGTGTGAGGAGTCGGATCATGCATGAAGAATCAGCCTATTCAAGTCGAGAAGAGTTCATAACAAGTGAATAGGTGGAGTCGTGACATAAATCAATGTCTGATGCATCCACCTTCACGCTATTGTATTCTAAACCCCGAAAAAAGTCTGTCTAATGGCTCAAGGAATGGTTCGTGCTCATGAGACCATCTAAAATCATGTTCTCCTTGATCAGGGGAGAAAAAGCATTAAAATCACTCACCCAAGAGGGACTCGAAACTGAGTGATGATCAAACTATCTAAGCAATAACAAAACAGAGAGAAGCTACCTTAATCCGTCCCCAAAAATCCCAATTTTACTACTCACTCAACGGATTCATCACTTGGGTCCGAAACCCAGAAATCTCTAAAAGAGACATATGTGATAGCTGATTATCCGATGAGCAAGAGTGTAGAAGAAAGCTAAGGCAAATATTGATTTTATATAAAGTTATGCAATTTACAAAATTTGGGAAAATGAAGAACAAGATGAAGAAATAGAGAGAGAAACTAAGCTAAACTAGATTAAACTAATAAAATCGGCCACACCTGACATTAGATTAATCAGGAGCTTTTATACTAGGTGCCAAAAGAGAATTAATAAAAATTCTGAGTTTTAAGGGAAAAAGAGTAAACTTGCCACTCAACCAGTCAGTCGAGTGGACCAGTCGAGTGGGTTCTGTGGCTGGCTCGACCACCCACTCGAGTGGCCTGGTCGGGTAGCTCAGTAAAGAGGCTGACTCGACTTCCCACTCGAGTGGGCAGGTCGAGGAGGCCACTCAAAGTGTCTCTGGTGCAGTGCAGGTTCTAGTTCGACATGTCTTCACTCTTTGGGATGTATCTTCCAAATGGCACACTGGATTGCTTTGATTCTTGTCCCATGTGAAACTTAACTCTTCTAGCTTTCCAATAGTATACATAAATCCAAATTTGGTCCACGGGAAAGTCTTCAAATGTTGCCAAACTTCTGATGCTCCGAAGTCACTCGAGTGGTCTGGTCGAGTGAGCCTGTCTGAGAGTGCTTCACTCGAGTGGTCTGGTCGAGTGAGTCTGTCTGAGAGTGTTTCACTCCAGTGGTCTGGTCAAGTGTGCCTGTCTGAGAGTGCTTCACTCCAGTGGTCTGGTCGAGTGTGCCTGTCTGAGAGTGCTTCACTCGAGTGGTCTGGTCGAGTGAGCCATCCGTCTTCTCTGAAATCTTCACTCGACTCCATAGGGCTTGACTGCACATCTTCACTTCATGAGCCAAAATCCAAGTATGCTCCATATGCTCCATAAGTACCTGATAAGACCCCAAATATGCAAAATGCATGCAATGCCTATACAGAAATATGAAACATCTTATATGAAGCACAAATGCACGGAATGGTATAAACAGTGGATGAAATATACTCTAAGGCATGATTAAAAGGTGGTAAAACGTGTATAAAAGTGGTGTTATCACTTCACCATAACCCAAAGGTGAAGAAAACCCGTGTAAGATGTCAAGGGGTATAATCTTTTTCCCATGTTGAGTTTTGTCCTAAATGGGTTTTCTCGATAGTGTTTTTAACGAGGTAACCGTTTTGATGCCCCGTGAGTAATTTTCCAAGCATACTTTACTTGGAAGCTTTCGTGGATGAGTTAAACTATTCATTTGTCCCCGTATCAAGACTTTTGAAATCTTCTTGCCACTTTTGAAACATAAACTCCGGAGGCTGACATCCTCCAGAACCTCTGTCACAGGCTTCGTGATTGGGGTTGGCCATCCTTGGCAACTTGGTCACGAGCCTTGTGACCTAGGTTTGCTCCAACTTGATTCTCTTTTTTTTCTGTTTTTCTATTTTCTTCTTTTGTATTTCCCTTTCTGTTTATGTTGAATACCTGAGATAAAACATGCAAAAATCAAATCAAAAGGAAATCTAATCTATAAAGGAAAATAAAACGTACAAAGTGGATTGCATCCCACTAAGAGCCCTTGTTTAAAGTCTATGGCTAGACTCGGTTCTTCTTCTATGAGAGATGAGAAGAATCCTCTTTCCTAAGATAAAGTTTCTTGGTGCTTCCTTTATCACCTTCACATTCAGAAACATGGGAGAACATTGTGTTGAGATTCTTGCTCAGTCCTTCTAGCTTGTCATGTAGATCACCATACCATCTTTCAATACTGATACGTTCCTGATTGGCTCTACAAACACAAGACAAGGAATGGACAACATCAAGAGCGTAATGGACCAATATGGAGCCAAATGAGCATTGAAACTGAATCATGGATCCAAAGGAGCATTGAAACTGAATCATGGATCCTAAGGACCATTTAAACTGAATCATGGATCCAAAGGAGCATTGAAACTGAATCAAGGATCCAAAGGAGCATTGAATCTCATGCATGGATCTTACAAGGAAATACGGTGTTTGTTGCATGGAAGATGGCAAGGATGCATGCATTACGTCTACAACAAAGCTTTCACCAAGACTTACGAGTATCTTTACAACCAAAGGATGTTCGAGAGGACCACTTGGACCTTAAGGGTTGTATTCAAGCCAAAATTATTGTGATACATGTCCAAGATGGCTAAGGCTTTGGCCATATGATCCACTTGCACTCTTTTTCCCTTGGCTCGGTTTTGTCCCAATGGGTTTGCTGAGCAAGATTTTTAATGAGGCTAGTGGCTCATATGTTCTCAAATCCAAAAAGAGCAAGGCTCCATAGATCTCTTCAGCAAAGGAGAGCTGCCAACAGCAAACAAAGGGTTTTACAAACCCCCATTCAGTTCCAACAAGAAAGGAACAACAAAGCAATGTGAACATTGCAAGAACATTGGCAAATTCAACCAAGGGAGAGGACACACCAAGGAGGAGTGCTTTATCCTTCATCCTCATCTCAGAGCCAGCTTCAGAGCAAGGCAACAAGCAAATGAAGCAAATGCTTCAAATTATGCTCCAGCCGCTCAACCAACTACATCACTCGGTCTGAACCCAAATGCTCCAAACGGCCATTCTAATCAATGATATTTTAAAGAGATTAGATGCGGAAATAAGGACAGAGATTAGATGAACTAGAGAGAAAGAGAGGTTCAGCCATTTTCTTCTTTAAGCCTATGGAGGCAAGAATTGTGTTAGGTTACAAGAAAAAAGGGGTTTCCTCCTTTTATAGAAGAAGGAGGAAGCCCTAAATAAAAGAAAACTGCAGCAATAGTGAAACGCAGTTTAAGACTCACGGGATGAATAGTAATCTCGGGTCTCGGGATGAATAGTACCCGGGATGAATAGTACCCGGCCTTTTGCACGGAATGCCTTTTCTCAATACTCCCCCTCAAGCTTAGCCGTCGGTGAACAAAGACTAAGCTTGGACCTACATAGGCGTTACCTCGGTAAAAACCTCATCATAGAAAAAACCACTTGGGAAAAAATCTGTGATGAGGAAAAGAGCATAACGTCTACGAGTAGGGGATATGATCAAGGGTGAGTTGGATCCACAAGCCCTAGTTTGCTGTAGATGTGTTTGCAAACCTTAAGACTCGCAGCTTTGGTGAAGATGTCTGCTAGTTGATCTTCACTTCTTGTAAAGCATGGGAGTGTGACTCCTTCTTTGATCTTCTCTCGAACTTTGTGGCAGTCAACTTCTATGTGCTTGGTCCTCTCGTGAAACACAGAGTTGCTGGCAATGTGTATAGCAGCTTGATTGTCACAATGCATAGTGATGGGTCTTGTGGTTTCAATGCCTAGATCTCTGAGTAGTGCCTTAAGCCAAATGAGTTCTTCCGTGAGCTTCCTCATTGCTCTATACTCGGATTCAGCACTTGAAATGGACACTACCTTCTGCTTCTTAGACTTCCATGTCACCAAATTCCCTCCAATGAATGTGCAATATCCAGTGGTTGACTTCCTATCATTTGTGTCACCAGCGTAGTCTACATCACAATAACCAACAATCTCAACATTCTCATTCTTTCCCATCCATATGCCTTGTCCCGGACTCCTTTTAAGATATCTGAGTATCCTCTCCACCATATTCCAATGGTAAACTGTGGGTTTCTGCATGTATTGACTCACCTGATTCACAGCAAAACATAAGTCAGGTCTTGTTAAAGTCAGATAGATAAGCTTACCCACTAGTCTTGGGTATTGGAGAGGATCTGCATATGGTTTGTCTAATGGATCTTCTTCTTCGAGCTCCTTGCCCTTTTTCTCCCCCTTTCGCTTGACCTTGTAGCCATCTGCAAGAGGAGTTTTGGCTGACTTTGCTCCTATTTTACCTGTCTCATTCAGCAAGTCAAGAGTATACTTCCTTTGTGATAGAAATAAGCCCTCCAAAGAGCGACATACTTCAATCCCTAGGAAATATTTTAGTTCTCCAAGATCTTTGATATCAAACACAGTTTTAAGATAGGTTTTAGTTTCGAGAATACCTTCCTTATCATTGCCGGAAATGATAAGGTCATCCACGTAGACCAATACTACAACAATTCCTCGTGGACTGTGGACTGTGAACAATGTGTGATCAGCTTCAGATCTCTTGAACCCTTTCTCTTCAAGAGTACAGCTCAGTTTGTGGTACCAAGCTCTTGGAGATTGCTTTAGTCCATAGATGGCTTTTCTAAGCCGCAGAACTTTTCCTGGAGCAATGGAGTCTTCAAGGCGGTGGAGTCATGTACACTTCTTCTTCAAGTTCTCCTTGCAATAACGCATTCTTCACATCCATTTGCCATAACTCCCAATCCAGATTTGTAGCCAATGAGAGAACAACTCTAACTGTATGCAGCTTGGCGACTGGAGCAAACATTTCTGTGTAGTCGTCTCCATAAGTCTGTGTGAATCCTCTTGCAACAAGTCTGGCTTTGTACCTCTCAACATCTCCATTGCTCAGATACTTGATAGTGAAAAGCCACCTTGAACTAACAGCCTTCTTTCCCAACGGTAGGTCGGCTTCATCCCATGTATGATTCCTTTCCATAGCCCCAACCTCATTATCCACTGCTCCAAGCCATTCGTTACTCCCTTTGGCTTCTTCATAACTCTGTGGAATCCATTGAGCTTCAATTTTCCCAAGGAAGGCTTGATGAGCAGTTGGCAACAGGTCAAGCGAACACACAGCTTGTATAGGATGCGCCACAGCTTGGTTGTTGAAATAGACTCTAGTGACCTTCCAATGTTCAGGTCCAAATCTCTGTCTAGTGCTTCTCCGAAGAGGAGGTGGCGGTGGAGGAGGAGGAGTTTCTGTTTCATTTCCAACCTCATCATGGTGATCCTCTTGAACCACATCTTCAGTCATACCATCCTC
This sequence comes from Cardamine flexuosa, assembly GCA_963555745.1. NCBI lineage: Eukaryota > Viridiplantae > Streptophyta > Magnoliopsida > Brassicales > Brassicaceae > Cardamine > Cardamine flexuosa. The sequence continues at coordinate 18,010,630 of OY743216.1, read as the reverse complement.
ATCTTGAACTTGGTCTTGTTCCCTGTCAAGTGGGTTTGGTTCCGGCTGAGTGTGCTCAGTGGTATCAGTTTCTTCCATGGGGTTTGGAGCAGCCTGTGTATTCCCAAGGTCAGTATTTGGTTGATCTTCTGTAGTCTCCACTCCTTGTTGGTTGGTTTCGACATTATCAGATTGTTCTTCTCTCCGAGGAGGAGGATTCCCAAGATGACTAAGGAGATGTTGGAGACTAGCGGCTCTATCTGATGGTGATCTTGCCAAATCTTTCAAACTCCCCCAATCCTTCTTGTCGTAATACCCTTGGTGCTCAATGAACTTGACATCTCTTGACACAATTGTTCTGTTCTTTGAGAGGTCATAGCACTTGTAGCCCTTTTGAGTAGTAGAGTAGCCTAGGAACATGCATTTTGTGCTCTTAGCTTCAAGCTTGTCCCTTAGTTCACCTGGTCTCAATACAAAACAAACGCAACCAAACACTCGTAAGTGATCAATAGATGGTTTGGTTTGGTTCAATACCTCAAATGGTGATAAATCAGTTAGGATCCTTGTTGGTGTCCTATTTATCAAGTAACAAGCTGCCATGACAGCATCACTCCAGAATCTCCTTGGAACATTGGTGTTAAACATCATGGATCGTGCAACTTCCATAAGATGCCGATTCTTCCTCTCAGCTACACCATTTTGTTGAGGTGTATACGGGCAGCTAGTTTGGTGTATGATCCCATGTCTTGCTAAGTGATCTTTGAACTTGTGACTAGTGTATTCCCCCCCATTATCAGACCTGAATACCTTGATCTTGGCATTAAACTGGTTAGTAACATATGATTGAAAATTAACAAATGCATCATATACTCTATCCTTAGATGCAAGCAGTGTGACCCATGTATATTTCGATTTCTCATCAATAAATGTAACATAGTATTTATTATTGTCTCTAGATAAAAATGGGGCAGTCCAAACATCTGAATGCACAAGATCAAAACATTTTTCATAGAAAGTTGAAGACTTAGGAAAAACAGTTTTACAATGCTTTCCTAGAATACATGCTTCACAGTTCATATGATTAAAGACAACATGGGGTAACATAATCTCTAAAGCCCTAGCATGAGGGTGACCAAGTCTATCATGCCACAGTTTATTTGGGCTAACAGCATAACAAGATTGACAAGAAAGAGAAGTAGATTTTGTTGTTGGAGAATCCTCAAAAACATATAAGTCACCGTTAGTGTTCCCTTCTCCCAAAACTTTTCCACTCTCAATATCCTGAAAATGAAAGCTATTAGGGCCAAATATAGCATAGCAATTAAGATCATGTGTAGCTCTTTTTACTGAGACAAGATTAGAGGTGAACTCAGGCATGAAGAACGCTTTAGAGGTCTTATCACAAAGTTTTAAATCACCTACTCCTCTTATGGGGATCCTATCACCATTTGCAATTATCACATTTCCATTAATAGGTTTAACATTATTAATGAGGTTAGGGTTACTAATAATATGATGAGAAGCCCCAGAATCAATAATCAATGTTTTATTTTGTGATTTAGGTAAAGAAGCAAAGTGAGTGATACCGGATTCTTTATTGGTAAGGGCAGCAATGGACTTGATGAGAGCTTCAAGGTCCGACTTCCTAACAACATCATTGGAGTAGGCAACCATAGCCAGTTCATCTCCTTGTCTAGATGGTCCGGCCTGAGCTTGCTCAGTTGAGGCTTCTTGAGAGTAGTTCGCTTGAACCTTGAACTTTGCTGGCTTAAGATGTGGATGTAGTATCCAACATTTATCCTTGATATGGCCTCTCTTCTTGCAGTGATCACACACAAGAATCTTCCTATCTTCAGACTTGAAAGTAACTTTGTGTGCCATGACCATTTCCCCTTTGCCACTGAAGAGACCTACTGAGCCTTGTTCACGTTGGATTTGAGAGCACACCTCATCTAAGCTTGGTAACTTCTCAGCTCTAAGGATGTGCTTGATGAGATCATTGTAAGCTGGGTTCAATGTGAGAAGCAGACCAAAGACCCTATCTTGTTCACCCCTTCCCTTGAGAGCACTTGGATCCACCGAGAAATGTCTTAGCATCTCGAGTTCAGCCCACAGTGATCTGAATTTTCCAAAGTGTTTTGTGAAGTCAAGATCTTCTTGGCTGAGATTGTTGATAGCTTTCTTGACTTCAAACACGGGGGTAAGATTGGAGACATTTCCATAGACATTCTTTAGTGTGTCCCACAGCTCCTTTGCCGTCTCACAATAAGAATAAGCTTCAAGTATTGCGGCTTCAAGGGAGTTTTGAAGTAGTCCAAGAACCCCCTGATCTTCTTGGAACCATTTGCCATCTTCAGAACTTGGATCTCCACTGATCTCTTTTCCATCTTCATCTGTGATTACTTTCTTATCTTGGGTTTCAATGTGATTCCAAAGACCACGACCACACAGATTTGTCTTGGTGGTTCTAGCCCAGAGTAAGTAGTTCACACCTTTGAGAGTAACTGGTATAGGAACATATTTTGAAGAATCCATGCTTCAGCGTTTCTTCTAACCAACGCACCAACAAATTCCCAGATTGATCCTAACTTCCCAAGCAACCAACAAGACTAGAATTGTATGAACTAAGTTTTAAGTGAAGTAGAACGAGATGATTTTACCAAATAAAGCCGAGAAAGATTACAACTTTGCTGAGAAATCACAAGTTCTGTTGGTATCACTGTTGCTACAGTACCACCGAAAATCTGTCAAAACCAGAAGAGAGCTGAAGATCTATAGAGCCAGCAATGGAGATTAATCTGCTGAGACAGGACAGAGATCTGCTGAGATCTTCAAGTATTGACAAGAAGAACAAACAAATTTCGGAATTGAGAACTTGAAAAAAAAAAAAACGAAAATGGCTGTGGTGTGTAGAGAAGAGAATAGTAACTGAGGAGAAATCAAGAGAATAGCTAGAAATGATTGAATACAAACAGAGAATCAGTAACCTGCTCTGATACCATGAGATTTTAAAGAGATTAGATGCGGAAATAAGGACAGAGATTAGATGAACTAGAGGGAAAGGGAGGTTCAGCCATTTTCTTCTTTAAGCCTATGGAGGCAAGAATTGTGTTAGGTTACAAGAAAAAAGGGGTTTCCTCCTTTTATAGAAGGAGGAAGCCCTAAATAAAAGAAAACTGCAGCAATAGTGAAACGCAGTTTAAGACTCACGGGATGATAGTAATCTCGGGTCTCGGGATGAATAGTACCTGGCCTTCTGCACGGAATGCCTTTTCTCAATACGAAGACTCACGGGATGTATAGTAATCTCGGGTCTCGGGATGAATAGTACACGGCCTTCTGCACGGAATGCCTTTTCTCAATAATCAAGCCTCTACCTTAGAGAACAATGGCATGATCACCATGAGCAGAGCAGACTTAGAGGCAATGATCAAGACCATGCAAATTTGCAAGGAGTCTGGTATCACCTTTCTAGCCTCTAACTCTTCAAAAACTCTTTTAGTAGATTCAGGAGCTTCTCACCATATGATTAAACATCCCAATCTACTAAATAATATTCAAAACACATCTGGTCATGTTGAAATTGCTAATGGAGTTAGAGTGCCAATTAAAGGCATAGGAAATTTAAACCTCTTTGGAAATGAATCCAGTGCCTTTTACATGCCTACATTTAGCAATAATTTGGTCTCGGTAAAAAGAGCTACCACCGATCTCAATGCTTATGCTATATTTGGACCTAACAGCTTTCATTTTCAGGATATTAAAACCGGTGAAGTTTTAGGCAAGGGAAACACTAAGGGAGAGTTGTATACTCTAGAAGATCTCAAGAACCATTCTAGATGCTCCAACTCTGCTAATTTGCCGTTTATTAATTCCTGTCATGTAGCTAGTAGTTCAAATGATTTATGGCATGCTAGATTAGGCCATCCTCATTCTAGAGCTTTAAAATTAATTATGCTCAATGTAGTCTTTGATAACTCTGAGTGTGAGTCTTGTATTTTGGGAAAACATTGTAGAAGTGTTTTCCAAAACTCCTTATCAATATATGAGAATTGTTTTGATTTAGTTCACTCTAATGTTTGGACCTCACCTTGCCTATCTAGAGATAACCTAAAATACTTTGTGACATTCATAGATGAAAAATCGAAATATACATGGGTCACATTGTTACCTTCTAAAGATAGAGTATTTGAGGCATTTTTCAACTTTCAAACATATGTGACTAATCATTTCAATGCTAAAATTAAGGTGCTAAGATCGGATAATGGAGGGGAATACACAAGCCACATTTTCAAAGCTCATTTGGCAAATCATGGCATTCTTCACCAAACGAGCTGTCCTTATACTCCACAACAAAATGGAGTGGCCGAAAGGAAGAATAGGCATTTGATGGAAGTAGCAAGATCAATGATGTTCCACAAAAACATGCCAAGGAGATTTTGGGGAGATGCTGTCATGGCCGCATGCTACCTCATAAATAGAATTCCAACAAAAGTCTTAGATGACTTATCACCATTTGAGGTATTAAACAGAACCAAACCAAATATTAATCACTTACGTGTGTTTGGTAGTGTTTGTTTTGTCTTAGTGCCAAGGGATCAAAGGAATAAGCTAGATGCTAAAAGCACTAGAAGCGTGTTCATTGGATACTCCACTACTCAAAAAGGGTACAGATGCTATGATCCAAGCACCAAACGCATCATGACGTCTAGAGATGTAAAATTCCTAGAAGATCAAAGTTATTTTGAGAAGTCGGGCTGGGAAAGTGTGAAAGACTTGGCTGACTCTACAGCAGATCGAGCAGCCTCTCTTCAACACATTTTAAGTCACATGGGTCTTCCTCAAATAAATGAAGATCAAACAGCCCCTGCAAACAATCAAGATGATCAGAATCAAGATGATCAGATTCAAGAAGAAGGGGTAAATGTTCAAAATGAGCAAGAGAATGACGAAGGAGTAAATGAACAAGGGGGAGTTAATCAAGAACCTCCACCAGAAGCTGATATTCAGGAGAATGAATATCATGAGGAAGAAGAGGCACCAGCACCAACCTTGAGGAGAAGCACACGCCAAAGATTTGGTCCGGACCATTGGAAACAAACCAGGGTCTATTATAATCATCAAGCTGTGGCTCATCCTATACAAGCTCAGTGTTCTCTTGCCCTCTTGCCATCAGATCATCAAGCATTCCTTGGAAAGATAGAGCAGCATTACATTCCAAAGACCTATGAAGAAGCAAAAGAAATCAAGGTCTGGATGGATGCTACAGATGCTGAGATAGAAGCAATGGTTAGAAATCACACTTGGGATGTGAATGATCTATCTTCAGGAAAAAGAGCTGTGACATCTAAATGGGTATTCACCATCAAGTATCACAGCAATGGAGAAATTGAAAGGTATAAAGCTCGCATGGTTGCAAGGGGATTTACTCAAACTTATGGAGAAGACTATATGGACACCTTTGCACCAGTGGCTAAGCTCCATACAGTCCGAGTGATTCTATCATTGGCAACCAACCTATCTTGGGAATTATGGCAAATGGATGTTAAAAACACATTCCTCCAAGGAGAGCTTGAAGAAGAAGTGTACATGAAGCCTCCACCGGGTCTTGAAAGTTCAATTCCTCATGGCAAAGTTTTCAAAATTAGAAAAGCCATTTATGGGTTGAAGCAATCCCCAAGAGCCTGGTACCACAAGCTGAGCTTCACATTAACAGCCAAAGGATTTAAAAGATCGGAGGCTGATCACACCTTGTTTACTTCTCAAAGTGCTCAAGGAATCATTGTGGTCTTGGTATATGTAGATGACTTGATCATTTCCGGCAATGATCAAGCAGGTATTCAAGAAACCAAACTTTTCCTTAAATCTGTATTTGATATAAAAGATCTAGGTGAACTTAAATATTTTCTAGGAATAGAGATATGTCGCTCTCCGGAAGGCTTGTTTCTATCCCAAAGAAAATATTCACTTGATTTGCTTACAGAGACAGGAAAATTAGGTTCTAAACCGGCCAAGACACCACTTGAAGATGACTACAAGGTCAGGAGAAAGGGGGAGAAAGGACAAGAAGCTCCACTTGACAAACCATTTGAAGATCCAGCTAAATACCAGCGGCTTGTAGGTAAGTTAATTTACTTAACCATAACAAGACCTGACCTATGTTTTGCTGTGAATCAGGTGAGCCAACACATGAAAAAGCCCTTGGTGCACCACTGGAATATGGTGGAAAGAATTCTGAGATACATCAAAGGATCACCAGGGCAAGGTGTTTGGATGGGAAAGAATGATAGTACTGAAGTTGTGGGCTATTGTGATGCGGATTATGCTGGAGATACGATGGATAGAAAATCCACAACCGGCTATTGCACATTCATTGGAGGGAACTTAGTGACCTGGAAATCCAAGAAGCAAAAGGTCGTCTCATGCTCAAGTGCTGAAAGTGAGTATAGAGCAATGAAAAAGCTCACAAATGAGCTAGTATGGCTAAAAGCGCTTCTGAAGGATCTGGGAATTGAGAGCACAAGTCCCATTACCATGCATTGTGACAATCAAGCAGCAATTCACATTGCTACCAACTCTGTCTTCCATGAACGAACCAAGCACATAGAAGTGGATTGTCACAAAGTTAGAGAAAAGATCATTGAAGGAGTAATCCTCCCATGCTACACAAGAAGCGAAGATCAGCTGGCTGACATATTTACCAAAGCTACAAGTCTCAAGATTTGCAACCACATCTACAGCAAGCTTGGACTAGTAGATCTCATTCACCCTTGATCATGCCTCTCTATCTCCAGAGACACTACACTCTTTTCCTCACAAGGAGTTTTTCCCACCAGGTTTGTACTTGTGAGGTTTTTAATGAGGTAGTTGTGAGGATTTGTTTCTGGAAAATCAAACTTAGTCTCCACATTCACTCCGACTAAGTTTGAGGGGGAGTATTAATCAAGCAACAAATTCCCAATAAGGAATTCAGGCTTAAGAAGAGAAGAAAGGACGCCCAAATTGTTTTCTTCTCTAACGGCTCTATTTTTATCTCACACGGATCCGCAACTATTCCCAACGGATAGATGACCGTGTGAACTACAAGATACGCCTAGTTATTTTTGCGTTTAAGAGTACTATAAATATGTAACTCATTGTAACACTTTACAACTACTGAGATAATAAAATCTCTCAACTCCCATTCTTATTCTTATTATTTCTGCAAGTCTTATTCTCGTTTCTAGAAGCGTAATCTCTGAATTCTAACAATTGCAACACTTGTGTCGATAGACGTGATGGCAACGTAAATGGTCCGAACAATTTGGATGCTAGGATTGAAACTGGGGGAAGAACACTTGCTGATTACAACAGACCCAATGAGTTTTACTCCAACAGGTCTGCTATATGTCCACCTGCTTTTCAGAGGAATGATTTTGAGTTGAAACCCCAATACTACACTCTTGTGGGGAAACACACTTTCCATGCTCATCTTGCTGAACATCCAATGGACCACATAGAGAAGTTTGAAGACTTGGCTTCGAGTATTAAAGCCAATGGAGTGTCTGAAGACTATCTATTCTCCAAGCTCTTCCCATACTCTCTTGCTGGGGAAGCATCTCAATGGTTGAAACAGTTGGAACCGGGTTCCTTAACTACTTGGAGGGATATCAAGACAGCTTTCTTAAATAACTTTTATGATGATGCTAAGACAGAAGACTTGAGGGATTTGATTATTCAGTATACTCAAGGACCTGCAGAGACCCTGAAAGCTGCGTGGTTGCGATTCAAGGGGTACCAAAGAGATTGTCCGCACCATAACATTGATGAAGTCCAGCTCATTAGGAATTTCTTTTATGGGATTGATTGGAGGTATCAGGTTGCTTTGGATGCTGCAAGCAAGGGTAATTTCAAGACTAGAACACTAGTGGAAGCTATTAAGTTGATTGAGAACTTGGTGATTAGTAATAGTACCAAGAATGCTGATTTTGAGAGGATGAAACTAGCTGTTGGAGTGGACAATTATCAGGTTGGAGAGGTTAAGGCAAGACTTGATTCTATGCACAATCTTCTAGTCAACAGGAAATCAGTCAAATCTACTCAAGATGTTGAAAGCATGGAACAAGAAAGTGACTGCAAAGAGGAATATGTAAATTTTGTGAATGGTTCTAGGTTTGGTAGTCAAAGGTTTGGAAATTCCAGAAATTTCAGTGGTAATGGTCAGAGAAATAGTTATGGAAGCAATCAGAATTCTGGAGCTACACCAAGACAAGATCTTTGCAAAGAGTTTCAAGGAAGGATTTTCACTGAGAACTATGAGAACACTTTACATCCGAACCCTCCTGCTAAAACTTATGAGAATGAGATCAAGGTTATGCTTAAAAAGATCTTGGAAGGAAAACAACAGCTGAAGACAGATTTTGATGACAAGATTTGAATGGGAAGTTTAAAATTTTGGATAGTCATGTCAAAAGATTAGATGTTCGAACTTCACAATTGGCTATTTCTTCAAAGTGAGTGAAGGGAGACCTGGTTTACCTTGCCATGCAGTTGCCTTGAGAAGTGGGAAACAACTAGAACCTATGCTGAGAAAAGGATTGTCATCTGAAGAGGTAATAGACCTTGAAGAGGTGGAGGATAAGGCATTTCCCGAGACAGACGTACCTGCGTCTATCGAATCTGAACTCCAATGTCAGTCAACACGCATGGGAAACCCAACCATACACATTTTGGAAAACAAGGACAAGAGTGAAATCCCTACCCTTGTCGACCAACAGCCCCATGCCTATGTCGGTCGAGACATTACCGAGACTACTATGATCTTGCTTAATCCTGCTTCAAAACCTTAGGAGAGTTTATAAACCCAAAATTCCATTCCCTAACACTCATAAGAGGACCAAACAAGAGTTGTAGATACTAGATGCAAGGCTATCATTGATAAACTAATTGTTGAGATTCCACTCATTGACGCTGTTAAGACATCCCCTATGATTAGGAGATATGTTAAGAGAATGGTCACCAAGAACTTGAGTACAGAGGAAGGGGTTATGTTGATTTCAGCTCAAGTCAGTTATGTGATTCAGAATAGGATTCCAGAGAAACTTTCAGATCCAGGGAGCTTTGTTCTAGGATGCACTATCTTTTCTCAGAAGTTTGGTAGATCTCTTTGTGATCTTGGTTCTAGTGTGAGTTTGATGCCTAGATCATTTGCACTGAAGTTGGGTATGACAGATCTTTGTTATTTTCGATTGATTTGCTTTCAAAGGAATGATTTACTGGTGTAGTGTGTTCAAATCTTTCACGTACCATATCGGAAGAAGTGGGATCAAGCAACAAGCAACTGATCGATACCCTCACCAAGACCTTCGAAGACATGATGAATGAAAAGATCGGCATGCTACATGAAGAAATTGTACCAGTATTGGCTGATGTCATGTCAAACAATCCAAGGAATGCCCAAGAGTGAAATCATGAAGGCAACCTGGATCCTGAAAGGCAACAAGGTGTAAACAACGGTCGGGTGTTACAACAAGAAGACAATCTCCATGAGTTGCCTTGTGAGCACAGAGATAGAGACACAGAGGCATATTATAGTCAATCCTCTCAAAGGCACTCAAGAAGACATAGGATAGATTGTGAAGATAGGAGACCGCCTCAAGACAGTTTTGGAAGCTTAAAGCTACTCATTCCCCTGTTCCAAGGAAAAAGTGATAATGATGTGTATCTCGAGTGGGAAAAGAAAATTGAGATGGTCTTTGATTATCAATATTACATTGAGGCAAAAAAAGTCAAGGACGCAACTACCAAGTTCAGAGATTATGCTCTATGTTGGTAGGATCAACGTATTACGTCTAGAAGAAGGAATTTCGAGCCAACAGTGGACACATGGGCAGAGATGAAAGCGATCATGCGACGATGGTTTATTCCAAGCTACTACCATTGGGAGCTTCACAACCAACTTAGAAAGCTTGTGCAAGGCACTAAAGAAGTGGAAACGTATTACCAAGAGTTGGAAGCCATATTAATCAAGGATGATGTTCGTGAAGATAGAGAAGCTACCATGTCCAGATTTCTTGGAGGTTACAACATGAAATACAAGACCGATTGGAGATGCAATCTCATGTTGATCTACAAGAAATGTTACATCAAGCCGTCCTAATTGAGCAGCAACTGACAAAAAGAAGTTCTACACAAACTTTTCATGGAAGCTCATCTTTTGCAAGAAATATGGGAAAGGATGAAAGGTTGAAGATGCCAGCTAGTAGCAACCCATCTAATACTACGCGAATTGGGGCTAAACCTTTTGGGGCTCAGCCAGAAGAGAAAGCTAAGGTTGCTACCCGAACTAGCAATATCAAGTGCTACAAATGTCATGGGATAGGAAATTATGCGAATGAATGTGTTAACAAATGAGTGATGATACTCAAAGGCGATGGTGAAGTTGAAACGGAATAAGAGGAGGGAAACACTAGGACAAAAGAAGAAGAAGAGGAGAAGGAAGTAATCGAGTCTCCAGTCAAAGGAGAGTTACTTGTAGCTATGTGTACCTTAAGCCTCAAGTCCAAAATCGAAGAACAAGCACAGCGAGTTAACTTGTTCCACACGCGATGCTATGTGAAAGGAAAGGTTTGTAGTTTAATCATCGATGGTGGGAGTTGTACAAACGTGGGTAGTGAGACAATGATGAAGAAGCTGGGTTTGGAAATCAAAAAGAATCCCATGCGTTATGAGCTTCAATGAATCAATGAACAAGGAGAGACGAAGGTGATGCATCAAGTGGAAGTACCAATAACCATTGGAAACTATGAAGATGAAGTTCTATGCGATGTTTTACCTATGGAGGCTGGACATATACTACTTGGAAGACCCTGGCAGTCCAATCGTAAAGTGATACATGAAGGTTACATCAATCGCCATGCGTTTGAATTCAAAGGACACAAGACCACGCTCGTACCCATGACTCTTGATGAAATTTATCTTGATCAAATACAACTCAAGAGAAAGAAAGGCCCAGGTAAGAAACCTACTCTTTTTGCTATGGTTGGAAAAACATTGTATGATGATCCTTTTGACCTTAAGGCCTATGCGAGTCCCAACGCTTTTGCTTGTTACACTAATCTTGCACCGGTATTACCGAGTGATCTACAAGTTTTGCAGGTGTCAATAAAAGAAAATCATTTGGTTCTAGAATCAAAACATCATCATAGAACAGGGCTACAAGACAAGCAAGAGAATCAAAATCAACATGTTGTTTTCCAAGAGGATCAAACCGCACCACATGCCAAACACCTTGCTTATGATGGCGAGAAGACTCTATTCGTCTTTAAGATATTGGATGAGCACCAACTTGGAACTAAGCTTCATGTCCAAGCCATTGATATCACTTATATTCCAGGCTTCTCTAAAATTTTCAAACTCACTCATAATGGTTTTAACAAGATGATAGTACAACCTGGTCCGGTTGTTGATTTTCTTTGTACTAACCTGGAAACACCTCCTTGCTTGGATAGCAATAGAGAATATTCAACTTGCAAGACATCAGAGCTCCATTCACAGAACATGGAATCATCTCATGGAGATAAAGAACATCAAGGCTCCATTCAAAGAACATCAAGGCTCCATTCACAGCATATAACTGCATCTAGTGGATTTTTCAAGAAAACAAATTCTCCTAATGGCTACCTCCGTAATGTGAAGAATATGGTTCAAAGAAACTTCGCTCTCCAGCTTGGCCAAGGAGTTCCCCGGATCACTTCCAACTTCCATGCCGAATCTCACTTAGAGATCTCCAAACCTCTTTACACTCTCTTCCCTTATGATTGTTTAAAGAGTGTACTTCAGGATGAATCTAACTTAAAGTTGTTTTTGGCAGGGCTAGCAGATTTGAGGACAAATCTTTTTCAACCCGGGGAGGATGATACGTTCCTGATCTGCTCTACAAATACAAGACAAGGAATGGACAACATCAAGAGAGAAATGGATTAATATTGAGCCAAAGGAGCATTGAAACTGAATCATGGATCCAAAGGAGCATTGAAACTGAATCATGGATCCAAATGAGCATTGAATCTGAATCATGGATCCAAAGGAGCATTGAATCTCATGCATGGATCTTATAAGTAAATACGGCGTTTCTTTCATGGAAGATGGCAAGGATGCATCCATTACGTCTAAAACAAAGCCCTCCACCCAGACTTACGAGTATCTTTACCACCAAGGGATGTTCGAGAGGATCACTTGGAACTTAAGGGTTGTATTAAAGCCACATGGTTATGATATTGATCCATTAAACCGCAAGGTGCTTGTTAATCAGGTCTTGCAACCCCACACATTGATCTCACTTTCTCGTTGTCAAAATTGGAAATGTCTCCTCCCCAGGATCGTATCAAGAACCTATTTGAGTTTCCTCACAAGGGGTGTGAGGTTGCTCTTGTTCTTCCTCAGCTTCAAAAGTTTGCTCTCCAAGATCTTTATCATCCTTGTCCTTAGTTAGATCTCCTAACTTCCATTCCAAGTTAGTTATTCGACTTCTTAGCTCCCATACACTTCTCTCAATGGTGTCAATATTCTCCATAAGCTCTTTTGAATTTTTCTCTTGAGTAGAAAGGTATTGCTTGGTTAATCTCTCGAATCTCCTTGCTTTAACCTTTTGTAGACTTCTTTGTAATAGGGCATTGGAAAGGGTGTTATTGCGAGATTGACTCATTGGAAACCGTCTTTAGTATTCTTTTGTTGTCAAAACATGAAGTCTCTTGTGTTCAAGATTAGAGGCTGATGGTGGCATAGGATCTGCGTGGTGGTCACACTCAAGTAAAACTTGTGAATCATCCCCACCTTCAATGTCTTCGCAAGGGATTTCCATGGTCATAAAACAGAGCTTTTCTTCCAAATGTTCTTCTATGTCTTCTTTAGTAAGGTGATCACACTCTTCTTCATACTGGCATTCTTGATTCTCGGCTCATTCCACCGATTCAGATTTAGCTGTGAGTTTTTCCGCATAACTCTTTCTTCTTCTTCTTTGTCATGAGTCAAGTAGTCTTGCTCATTCTGCCATTCTGCATAGTCATTCGGATTGTTGAAACCTTGTTGTAATGCCTCAATCTTCCACTCCGAGTTTTCTTCTAGCTGGTCCATGTTGCGCTTCATACAATAGAACCTTGATCCACACTCATCGATATCCACCCTATTAAGACCTTCTTGGATTTGTATTTCTTGAACTCGGCTTTCTACCCTTTGTATTTGGCTGGTTAGGTCAGAAATTTTTGAATCAAATTCAGCTCCCATCTTAGTGAACATGGCTTCAAGCTCTTCATGATGCTTCTTTTGTTCAGAGGAGAATTGTTGCATAAGCTTCATCATCTTGTCAGTGAAAGCATTCAAGAGTGGTGCTTCATAGCCTTTATATGCCTCAATTCTCATGACTTCTCTTGAATCAAAATGATGATCCATAGAGGGACAGATTCGGTTTGAGTAGTGTGGACTGAAATAATGAGATGCTCTCATTGGGCGATCTCCAAAGGATCAAGAAAGTGATGGACATCCAGAGTGCCTCATCATAGGTGTACCACGAGATGGCTGAGAGTAGTCGTGGTAAGCTCCAGAAGGTGAGGTAGAGAATGGTCCGGAAGTGTCTCCGTCCATAGAGTTGTGTTCCACCAACAGCTGCGCAAGAGTAAGATTGTGAAACTTCTCTGGGAGAGCGTCAAGGTTCATCCTCAAGGTCTCCTGAAACAATTCAAATCACAAAGTAAAATCAGTAGCACATTGTTCTAGACGTTACTCTAGTTCGTAGACTTGCAAACAAAACAATCTCTCCCCGGCAACAGCGCCAAAAACTTGATGGGTGTTTTTATTTTCCAAAGTTTTCCTCAAGTGAATCACACAATGAATAAGGTGCAAGTGCACAGCAATCAATCGTAGTACTTAAAGTATATCAATCCACAGAGAGAGAAGATGTATTGCAAATCAATAGGAACAAGTAAAGCTAGAACTCAATAAAAAATGGGGTTTTATGTCACACAAATCACGCAAAGCAAATAAAACAAATGTAAATCAATATGAGATGAATGTTGGGCGCTTAAGGAATCTCTAAGGTTCAATGATCAATCCATTCAAGATGAGTTCTACGTAATGCATGTCTACTCCTAAGTCTCGGACTATGAAACACGAATGTTCGGCTAACCTATTGTCATAGAGAAAACCGGCTGAAATCCATAAATATTATTACTCAACTATCGCAGGCAATAACATAGGTTTCAAAGCATTAAAATCAAGTTCAATCCAAATCCATAAAACTCCATAACTAAAGGGGTATGTGCTTATTATGACATGATACTCATCAAATCTAGGTTCCAACAAACTAAGCAAACGGTTCAAATTACTTAGATGCCTAAGATCAATAGCTAGTTCATGACTCTAACTATATGCATTAGGAATGAGATAAGACCGAAAGACAGTGTAAACGATTATGCAACTACAAATAAAACTCTCCACTCAAAAACAATGATCATCTCGCCCCATTGACTGGCCCTTTAGACCCAACTGGATAGTCTACTCGGCCATGCTCAAGGTTTTCATCGATGATATGAAAGAGTAAAATATAGATCTAATGCAATCAGGTAAAGGTTTAGAGATTACTTCTTTAGATCCAAAAATACAAGATGTAAGGACTTCTCCTTTGACAAAGTACAAAAGAATAGAGAAAGAGATGGTGGATCTTCAAAGCTTCTGCGAATCAATTGACTTTTGCGGCTCTTTAGAGGCGGCGTCGGCTTCTTGATGTGGTGGTGAACTTTAGGGTTTTGTGGTGAAACTTTGGTGGTGGTCAAAACTTTGATGAGGCACACGAAACCCTAAGTTCATAAACTTGTATATATAGGTCTTGGGGCGCAAGAGATTGGCTTCTAGGGTTTAGGAAGGGCAGACTCGTCATCTTGATGAGTGTGGAGGCAATGGGTCGAGCTTGGTGATGGGCCAAACATCTAGGGCGATGAAGGAGGCCGACCTCGGTCACCAGCTTAGTGACCCAGGTGCTCAAGAGGCCAGGCCTCGGTCACGAGCTTTGTGAACGAGGTTTTGGTGCTTTGGCTCTTAGTTGACATAGCTTCATCTTCTGGGATGCACCTTCCCAACGGCTGAATGGATTGCTTTGATTCTTTTACCATTCGAATTTTGACTCTTCAAGCTTTCCAATAATATAGAGAACTCCAATTTTAGTTCATAGGAAGGTCTTCAAATGTTCTCAAACTTCTGATGCTTTGAAACTATCTCAAAACGGGTCTTTGCTCCTTTTTGATCCATATTTCCATAGAACCTGTAAAACCTCTTTGACACTAATAATACTTGATAATAGCCTATTTAGCTTTGAAATCATACCAAATCTCTCATAAAATAATATAAAAACCATAGTAAAAATGGGTCAAAATACGATGTTATCACTCAAGCGCAAGACCATCAAGCGTCTAAGGATCAAATGAAGTACAGTGGATATCTGAATATGCTGATGGCATTTCCTTCTCAAGTGGACTAACAAAGAGGGTGATCCATTTATACTTTTTTTCCTAGCCTTTGGATTTGTCCCAATAGGTTTTTCAAAGAAAGGTTTTAATGAGGTAAATTCGGTCACTTATTCACCTAAATCCATGAGAGAATTATCAAAGTCGAAAGAAGATCTCTTGGCCCAAAATAAAGACTCCAATTCATGGAAGCTGAAGAGAAGAAGTGCAAGAGATATTTTTACTTTTGTTTTAAGTCTTTTAGTTTAATTCTGCAATTAATATTGCTTAGATATTTTACTATTTTCTTTGCTGTTTAAGAATGTAGAAACTCAGAGTAAATCAATCAACTTTTCTTTTCAATATCAGTTCTTTGTGAACAAATCCTAGATTAGTGTGTAATATCCAATATGTTTTCTTGTGTCTTTTCAGTGTGTCATATCCGGAAACTCAAGATTGATCTCGTCCAAGTGTGTCATATCTTAGGAGGCTTCAGAGTATATCAGAGACAATCTGCAATCTCTGTGTGACCATTCAGTCCATCCAACTTATCTATCCATTCACCATCTCGAAAGCTAGCAATCCGTCGGAAGATCCTATCACTTACCCAAATGGATCATAGGCTTCTAATCCTAATAGGCATGAACCAAATCTAAACGCCTAGCCCTACTGTGATAACTCAAAATGATTGATCAAATGACTGGCGGCTATGATATTGCTCATATATATTCGAAACATTTTTCTGAGAAGATCTTTGTTGTCTTTTTTATGTTTTCTTATTAAGATCTTTTCTCGGTTCCCAAAATAATATCATTTTAATTTAAGTAAATATGTTTGTTTTTTTACTTAATAACTATAAAGATGTAAATTTTTTTTTTTTTTTTTAGGATTGTATTCTTTTTTATCCATGATAATTTAGAGTTTTATTTAATTAAATGTGTTTCAAAATCTAATCGTTTTTGACATGTCTCACTATTTAGAATATTCATCTTTATATAATAAGATATATATATTAAAAACATAAAATGACGGTTTCCTAAAATAAAAAATAGATTTAAAACAACACTCTTTTATGAAACGGGCAGAGTATTCATTATTATATTATTTTGCCAATAAAAAGAAATTAAGGATAAATGTATATATTTATTTGACAAAAAAACATAATTTCAAAATTCTAATAATATATAGTTAACTAAACGATTTGCTTTTAAGAATTCAATCATGAACACTGAATCTAAAATCTTATAACTTTTTAGTTATACAATGATTTTAAAATTTCATGAAATTATTATTATTATTTAATAATTTTTAAAAATATGGCCTCAGCTTATCGCGTAGCATAAAACGTAACTAAAACATATCAAAGTTACCAATTGAAAAAACCGCTAGTCTTATACGGCGGAGTCATTTTGTATTTTGTATTGAGCGTTCTTAGATCACCTCTATTGGCGAGATAAAAGAGAGGATAGTATCTTAAAAAAAAAGCAAAAATTAATAATCAAATAAAATTTAAAACATCCATTCTTTATTTTAGTGTTTTCCCTTAACATCTTTGTTTTAAGACACTCAAATTAAATTAATTACAGAAAATGTTTTAGACATCCGGAGTAAATGTCACCAATAAAGATGCTCTTATTGACTTTTATCCACAATGTTCTGTTTACCCCTTAAACTTCTTCTTACCACGACACACTCGGGCTATTACAAAAATTGCGTCTTGTGAATAGAATCGATTTGGTTGAGAAGATTATAAAAGATAGTATAAGAGAAAAATGTAAAACATTGCTAGATTCGATTTACAAAAGTAGAAAAGATAAAAATCTACATGTGAATGAATGTGGGATGATGACTTTTGTTTCTGTAAGTATTTTTTTTCTAGATATTGTTCACCTCTTTCTTCTTTATTTTCCAATTCCAACTAAATGAAGCTGCAAACAAAAATCAAATCTTGAATCTCAACACAAAACTTTTAACTAAAAAAATTTAAAAAGCCATAAGATAACCAAAGGTCAAACTTACAAGATTGTTAATAGGCTTCTTCCAATAGAATCCATGAATGATTAGAAAAACAACATTGCAGGCAACGAGAACATAGATCGGTAAGGCATGTATTCCCATCCATTCTAATACAAAACTTGCTCGTTTGTATCCATAAACATCAACCTATGGAGATAAAGAGAAATTTACATTTTAACATTGTGATATATTTTCGCGTTATTACTATATTATGTAAACAAGGTATTCAAAATAATAGCAAACCAAACCATAAGGTATATCGCGGATAATAGAAATCCAGAAGCGCCTGCGGTAACACACATGTAACTCAATGTGTATAGAGGCTTATTTAAATGCATTCCTGCAAATAAAATAATGAGCTATGATTACGCTAATATCGATTCAAAAGAAATATGCAAAGATGAGTAATAAGAGTCAAAGGACAATACCAAAGAGGTCTAGTGCGAGACCTAACATGAGAAGACAAAAAGAGCGTAAAATCCATAGATTCAAACGCTTTTTATGGTCCTGTAAGAAGTCAATAACATAAAAACAATGGTAAGTTTCTGTTAAGATAAGAACAAATGCTATGAAACTGCTACACTAATTCCAATTGAGAATTCACCAAACCAGAGAGACTATGTTAAAGAGAGACTAATAGCTCTCTAACCAACACACAACAGCTCAAGTTTGTGCTTTATAGAGGAGACATATAGCTAAAGATTTGAGTAGCTGAACTTTTTCAAAGCTTATAAGTTTCGGAGAAATAAGGATATATTTACCTTGAAGTGGATGATAATATGGCCGTAGTGCAGACCAATTAGGCATGTAACAATGGCCATTAATGAACTACACAATTAAGAAACTTGCAAGTTACTTTGTGAACAATGCAATGATGAAGCAACATCGATATTATTTAGAAGAGTAGAAAGCAAAGACCTTAGGAGGCCTTCGGGATCAAAAGGCGCTTGACACCAAGAAGGAGCGTCTAAAGGTAATGGTCCATTGTCTGGAGAATTTATACTGCATTGCTGAGAAGATATATATAAGAGATCAAATAAATGGACATTCGGCCAAATATCGAAAAAACCAAGACATGGACTAAAATCTAGAACCTTGGTTCGCGCATAAACGGGTTTCTTGTACAAATGATGGATTCCTAGAAACATACGGTCAAGCATTCCAACGGCATTGCATCCTGGTCCAGTGTGTCCTCGTACCCCGCATTTGACTTTCAGATTCTAAAACAATTTTAATTAAATCACCGGTACTAGGAGCGGTACAGAAATATATAAAGAATGTCATGTAGAAGGAAGAAAGCAATATCTAACCAAGAATGTTGTCAATGCTGATCCTTGATCTTCTGTTGAAATCTGATACTCCCAGTCCGGTACATATAAACCATATAACAAGGACAAATATATTGTTGTAATAACAAATGCCACCACCCTAATCAAATACGTACAAAGATGAAATCAAGAAAGTGCATAATTAATTATCTATATACAAACACAAGATTTTAAAGACAATTTACCAGTGAAATCTGTATTTCTTGATCATAGATAACTGTGAGCTAACATTATTGTTTCCCTTTAACCAAATCTCACACAATGCCGCAACTACGTACGCCATCGCTATTCTCTGAAAAAAAAAAAAAACCAAAAAAATAAGGCTAATAATTTCAAATGTATGAGTTTAGAGGGTTATAAATACCTGTAATATGCCCATGAATCTAATTTTTTCTACATCTACTCCATAAGTTAAGTTATTAAGACCATGAATGAATCCTCCTGAAAAAGTTAAAACAATCATTAATATATAAATGATCACTATAATCAATACTTCTGAGTTTAGGACATAATTTAAACCAAACCTTGAAGAAAAACACCAAGTAATAGAAGTTTTAATGATCTAATAAAAGCTTTTCTTGTTGCAGAAAATCTACATGACAAGTTCTGTAACGAAAAAACATAGAGTGAGTCAATTTTAATCACAAAACCTTAATCAAAGATTAATATTTCATACCTTATAAGCAAAAGCAAGAGAGACGCCAACGATAAATAAGAAAAAAGGCATAACAAAATCCGCAATTGTTAAACCATTCCAAGGTGAATGATTAATAGCCCTAACAATCCCTCCAACATCATCCACAAGTATCATCAACTGTTTAATTAACCACTCAGAAAAAAAGTTATTTAATTATATCGTTAATTAAGTGTTTTTGTTTTGTAATTAAAAAAAATAAAAAGGAACTTACGGCGACGGTAAGGCCACGAAAGACATCGAGAGAAACTAATCGGTCTTTGTCGGGAGGAAGAGAAGAACGAGAAATCTCAAGAGCAGACTCAATATCTTTCTTCTCTCGCCATTGATGATCGTCGGAGTTTTTGATTGGTTCGTACATTGTCAATTTCGTTCGCATCACAAACGAATTTTCATTAACTGTTGCGTCTATATATATATATTTGGATAAGTTGTTGTTTATATCGAAATAGGAGTGTAATAGAAACAAAAAAAAAAAAAAAAAAAAAACAGAAGTGTGTACTTTATGCCTTAACGAGTACAGTTAAGGAGCCACTTGAGCGCACGTTTCATTGGGATTGGACCTTCTCCGTCTTTTCTGCCAGTTGCGAACTTGATTCGTTCTGTGACATTGTCGAGCTTAATGGGCCTGAAAATATGTAAAGCCCATGATTAGGGTCCATAAACAGAGTCAGAGCCCATGGCGTAACAAGCTATGCGACGGCGGAATCTTCTAAAACGCAGATCTAAACAATATAATTTGTAATTCGATGTTTGGATTTGACTTTGTAATATTCTTTTGGGATGACTGTTTATAACCTTCCTTATTGTTTTGCTTCCGCCTAAATCCCCCCCAGATTCTGAAGCTCTTGATAATTCCCCCTATACTATCATATTTGATTACGTTTACCTCTAAATAATTTATCTCTGCCCAATTCCACATGCAAAGGTAATTCAGTTAAATAGCGATCAAATAACCCAAATCGTGTTTAGGGAATAATGATTGCCCTATAAGTGATTTAACTCGAATTCAAACCCAGAATCCGGTTTAACCCCAAAATTAAATTTGGAAATTAGGGTTTAATCTTCAAACCTCTTGTGGGACACGCTTCAGAGTTTTTTTTTTTATAAGAACACGCTTCAGAGTTTCAGGAGAGTTGTAGGTTAGAGGAGACACAGAGAGAGAGAGGAGCTTGAAATCGAGCTTGAAACAAATAAAAATATAACCAGCAGTATGTAATGGTGACATATGTTGCGACTCTTTCGTCTCCTCCACCAGTTCCTGTTATTTACTTATTTTTGTCAGTGGAAAACGTTTGTTTAGAATCAGTTTTCACCAATGATTAGACATCATATCGAATCATTTTGTTTATAGTGATATATATATATATAAACTATACCGTATAGTAATGATTTTTGAGGTTTATAGCTTCTATAGTTTATATAGCACTAATGAACTTTGTATATTACCCAACTATGAAGTGTGCTGGGAACATATATATGAGTTTCAAACCTAATCAGTTTCGTTTGTAGCTGCTGTTGTCGGATTGACTCAGTTTTTTTTTTCTCAACCACTTTGAGTTGAATTTAGATATTAAATGTTGTTTTCACTAGTCTTGTTCCTTTTTTGTTAAATCATAGAATCAGGCCTCTTTGTAGTGTAGAGATTAAATGATTCAGCATGTTAATTACTATGTGTTGATGTTTGCTTTTTTCTGCAGGGTAAACATGGAGGATGAGTATGATGGAAATTACTTGAATGGTAAGGAGAACGGAGACAAAGATAATGAAACAACAAATGGGGATGCAGATAATGAAAAAGAAAATGAAGATGCAAATAAGAAAACAGAGAATGATGAAGAGGAGGATATAGTAGGGAGATTTGAGTATGAAATCGAGGAAGATTTAACTGACTTTGTTGATGAGGAGTATAGGGAGAGACACACAATTCCAGAGAGCTCGGATGAAATAGAGGAGGATGATGAATTGGTTGTGAAAAAAAAAAGAATGGGAAAAAGGGAGACAAGTTAGCTTTAGGAACAGAGTTCTATACAGGCTATGAATTCAAGCAAGCTGTTTTAGAGTATGCATTGAGCAAAGCAAAAAATATCAAACAAACTAGATGGGATCAGACTAAGGTAGAGTTTAAATGTGGCATCAGTGGTAATTGCAAGTGGACGGTTTATTGTGCCTATGATAAACCAAGTCAGAAGTGGATAATCAATACTGGGTATGCATCTCATAGTTGCAGTCGGAATGGGAAATGCAAGCTACTAAAGAGTCCATTGATTGCAAATCTTTTCTTGGACAAATTGAGGATAGTACCAGATTGTATGCCTGAAGAAATACAGGGTCTTATCAAAGAGAACTGGAAAATAGTTAGTACAAGAAAGCAGTGCCAGAGAGGTCGACTTTTAGCATTGAAATGGCTTAAGAGGGAGTACAGTGAACAATTTGCTCATCTCCGGGGGTATGCTGAAGAAATAATCTTCACAAATCCTGGATCAACTGCAATAGTTGAAACATTGCCTAATGCGGCTGGTGAAGATGTGTTTGATAAGTTCTATGTTTGTATAGCAAGCCTCAAAAACACTAGGGGTGCATCTTATCGTCCAATAATTAGTCTTGATGGCACCTTCTTGAAAGCTGCTGTTAAAGGAGTATTGCTTACTGCTGTTGGACATGATGCTAACAATCAAATTTATCTTATTGCTTGGGCAGTGGTACAGAAAGAGAATGGTTTAAACAGGTGGTTGTTTATGAATCTTCTGAAGCATGACTTAGGTCTTCAAACTGGAGACGGTGTAGTCATTATCTCGGATAGAGCAAAGGTAAGCATGAATTATATGTTTTTTGCTTATTTCATATTTACATGTTTTTACTAATTGAAAACATGTTTGCAGGGACTTATTAATGCTGTCAAAGAGAAGTTACCATCTGCTGAATACAAAATGTGTGTTAAGCATATTGTAGAGAATCTGAAGAATAATGGGAATGCAAACAAAGATATGATTAAGCCGATGGTTTGGAACCTAGCTTGGAGCTATACTACTATTGAGTTTGAAGAGAACCGTAGGAAGGTGAAGGACTACAGTTGGAGTTTACATGAAGCTGTGATGAAGGAGAAGCCTGAGACTTGGTCTCTTGCATTTTACAGACTAGGAAGCTTCTGTGAGGATGTTGATAACAATTCAACAGAGTCCTTCAACTCAACAATTATCAAAGCTCGAGCAAAGGCTATGGTACCCATGTTGGAGATGATTCGGAGGCAGGCTATGGTTCGCATCACAAAGAGAAAGCGTAAAACAGAGAACTGGCAAGGGAAGTCTTCTAAGTACGTGAAGAAGACGCTGGCACTAGAAAAGGAAGATGCTGAAAATGCTCATCAATTCTTGAGACTCATGGAGTCCATGAAGTCTACCTCTACGGGAATTCTTACATTGTAAACACTAGGAATCAAACTTGTTCATGTGGAAAGTATCAAATCACATGTATATTCTTTTTTCCTCTGTCTGAAATGGCTGTTTTCATTTAGATCTTTTGATTGGATTTGAGATTTTTTTAGGTATACCATGTGAACATGCCTATAGAGCTATGCTAAATGCGGGTTTGGAAGCTGATGACTATGTGTCTTTGTGGTTCTCGAAAGATATGTGGAAACTCAATTATGAGAACAACATGAAACCTGTTAGAGGACCACAGTTCTGGATGAAGAAAAGTGATCGTCTCATAGTCAATCCTCTAGAACCTGACTTACCTGGAAGAAAGAAGAAATCAAAGAAAACAAAGAAGGGAGTAAAAGGTAAGCATGAGTCACCAAAGAAGAAAAAGAAGCAGCTTCAAAAATTGTCTAGGACTGGCCGCATAATTCATTGTTCAAACTGTGGTGAAAAAGGCCACAACTACACGGGTTGTATGATACGTCCAAAGAAGAAGCCAAGGAGACACAAGCAACAGAGACATTAGAGGTATTAATTCTCTCTTTGTTGTGTTTTTTTCTAGCTGGTTTTGCTTAGTTAAGCTTCTAGTTTAGTGTTCTCTTGGTTCTGATATTTCTCTTCTGCTTTTCAGGCTAAATCCTCATCTCAAGGAGCTGATACTATTTCACTCACTCAACCCTCTCAAATGACCGAGTGAAAGTGCTTTAGGTTAATCTCAAGGACCAGATTATGTGTTGTTTCTGTTTCTGTGTGACTACGCTATTTGTTTCTGTTACCATGACTGTTATTTCTATTGTTGCCCTTTAACAATGGGTGGTTGCAAACACATATATTCTATGATATTTTGTTGGTTTAACATTGCTCATATTTCTTTTTTGTTTATGCTGTCTTTTTGTGTTGTCTGACCGCATGTGAAATTATTGAAAAGTTTGGGGGGTAAAATCTCGGGGAGTTTCTTAGAGACGATACATTGGTTTAAACTCTAAAGCAACTATATTGAAAGAATTTATTACAGACTCAGAACAAACTTGCAGATCATTCTTAAGGATTAAGATTGCATACAGTCACTCTCTCCCATGACTCTAGAGTCTTCTCTTCGGTGTCAGTTTTGCATAGAACAAGTCGGTTTAATCGGAAACTCAGTCCATCGAGACTGTTATCGAGTGTTTAAGCTTTCTCATGTGCTTTCTTCTTCCCTTCTTCTGTTAATTCGGCGTAAAGCAGACTCAAATGCGGCATGTAAGCTGCGTTTAGTTGTAGACAGAGTCAGATTCTTTCACATACATTGAATCCTAAATCTAAATAATTTCACATGCGGTTGCATATTTGTATCTGATAACGAGCACCAAAGTTGCTCAGAGAACTTGTCGATTGATGTGGTGATCTTGTGGATGATCTAACTTGTATTTTATCTTTCTTTCAGGCTCCATCCGATGCTCAGAGAAGAATTTTGTATTTTTGTTGTTGTCAGAATCATCTGTATTTGACTTTTAGTCTTAAACCAAATTTATATCGTGAATTTGTTTCTGCAAACTCATAGTTTCTGCCAAAAATACTTTCATTCAAAGATGTACTTCATAGATTAAACTAAAATTTGATCAGAATAATACTAATTTTAATGTTAATGAATAGAGTAATACCCTCAAAAAAAGTTTATTAGAATGATACTAATTTTTGGTTAAATAACTAAAATATCCTTTTTTAATTAAAATGGAGAATAATAATTAACTAAATTCAAATATAAAATAACAAAATAAAATAAAATAAAATGAATCAAAATACAAAATAACAAAAGAAAATAAAAATAATAAAAAAGCAGTTAAAAAAACTAAAACAATTAACTATATAAAATCATAAATCAAATCAGATAAAAAAAAATAACTAAATAAAATCACAATTTGTTTTTTTTTAAGTAACAAATAAAATAATAAAAGAAATCCTTATTTAAATCAGTTAAAAAAAATACCCACGTCGTTGTTTTATCGAAAGACAAAATCGTCTCCTTACAAAAAAAAAACCTAAATCACATAACTCTAAATCGTGATTCTAAACTTCTTCCCCATCGCCGTCACCTTCGCCGTTCAACTCTCCGCCTTGCCAGTGACCTCTAAGTCGCCGTCGAGTCGATTGCTTCTCTTCTCTCACCGATTCGTCTCTTAACTCACCGGTTCTTCTCGTCTCTTGGTGTTTCATCGCCTTTTCTTGAGTCCTCTCTCCGACGCCATTTCTTCTCTGCACTCGTCGGAATTTATTTCTTCTCGCCGTGGACTACGCCGCTGCTCAACCTTTTTCATGGTTGGTTCCATCTCTCTCGTTAGTTTTTGATTTGTTTCTTATAGTATGTTTTCCGTTTTAAATTTCAAATCTGAGGCTGAAATTGGATTTTTCTGCTACAGTGTGGATAATTACGGCAAGTCTCAGCCACAGCTTCATCCGTCTCCTCCATTTTCTGGCGTCAAGATGTCAGATTCCGGTAATTTTTTTTTAATTTCGCTTAAAAATTTGGGGATCCCGCCTAAATGTTGCTAGTAACTGCATATATTCTGAATTGGTATTGATTTTGCTCATAACCGCAGATTTTTAAGCGTGATTGTTAAGTATATTTTGGTTTGATTTTGTGACCTCGTAGATTTTTGTTTTTGATTTCGTGTTACCGCAGACTTTTAGCGATTGATTTTCTATTTTATCACAGACTTTTGTATGCATAATCCTTGATGATTTTCTCTGTAATATGATTTGTGATTTACACTGTCCTTATCCTTTTCTCTTGACTAGTACATCATCTTTTATCCTATCTGATTTGATGAGCTGTATGTGTTGATTCAAAATTGTAAGCTTTTTTTTCTTTTTTATTAAAAATTTGAACGTGTATAGGTGATGATTGAAATTTATGGCTAGCTCGAGTGATAAGATTGTTTAGTCTTCTTTTATTACAAAGTTTTTGCAATTTGGTTTAGTTTGGAGGTTACTTAGGTGTTTATGCTATCTTTGCTTTGAGCTATATGTCATTTTGAATCTTTTGTCATTTTTAATAAACAATTATATCTGATTTGATGAGCTTTATGTTTAGATCATTTTCCCTTGACAAGTACCTGATGTTTTATCTTTTATTTGATTTGTAAAGGGTTGCCTTCTTCGAGTGCTCTCCGGCCATATCCTCCTCGATTGCATCAACAAGGGAAATCTCCAATACAAAAGCATATCATGAATCACTACTCTGCTATGGCGAACTTGGGAAAAGTTAAAGTAGAATTAGAAGCTGATGTGTGGTCTCATTTGAAGAGTAGTTCCATTGGTGTGTTTGCCAAGTTCGCTGATTTGGATTACACATGGTCAGCTAAGCGAGCTTATTACTTATTGGTGAACCAACTCTTAGTCGATGATCCCCATGAGATTTGGTCCCTTGTTGATGATAGACCAATCCGTTTGTCCATCCACGAGTTTGGAACTTTCACCGGTCTGAATTGTGATGCAATGCCATCTGAGGTTTGTGATGTTAGTCACGAAGTGTTCTGGAGGGAGATGCAAATTTCTACAGGAACAGGACCTACATTTGAAAAATTGGAGCTTGTGATGGCGAGAAGCCATCTATGGCATTCCAGTAAGAGGCTTATGGTTGAACAACTGTGTCTACTTTCAGTTGCGGTTCTTCGCATTCACAGAGGATCTAGGATACCGTTGGATATTGTTAAACTAGTTCTTGATCAAAATGCTTATGAGAAGCATCTGTGGGGTAGAGTATCTTTTGAGAAGTTGATAACATCGATCAAGATTATAAGTCTGCAAAAAAAATCTTACACGCTTCAAGGACCTGTTCAAGTGTTACTTACTTGGTTGTATTGATCACGTGCATGGTATAGGAGAAGCATATGGGAAAAATTTGAATGCAAACGAAACAGATCCTGATGATGAGGTT
Organism: Cardamine flexuosa; assembly: GCA_963555745.1. NCBI lineage: Eukaryota > Viridiplantae > Streptophyta > Magnoliopsida > Brassicales > Brassicaceae > Cardamine > Cardamine flexuosa. The sequence continues at coordinate 17,983,805 of OY743216.1, read as the reverse complement.
CCACATCTTACTTGGCACTCTGGTCGTGGTGGAATATGCTTTGATAAATTCATAACCAAGGAGAAGGCTGCTCATGGGATAGTAAGTATATGGTAGTTTTTCATGTTACTTCCAACTTATTAATAATGGCTTCTAACTTTAATATACAATGTAGGTTCGGGTGACGTATATGATTGAAGATATTTATTCAAAATGGAGTGATAATGAGAAGAAAGATCCACTAGTCATGAATATGTTTGAAGATATAACCAGTGGTACACTGCGGCCCAATGCTTGGTCTGAAGATGAGAAAAACAAGAAACGAACAATTGATGTTGAAGACAAAAAAGATGATGTTGAACTGTCTAACAAGAAGAAGAAGATGAAAGGGAAAGAACAAGGAGAGGTATGTAGATATCTACTTCTTAAGTTTCTGTCATTGCTGGTCTGATATTTACGCTGAAGCTCATTATGAGGTATCAGATGGCCTCTTTGATGAATATTGTCTTTGTAAGGATGTAGTTCTGGAGCTTATCGATGAAGATTTGAGTGATGACGAGTTAGAAGAACTCTAAGATGTTGGGTTGACATTTGTTTTCTTACTTTGTCAGACATTAATCATGTATTGTAGTATGTTGCACGATGTCTTTGCTTAGTGAATGTTTTATTTTGCTTATTGAATGGTTTATTTTGCTTATTGAATGGTTTATTTTGGACAGGTTGGTTGTATCATTTTCAAGTTTAGTTATTGCAGATTTTCTGTACGTACTGCAGATTTGTTCCTTACTTACCGCAGATTCATTGTTCAGTTACCGCAGATTTTTTCCTAACTTACCGAAGATTTAAAATAAACTTGGTCATTCCACTAAATTCAGTAAATCCTAATGTTGCACCAATCAAAGTGACAATGGTTCACGGAAAAGTAACAAATAAGCAAATAAAAAAATGGTTCCAAAAGCAAAGAAACAAATGGTTCACATATGAAAGTAACAAATGGTTTGAAAAGCAAAGTAAAGTGTGGTTCACGAAGTACCGGTTATGGCCAGCTAACTTACAATTTCCACATGTGTGTTATTTCCTTGGCCTTTTCTTCTCCATAGCAATTTCCAAGGCAGGTTTAATCCTAGAGTTTTTTGGTCTACCTGGTTGTGCTCGGATCACCGGGGGATTACAAACTTCATTTGCAACAGTTTCAGGTATTTGTATAGTGAAATCTCTAGGTAAGATGGCGCTTGCGTAGGAGTTGTACAAGGAATTCTTGTGGTAATAACGATGAAACATTGTAGTTGGTTCGATTTTCCTCTTCACACAAGCTGCAATAGCGTGGTCACACGGTATTTTCTCCAAGTCAAACCGACGACATGTACACTTTTTCTCTCTCAAATTAACAACATGTAAATATGATCCGCTTGTAACTTGCACCTGTTGTGCATCTATATCTTGTGCAGTAACAAGTTTAGAATACGCAACTCGGCTCTACAAAACAAAAATAGGGTTAGAATAATCAAGCTAATATTATTATCTACATTGCTAGTAAATAATGTTTTGATTAATTTACCTCTAGCATTTTCTCTACAACACGCGTAAGAGAGGTTTTCATTTGTAATGCATCATTTCTTCGATCTGAAAACCATCTTGTCATCATTGACCTCACTGCATTTAGGAGATGTACAATAGGCAAACTCCTAGAATGGGATAAAACATTATTAATCGACTCAGCAATATTGCTAGTAATAATATTGTACCTATCACCAGGGAAATGCACACGTGTCCAAAGTTTTAAATCTGCTCGTTCAAGATAGTTATGAAGCGCAGGATTCAACACTTTTATCTGATCAAATGTTGTTTCAAAATCAACAAATGTATAGGCATTATTTTCGACAGCCTTGCTATCATTAAATACTATGGCTCTCTGTTGTGGCTCTTGAACATCTCAGAGTAATTGTAATGCTTTCATCTGCGTCTTCTTCATCAACAGAATTTTCGACAACCTTGCCATCATTAAAAGTTACACAATCATCTCCATTAACCTCTTTTGATTCAGGCGACATTATTTCCTTCACTTCCACGCAGATTAAAATTTTCAGATGATGATTGAGCCAAATAAAATTGAAATTGTCTAGAGTTACCAATAATAACCGGAGGTGTTTCTGGTGGAAGATTCTGAAGGAGATTCTTTGGGAGCATGTAACTCAACTGTAGATTGCAAACTCTCTTATCCAAACTATAATCCTCATATACCATATCAATGAATTCTCATAAGTGGTTTTGGTATTACCTTGCAGAATTCTAGAACCACTCTTGCTATCAACAACAAACAACCATCTATTATTTGCAAACATCCACTTTTCGGATACAAGGATGATGCACTCCATGATAAGCAAATTGAGAAAGAATCAAATGAGATATCATGAAAAGGAATAACTTGGAGGTGATGTTGAAAACTGAAAAAAATTTTGGGGAAGAAGGAGTCTCGTAAAAACCCTAATTAACAAGTAGCAGTTACGTTTTGTTTTAAAAAAGATTTTGTTTTTCGTCATCTGCGGTAACGTAGCATCAATAAGTCTACCACAACAAGTCTGCGGACACTAAGAGTGTTATTCTAGTAAATGTTATATCTGCGGTAAAGGAAATTGCGCATAATCTTTTACGTAAGAAAGATTAAAAAATCTGCGATAACTAAAACAAAGTCTGCGGTAACTAAAATATTAGTCTAGTAATTAAACTTTGGGCAAAAATCTACGGCCACGAAAATGTAAAACCAAAGTCTGCTATAACTAAAACAACAAATCTACGATATAAAAAAAATCTACGACACAAATCTACAGAGAAAAAAAAAAGTCTGCCGTTTAAATTCTTAAAAATCAGGCGAATGATAAAATCTATGGTCACTATAATCGGTTTCAAAATAAATCTACAGAGGCAAAAAAAAATCTACGAATAATTTAAAATCTACTACCACTAAGACTTACAAATCTACGGTAAAAAAAAAATCTACCCAAAAAATCTACGGAAAACAGAAAAATCTGTCATACTCAGAAATCTGCCATAACATAGAACCGTAGATTTTTGGCGTAGATTTTTTGACATCAATGGCAATATCGTAAATATTTTTGTTTTTTTCTTAGACGGAAAATATTCTGATTTGGCATTTTTTTAGTAATGGCATTTTTGTAATATATTTTTTCCTAATACATGATAGTGAGGATATTTTTGTGATTAAAAGAACTAATCTAATACTAATCTTTTTTATGCCAAACTAGTCATTATATCTAAATGTAGTATTATTCTAGTAATTTTTCCTAAAAATAAAGTGGATAAAGTTAAACTAAAGTGCAGGAAAGTGAATTTGTTAAAATATGAGAAGCTATTCAAAGTAAAATCAACCATAAAATGCATTTTGTATAATTTTGTTCCAACTGATTAAGAGTAATGAAAAAACAATAAATTTATAACAAAAAAAGAATGATTAAAGATGGAAAATTCGGAAACATGAATGATTAAAGATCGTCTTAGACAAGTCGGAACAATGTAACCTTAGGAACAACACAGCTTTTGACGAGAAAAAAAGAAAGAAAAAAGTAACCTGAGAGAATCCAAGCGTGGCTCTGCGCTATAGCCTACTTTGTGACTCACAACAATTAAGCTTAATGACTTTATCAAAAAAAAAACAATTAAGCTTAATGCTTCTTATTTCAAAAGCTTAATGCTTCTTATTTCAGGTGCTCTGCGCTTAGGTTCTCTCTTTGTTCATCTGACCATTCCAAAAACCAAATTCATGAATCAGCATCAATGGTAACTTCAGAAACTTCTTTCCTCGTTAAATATTCATTTAATATTATAAGCCTCTGATAAGGTTAAGAAGGTCTATGTAAGGCAAAGGAAGGCACGTGTGGAGAGGGATTCACACGAGTCAAAGGAATAAAAGACGCAGGATGCTTCTAGAAAGAATAAATGATGAGCTGGGCACTTCTAGAAGACAGAAAGAATATCCATAACAAATCATTTTTGACTTTATATATATCGGCTCTCCTTGTTTAGAGAGCCATGCTTAATCGTGTATGATAACTCCTACATGAGTATTGAGAGAAGAGCTAATCATCGGGTATTAGTCTTCTCCATTGTTGTACTTGGGTTAAGCTTTAAGAAATACAGAGAATATAACTTATTTCTTATCAATTGGTGCGCTCGTGACAACCGGATCGATTGTATTTGCTGAGAAGATGGTTAAGGATATGCAGCTGTCGTCGATTCAATCGGAGGGGTCGCCAGTGACGGATTCCGACTCATTTCCGGAGATTTTTGGTTGACTGAACACTCTGAGGACCCAGTTCCATGAGGAGCAGGTGCGATCGTGGACAATGCAACAGACGTTGGAAAAGATTCTGCTACGATTGCCATCGATCGTCGATGATCAGGATTCGCCTGCGAACAGCGCAACAACTACGTCATTTTCACAGGATTTTCGTCAAGAGAAACTCGATTTCTCAGAGTTGGGGGATCATTCGCAGCAGCGAGACCCGGGTAAGAAATCCCGTGAAAACCTATTGAAGAATTTGGATATGCCGGTATTTGATGGATTGAACATTTATGGATGGTTCTCGTTGGAGAGACTTCATGCAAGTCAGGACACAAGGATTACTGGTCCAATTTCAGTATCCGTATGGCGTAATCGTCCATCAGTGGTCAAAGAGGGGAGGGGACAGGACAAACAAAGGTTGGATCGAGGTGCTGCGAAGCTTTATCAGCGTCCTCAGAAACACAGATCGAATGCTGAGTTGGATGATATACGGCGAAGAGGAATTTGCTTTAAGTGTCAGGGGAAGTGGGCAAAAGGCCATGTATGTCCGAATAAAGAGTTACAGATACTGACGGTGTTAGACGATTTTGTTGTGGAGGTGCTTCAGGAGCACACCAGTGAGGAGGTGACAGAGGAGTTACAACAGGGACAGTTGATGACACTCTCATATAGCTCTTTTATGGGTCTGCCTTCATCAACAATATCTAAGATGTTAGGTCAGATTCGTAAGGGCAACTTGTTGATCATGCTTGACAGTGGAGCCACACATAATTTTATTACACCAATGATGGCCACGAAGTTGAAACTTCACACAAACGCTCAGGATCATTTGCATATTTGGTTGGGAACAGGAATAATGGTGCAAGGCTCCGGTGTATGTCACAACGTTACGTTTACAGTCCAGGGAGCTTCGTTCGTAACAGACTTCATTATTCTAGACTTAGGACAAGTTGATGTCATTTTGGGGATACAATGGTTGTGTACTCTGGGAGACGTACAGATTAACTGGGAGACTCATGTAATGTCCTTCATATATCAAGGACAGAAGGTAACTTTGATAGGAGATGCAGATTTGCAAGCGAATGGCAGGCACCTTCAAGAGATGACGGCTGTGGAACATATGGGTTTGAGCGTATCCCAATTACATTACAGTAGTACTGAGAAGTATGCGGAAGACATTCCAAATACGGTGACGATGCTACTGCAGAGGTTTCCAAAGGTGTTTTCCACTCCATATGAATTGCCTCATATCCGGGGTCGCGAACATGCTGTTAACCTGCTTCCAAGGATGACAGCAGTAAGCGTAAGACCTTACCGATACCCACACGCTCAGAAGGAAGTCATGGAACATATGGTTCAGGAGATGCTGGCGGCGGGCATTATTCATCCAAGCCACAGCCCTTACTCGAGCCCGGTGCTCCTGGTGAAGAAAAAGGATAGTAGTTGGCGTTTCTGCGTGGATTACAGAGCATTGAATAGGGCAATGATCATTGATAAAATTCCCAAACCGGTTATCGATCAGTTGCTGGATGAATTGGATGGTGCCTTGGTATTTTTTAAACTGGATTTGAGGGCTGGATACCATCAAATACGTATGAAGGAAGAAGATATCGCGAAAATGGCGTTTCGGACTCACGATGGCCACTATGAGTTCCTTGTGATGCCATTTGGCCTCACTAACGCCCCAGCAACCATTCAGGCTTTGATGAATGAAATCTTTTGCCCATTTCTCAGGAAGTTTATCTTGGTATTCTTTGATGACATTTTAATCTATAGTGCAACTATGGAAGAACATGCGCAACACTGGTTGGTGGTGTTACAACTGTTTGCAAAACACCAACTGTTCGCCAACAGGAAGAAATGCCTATTTGCACAGTCACAAGTTGAATACCTAGGACACGTTATTTCCTCTTAGGGAGTGTCCACAGATCCGACAAAGACAACAGCAATGAGACAGTGGCCGGTGCCAAAAAATGTGAAGGAGTTGAGAGGATTTCTCGGTTTAACAGGTTATTATCGTCGTTTTGTCCAGAACTACGGTACCATTGCTCGTACATTAACCGAGTTATTAAGTAAAGATCAATTCCTATGGTCTGAGGAGGCACAGATAGTGTTTGATCGTCTGAAGCAAGCTATGGTTTCGGCTCCAGTCTTAGGTCTTCCCAATTTTGCTAAGATGTTTGTGGTGGAAGCAGATGCGTCAGGCTTTAGACTTGGGGCAGTGTTAATGCAAGAACAAAGGCCGATAGCATTTTTTAGTCATGGGTTGAAAACACGGGAACAAGCAAAACCAGTTTATGAAAGGGAACTGATGGCTATTGTGTTATCCATACAAAAATGGAAACATTACTTGATGGGTCACAGGTTCACAGTGCATACAGATCAAAAGAGCCTTAAATTCCTCTTAGACCAACGAGAAGTAACTATGGACTACCAAAAGTGGCTCATCAAGCTTTTCCCGTATGATTTTTAGATAGTTTACAAAAAGGGGGTTGACAACAAGGCGGCTGACGGGTTATCTAGGATTTATCATCCAGTGCATTCTTCAGGGATGACTCAGTTCTTCGCGTTGACAGTACCTTCGGTCTTGCAGTTGCAAGATTTGTATAAGGAGATTGGGGAAAATAAGAAGATTCAAGCGTTAAGAACGGCATGTGTGGTGGAGCCAGCAAACCATCCGTTTTACCGCGTACCCGATGATCTGCTGTGGTACAAGGATCGCTTGGTTTTGCCTTCCTCATCTCCGTATGTGTCACTTCTACTGTCTGAATATCATAGCAGCCACATGGGAGGACATGCAGGCGTTCTCAAAACGGTGAAACGCTTACAACAATCTTTCTTCTGGAAAGGCATGTTTAAGGACGTGCAGAGATTTGTGTCTGAGTGTGGTGTGTGTCAGACACATAAGCATTCAACACTATCACCGGCAGGACTCCTGCAACCTTTACCATTGCCCCAACGGATGTGGGATGACATTAACATGGACTTTATTGAAGGTCTCCCCATATCACAGGGAATCAACGTCATCCTAGTTGTGATGGATCGTTTGAGTAAGTTTGGGCACTTTATTGGCCTCAAACATCCGTTCACTGCAGAAGACGTGGCCAAGAAGTTCATTCAAGAGGTGGTTCGTCTTGATGGGTTTCATGCATTGATTTTGTCAGATAGAGACCGCATTTTTCTGAGTTCGTTTTGGAAGAATTGTTTCAAGCTTGCTGGTACAAAGCTGAAGTACAGCACAGCTTTTCACCCCCAAACAGATGGGCAAACAGAGGTACTGAACAGATGCTTGGAAACCTACCTCCGTTGCTTCGCCTCATCTCATCCTCGTACCTGGGCGAACTACCTTCCATGGTCCGAGTTTTGGTATAACTCCTCATACCACACAGCGTTGAAGGCCACGCCATTCAAAGTAATGTATGGCCGCGACCCACCAGCCATTATTCCATTCGAAACTCACTCCACCAAGAACATTGAACTGGAACAAATGTTACAAGAAAGGGACGCGTTCTTGGCGGATATTAAAAGGCACTTGTTACACGCCCAACAGCTGATGAAGAATAATGCGGATAAACACCGTTGCGATGTGGAATTTGCGGTGGGATCGTGGGAGTTCTTGAAACTCAGGCCCTATCACCAATCCTCAGTATCCAAACGTTTATGTCAAAAACTTTCTGCAAAGTTTTACAGGCCGTATTCAGTGGAGGAAAGGATTGGCCAAGCGGCATACCTGCAACTTCCTGCGGGATCGAAAATACATCCCGTCTTTCATGTTTCACAGTTGAAACAGGTACTGGGTGTCCATCAATATGTCATGCCTTTACCTCAGTCATTTTCCGAGAAGGATGACATACTGATCGTTCCCGAAGAATTGCTAGACACTCGTTACTCGGAGACCGGACTATTGGAGGTGTTGGTTAAATGGTCAAGGTTACCGGCGCACGAGTTGTCTTGGGAAGAGGTATGAGTTCTTACCAAACAATTTCCAGAGTTTGCGCTTGAGGACAAGCTGCGTTTCATTGGAGAGGGTATTGATAAGCTTATGAAGGTCTATGTAAGGCAAAGGAAGGCACATGTGGAGAGGGATTCACACGAGCCAAAGGAATAAAGGACGCAGGATGCTTCTAGAAAGAATAAATGATGAGCTGGGCACTTCTAGAAGACAGAAAGAATATCCGTAACAAACTATCTTTGACTTTATATATATCAGCTCTCCTTGTTTAGAGAGCCATGCTTAATCGTGTATGACAACTCCTGCATGAGTATTGAGAGAAGAACTAATCATCGGGTATTAGTCTTCTCCATTGTTGTACTTGGGTTAAGCTTTAAGAAATACAGAGAACATAACTTATTTCTTATCAGCCTCGCAGTCTTGAATGCAAAATCGTACCCAATCGCAGCAAAACAAGAAGCGCCAGGAACAAACCATCTAGTAAAACCAAACCATCTATCCACTTTAAGTATCTGCCATACAGTTCCAGGCTTCCAGCCACACCACTATACAAAACAATACCTCCACATGAATCTGCATCATCAACCTTGTCTTAACCACATCTAGCAGCATTGTTTTCGAAGCAGATATAGCACCAGCCAATGCACCACAACAAACACTCTACAAAGGGTCAAGACCGTTGTGCTTTGTTTTCTCCACAACCGCTGCTTTCAGGTGCTCAAACGTTGAATAACTTAACATGCCAGCCAGGAAAATCCTCAGCAATATTGCAGAGTAACCACCGTAAATCCTCAAGATTCCATATTATTATGAGAAAGAAGCGCTATGAACAAATCAAGGTCTTTTGCCTCAGATTAAAACCAACCTATCCTTCCTCTTATAGTATCTGCCTCACTGTCCCAGCCACACAATTATATAAATTGCAATAATTTCCTGTTTTAGTATATGTCTCACTGTCCCAGTGATAACACACTATTATACACGTTTTTACCAGTGTTTTATCATGTCTTAGAGTAGATTTTATCCATTGTTTATACCATTTCGTGCATTTATCCTTCATATAGGATGTTTAATATTTCTGTATAGGCATTACATGCATTTTGCATATTTGGGGATTTATCAGGTATATATGGAGCATACTTGAATTTTGGCTCATGGAGTGAAGATTGCGGAGAAGACAGATGGCTCACTCGACCAGGCACTCGAGTGAGCACTCTCGACCAGGCACTCGAGTGAGCACTCTCGACCAGGCACTCGAGCACTCTAGACAGGCTACTCGACCTCAGCATCACAGGCTCACTGGACTTCAGCACCGCCTGCCTACTCGAGAGGCCACTCAACCACCCCACTCGACTGCTGGGTTGAGTGGGCACTCTCCGACTTTTTCTCCTAAAAACTCGCAAAATGTAATAAGCACTTGAGACTATGTATAAAAGCGCCTCATTAAACCTAATTAGAAAGCAATCGAATAGCGCCGCTTTGGCTTAGTAATTTTTAGGTTTTGCTCTCGTTTTTCTCTCTCTTGTTCTTGCAGTTCTTGACAGTTTTTCATTTTCAGCAACTTTGTAGCTTCGATAATTTTTTAATAAATCAGTACTTGCATTTTATTTCTTCTCCAACCTTGCTCACGAGATCATTGGCTATCACATATGAAAAGCTTACGCTTTTCTGGGTTTCGGACCCCAGCCATGATCATAGTGTGTGAGTAGTAAAATTTGGGATTTTTGGGGATGGATTAGGGTAACTTCTCTCTGTTTTGTTATTGCTTAGATAGTTTGATCAGCACTCAGTTTCGACTCCCTCTTGGGTGAGTGATTTTAATGCCTGTTCTCCCCTGATCAAGGAGACCACGATCTTAGATGGTCTCATGAGCACGAACCATGCCTTGAGCCATTGGATAGACTTTTTTCGGGGTTTAGATTACCATAGCGTGAGGGTGGATGCATCAGACATTGATTTATGTCAGACTCCACCTATTCACTTGTTATAAACTCTTCTCGACTTGAATAGGCTGATTTTCATGCCTGATCCGACTCCTCACACTATGCTGACTGGGTTGGGTCTTGGGGCTCTCTACCATGAACCATGGATTGAGCTGGTTATGAAGTCTGTTGTCTAGGATAGTCATGTGATGAAATTGCTAGTTGATAGCTGCAATAGAACAGAGCGTTTGCGACTGTGATTTCCATCCCTAGAGTCCCTGTTTTTCCCCATAGTTCACAGTTTGCTTACTAATCGTTCACTGTAGTTTTTCTCTGTTTTCACTGTAGCATTCGACCTCACCACTCGATCAGTGTGGTCGAGTCGTCCTAGTACTGTTAGTTTTCCTGCTTAGTTCCATGATGTGCTGAACTGTGACAGACTTTGATACCTTTAGTATCATTTAAGGTTTTTAGTAGATTTCTCATTTAGACTGCTAGTACCACACCCTTTTGATAATTACTTGAATAGTTTACCTTAATGATCAACTAGTTGTTGTAGACCACTCTTGATTGGTTCGACAAGGTTACTTCAAAATAACTTACCACTATACTACAATTGATTAAAAACTATGTATTTGGTCTCTCTAAACTTAAATTGATTGCTTGAATGTCTTTCTTTGCTTAGAAAGGCTAAAATCTTAGTTTCACCCAGGCACACCATTATAATTTATACATAGCAATAACTGTCGCGCAAATTACGAGCATGAAAATAAAGTGGGACTGGAGTAAAGTATGGCAGTTTATGAAGATGAATCTGATTAAAAACAAACTGGATAAAGCTATAATGAAAATGCAACAAAAGTGAACAACTTTCTGAAACAACTTAGTTTTGAGGATAAGCCTGTTCATCTGACCATACCAAAAACCTAACTCAAGAATCAGCAACAATGGTAGCTGCAGAATCTTCTTTCCTCTTCAAGTATTCATTTAAGATCTTAAGCCTCGCAGTCTCAAACGCAAAGTACCCAATCGCTGAGAAACAAGCACTATGAACAACTCGAGGCCCCATACCTCGAGTAAAACCAACCCAACCTTCCTCTTTTAGTATCTGTCTCACCGTTCCAGCCACACCACTATAAATAGCAGTACCAAGTTTATTTACTGCCCCCACATGAATCTGCGTCATCAACCTAGTCTTAACCACATCAAGCGGGGTAGTTATGGAAGCAGATATAGCACCAGCCAATGCACCACAACAAACACTCTGCAAAGGCTCAAGATTGTTCTGTTTTGTTTTCTCCAAAACCGCAACTTTCAAGTACTCAAAGGAGGAATAACTCAACACACCAGCTGGTAAATTTCTCAACAACGTAGCAGAGTAACCAGCATAAAGCCCCAATATCCCATCTTTCTCAAGGATCTTAAGTAAAACTTGATATGATCTACCACTAGCTCCAGCTTGCATTCTCTGTGTAATTAGCTCTTTAGGAACCATTATAGCTGAAGAGATTATATTTCCCATAGCACCAGCAGTGGGAGGAATGAGAACTTTAGGAAAGTCTGGAACTTTTGAGAGAACTGACTTACCAAACTCACAAGTGCCAAAGTACACGGCGGAGGAAAACGTAGAGCCGACAATCACGGCGGATACACCACTGTAGAAACCTAAAACACCTTTGGATTGAAATGTTTTGACTATAGCGTCAAATGTGTTACTGTAGACTTGAGACGCGCCTTTCGTTTGAAGTTTGGTTTTGATTGTGTCCAATGGATGAAGACAAACGTATGTAAACGCTCCGGCGATTCCACCGGCTCCGGCACCGATGATGGCACGTTCTAAGACTGAGAGTTGTTTCATGAGTGTTTGAGTTCTTGAACTGTTTCGTGTTGTGGGTTTAATCCATTTCAGAAATTCGGGTTTGGGTTTAGTGTGGATGGAATCTGAGATTGATGCAAATGGTGTTTTTTGAGAGAGTTTGCGCAAGGGTTTGATTTTGGGTTTAGGGATTTGGGCGGAGGTGAGATCGGAGAAATGACTGAAGAGGGAATTGAAATCGTTGGAGTGAAGGTAGTGATTAGGATTTGGAGCTGGGAGGCCGAGAGTTTCGGAGAGTCTAGCTTCCATGGCTGATTTGGGGGAAGGTGAGAGACTGTGAATCAAACATAAGATGATAACGATGATACTTACGGAAAGAGAACTGTACGTAAGGTAGTAACGAAAAAGCGAAACGGCGTGAAGTTAAGGACGAAGAACCAAACTTAAGAGTTAAGATGATGATGACTCGATAAAGAAACTGAGCGTAGTGTAAACTAAAAAATAAAAGAAGAAGTTAAACGGCATGAAGTTTAGAACGGAGGCCAAAGTAATAACCCAAGATGATGGGTTTGATTGGTAACTTTTAACCCCCGAACCGTTTTCAAAGTTACCACTTACCAATCAATTGAACAATTAGAAGAAGTAACTGGAAAAGCTTTTGGAGAAAATGGTTGAAGAAAGTGGTTGCAACCGCCTAAAAAATAAGATAGTTGGATTTTTTTTAATTAGTTTATTTTATTTTTAAATAGTATTTATATGATTTCTTTGGGATAATATGATTTTTGTGGGAAAATAAAATAATAAGTTATTTAAAACCAAATAAATGGATTTCTAAGACTGTTAAGGAGGTGATAGGTAAAGAAAGACTTTAGATTTAATTTAAAGTTTTAAAAGCCAGAAAATTACCAACCAGATTTTTACAATTTTATTATTTTAAAAGTTTTTAAAGTTTAATTGTTCAGTTTTACTTAAGTTATGCACAATTTTTTTAAGTCATAAATATAAGGTTTTTGTGAACTGTAGGAAGTAAACAAAAAATAAATTATTGTTTGTTTTCTCTTTCTTATTCTCCATAATAATTGAAAACTTTTCTTTCCATGTAAATGTAATTTATTATAAATATATTTTGATGATCAACAATAATATTTTTATTTCTGTTTTTTTGAGATCTGTTTTCATAAAAATATTTCCATCAACGATTATATAAGCTTTCATCAATTTTGTCGGAGTCATAGTTACTCAATCCAAAAACCGAGCCAAATCTTTATATAACTTAAATATATACTTTTTTACAAAATAAAAATAAAAATAACAACCAACTTTTAGTACTTTTTATTACTGATCATACTTTAATAGTAACTAAAGTTTTTCAGTCTCTACAGTAAAGTTTCTAAAGGAAAATCTTTTACAACCAAAAATCTAAAGTAATAGTTTATTTTAAAAGTCCTTACCAATCGGCCCTAAATTAGACTATCACTAAATATGTAGTTCGGGAGAAAGCACAAATAAGTCTAACAGAGGAGGATGTCAATATGGAGTTATTGGAGATAACTTCTTCTTTGATTCTTGTGGGATAGATGGTTCTTGGAAGTCATATAATCTTACTACTGGCTTAGGTTGGTTATGACTTCAAAGAAATGATAATGTAATTTTGATTGACGCAAAGTGCAACCGGAAAACATGTTCACCCCTGCATAGGGAATTGGAAGCACTATTATGGAGAGTGGATTCTATCCTTTTGGCAAAAAACAATTGTCAAGTGTTTGCAATGACTTCTCTGGGCCAAGTACTGGCAAAATACCTCGTATCACTTAGCTGCAAAAATGACTCTTTTCAAGAAAGTGTATGGAAGAGAAGCGCCAAAGTTACTCAGGTATGGCAAAATAAAAACGGCAAATGCACATGTTGAAGAGTCACTTAAGAGCAGATATGCAATATTGGCAGAGTTGAAGAACAATATTGAGGTGGCTCAGAAAAAGAATACAATGTGCAGCAAATAAACATAGAAGGGATGTCGAGTTTGAAGTTGGGGAGTTGGTGTATTTGAAGTAGTGACCGTATCGACAAGTGTCAATGGCTAATAGACGAAATGAGAAGCTGGCTCCTTGTTATTTCAGACCCTATGAGGTGATACATCAAGTCGGGAAGGTGGCGTATAAACTCAAGCTACCAAGAACAAGCTCAATCCATTCGGTCTTCCATGTATAACAACTGAATGGTTCAGTATCGGCAGAACAACAAGTTCAAGAGATTCCAGTAGTGTTGTCTAACAAATTTGAGTGGAAGATGGAACCATAAACAATCAGTGATATTCAGAGCCTAAGAGCAGTGAGGCATAAGTGTTGGTTCAATGGATGGCTTACAGGCATTTGAAGACATGTGGGAACCAGTTAATGGAATATTGGCTCAGTTCCCAATGTTTCACCTTGAGGAGAATGTAAGTTTTCTTGGGGGTAGTAATGATATGCTAGCAGTGCCTCTAGCCTTTGTAAGGAAGAAACATAGATCAGGTAGAGTCATAAGAAAGAGCCAAAGGAAGAAAAGTGGCTAGAAGCCTCTGAAGTAGAAAGAGGGTTTGAGGGAAGTCTCAATAAGCGATGGTCAAAATAATGTCATATGTAGTAAGAGAACTTGCCTATTTAAGTATTCCCAAATGTTAAGGTATCATGTATTAAATTACATTACAACAATATCTGATTCTCCTTTCTTTTCTTTATATAATCTCATATCGTTCCTTTATATTCTCATCTAAATCTGTTAAGTAGCTAAAGCTTATCAACATCAACCACCAATTTCTCTTTTCTTGGACTCGTAATCACCCCCAAAAATGTGGATTGCTGAACCACATCTCTGATTTGTTTTCTTCCATTAATCTCAATGTTGCAGAATCTGAGAATCTCCAATTCTTCCTTTCTAGAATCGGAACTACCTTAACTTACAAGATTCTCATTGGAGCTTTTCTCTCATTGATCCCTTCGAAGCCATCAAATGGTGAGTCTTCTTAAGCGTAAGTCTTTTTCAAATCTTGCGTCTTCAAGCCTTCGCTCTGCTACCAATTTGTTAAACCTAAGATCTTATATATTTGACTAGTATCCTCACATTGATCTCTAACTCTCGATATAACGAAAAGTAAAGAGAAAAAAAGAAAGACACCGAGAGTTTTACAAGTTCAGATCCGTTACTGGAATCTTATGTCTTGCTGAAGATTAAGCTCCGGAATCCACTATCATCTGCCTAAACTCGAGCTTCTCACAAGTGTTACATTCTCTCTTTCTCTTAGTAACCTCTCTCTCTCTCTCTCAAAATACACCATGAAGAAGATGATGAAGAGCATAGATGCTTAAGAGCATCTTTAATGGTGATACCCATTATGGGTGTCTAAAACATTTTTATATTAACTAGTGGTAATGACGCGCTTCACACGTCTTGTTACTAATCATTTTACAATCATTTAGTTAATAATCTTTTGGGCCAATAAATTGATATTCCGAGAATGAGTTTGTTATCCCTCTCCATGGAGGGAAAGAAACTTTCGTTTTGAGCCATAAATATTTTATTTGGACCATTACAATATGGTATGAACCATGGTTTAACATGTTTATAAATTCTCATTCTCATTTTAATTTTTATCACTAATCTCCTTTTTGATATCCATTACACATGATCTGAAACACATATGTGAAAGTGAACTTGGCAATGTCTGTCAATGTTTTCTGATGAAATGTCTTCAAGATGAGCAAACAATGTGAAAGTTAATTTGCACTTAAAAATTGCTCTTAAAACAATGTCTATTGGTCTAAATAATTATTCTGATTATGAATTCATATTTCTATCAATGGAAGGAAAGGGATTTTCCTTATGGGCTGAAAATGTTTTATTGGGTCTTTAATTAGAAATTATTTCAAGATAGGCAAACACTATCTGAAACACATATTGTATCTTTTAAATATATTTTTAGATATTTATGGAATTTATTGACAAATGAATAGCATGCATATTATACACATTAGTGCATGATACATGTCATACATGTGTATTAATATTGAGTACATGTTGCATATGTAAGAGCATGTGCAGTGGTGAGAGACTCACCTAGTCTCTCAAAAAAAAAATATCAATATTCTAATTTGAATGAATTATATAATTAAATTTTATTTTTAAATAAAAACTGAACCAATTAAATATATACATGTGTTATGTGAGTTTCTCATGAGTTTCTCAAAGGTTCTCAAATGAGAACCCCATTCTATTCTCTTTCCTTCTTTTTGATTATTTTTAGTTTTTAAATTATGAGAGACTCTTGCTAGATACTCCCACTGCACATGTCCTAATATTCTCTTTGTATGACTATTTTACTATAAAGAGACCGACCAAGGTTAACCTTTTTCATTGCTCATATTTCATGGGACTGTGGAACAATTTTTCTATAATGGCATGAAGTGGTCAACAAAATGAAAATTTTCCGTCAAGTCCTTTTATGGCTATTTGCCCTCATAAAAATCATTGTCATTCTTCACACATAGAAATTTTTGATTTTACGTTATTTGACCAAATAACAAGTCTTATAATCCCTTGTGATTTGATTAAGAAGTTGCCTATGCGTCAACAAAAAGTTGCTATTCATTTCAACAAAAACTTAGGCATTTAAACGACTGTTCTAAAAAAGTTGAGGATTTAAACGTCCACAATTTGAAAGTTGATGATTTTTAATCAAACTTTAAATGACGTGGTTTGATCAAATGACCTAGTCAACGAAAGTTTCCTATTTAATTACGAGTCAACCAAAAACTTGAGCATTTAAATAGCATTTTGAAAGTTCAGGCTTTAAACATCCTTATTTTGAAGGTTCAGGTTTTTTTTGACATTTTCCCTATGTGTAACTCTTTTTTTATTATTCTCAGAAGAAATATCCAATTTGTATATCCTATTAGTATGTTATAATATTTTTTTTATTGTTTTAGCTTATGGCTAAACACGTATAGATCAAAAATGAGAGGGAGATTCTAAGAGCAAAAATGAGAGAACAGGAAGCACATATTGATCAGATTGCCCATGAAATGAGTATCCTCGAAGCTTCACCCTATGCATGGTTTGCTTGAAATCCGAATAGTTTGATTATAAGATCTCACATTGTGTTAAGGTTATGATCAAGAAGTTAGACAATAACGTTAGTTTGTCCTGTGAGGATGCTTTGATAAAGTTTATCCTGTAGTAATATCTTGCTCGAGAGCAAGTCTATAGTTTTTTAATTACTCTGTTTAATTCAGCATGTTTAATTAATATGTATCATTAGAATGTTTAATTACTATGTTCAATCATGTATATTTAATTATGTATTATTAATTACTCTGTTTAGTTCTACATGTTTAGTTAATATATAATTACCATGTTAAGGTATATATTTTTAGTTTCCTTTTTCTAATAGATTTACTCAAAACATGAAACTAAATGCATTAATAATATGTACATGTTAAAAGTTAATATAGTAACTATGTTTTGTGTCAAATGTCAAAATTTGTTGATCTTTTTGAGTACACCAAACATCGAGAAGAGAAATTTTTTTTATTTTATTTTCAGAATATCATTACAATGTTTAATTACTATGTTTAACTCTGTATATTTAATTATGTATTATTAATTACTCTGTTTAATACTAAATGTTTAGTTAATGTATCATTACCATGTTAAGGTAAATATTTTTAGTTTCCTTTTTCTAATAGATTTACTCAAAACTTGAAATTAAACGCATTAATAACATGTACATATTAAAAGTTAATATACTAACTTTGTTTTGTGTGAAATGTCAAAATTTGTTGACTTTTTTTAGTACAATAAACATCGAAAAGAGCAAATATTTTTTAATTTTTTTCAGAATATATATTTCTTATAAAATTTTATAATCTATACTAATTACAAATTGTTACAGATAGCATAGTTTTATGAATGTAATGTAGTACGTCAAGTAATTAATCTAAAATACTATTTATCAAATGTGGTATTTAACACTAAAAAGTTTGTATTTGGAAATCTTATGAGTTTATTCTATTGTTTAGATGTATTGGTTTTCCAAATATGATGATAAAATATCTCTTTATTTATTTTATGATAAGAAAATATGTTTTTGTGTTGCATCAATAAATATCCAAAATTCTTTATAGATAAATTCTACGCTTGAAAAATCTCTATTAGGTTGCTTTAAGAAGATGACAAATGTTACACATATTTTTCTGTTACAGATTTCACACACACCTGTACTACTATTGAGTATATATTATTTTTGTTTTGTTTTCAGTATAAGCTTACAAACTTACTATTGTGTTTATGAATTTTTTTAATCAGCCATTATTTATGAAAAAGTCCACTATTATATGGTATAAAACATGATTTTGCAGGTTTTGTTTCTTTCTTTTTGGTTTAATATAAATTCTTATTCTTATTATAATTTTCCATGATAAATGCAATTTAAATATATGGAAATGAACTTGTTATTGTATCTTGTTCCTGTTCAAATGACTTTGTTGTAGAAAGTATTATATTCACTCTTCTTAGTAATTAGAAGATAAAACGAAATAACAATATTGAAATTTTAATTTTTAAGAAAAGTTTAAGTTTATAAATTTATAAAAAGAAAAACTTGTAACAACTTGGGCTAATGGGCCTCATCTATTTATAAACTTTGGTTGAAAAAAGATAGTTCCGGATTATATGCTTCTGATCTACAGTATTCCATATTACGATGTTTTCGATGACAATTATGGACAGATATACATGTTTTTGTCCTATCATAATCATATCAAACCATATAATTTATATATACATATTGTATATAAATATATATCTTTTACATCATTTTATTAAGAGAAAGAGTGTAAAATCTGTAATTGTTTTTGAAAATGTGTCAATAATCTTATTTTGGTTAACATTCTAGGATATTATATTATGATTATGATTCACTGATTTGTTCTACTGATTATATTTAAAAGATATTATGTACATACATTTTAAATTTATTAGATTTTTGAACAAATAATCTATTTACAAAACTAATGAAATATTGAGTTAACCAACACAATTCATAATCCCATATACAAACAGGGTAAGCATCAGTAATACGTATATCCGTATCTGAATCATGAGGACACCAACCCATGTTTTGACGCAGAGTTCGCCTATCACAATTGCAGTTTTTTTTATGTACATGCTCTTAAGAATTTTACCTCTTTCTATTCCCCACCACGTCCAAGCAGAGTGGACTTGATCGTAAAAACTTTGAAATTTAGGTCTTAGTGTTGAAATCATTTCCTCTATTAGCAAAGAAGATAAAACGTGAAGACCTTTGTCGAATTGCTCACCTCCTTTACAGAGAATAATCAGCCCTAGAACATATGTGGCTAATTCATGCTTCAATCCAATCGCCTTCTCCAATTGCTGCATTCCTTTTTACCATTTTCGCTCATCACTTCTCAAATGAAAGAAATTAATAAACTTCAAAAACCTTCGACAATTCATTCTGTGAAGAACAGAGAATAGAGGTATTTGATGGAAAGAAAGATTTATCCTAAGAGCTCCGTTGTTGACGATGTCGTAGAAATATTTTGATACCAGCTATATTCTTCCTATATGAGCTAAGTAGGCCTCTACTATGTCGCCCAAGATTTTATATAAAATATCATTATGTAGAGAAAATATTGTTGTTGGTTTCTCTATTTTTTTATACTTAGACTGAGAACACTCACCAACTGAATCCATGATTTTAAAAATCTTAATAGGTTGTTTGAGATTTGAAGAATGTATGATCGAGATGGTGAAGAAGATAAGAATGAAAGTGAAACTGTACTTTCTGTAAACACCTCGAACATATATATTAACAGAGATAAATTTTCTAAAGAGACGCTTTGGTTTTATCAAAACAAAAAGGAAGGAATTGTAATAAGTAATTAAACAAAATTTTAACGTTAATAATAAAAATAATAATTATATATGTATGCTTGCAATTGAAATGCAGAAGGTCATAATTAAATTCTAAACTCTATGTTTTCATAAAATAAAATTGTGTTAGTAGTATATAAAATCAATAAAAACTCTCGCTTAAGTAATTTCATTTCCATTAATATAATTAATAGAGTTTTTGGATAATTCATACAGTATAGTTATTTTATAGATATTTTATATTCTCATTTTGCAAAACAAAAGTTGACAATACAGTTAAAATTTTAAATTGGTATTTGACAGGGGTCAATTGCAGCACTTAGGTCTACTCTTTCAAACTAAAATATCAATTGCAGCACTTAGGGATTGAATCCACAAGAACTCGATAGTGATCCACATAGCTTTGGTGGTGATTGACGTAAGCTCCGGTGGTGGTGACGTGATGTGGACGTGACGGTGTGGCTGGTAGCGATGGAGATCATGAGTGGCTGTGACGGGACTTGTCGTAACGGTGAGATCTAGTTCTCATGTGGCGTTTTATCGTTGGTTTGTGTTGGTGTTCGATGGTGTCTGGTGATTGGCGTTATGGTGGAGATGTTGACGGTGGAAACGTTGACGGTGGAGACATTGACTGTGGTTGGCGTTATACGTTGTCTTTTGTTGCAGAGAATATAAGTCATCACGTGAAGAAGATGACTTATATTAAGCCTTGTGGTTTAGTTAATTATTTTATTAGTATTTTATTATTTATTTTATTAAATTATTTTAGTAATGATTAATTAATATTTAAGTTGTGTGTTCGGAAATCTAGGATGTAGATTTCCCGGGAGGTTTCAGGAAATAGTGGAATTTGGTTGCGGAAGTTATATGTGCTTGGCTAAGGTGAGTGTATGATCGTAGGATTAATTCTGGAATAATGAATAGATTAATATGTTTTTCTGTGTAGACCACTGGATGAGAGTCATGACATGTTATTTTTGTATTGTATTATTTATGTGAATTAAATTCATGTTAGTGCGGGAGGACTGTTTCACTCAGTGTTTGGGTTTCTAAATGCTGATGCATCATTATTTGTTGATGCAGGTAAAATAAAAAAGTGATTTTGGAATAATGGTGAAGAGAGGAGGATGATTTAGGATTCGGTCTTGTGAGGTTTTGATTTGTTGGATTCAATTTTTTTATTTTCGAATATTGAATTAATGATGGTTTAATATGGTTAATCTGAATTAATTGAATTAATTGGTGATTTCATAAATTATAGAATTTATTTGGAATTTGGAAATATTAATATGTATGGGCATATTATTATCTGGTTTAAGAAAAAAATGGGTCAGGTTGTTTTAATTTGGCATCAGAGCAATTACAGTTCTAGGATGGTTTAGAAAATTAAATTAGATTTAATTTAATTTTTTGATGGTTGTTGCATGTTGATTGAACCTTTGTGTTGTGGTGATGAGAATGATTATGTTGTGAAGAAATTGATTATGTGGTAGTTAGTCAATTTTCTATTGCATGGAGTTTTAGAATCATCCTCTTCGAGCTTTCAATGAGATTCCACAGTAAGTTGTTCTTACTTTCAGTTAATGTAATTATGTTCTTAGCTTTCTGCTTAGGGAAGTGTAAGATGGGTAGCATAAGTAGAGCGAGGTCGGCATCACGTGCTGAGGAATGCTAGAGCTCCAGTGACTGAGGAGAGTGTTGCACGGAGTGCTACGGGTGAGCAGATCAAGAATTCACATATGGATCACGTGGGGTCTGAGAAGTGGCTGGTGTTAGTGCCGATGTTGCTGGAGGACCAGCGGATGCAGCGGGAGTTGCAGCAGGTTTAGCTCAGGCCTGAGATGATCAGATTGTGGATCTTTTGATCTTTCTGTTGGAGCAAATATTGGAAGTAGTATCAGTGTAGGCTCTGAGAGTGCCACCGAAAGCTGAAGAGCAACCGAGGGTAGTGGTTGATGTTAGAGCGGAATTCTGTTCAAGTAGATACTTAGTGGAGTATCAGGTTGTTTGAATGTCCGCTAGCAGGAGTGGGTTGCGTGAGATGCAAGGTTGAATATGTGTTTGTTGTAGTATTCCTTGGAAAGATTAAGCTGAGAGTTCTGGAAGAGTCCAGAGAAGTCCTGATAGAGTGTGGGAGAGCTCCGAAAGAGTTCTGAGGAGTTCTGAGAGAGTTTGGGAGAGTCTTAAGGAGTCTCGAGAGAGCTCAAAAGAGTTACAGGAGAAGTTCAGGAAGAATGAACCATGAGTGGTATAGTTCGGGGCTGAAGTTGCCTAAAATGGAAAGTTCCAAATATAAAAAGTTTTCTAAAATAGAAAGGCTCATAAAATGGAAAGTTTCCAAAAATGGAAAGTTATCTAAAATGGAAAGTTTCCAAATATAGAAAGTTTCCTTAACTGAAAAGGCTCCTAAAATGGAAAGTTGCCTAGAGTAGAAGGCTTCCAAAAATGGAAAGTAGTCTAGAATGGAAAGTTTCCTAAAAGGAAATATGGCCAAGAAAGGAAGTGACCTAAAAAGGAAAAGTTTCCCAGAAAGGAAAAATCAAGGGGGATTCGTTGTTAGTCGAGAATTGGGATACAAGGAATTAAGTTGGGAGTAATGAGGCTCGCCAAGGCTTATTGGATCCAGGAAGGATTGCTCAGTAACGGGTATTAAACCGCACTAGTGAGTGGTGGTGTTTGTGAACTTGGGAACCAGAGTCGAGGATGAAAGCAAGGTTCAAAAAGTGGTGTGAGAAACAAGCGGAAGCTTGAGTTTCCATCGATGGTTATTTGTTTAAGAACTGTAGTTGTAGGCTATGTTGTTTTCATTGCATTTCGCTTTGAAGTTGTAAACGATTAGATACATTATGAAGTTTATAAGACGAGTATTTCCTTATGGTATGATGTCCTGAGGATTGGTTTTGTTGAGAAAGTATTCCAGGGTTGGAATAGAGGTGGTTCAATATGACATTGCAACGTTATGCGCAGCTCACGAAAGGTAGTTCAGTCGGTTATGCTTATAGATGTGTAGACTTGATTGCTCTAAGGACAGTTGGTCCTGTATAACTCATTAGGGGATGGATATTTCCCCGGGGGATGGTTATTCTCAGATACCCATAGCTCGATGGATATGTGATCCGAGGGTGGGAGTGGTATAGGTTGATACCCAGAGCCCGAAGGACATATAGCCTGAGAGTGTAAGCGGTATAGGCAGATGTCGAGAGCTTGAGACCTGAGAGTGTGAGTGGCAGGAGGTACCCAGAGCTCGATGGTCTTCTTGGCCGGGGAGTGTGAGTGGTACGAGAATGAGTTAGGAGCAATGCATGTCCAGGATATAAGTATAAGATAAGAGAGTGAGAGGAGACCTTGGAGATCGATAGTGTTTGATCTCGTAATCGGTTTCTGTTGGCCAAGTTGGTCATTTGTCGAATTGCTTTGACAATTGTGGTTAAGTTCATTGCGGATGGGATCAAGAATGATCTGAGAGGTTAAACTCAAGAAACCAGTTGGCTTCAAAAAGTTTAAATTGAGCTTTTGGTTACGGGCAGAGATCTAAGTTATTAGCAGAGAGTCAGAGGGTAGGCTTTGAGTTCTCATTGTTGAGAAGTGGGTCTTAACTGATTCATTTCTGTGACTATGTTGAGTCCGAGGTATATGAGAATTTTCCAGGTGGTGGGGCGTGTTAGTGCCAGATGATATGTCTGCATTAACATATGTGGATGTTAGCATAAGGCTAGCGAGGTGTTGGCTAATATTTTTGATAATCAGTTTAACATTTTGGTTGAGGCAAGGCCGGTGGAAATTCTTGAGAGAATAATCAAACGGATCAAAGAAAGAAAGTTCCAATGATCAAGGTTTTGTCAGTTGTGATGTTGTGGTAGAGGAAACTGAGGCATAAGAGGGGATGATTAAATTATTATTCTCCAAGATATTCAAGAAGAAGCTGGAATTGTTGTTTGAGCTTCGAAAGCAGACCACATATAGTGGGGGAGAATTTATAATCCAAGTTTCCTAGTTCCTAATGAGTGTGTATTTTCGTTTAGGATTCAGAAACGATTGTTACATGTTGAGATTAATAAATGTGTGTAAGCATTTTATTAATGATGGCTGGTGCATGTCATGTTGTTAATCGTAAATGAACAAGAACGTTCTGGAATCGTTTAAGGGAAGCTTTAATGAGATTTTAGAGTTTGGGTCTGTTACCCGAGAGTTATGATATGTTGTGTTTGACATTCTGGAATAAAATACACTTTTTTAGGTATCCTGAGGTATTGGATATGTTGTAGTGATGTCCGGGGTTATTGGACATGTTGTGTTTAGTCCGAAAGTACAAGATATGAGGTTGGTGATAGTCGGATTTATAGACTATCATGTGGTGACATTCCAGAAATGGAATATAGTGAGTTTATATCCTGAGGAATATGTTACGTGGTGTAGATATTCGAGGAGTCCAAATACGTGGTGATGAGATTCTGAGAAACTGAATCTCATGGTTGGGTTATTCTTAATGAATTTAATAAGATGGATAGTTCTTATTGTTGATATCTGGTATTGTCAGGAGAATAAGGGAACATGAGGTTCTCGAAAGAGTTTTGTTTTTATGAAGATTTAAAAACTTGAGTTATAATCGGAAAGAGCTTATGTGGGTACCCTGGGTGATTGGGTATGTGGTGAGATGAAATGAGTATTGGTTATGGAAAAGAGGATATTTTGAGTTTGGAATATGTGATGCCGATATTATCTAGTGAGGTCGTACGTGGATCATGGGAGGTAGTTTCAGTCGTGAGTGCTTATAGACGTATCGTGAGTCATTTTTGTTAGAAGGCGGTTTGGTCCTAGACAACTCGTTAGGGAATGAATAGTTTCCCTGGTACCGAGAGCTTGCAAGGTTATACAGCCTAGAGTGTGAGTGGTATGGTTATGATACCCAGAGCTCGTAAGGTTATATAGCCCAGAGTGTGAGTGGTACGGATATGATACCCAGAGCTCGTAAGATTGTATGACCCAGAGTGGGAGTGGTATGATTATGATACCCAGAGCTCGTAAGGTCTTATGGTCCAGAGTGAGAGTGGTATGAGTGTGATACCGATAGCTAGAGGGACTTTGTGGTCTGAGAGTGGGAGTGGTATTGGGTACCCAGAACTCGAAAGACTTTGCGTCTAAGAGTGGAGGGTTATGAGGTGAGTTGTGAGAAATGAGTTATGACCAGAGTCTTAAGCCAGTGACTGAATGTAAACCTCGAAGGTCAATAGTGTTTGATTTCGTGACCGGTCTGTGTGGGCCATAGTGGTCAGGTATGACCGTTATGTCAAAATTGTGTGATTGAGTCCTTTTGGATGGGACATAAGTGTTAGATTCGAGGACGAATCTGTGTTAGTGGAGGAGAATTGTAACGCTTGTGTTCGAGAAAAGAGAAATTTAATAATTATTGGTAAAAATGATTATTTTGATATTTTCTGATTTGTTTTATTTGAGGAAATTGTGTGGAAAACTCAAATAAATATCAAGGAGTTGTTTTGATTAGATCATAAAGTTGTGAGGTCAATTTGAGAAGATTAATAAATCGTGGGGCTAAATTTAGAAAATTGGAAAGTTAAGGGACTAAAGAGAAAATCCCTAAACCTTAAAATGACCTTAAGTCTCATTCGACTTCGGGCCTGTTTGTTTGCTCATTCAGATGAGAATGAGAATGCATGTTTGTTTAGTATGCAAAATGTAAATCATTCAAATGAATCATCTCATTGTTTTTCAAATTTTTAGGCAAAAGTTTTAAAATCAGCCAGCTGATCCTAATTGGATCATTTAGCTGGACCTGAATCATCTAAAAGACCAAATGACAAAATATGCCCTCATTTAACAAAACAATTACACATGAAAATTCTTTCATCTCTTTTCGCGACTTCATCGATCTCTCCAACCATATCACAGAACTCTCTGAGTCATCAGCGATCGAAGCTCATCGGAGATCGGAGCTCATCGGAGCTCATCGGAGATCATTGGAATCATCAAACTCATCTGTTGTTCTTCACAGAGCTCTTTGAGTTCGTCGTTTGTCTTTTTTTTTTTTTTTTGCGTTGATTTATATTTATGGATCTCTGATCATAGGAGAAAATTGAGAATTTATGGATCTGGGTTTGTCTATCTCTGATCATAGGAGAAGAACGTAGCTAGATGATTTATATTTTCGTAGAAGAAACTCTGATATGGGTTTGTTTTGCTTTGATTTGGCTAGTGTGTTATTTGACATTGAAGTTTCAAATTCTCTGTGCCATTCATAAGTCTGTGCTAATAGTCCACTTTGATTTGCAGATTTGTTATTTGACATTGAAGTTTCAAATTCTATGTGCCGTTCATAAAGTTCATTGACACATAGCAGTTTCATAGGTATAAGTTTGATTTGCAGATTTGTTTGCTAAGTTGTTGGATTGTGTTCATAACTATAGCTAAAAGTTTCATATAATTTTAGTTCTGGGTTAAGATTGTGTTTAGAGAATGACCATTTAATCAAGTTTGCTTTGGCGTTCTCTTTTCATGATTTCTTATCCTCGATAATGTGGTTGAGCTTTGTAGTCTTCAGTAAACACAGGTTGTAGTCTTGGAGTGTTAGCTATTGTTACTTGGCAAGTTTTGTTCGTTTCTGTTCCCATGATTTATTTAGCATTTTGTTTACAGGTCAGATTCTTCCTCTTAATAAAGATCTTGTGTTCTCTTAAAGATTTTATGCTTTGATCGGTTTACAGAAGTACTACTTCCAAACAGCGAAAGAGTTTATGCTTTGATATGTTAACTGTAGTAGCTAAGAGTTTAGAGAATGACCATTTAACTGTAGTAGCTAAGAATTTAGAGAATGACCATTTAACTGTAGTAGCTAAGAGTTTAGAGAATGACCATTTAACTGTAGTAGCTAAGAGTTTAGAGAATGACCGTTTGATATTGAGAGTTTAAGAAGCCTTTGCCAAGTTTTCTTAAACGTATATAAGGTTACTGATTTATTAAGAGTTTAAGAAGCCTTTGCCAAGTTTTATTCTTGTTGTTCTTTTGGATTTGCTGTCATGCGATTACTACTTTGTATTACCAATTTAGCTTGAGTTTCAGATTTTTTAAACCAATCTAATTCCTTGTTGCAGGCTTTGTGAACTAAAGCAACTTGGTCAATGTTTATGCTGTCACCTCTTCAAAGAAATGATGACATCTATCCTTGGTACTGATGTGAGTATCTTCGATCTCTAAACTCATATTTTAGTGAATGTTTTTTTTTTCTGAAAGTTAAATTGCTTTTTACATTCAACTAAGAGTCTTGCATGGACTGATGAGCAAACCCGCCTATATCTTCAACTAAGAATTGAAGAGAAACTGAAAGGAAACATTAGAAAGCAAGCTGTAAATGATGCTGGGAGACTGTCAATCACTGAAAAATTCTATGAGACATTTGGGGGAAGACACCAATGGAAAAAGTTTGGTAGCAAGTATACCACTTGTAAGAAGCAGTATGAAGCTTTCAAGAGGCTGACACACAATAGAACTGGACTTGGTTATGATGCAAACGGATTCATCGACATGTCTGATGATTGATGGAATGAGCGGTGTAAGGTATGTGTTCAATAGAGCAGTGTAATGTCTTTTTGTTATCACTTGGATTTTGTTCACAGCCTTATACTTTTTTTCTTGTTTTTGTTTTCATTGTTTTATTAAGGAATGGCCTGCAGCTAGAAAAATTAAAGAAAAAGCAGTAGCAAACATGGATTTGATGGAAACAGTCTTTGGTAAGGTTTATATAAGTGGAGGTGAAGGTTGGACTGCTCAGCAAGGCGAAGAGCATTTAGACACTATGCATCTGGATCAAGATGATTATGATGCTGAATCAAGGAGAAATATCCCTGCTACTCAAGAAACTGATGTTGGAGCTGAATCAAGGAGAAATATCCCTGCTACTCAAGAAACTCATGTTGGAGCTGAATCAATGAGAAATATCCCTGCTACTCAAGAAACTGATGTTGGAGCTGAATCAAGAAATGGTGGCCCCTCATCTTCCGGTAGGCCAAAGGTTAATAGAAAAAGATCAAGGAGTTTACAAGCAAGGCAAGCTGTAGCAGATGTGATTAGAGATAGTGTTCAGTCACGTGATAAGATTATTTCTCATAAGAACCAACTAATAGAGAGCCACCCTGAATTTAGTTGTAGTCAGCTTCAAGCTATGGAGGTTTTACACTCGCTGCCTGCTATAAGGATGTGGTCTCCTTTATACAAAGCATCAATTAACCATCTCAAGCAAGATCCTGCCAATCGTCAAACGTTTTTGTTTTATGAAGAGGATGAAAACAAAGTTCTCTACTTAGAGTTTGCAGCTGGTGAAAGCAGAGATGATTGAGAAGCGTTTATATTTTCAGTTTCTTATTTATGTTTTTCAATGTTTTCAAACTATCGACAATGGCTATGTTTTTGTTATTTTGTTTGTAAGAATTATCTTGTTTTATGAGAATTATCTTGTTTATGTTATTCCTGTAAAATATTTCTTCTTATGACAATGGCTATGTTCTGATTTATTTTTTCTTATTGTTCGCAGGTTCAGCAACTGAACTGATGCTTCTTAGGCTTGGAGCAATCACAATCTAACAAGATCAGATATGAACAGCAAGGTAATCTTCAAATGCATGCAGCAAGGCGTTTGATCTGCATGTGTTTCGTCTGTGTTTGAAATCTCCAAATCCATAGTAGCATGCATAGAACTCTATACTCCTCATTGTTTTGAGCCTGCGTTGCATTTTTTGTTTTGCAGGAGACATTTAGATTTTTAGTAGAAGATGATGACATGGATTTGGTACTAGATGAGGAGAAAAACATGTATGCTCTTATTGAAGAAACATATAGAGTGATGGACGTTAATATTGACAGACAATTGGTGAGGACAAATCGAGGTGAAGGCTGGCGTCGTGTGCAGCGGTTTATGTTTGAATCTGAGGTACAATGCTATGAAATTTTACGCATGAACCAAGGAACATTTAGGAGTTTATGTAAGATATTATCAGAAAACTATAAGCTAGAAGAATTTTATCATATTTACCTTGAAGAGAGTGTTGCAATGTTTGTAGAGATGGTTGGACAAGATTTAACTATACGGGTCCTAGCTGAGTGATATCAACATTCACTTGACACAGTGAAAAGGAAGATAGATGATGTTTTAAGTTCTCTCTTGAAACTTGCAGCAGACATAGTGAAACCTACAAGAGATGAGTTTGCAAGTGCTAGTCCTGTTTTAGTAGGTAGTCAGAGGTATTGGCCTTACTTTAAGGACTGTATTGGTGTTATTGATGGTACTCATATGCCAGTTCGTCCACCATCTGGGAATGTTGAACCATTTAGAGGCAGAAAAGCATAAGCAACTATGAATGTGTTAGCTATGTGTAATTTGAGTATGAGATTCATATATGCTTATGTTGGGGTTCCCGGGAGAGCACATGACAGAAAGGTCTTAACATATTGTGCTACACAAGAAGCTTCTTTTCCTCATCCTCCGCTTGGAAAGTATTACTTAGTAGACTCTGGTTACCCAACAAGACTTGGTTACCTAGGCCCTCATCGTAGAACTAGATACCACCTAGATCAGTTCAATAGAGGAGGACCACCGACTAACAGTAGGGAACTGTTTAACCGCAAGCATTCTAGCTTGAGATCGGTAATTGAGAGAACCTTTGGTGTGTGGAAGGCTAAATAGAGGACTCTAGACAAGAAACACCCCAAGTATGAGCTGAAGAAATGGGTAAAGATTGTGACAGCAACAATGGCTCTCCATAATTTTATCCGAGATTCAAAGGAAAAGGATCTTGATTTTGCACATTGGGAAACAGTGGAAGTGTATGAACAACATGGTGATGAAAATGTTGAGCATGTTCCATACTTACTGGCTGGTGATAGAATGATGGAGGCTATACGTGATTCTATCACCATAGAAATGGCGAGTGGAACTAGACTTCCATATTAACAGGTATGTGATCTGTCTTTTAGTTTAGATTTTGGTTTCTGAGATCATTTATCTTGGTACGTCTTCCTCTTCTCTATGTCTAGCTGTGTACATGTTAGCTTCAGACTATGTGCTGTGTTATGTTGTGTTGATTAGAATCAGAGACAGAGACCAGTGAATCTTCCTAGGTGTTTTATTGTGTTGTGGACTGTTGATTATAGTTGTTGTGTTGATTTCGATTATCATAATCATGTCTTAGTTACATTTGATTTGTTGTTTGTGGATTCTGAGTTATGAACTCTATTGTACTTTTCAGGTTTGAGTGTGCAAGACCTTTGAAGACGTTTCTGCTGATGGAAAAGTATGTGTGTTTTGGATTTGATTCAGTTTAAAATATCAGATACGTTTTCATTACGATCACATACGTTCTCAATATCAATTTGAATGTTTTAGATTTGTTGTTTGGGTTTTTCTATAATCAAACTTTTTTTTAATCTTAATCACTATAACATTTGTCATTAAATCATTATATAAATGTCAAAAATATGAATTTTAAAATTATTTCGTTGTAAATATATTTTAAAGCAAGAATTAAACTTAATATGGTTTAAATTAAGACTAAAATATAATTAGATTGAAAAAGGACAGTTTAGTCATTTTTTTGTTTAACTCATTCATATGGAAATGAAGATTTACTAAAACTGATCAAACAAACAAGATCTCATTCAAATGGATCATTCACATTAATAACACAAAATGAAATAAACATCATTGGGATGGATCATCCAAATGGAGTATTGGAATGGATCATTTGGCTAGAAATGGTGGATGAGCAAACAAACATCCCCTTCATCTTTTTGGCCGCCTGCAACTAAGAACAAGAGAGAGTTGAATTGTGGTGTTGTGTGACGAGATAAAGAGAGAAGAGAGCATGTGGGTTTTATATAGGGAGCAAGAAAGAGAGAATCAACCATGGTGTCGTGTGGTGAATGAGAAGTCCAGTCTCACCATCTCATCTTCCATCGTCAGGATCCTGGTAAGGTTCTCCTCCTATTTATTGTTTTATCATTTATGTTCATGGTGGCGTGAGTGGTGGGTTCAGAGGTGGTGGACAAAGCCCCGTTGATGTTGCCGTGAAGTGATGGTTTCGGCTTCGTCAAGGTGAGAGTGATCGGAGAGGGTGTCGCGAGGGGTGGTCTGTGGAGAGTCCAGAGGCACTGGAGCATGGTTCGTTAGTGATCCACGTACCTTTGGTGGTGATTGACGTAGCTCCGGTGGTGGTGACGTGATGTGGACGGTGTGGCTGGTTGCGATGGAGATCGTGAGTGGCTGTCACCGGACTTGTCGTAACGGTGAGATCTGGTTCTCATGTGGCGTTTTATCGTTGGTTTGTGTTGGTGTTCGATGGTGTCTGGTGATTGGCGTTATGGTGGAGATGTTGACGGTGGAAACGTTGACGGTGGAGACGTTGACTGTGGAGACGTTGACGGTGGTTGGCGTTATACGTTGTATTTTGTTGCAGAGAATATAAGTCATCACGTGAAGAAGATGACTTATATTAAGCCTTGTGGTTTAGTTAATTATTTTATTAATATTTTATTATTTATTTTATTGTTAAATTATTCTAGTAATGATTTATTAATATTTGTGTTCGGGAATATAGGATGTAGACCTTCCGGGAGGTTTCAGGAAATTGTGGAATTTGGTTGCGGAAGTTATATGTGCTTGGCTAAGGTAAGTGTATGATCGTAGGATTGATTCTGGAATAGTGAATAGATTAATATGTTTTTCTGTGTAGACCACTGGATGAGAGTCATGACATGTTATTGATTGAATGTTGGTATGAATTACATATTTTTGTATTACATTATTTCTGTGAATTAAATCCATGTTAGTGCAGGAGGACTGCTCCACTCAGTGTTTGGGTTTCCAAATGCTAACACATCATTGTTTGTTTATGCTCGTAAAATAAAAAAGTGATTGTGGAATCATGGCGAAGAGAGGAGGATAATTTAGTACTCAGGTTTTGTGAGGTTTTGATTTGTTGGATTCATTTTTTTTTTTTTGAATATTGAATTAATGATTGTTTAATGTAGTTAATCTGAATTAATTGAATTAATTGGTGATTTCATAAATTGTAGAATTTATTTGAAATTTGAGGATATTAATATGCATGGGCATATTATTATCTGGTTTAAGAAAAAAACGGGTCGGGTCGTTTTAGAAATGTTTACAAAATACCTAAACCAACTTTCGCTGCGAAAAGACTGTTTGCTCATCTAAGATTGGGTCAGAGTATCAATAGCACTCTCCCGCGTACCAATATTCCCACGGTACCAAGATTAAGGTGATCAATCTTAAGACTAGTATAATAATCAAATCTAGATGAAGAACATAATAGATAACCTAACAAAACTATTCCCAATTCAACAATCCATCATAAACCCTTTTGAAATCCTAGATCTAACAAGGTGACTACTCGGACATAGAAGAGAAAACATAAATCATGGTATGAATAATACTCATTAAAATCGGAAATAAGAAATTAAGGGAGTTCAAAATTCTTCTCTCTACAAAGTTTGAGATCTGAATCTTCTCTCCAACAAAACTCCTTGGAACTTACAATAAACTTAGAACTTCTCAAAAACTTAGAAAATGACCAAAACTTAGTCTCCGAGACTTCAAAAACATAGTTTAACCTAAAAACACGATTAGGCATGAAGTATAAACTTTAGAAACTTCTGGGGCAAACTTGTAATTCTTGAAACTTAATAAAACTCGAAGGCGTCATTAACGTCATGGTTGTGTCGACCAACACAGGTAGAGCCTGTCGGTTGACGTGGACAACAATATTCGTCTCCTTGTTGATTTGCTCAGCTACAAGCCTCCAAATGCTCCAACGTGTTCATCAGGGTCCAATCCGTGTTTGGACCTAATAAGACTCGATATATATACAAAAAGACTCTAAAACCAATACATATATCATGTCATAAAACCATAAAATCCATGATATATCAACTCCCACAGACTTAGCTTTTGCTTCCCCTCAAGCAAACAAAAAACAAAACCAAGGAAGTAGTTTGAAAATCGCGGAACTCACCTCTAATTTAGAACATTGTGCTTACCAGTCATCCGGAATCCACATGGTACAAGAACAAATCAGAGACTAACCACCATGTACATTCACCGTAGTCATTCAAAAGTCTTCTCAATTCCCACCACAACTTAACAACATATCCCTTTAGTAAGCCAATCATCGCTGGGTCTCACTTTTGATTTCAATGCCCAAGAGCCTTCTAGACTTAGTTGTCATCCTATATCATAACAAGACAAACCTCACAACAACAGTGATGTTTTCGTCTCCCCACACTTGAATCCTTTGTTATTTGGGAACTTATTTTCTTTTTCTTTTGTCTATGAAGGCAGGCTATTACCCTCACAGCAACCCTACTTTCATTATCTCCTTAAGAAGTAGAAATATGGGGGCATAGATTTCTCTTACCTACTTCTACTTCAGAGAATCACTTGGTCATTCATAGATTATACCTAAAGGCTTTTATTATTATGATCTTCTTTTCTTTCTTTGGGGAGACTTGAAACACGTATTTCCTCATTGGTAAATATGCATGGAGGCTTTCAATTCCTCTTTGTTGTTGTAATACACGAGGTGTCAATCCATAATGGGTTTAGTGCAAACAATCACAACGTATCAATGCATAATAAGTTAAGCCAAATCAGAGATGATAGTTGGAACTAGCAACCTAATGATTGTAAATGCAAATACTTAATAATAAAAGCAACAAATACTTGAGATGTCAATTCAAATGCACAAAGAGTAAACAAACAAAGAAGGGAAACAAAAGTAGAAAGCCACTCGATCGATACGGTCGAGTGGTGTGGTTGAGTCGGATTATAAAGTCACAGAATCACAAAATGGAACTAGTAACTAAGCGCTTAATGCAATAATAAAGAGATAGGGATCATATGGATGAATCTATTGATTCAGGGATCACTTTCATAACCTGGGTACTTAACAAACACAACCTATTTTAAGGCTAATCCTTTGACGATAGATATCTAAACAAATTAAGCCCACTATCATGACGAATGATCTCGAATCCAATGGCTCAGCATACCCGATTCTGCCAGAGTCAAGCCATTAGACAAGAATTAAAAACCAATCTACCTAAGCTAACATATTTTCCTAACAATAGCTTTGAATATCATGGATTCTAAACGCCATTGAAGCATACTCTCCACTAGCTAGTATAACTAAGTCTCTGGAAAAAGCTAATCAAACAACCTCAAAGCACTATCATGAAGAGATCATCTAGGATCATATTCAAGTTGATCAGAAGTGAAAAAGCATTAAGCATTCTTACCCAAAAAGGATTTAAAGCAATTAAGACCCTAATCTAATCCATCCCTAATAACCCTAAAGTTAACTACTCACTAATCAGAATGATAACTAAATTTGCAAACCCAAAAAGTTCTAAAATCTGACATATGAGATAGATCAAATTGAGATAAGAAGGTTTGCTGAAGAAAATAAATGCAAGTACTGATTTATTAAAAAGATATAAGGTTTACAAAGACGAGCACAAGACATAGAGTAATTAGGAGGCAGAGAGAGATAATTTTCAAGTCTAAAAACGAGCACACCCTTTATTAGGGTTAACACATGTGCTTTTATACTAAAGATAAGGTTAAGGATAAGATAAAATAGATATCCTACTAATCCAGAAATACCACTCGACCATAGTGATCGAGTGGCAGGTCGAGTAGCTTCCATCGTCCTTCAATCTCCTTCTTGAGCTGATCCGAAACTCCAATCCAGCTCCTCAATGCTCCAAAACTTCCTTAGCATCCATTTTACCTGTAAACAACCCTGATGAGTGTCTACTTTGACCTGTTTATTATTATTTTTTTACTTGTTTTATTGAGTCTAGAAGTTAGGTTTTGTATTATTCTGGCCGGTTTTAGTGTCTTTCAGGTTTTCACTTCCTTGGAGTTAGCAAAATGGAGCAACTTTGGACGTTTTTACACATCATTAGATTTTGGAGAAATCCTGGATCGATCGATCCTGAAGAGGATCGACCAAGCATGACGAGGATCGACCGATCCTGAAGTAGATCGGTCAGTTAAAGAAATCTATAAGATGGCACGGATCAGAGGAAGTAGATTGATTGATCAAAGTTGGATCAATCGATCCCAATCAGGAATATTCTCCAAATCGCACATTAACTCTGAGTTTTGACCTAGAAGACACTCTATAAATAAATCTCATTTCTTGAGCGGCCAGAGAGACCGAGACACGACTTTTACTGTTACTCTGCTATTTTTATTTCTCATTTCAGATATGTAAACTTTTACATTGTTTTTTCTCAGATCTAAAGTATTTTCATTGCATTTTCAAGATCTACACTCTGTCTTCATCTCTTTCTTTGTATTTTCAACCATACAACATCATTATCTATCAACCTATTGCCATGGTTGAGTAAATCTATATGTTGGGAGATGGGATTTATTCAAAGTAATTTAATATTTAATTAGGTTATTGTTATAGATTAGAATTATGATTATCAGATCTTTACTTCTATGAATCAAATGCTTTTGTTAGGTTGACGAATCTATCAAATGATTCATAGGGTTTTATAGTACAACTAGCGTTGGCTATTCTACCCGGAATCTATAGTTTGTAGGGTTGATTTCCAGATTTCCAAAGAATTGAAGCAGAATCTACAAGTGAACTTGATCAAACTAGCGTGAAATATGCTATCATAGGGTCCTAGATTATTTATGATAGAATAATATCTGCTTTTATTAAAAAGATTTATTTTGGTACAGTGTTTATGATCTAGATCTAAATCATTTAATTGCTAATTTGGTTAGATATCATTTTTCTTTATTTAAATCTCTACAATTTTCCAGATCCCAACATTTGATTTAAATTGATTTTATTTCCTTAAATATTTGATTTGAATTTTATTTGGATTTTATTTGAGTTTCCTTTTGTGACAACATTTTCCATATTTTTTATCATAGCTCTATTTAGATCTACGCTCTTTACTCTCTATGGATCAATCCCACAATTATACTGCCACACACAACCGTGCACTTGCGGAGTTTAGATGTTGGGTAAAACCTGATGCATTAAACATCACATCAAATTTTTTGCGCTGTTGCCGGGGAGTAATTGTAGCCTTTAGATTTATGTTTTTAAACCTAGTCTAAGATATTTTATTTTCTGTATTTTTATTTACGTCTCCGAGATGGACCGATCCCCATAAGATTGATCGATCCTACGTCTTGCACGATCCACCAATCCCTAAAGATTGACCGATTCTACTTTGTGCAAGATCGATCGATTCTTCTTTAATCGATCGATCCTTTTTCTCTCGAGATCGACCGATCCCTTTCAAGATTGATCTATCCTAGAGTCTCTTGACCGGATCTGACTTTCAAACTTCATCGACTTCTCACGTGTATGCAATTAAGGAGCAAGACTTCTAAATATCAACAAGACTTGAGCATATAGGAGTTGACAAGGAAGTCCACAAGGAAGATTAATGAAACAAAGAAGAACAAAACCACAAGAAAAGCAAAAGATAAGGTTAGTATGACTGATCCTAATAACCTTAGAAACATTCCCCCTGTTGTTGATGGTGAGAATGCAGAGGCAGTCTGGCAGAGAGAGAGTCAAGGTAATCGAGGACCTCTCAATAATGCTGGAGCTGCCGAGGTTGGAGTAGATGCTGTGCCGGGATTGCAAGTCCCGCCGCGCAGGGTTACCTTAGGCGAGCAAGATGCCCCGCACGCCTACTAGAGGAACCAATGTGCTATTATTCCCCCTCCTATCCATAGGCAAGATTATGAGAGTAAATCTTAAATAATCGCCCTGGTTAAACTGAATCAATTTAATGGGCTATCTAACGAGAATCCAATGCACCATATTGATATCTTTGAGGAGATCTGTAGTACCACCAAAGCCAACGGAGTCCCCCAAGACTACCTCTGTTGTAGACTATTTTGCTTTTCCCTCGCTGACAAGGCTCATAGATGGCTAAAATCTTTGAGTTCCGGATCTATCACAAGCTGGGGTGAATGCCGAGCTGCTTTCTTACAGCAGTTCTTCACCAAACCTAGATCTACAGCGCTAAAAAATAAAATTGCCGCATTCCACCTAGATGGTACCGAGTCCTTCTATGAAGCTTGGGAACGCTATAAGGAATACCTAAGGGATTGTCCCCCTCGAAGCTACACCGAGTTGGACATAATGAACTTTTTCTACAATAAAGTGGAAATGAAGTATCAAATGGCTGTGTACACAGCCAGTAGGGGAGACTTCATGAGCAACACGCTGGAGGAAGCCGTAGAGCTAACTAAAAACCTGGCGGCAAGGAACTCTAACAGATCTTCTGACTATGACAGAAGAGTCAACCCCACTCAAGTGAGTGATAAGATCATAGAGGAGCTTAATGCTAAGGTGGACACTCTGATGAGAGCTCAAAAGAGATCTGTCAATCTTTTGGAAAGTGATGAGTTCAATGATGAGGAGGATCAAACTGAGGAGATCAACTTTCTCGGTGGACAGGGAAACTATCAAAACCGGGGTTTAACCCGAACTTTAGAAACCATCATAACCTGTCCTACCGCAGTAATAATGTTGAGAACCCTGGAGATAAGTTTTATCCACCTCGGAGTACTCAAAACAAAGGGAACTT
Source organism: Cardamine flexuosa (assembly GCA_963555745.1). NCBI lineage: Eukaryota > Viridiplantae > Streptophyta > Magnoliopsida > Brassicales > Brassicaceae > Cardamine > Cardamine flexuosa. The sequence continues at coordinate 17,946,246 of OY743216.1, read as the reverse complement.
CCAAAAAAATGCTTGTTTTGGTAAAACAGGATTCAACCCCCAATCTGGGAATGCTGGTTCCATGGGGAAGATTGAATCCTTTTTCCAGCAAATCGTGGACGGACAGAAGAAATTTGCTGGAGAGATCAACCTTAACGTTGATAATATGTACAATAATCTAAATGGGAGGCTTGAATCCTTGGGTGACCATATGAGGATATTGGATATCAAGATAGCAAGGTCAGTCAGATTGGTTAAGGAATTACCAGGAATCTCCCAGGGAAGCCTGAAACTAATCCCAAAGAATATTTGAAGTACATCGATCTGTTCGGGGATGAGGAAAATTTTACATAAATGCCCGCTGAGATCGATTGATCCGAAGATGAGAACCACTCTTTTCTCGATGAGAAGATCAGCCCAGATTCTGTCAGGATCGACTCACAGAATGAGATTGATCGATCCTACTCCTCCAACAAATATTTAAAAATTTGGCCGGATCGACCGATTTTGGGATCCCTTGCTTGATAAAAACCTAAAAAGTTTCAGAAATCACAAAGAGTTAGAAATTTAACCTTGCAGCCACCTAGAGAGATGAACTCTGCTGAGAACATGGAAACTAGTGAAAATAAAGGAGGGATTGGAAGAGAAAACCCACAACAACCTGAAAAACCAAACCATGAGATGCAGAAGAGGATAAATCAGGTAATCACTGAGATGAAGGTGAGATTTCCTTTCATGGAAGTTAAATCAATGACCCCTCAACTCATGGATGCAATGACAGATATAATTGCTTGAAGGACAACTATGCAAGAAGCAGATGTTTCCCTTCAAGAGGAGTGTAGCAAGAAGATGCCAAAAGAACTTCCCCGAAAGTTAGAGGACCCCGGAAGGTTCAGTGTCGCAGTCACTATAGGGCCGTATCGATATAAGAACAACCTAGTTGACACTAGAGCCAGTGTGAACATGATGCCACTCAGCCAAGTTAAGAAGTTAGGGTTACTCCACATGACACCAATTACCATGCAAAATTGAGATCGCTGATGGTACATACAGAAAACCGATAGGGAAACTCTTAAACATTCCTGTCAAGCTTAATGGAAGTTATGAGCTAGTTGACTTTGTTGTCCTCGCATTGGATGAACAATGGAAAGGGATACTACTTGGTAGACATTTTCTAGCAACAACCAGAGCCTCAATTAGCATCCCCAAGAGGAGGATTAAACTTAGGTTCAAAGACACCTCCATGGCCTTCTACGTCAATACCGTCGATAGAGTCCCCAACATAAATTGTCAAGCTTTCAATATGAAATACATGGACTCTGTTGTTTATCCAATGAACATGCCGGGAAGCAATGTTGGTGAAACTCCAGTAGAAATAAACTTTGAAGCTACTGAAGAAAATCTAGACTACATGATGAGTGTTGTCACTGCGAAGCCCAAGATCAAGGCAGAAAACCAGCCACCAGATGAGGAAGACACCATTCCTCCAATGAACCGAGAACCCAATATAAATAAAATTAAGTCAAGCTAGTGACTTCGCAAAAACAAGCGCTGGTTGGGAGGCAACCCAACATGTTCTTTTAATTTATTTTTGCTTTTGAATTAATAAAACTGTTTTATTTTATTTCCCTTCAGTTCTTTTATTTTATTTTATTATTTTTCAAAATAAGATATGATGATGTTTTGTTGAGCTGACTGAAAACAGGTGCAAAACGTAGAAGATGCAAATTTTAAGAAGTTTCAGTATGCTGAGATCGACCGATCCTCACCACATCGATCGATCCCCGAGACGAGAAAAGCTGAAAACTTGTTTATGAACATACCAATGCTCCCTTTTGGTCGTAAAATTTCTTCAACGGTTTATGGTTTGCTTTCTTGTTCACAATTCATTATCTCCAGTGTTGTTGTGCACCATCCATTTTCTTTGATTTTATATCACTGCGGGGCGCAGTGATTTAAGTCTGGGGGAAGGGGTGACTGTTTTCATATGTTACTAACACTGTTTTTTTGTTTTTTTGTCCAAAATTTTTCAAAAAAATAAAAAAATTTCATTTTTCTTGAGTCGTTTTATTGAGTTAAAACATGAGATTTTACAATTTTATTGGTTTCCATTTTATGTTGACATTTATTGGACTTAGTTCAGGATGATTGGAAACACCATCAGTGGATCGACTTTACACGAAGTGACCTATCCTTTGAAAATCTTAATGATCCAGCGTTGGCTCTATCTATTTGGACCTTTAAGTTGGACTAATCTTCTCACTTAGGGGCTCGATATCGCAAAAAGATCATATACATCTGGAGTTCAACCCATTATTATTGGAGCTCCAGATGGCCAAGGTCATTTTTAGTTTGGTTCCACACCCTTACAACCTTTTTTCATTCAGACCCCAGTCATCTTTCGCAATTTTAGGAGCATGTGCAACCAAGTGCAAAAACTACAGAGTATGGGAGCTGGCACAACCAAATGTTCCACGGATATTCGAGTCAGCTTTCTAGTATCAAGTACTTCATATATTTTAGTTTGAGTTGACTATTGGTGTAATTTTTATATTTTGATGTACATGGTTAGAACTGGTTCCAACTTCCCATTATCAGAAAAAATGCTCTTGGATCGACCGACCCTATCGTGATCGATCGATCCCGTCTCATCCCGAGACTCTCTTTCAAAAAAAAAAACGAAAAAGAAAGAGAAGGGAAAGAAGTCTGAAGAAACCAGAATAAAACGTTTATTTATTTAGTTAGTTATTTTTTTCTGTTATCTATTTTAGCACCAATAGCAACTCTATTAGGATCATCATATAGAAGCTTACTTAGAGTCCAAGATTCATGAGGTTGTGCACCATTTTTGGTTTTCGTCTCACTGTGATTTTGCGCATTGGCTTGCACCAGACTTCATTTATCATGCCTAACCATCACCCTCAAAATTACCCCCCGTTACTAGCCCTTAATGATTGAGACTCCCTTTGTGAGACTGCACACAACACTTAATGAATGTTAAAGGCCCAATAATGGAGATTTCAAAAGTTTCCTTGGATCTCGGATGCTAGAGTACGGTAATGTTTGCTATGCTTATGGTAAAGTATATGTTGTACTGCTAAAGTCCAATTAACCTTTCACAAGGTTTCTCTTTGATTTACATGATCAACATGGTGGTTTCTAATGCTAAGCGTAAATTCCCGTTTTTCAAACTTCCACTTCTAAACTTTGCTTCATTGCCTTGTTTCTTACTTGAAGACAAGCAAGGATTCAAGTCTGCGGGTGTGATGAGTGTCTATTTTGACCCCTTTTTTTAATGGTTTTACTTGTTTTATTGAATGAAGAAGTTAGGTTTTGTATTTTTCTAGCCGGTTTTAGTGTCTTTTCAGGTTTTCACTTCCTTGGAGCTAAAATCTGCAAAATGGAGCAACTTTAGACGTTTTTACACATCATTGGATTTTGGAGACATCCTGAATGGATCGATCCAAGTCGGATCAATCGATCCCAATCAATAATATTCTCCAAATCGCACATTAACTCCGAGTTTTGACCTAGAAGACTCTCTATAAATAAAGCTCATTTCTTGAGCGGCCAGAGACACTGAAACACGATTTTTACTGTTACTCTGGTATTTTTATTTCTCATTTCAGACATGTAAACTTTTACATTGGTTGTTCTCAAATCTAAAGTATTTTCGTTGCATTTTCAAGATCTACACTGTCTTCATCACTTTCTTTGTGTTTTCAACCATAGAATATCATGATCTATCAACCTATTACTATGGTTGAGTAGATATATATGTTAGGAGATGAGATTTATTCAAAGGGATTTAATGTTTAATTAGGTTATTGTTATAGATTAGAATTATGATTATCAGATCTCTACTTCTATGAATCAAACACTTTTGTTAGGTTGACAAATCTATCAAATGATTCATAGGGTTTTATAGTATAGCTAGCGTTGACTATTCTACCCGGAATCTATAGTTTGTAGGTTTGATTTCCAGATTTCCAAAGAATTGACGCTGAATCTACAAGTGAACTTTATCAAACTAGCGCGAAATAGGCTATCATAGGGTCCTAGCAGATTTATGATAGAATAATATCTGCTTTTATTAAAAAGATTTATTTTGGTACAGTGTTTGTGATCTAGATCTAGATCATTTAATTGCTAATTTGGTTAGATATCTTTTTTATTTATTTAAATCCTTGCAATTTTCCAGATCCCAACATTTGATTTAAATTGATTTTATTTCCTTAAATATTTGATTTGAATTTTATTCGGATTTTATTTGAGTTTCCTTTTGTGACAACACTTTCCATATTTTTCATCCTAGCTCTGTTTAGATCTACGGATCTAGAGCGCTCTTTACTCTCTGTGGATCGATCCCACTATTATACTTCCGTGCACGACCGTTCACTTGCGGAGTTTAGATGTTGGTTAAAACCTGATGCATAAAACATCACATCAAACCCCAAATATGCAATATATATGCATTGCTCATACAAAGAACCCTAAAACTAAAAAGGAAGTGAAATATGCATATAATGGTATAAATAGGGAATGAATATGCACTAATATGATGATAAATGTATGCTTAAAACAGGTAAAATTCAGTATTATCAACTCCCCCAAACTTATCCTTTGCTTGCCCTCAAGCAAATTAAAGATTGATTGGAGAAGTAGTTTGAAAATGGGGATTCAGAACCAATGCCAAATGAGTAAACCTCTAACCTCAATGTCATGGCTAACAGTTCTAGAATGTTATGTAGATGATCCATACTTAAAAACTTTAGCCATGTTCATCACAAAAGATTCAAAATTCATCCTAAGCCGCAACAAGCATTCAAAGAACTCTATCCCTTTAACATCTATTAAACAAGAATAGTGGATCAAATTAAACATTGGTTAAGAACTCATTTGGTTTTGAAGGACAAGTTTTAAGACACTAAAATGGTCTCTTCTTCCTCTGGTTTTTAGCGCATTAGTAACAAAGATCTCTCAATGAATGGATTGAACTTTGGGAGAAGGCTAAAGGTTAAAACCAACTGATGCATACAGGAGCAGATTCTCATCTACCCAAGATCACACAACTGATTCTACCTAACTCTATACTTTGAAATATATCCTAGTTTTTCAACCTTTCTTTTTCTTTTCTCTCAAGGCAGTACATTGTTTTTCACTCAACTTAGGATTATTTCTCTCTTTTTATTTTCTAAGGAAAGGATCTTTACTCTTTTATACTCCTCTAGCGGATCTGGAAAATTCTTTTTTCTGGGCTAAGGCACCTACTTGACCACTTGGTCGAGCTGTGTGATCGAGTCATATCTTTTCACTTTTGCTTATGTTTTACTTTTCTATTTCCTGAGCATATCTTCATAATATAATCATCCAGATCCTTTACTAAACATTCATTACTGTATAGTTGGTGTTTTATCCTTTCCAAAGATTTTTAGCACTCTTTTTTTCTCTCTCTTTTACCACTCAAAACATCAACCAACCCCTAGTTCAAACTTCCTATCCTATTCTGGTCAAAAAATCGTGAACCAGAGTATACATGAGAAGCTATTCCTGTTAGCTTATACATAACACTTTCTCCTAAGTTCAATCCGGAAATAGGCCTCAACTCAAGATTAATTCATGGTTTGAAAAGAAGGTAGGTTTGGTGATTATTTGGAACTGTTCCAAAGATGGGAACAACTACTTGGATAAACAAGAGTGAAAAAAGGGAATAAGAGTATCCAAGTATTTTATGGTAGCCATGAGTTCATAAACAATGTTTAAGTTTGATATTTAAAATTTAAGATTAGGTTCTTACAATTAGGGATAGAGTTTCTTATTCACCGCAAGTTTCAACCTAAGTATGAATGGTGAATTTAAATTCCAAACATGGTGCTGCCTTAGTTTTCAGGATCAAATGCAAGCATTGAACAACTAAAAACCATGGCATTGAGATTAAAAATTTAATCACGAGGCGTTTTGGTTTAAATTCATCATTATCCCCTATGCAATGCAACAGTCCTAATATGAATGATTCTAGACTCAATCCTAACTATGCAAATGAACTACATGACACTCTGTTTTTTAAATTAATTTTCAGAAAATTTTCAAAATTTTATGGTTTTTATATGCATTTAGATGCTGACTCAATTATGAAATTTGAATAAGAAAGTAGAAAACATGATTAGATGAATCTCCCAGACTCTCCACCAAACTTAAATTACACAGTCCCTTGTGTAATAAAAATTCAGAGGATTATCTTGTTCATCTTCATAGCATACTCCTTATAAGTAAGGAGTTGCCTAATCAGCACAATGGAGTTTCCTGTGTTAGCTCTATCTGCTAACATGCCCCTATAAAGTCTCTGGTTCTTAGCTGTGGTGTAATCTACAAACCCTTCAAGCGCTTTGTCAAGCATCTTGATTTCCCCATTATTGACTCCTCCAGTGATCTTTCTTGCGAACATGGTGTTGGCAATGGCTTTATGCAAGTACCTGATCCCTGGACTCCTTATCTCTGAGCTCTTGGACCTTGATGATTATGCTTTCCCTTTCCGCTTAACAGTTGCCAAAGCTCGTTCAGTTCTGTTTTGCTGTAGTCTTATTGCACTCCAGGCCCTTGTTTGAAACCATAAAGCAAATTGAGTTGGCTCAGCTCCATTGTGTACTCTTGTTTTCTGATCTTGAAGTATATGTACCCCAGCTCACCATTAGCTTCAGTTTCTGGTTCATATTGGTAAAATCTCAACTGGAGGGTGCTATGGAAGTGGCACGTTTCCTTCTGATAGCTCATGAGTGTCTATTTTGACCCATTTTTATTATTCTTTTACTTGTTTTATTAAGTCTAGAAGTTAGGTTTTCTATTCTTTTTGATACGAACCCGAGGGTCCGGATAACCGATACACGGATAGATGGACCAAAGACACGGCGTGAAACTTGAGCCGAGTGACCGGGAAGTGATGGGGGAATGATGCGGAGCCGTGACCGAAGAGAAACTCGATTCGGGACAAGCGGAAGGAGTGACTGTGGACCAAGATGTGACACACGAGCTATGGAGAGGCTCGGGATACAGCAAAGCCAACAAGATTCAAGCCCGGCTCAAGAGTCTTGAAGGAAACCTAGATCTAGAGACGACGACTCGATAGAACTAAGGCGAGAGAATTCTCTAAGGGTTTTGTTTTATCAAAAATAACATTACCTAAAAATGAGAGAGGTTCAGCCCTTTTATAGACGATACAAGGAGGCAAAGGAAACCCTAACAAGTGGGTAAATACGCGAGTTACATTCGCGATAAACAAGTCCTGGTAAAAAACACATTATCCGGTAAAGTAAAAGTAACAAGTAAGAGATAAGAAAAGAGGAGGTTTTATTGGTGGGTCCTCGTCGGGATCGATCCAGGAAACAATGCATAGTTTAACTTATCCACAAAAGTTTCTAAGTAAACTATACATGGAAATTACTCCCCGGGCATCAAAATGGTTACCTCGTTAAAAACCCTATCGAGAAAACCCATTTGGGACAAAACTCAACAGGGGAAAAAGAGTATAACCTCTTGACGTCTTACACGGATTATCTTCACTTTTGGGTAATGGTGAAGACATGCTGATTGTGGTTTTCCTAACCGGTCATAGTCTTCACGTTGCCTAGGCTCATTAGCAAACTGGCGGATGCGTCGCCAGGGTCGTGGTCGAGGAACGTGATGGCAGCTTGGGCAAACATGTTGAACTTGTGCCTGCATGCTCGGGATGCAGTCCTGCTTCTCGTAACGGCACCTGGGTTAATTTGGGGTGCTACCGGGGCAACCTCACGATCGTCCGAGTCGTTGGTATCGTCTTGATTGGGGTCTTGGACGATTCGGGTTCCATCATTCCCTCCCTCTTCAAGAGGTTTTGTCCTCAAAACTGGATTATGTTCTGCCACAAATGGAACCAAGTCAGAGACATTGAAAGTAGTAGAGATGTTGGTCCGTTCGGTGACTTGGAATGGTCCATCACCGCGAGAGGATAGCTTATCCTTGCATTTGGCCGGGAACCTCTCTTGCCTGACGTGTAACCACACCCAATCTCCAAATTTGGCCGTGCTTTCGTTTATCCTCTCGATGTTTCCCCTGACCTTCTCATGTAACTTCTTCACGAACTCGGCTTTGGATAAACCGTCTTGGTCCTCTTTTTGTCCAGGGGGTAGGGGAAGCAAATCTATCGGTGATATTGGGTTGAAACTGTATGCAACCTCGAATATAGAGTGCTTAGTGGCTAAATGCCCTGCTAGGTTGTAGGCAAACTCGATTAACGGTATGCACTCGACCCAGTTCCTCAAATTTTGCCCGATGGTGGCACGAAGTAGGGATCCCAAGGTTTGGGTAACCGCTTCCGTATGGCCATCTGTCTGGGGATGAGCGGCCGTGGAGAACAACAGCTTTGTACTGAGTTTCTTCCACACGGTTCTCCAGAAGTGGCATAGGAACTTTGGATTACGGTCCGATACAATGGTTGACAAATCTATCAAATGATTCATAGAATTTTATAGTACAGCTAGCGTTGACTATTCTACCCGAAATATATAGTTTGTAGGCTTGATTTCCAGATTTCCAAGAGTTGAAGTTGGATCTACAAGTGAACTCTATCAATCTAGCTCGAAATATGCTATCATAGGATCCTACCGGATTTATGATAGAATAATATTTGCTTTTATTAAAAAGATTTATTTTGGTACAGTGTTTGTGTTCTAGATCTAGATCATTTAATTGCTAATCTGGTTAGATATCCTTTTTATTTATTTAAATCCCTGCGATTTCTTAACTCCCAACATTTGTTTTTAGTTGATTTTTTTCCTTATTTAAAATATTTTTATTCGGATTTCATTCTGATTTTCAAAAGTGACACTTTCCATATTTTTCACTCTAGCTCTGTTTAGATCTAGAGATCTATAACGCTCTTTACTCTCTGTGGATCGATCCCACCACTATACTGCCGCGTACAACCGTGCACTTGCGGAGTTTAGATGTTGGGTAAAACCTGATGCATAAAACATCACATCAAGTTTTTGGCGCCGTTGCCGGGGAGTAATTGTAGCCTTTAGATTAAAGTTTTTAAACCTAGTCTAGGATATTTTATTTTCTGTATTTTTTTATTTACGTCTCTGAGATCGACCGATCCCCATAAGATCGATCGATCCTACTTCTTGCACGATCGACCGATCCCTAAAGATCGACCGATCCTACTTTGTGCAAGATTGATCGATCCTTCTTTGATCGTTCGATCCTTTTTCTCTCGAGATCGACCGATCCCTTACAAGATCGATCGATCCCAGAGCCTGTTTTTCTGGATCTGATTTTCAAACTTCTTTTGCTTCTTAGGTGTATGCAATTAAGGAGCAAGACTTTTAAAGATCTACAAGACTGGAGCATAGAGGAGTTAACAAGGAAGATCTCACTTCTAAGGTGAACATGATTCCAAAAAAGCCAAAAAGGTTAGTAAGGTAGATTGATGATGTAGAATATAATGATAAAACTGAGTGGGGAGAGGATGTTAATTTTTTGGGTAGACAAAGAAACTTTCCAAGTGGAAGTTTCAACCAAAACTTTAGGAATACTCCTAATTATCCCTATAATGTCTACCCAGCTAGAAATCTGAGGGAACAATGGAATAATCCTTACAACACTCACTTAAACTCTTTAAATCAACCTCCAACCGAATCATACCAACTGGAGTATCATGAAAATGTCGGATTCAATCAATATGAGAATGCTGGTTCTCTTGGTGAAATTGAATCCATGTTTCAGCACATCGTAGAGATGCAGTCCGAAACTGCTGACGAGATAAACACCAAGATAGGAAGAATATCTGAAAATTTAAATAAAAGACATAACAATCTAGATGCTGATGTGAAACTTCTAGAAATCAAAGCTGGAGAGACAAAAGCAATAGCCGAGTTTTGTTCTTTAATATCTCAAGAGGTGTTCATAGATATACATGGATTTCAAGATTTGACTGCTGGTTATGATAATATGGGATTTCAGCCTATGCAACAATTTTAGAATGCTGGTTCTCAAGATAGGATTGAACTCATGGTCCAGCAGGTTCTTGATAATCAGAAGAAGTTTGCTGAGGATGTAGATGCTAAGGTGGATGTGATGTACAAAGATCTTGTTGAGAAGATTGAATCACTAAGTACTCACATGGGAATTATGGAAAATCAACTTACTAAAACTGCTGCCACTGTCAGAACACTCTCATAATGTCTCCCAGGGAAGATGGAAGCAAAACCATGGGAGTAAACTGGAACCATCACGCTCACAAGTGAGAGAGGAAGTTGCTCCAAATACACATGGAGCTGAGATCGATCGATCCACCCCACAGATCGATCGATCCCAAGAGATAATATTTTTGGAATTGTTGGATGAAGACGATGATCGATCGATCCAATCTGGGATCGAACAATCCCGTGAGTCTTCACATGAGAACATATTTGGATATTTTCCGTCTGGTGGTAAAGGGTCTGGAACCAAAATTGTTGCTGAAATGGAACCACCCTATGTGCCCCCACCACCTTATGTGCCTAAACCTCCATATCTTCGATGAAAATGAGGAAAGATGCAAGAAAAGATGTCAAAAGACCCTACTGTTTATGGCCATGCTTTTTGGATTGGTACCATGGATAAGGTTAGTGGAATCAGTTCTCAAGTATGCCAAGATGATCGTTTCTGTACTCATCGGAGCGAGCTGAAAGGTCCAAAGAACATTATACCGGGACGAAGAGTGAGCGGGGATCTTGAAAAGGTTAATACTGCACTGCCAAATTGTCACTTTTCCCGAGAGGATCCGCACTTGAAGCTGAAAACGAGCACACGTAGTCTAGAACCACGTCCACAAAAACCAACAGATGAGGAAGACTTCATTCCTCTAATGGACCCATACCCTACCTAAAGTACCAAACAAGTTAAGCTAATGACTTTAAAAACAAGCGCTTATTGGGAGGCAACCCAAAATGTTTTATTTTTCTTTTATTTATTCTTCCAATTTTATTATTTTTGAAAATAAGATATGATGATCTTTTTATGTTGAGCTGACTGAAAACAGGTGCAAAACGCAGAAGATGCAAATTTCAAGAATTTTCAGTACGCTGGGATCGACCGATCCTACCCAGATCGATCGATCCCTGAGACGAGAAAAGTTGAAAACCGGTTCATGTAAAAACAGACCAATTCTCCCTTTGGTCGTAAAATTCCTTCCACGGTTTATAGTTTGCTTTCTTGTTCACAATTCATTATCTCCAGTGTTGTTTCGCATCACCCTTTTTCCTTGGTTTTATATCACTGCGGGACGCAGTTATTTAAGTCTGGGGGAAGGGGTGACTGCTTTCATATGTTACTAGCACTGTGTTTTCTTTTGTTTACTTGTCCCAAATTTTTTTTTTCAAAACTTTTTCAAAAGTAAACCTTTTTCATTTTTTTCTTTAGTCATTTTATTGAGTCAAAACATGGGATTTTTACAATTTTCTTGGTTTCCATTTTATGTTGACATTTATTGGATTTAGTTCAAGGAAGATTGGAAACAACATCGGTGGATCAACTTTACCCGAAGCGACCTATCCTTTTGAAATCAGAATGATCCAGCGTTTGCTCTATCTACTTGGACCTTTAACTTGGATTAATCTTCTCACTTAGGGGCTCGATATCGCAAAAGGATCATATAAATCTGGAGTTCACCCCATTCTTATTGGGGCTCCAGATGGCCAAGCTCATTTTTAGTTTGGTTCCACACCCTTACACCCTATTTCATTCAGACCCCAGTCATATTTTGAACCATTAGGAACATGTGCAACCAAGTGCAAAAACTACGGAGTATGGGAGCCGGTACAACCAAATGTTCTAAAGACTTCGGAGTAAGCTTTCTTGTATCAGTACTTCATCAATATTAGTTTGAGTTGACTATTGGTGCAGTTTTTAGTAGGATTGATGTACATGGTTAGAACTGGTTCCAACTTCCCCTTCTCATAAAAAATGCTCTAGGATCGACCGATCCTATCTTGATCGATCGATCCCGTCTCATCCCGAGTCTCTCTTTCAAAAAAAAAAAAAAAAAAAAAAAAAACAAAAGAAAGAAAAGGGAAAGAAGTCCGAAGGAACCATAATAAACCCTTTTATTTATTTAGTTAGCTATTTGTTTCTGTTATTTATTTTAGCACCAATAGCAACTCTATTAGGATCATTATATAGAAGCTTGCTTGGGATCCAAGGTTCAGGAGGTTGTGCACCATCTTTGGTTCCCGTCTCACTGTGATTTTGCGCACTGGCTTTCACCGGAGTTCATCTATCATGCCTAACCATCACCCTTAACATGTCTCCTCATTACTAGCCCTGAGCGATTTCAACTCCCTTTGTGAGACTGCACGCAACACTTAATGAATGTTAAAGGGCCAACAATGGAGATTTCAGAAGTTCCCTTGGATCTCGGATGCTATAGTACGGTAATGTTTGCTATGCTTAAGGTAAAGTACATGTTGTACTGCTAAAGTCCAATTAACCTTTCAAAAGGTTTCTTTTTGGTTTACATGATCATATGATGGATTTCTAAAGCTAAGCGTAAGTTCCCATTTTTCAAACTTCCACTTCTGTACTTTGTTTCATTGACTTATTTCTTAATTGAGGACAAACAATGATTCAAGTCTGGGGGTGTGATAAGTGTCTATTTTGACCCATTTTTATTATTCTTTTACTTGTCTTATTGAGTCTAGAAGTTTGGTTTTGTATTCTTTTGGTCGGTTTTAGTGTCTTTTCAGGTTTTCACTTCCTTGGAGCTAAAATGTGCAAAATGGAGCAACTTTGGATGTTTTTACACATCATTGGATTTTGGAGACATCCTGGATCGATCGATCTCGAAAAGGATCGACCGAGCATGGCTAGGATCGACCGATCCCGAAGCAGATCGGTCACTCAAAGGAATCTATGAGGTGGCAAGGATCAGAGGAAGAAGATCGATCGATCAACGCAGATTGATCGATCCCAGTCACAAATATTCTCCAAGTCAAGCATTTACTCCAAGTTTTGACCTAGAAGACTCCCTATAAATAATGCTCATTCCCTAAGCGGCTAGAGAGAGCCAGACACGAATTTTATTGTTACTCTGCACTCTTTATTTCTCATTTCAGATCTGTAATTTTTACATTGGTTTTTCTCAGATCTAAAGTATTTTCATTGCATTTTCAAGATCTACAATCTGTCTTCATCTCTTTCTTTGCATTTTCAACCATACAACATCATGAAGTATCAACCAATTACCATGGTTGAGTAGATCAATATGTTGAGAAATCAGATATATTCAAAGGGATTTAATGTTTAATTACGTTATTGTTATAAATTAGAATTATGGTTAATAGATCTCTACTTCTATGAATAAAATGCTTTTGTTAGGTTGACGAATCTATCAAATGATTCATAGAGTTTTATAGTACAACTAGCGTTGGCTATTCTACCCAGAATCTATAGTTTGTAGGGTTGGTTTCCAGATTTCCAAGAGTTGAAGCTGGATCTACAAGTGAACTCTATCTAACTAGATCGAAATATGCTATCATAGGGTCCTAGCGGATTTATGATAGAATTATAATTGCTTTTATTAAATAGATTTATTTTGGTACAGTGTTTGTGTTCTAGATCTAGATCATTTAATTGCTAATCCGGTTAGATATCCTTTTTATGTATCTAAATCCCTTTGATTTCCCAAATCCCAATATTTGTTTTTAATTGATTTCTTACCTTATTCAAAAGATTTTTATTCGGATTTTATTCGGATTTCCAAAGTGACACTTTCCATATTTTTCATCCTAGCTCTGTTTAGATCTAGAGATCTATAGCGCCCTTTACTCTCTGTGGATCGATCCCACACTATACTGCCACGCACAACCGTGCACTTGCGGAGTTTAGATGTTGGGTAAAACCTGATTCATAAAACATCACATCAATAGCCTTCCCTTGGATTTGACACAAGTGTAAGCAGATCACTCTGTTCAAGCAACAACTCAACTTCCCTAGTTATGCCCAATGCATCCATTGTTGGCCAATGTGGGTATCTTGTTCCCACAATGTTCATTCCCCTGAAGATGTTCAGGAGCATCTCCTAACGGCCTACTTGGCTACATCCCTTAGAATTGTTTTCCCCAGATCCTTCACCACTGTTCTTCTCCATTTCTTCAGTTTCTGTCCTCTCATCATCTTCTTCCTCTTGTTGCACGCTCTTTCCTTGTGCTATGTGTTCTCTTTCTCTGGAGAATTCTTGCTCACGAGCCACCTCTGCAGCTCTCCTCCTTGTCATCCTTGTTGTTGACGCATTGGTTTCCCGAAAAAAATGAACATCGAAGTTTTAGCTATACGTTAATCTCACCCTCGACCACCTACTCGACCTTAGCGGTCGAGCTGGTATTTTTAACAACTTTCTCATTTGAATCGAGTCATATTTGATTTTAATCAAGCTTCTAAAATTTAGATTCTTATTCAAAATCAACAACGTACTTAAAAAGAGGTGGTGAGTGTTCTGAGTGAAACTAAATGCAATGCATAGCTCATTTAAAGTTTCATAATTTCCAAATTTTCAATTCGAGCTTCAAGAACAAAATTTTCTTTCAAACAGAGAAAGATTTCAATCTTGATATTTCGGGCAAATCCACATCCCTAAACACTCTATGTTCTTTATAAACTGATTTCATGGTACATGCATCAAGGTTTGTTGAAGGATTTTTAAAATTTTCTTTTAAAACTCAAACACAAGATTTTGATTGAAAGCGGTTTTAATAATGTAGGGAACTTACATTGTTTAGTCAAGAGAATTTGAGTTAGCAGACATAGTTGCTGAATTTAGTTGTTTGAATTGAAAATTTAGAGAATTCTTAGAAATATCAAAAAGTTTTTTTGCTTTTAAGAAGATAAACGCAAATGAGAGAGAGAGAGTTCTGAGGAAGATGAAGTCGTCCAGTGTTTTAAAAAGTAGGGTTTAGATGAGACTTTGAATGAGTGGCTGAGATTAAAAGTTGAAAATTCAAAAATAAACCTGGCCACTCGACCTCGGGGTCGAGTGGTGTGATCGAGTCCGTTTCCGGATTGTTTTGATCATCTTTTAATCTCCATGCTCTGCATTCTCCTTGGTCAATGACACTCTTCAGCCAATTTCTGGATTACTAGACACAAGAAAAAAGCATTAAAATACCAAAATAAACAAAAACTCGAAAGATAAATTTTTTATATACAAGAGATAGTCATGGAATTTCCTTCCAAGTGAGCTTGTTTAAAGTCTCATAACTTGACTTACTTACAGAGCTTATATGGGTGGTGGATCAGGGACAGGCTCTAAGGTCCTCTCCTTGTTGTCTTTTGGTGGTTTTCCATAAGATGAAGCTTGAGTTGCCCACTTCCATCTGCTCTAGTATTCAGCCTCACTCATACCATTGGGACCATACTGGATCCTCTTCAGCTCTAGGACTTGTTTCTTCAGACAGTCCACTTCTTTGATCAGGAATCCCACAACTTCTTGTAAAGAGATGATAGCTCTACCTTGAGATATGCTTGTTGGATCTGGTGATGTGTTCCTTGAATAAGATTCAGAATCACTGAATTCTTCCACAATCTCCCTTGCTGATTTACTCAACTGGTTCTCAAGTGTAAAGTTGTTCAGGTACACTATCTCCTCATCACTTTGGTAGTCTCTCTGATTCAGCAAAGGTAAAGATTCTGGTGGTGGACTTGGAGTTCTTATCTCACCACTGAGGAGAATGTAACTGGGAAGACCACTAGTTATCACATCAGGCTTCTGATAATAATCCTCAATAACATACAGCTGCTTCAGCCTGGTGTGATCTCTGGGTCTTCGACCAATATCAAACCTCAGCACTAAATCTTTTCCAAACCTCAGATCAATCTTCCCTCCTTTGACATCAATAACTGCACCAGAACTAGCCAAGAATGGCCTCCCTCAAATCAGGTGACTTGTTGAATCTTCATCCATTTTAAGGATTATGAAGTCTGTAGGCACTTACGTGGCCTATCCTCACTGGTAGATCTTCAAGCATGCCATAGGGTTTCCGGATTGTCTTATCAGCTAACCTCAGAGAAATCCTACTTGGTTTGAAGTCTTAAAATCCAAGCTTTGTTGCAATGTTCAAGGGCATTATGTTCACAGATGAGCCAAGATCACACAAGGAGTCTCTTAATACTGTTTCCTTTATGGAAAAAGGAATGGTAAAGGTCCCTGGATCTTCAAGCTTTTCTTGGACGATTACTTCCTTCTCAGTGATCCTCTTGCATTCATGATCCTTTGCAACTGACTCTTCCTCCTTCTGAGTCTCTTCCACTAAAGTTTTTCCAACAGAAGTTCCTGATGGATCCATTTCCTTGCCAGCATCATTCAAGGACCTCTTAGCTTCTTCCTCTTTCATCTGATCTCTCATAATATCTTCATAGATTGCTGTTATCTGTTTCTTGAGCCTTCCAGGATATGGACAAGATAGAAGCTCTTTCAGATTGGCAATCTTCTTATTTCTTGCAAGGATAGCTTCTACTCGACCTGCTACTCGAGCATAGTGGTCGAGCTGGTTTTCCGAGATGAGATTCTCAGCTATAACTCCTGGAGAAGGCTCTGCTTTGTGATTTTCCTGAACGAAATCCTCCCCATCTTGCACATCACTGTCCACAGTGTATGAGGCATGTCTTTTCTTGAGTGGGAGATGAGAATCTGGCCTTGAAGATACATCATAGACATTAGCTTGATCTTTTGGATTCTGAACTGACTTTCCAGGCAGTTGTCTTTGTGTTTTTGCAGAAGATTGTGCAGCCAATGTCTCTAGATACTTGAGTCTGGAGTTCATGGTTTTCACCTTGTTGTTCAGCTCATTGTAGGAGTTTTCAATGTGGTGCTTCAGTTCAGTAAGCCTCTTACTCTGCTCTATGGCTCCATTTGCTTGTCCCTGCATGATCTGTTGTAACATGGTCTTCATGTCTGGTTCAGGGAGAATGGGATTTTGCTGAGGGGCAAATCCTGGTGGTGGATTCATAGGAGGAGCTTGTTGCTGGAAACCAAGCTGTTGTTGCTTAGGAACAAACTGCTAGTTTTGATTGTATTGAACAAAAGGTTTGTTTTGAGCTTGTTACTGAGCAGGGTACACTTGATCATGTGGGTTTGCCACATTGGTATTCCTGTAAGAGAGGTTGGGGTTGACTTTGTAGTTGATGAATCCTCTGTTGTAGCCACCTTGATTCTGGATGTAGTTAATCTCTTCTAACTGATCAGTCTCCCCATCTTGAATCTGATACTGATCTTCTTCACTAACAAAGTGCACTGTCTTATGATTCACCAACAACAAACAATCAAGCTTTTCATTCAGTAGCTTGATTTCCTTCTTGTGTATATCATCACTGTCCACAGATCCTCTTGTAGTCCTATCATACTCCTCGGAATGGTTTCCATCAACTTGAGCTAAATTCTATATGAGCTACTTTCTACTCTCCACATCTCGATTCAAGAAGTTGCCATTGCTGGCTGTATCAAGAAGAGTCTTGATGAAGGGTAGTGAACCTCTGTATAGAGTACTGAAGAGTGATTCCTCGGTGAAACCATGATCAGGGCATTGTGAGATATATCCTTTGAACCTTTCCCATGCTTCTGAATGTCTCTCCATTCTTCTGAGTGTAGCTTGAGATTTCCTTCCTGACCCTAACTGTTCTTGCCTGAGAGAAGAACTTGTCTAGAAAAGACTTCTTGCATTCATCCCAAGTGGTGATGGATCCATTAGGCAGATTCTTTTCCCACTGGTAAGCCTTGTCTCCAAGTGAGAATGAAAACAATCTAAGCTTGAAAGCATCTTCACTCACTCCATTTATCTTTGTGAGGCTGCAAAGGCGATCAAACTGGTCTAAGTGTGCAAGATGGTTCTCCATTGGTAAGCCATGAAATTTGTTCTCTTGTACCATGTTGATGAGGCTTCCATGGATCTCAAAATTGTTGTTCTGAACTGGTGGTGGAATTATGCCTTCTCTCTGTGTAAGTACTCGATCAGTATGGTCAAGAAGGTAGGTCGAGTCGGGTACCCGATACAAACAGAGGGCAAAAAGCAAACCAAATCAGTAACCAATTAAAAGTAACTAAAGACCTTAAGTTTTAAAACAAAGAAATTGTGAATGGAACACAAATAAACCCAAATGGCAACAGCGCCAAATTGAAACACATATTTTCTCAGTGGTAAATATGCATGGGGGTTTTAGTTCCTCATTGTTGTTATTGAGAAAAGGCATTATGTGCAGAAGGCCGGGTACTATTCATCCCGAGTACTATTCATCCCGACACCCGAGATTACTATTCATCCTGTGAGTGTTCGTCTTCATGTTCCAGCAATGTCACTATTCATCCCGTAAACTGCGTTCCAAGAATGTCACTATTCATCCCGTAAACTGCGTTTCACTATTGCTACAGTTTTTTTATTTAGGGCTTCCTCCTTCCGCTATAAAAGGAGGAAACCTCTTTTTTCTTGTAACCTAACCTAATTTTCGTGCCTCTTATGGCTGAGAGAGAGCTGCCTCTAATTCTCTTGTTTTCATTGAATCTCTTCTCTAATTCTCTAGTTAATCCGCATAAATCTCATAAAATCTATATGGTATCAGAGCCTTGTTACTGATTCTTTGCTTCTATTCAATCATCTCTAGCTATTTTCTTAATCTCCATTCATGCCACAGCTCTCTCTTTATCTCTCACAGAAAGTTCTCAATCTCTGCTTGTGTTTGTTTCTCTTGTCTATGCTTGAAGATCTCAGCAGATTTTCGGAGGTACTGTAGCAACAGTGATACCAACAGAACTTGTAATTTCTCAGCAAAGGTGTAACCTTTCTCTGCTGTATTTAGTAAAATCATCTCTGTTCTACTTCACTTAAGACTCAGTTCATACGATTTCAGTCTTGTTGGTTGCTTGGGAAGTTAAGATCAATCTGGAAATTTGTGGGTTTGTTGGCTGTAAGAAACGCTGAAGCATGGATTCTTCAAAATCTGTTCCTATACCAGTTACTCTCAAAGGTGTGAACTACTTACTCTGGGCTAGAACCACCAAGACAAATCTGTGTGGTCGTGGTCTTTGGAATCACATTGAAACCCAAGATAAGAAAGTAATCACGGATGAAGATGGAAAAGAGATCAGTGGAGATCCAAGTTCTGAAGATGGCAAATGGTTTCAAGAAGATCAGGGGGTTCTTGGACTACTTCAAAACTCACTTGAAGCCGCAATACTTGAAGCTTATTCTTATTGTGAGACGGCAAAGGAGCTGTGGAACACACTAAAGAATGTCTATGGAAATGTCTCCAATCTTACTCGAGTGTTTGAAGTCAAGAAAGCTATAAACAATCTCAGCCAAGAAGATCTGGACTTCACAAAACACTTTGGAAAATTCAGATCCCTGTGGGCTGAACTCGAGATGCTAAGACCTTTCTCGGTGGATCCAAGTGCTCTCAAGGAAAGGGGTGAACAAGATAGGGTCTTTGGTCTGCTTCTCACATTGAACCCGGCTTACAATGATCTCATCAAGCACATCCTTAGAGCGGAGAAGTTACCTAGCTTAGATGAGGTGTGCTCTCAAATCCAACGTGAACAAGGCACAGTAGGTCTCTTCAGTGGCAAAGGGGAAATGGTCATGGCACACAAAGTTACTTTCAAGTCTG
This sequence comes from Cardamine flexuosa, assembly GCA_963555745.1. NCBI lineage: Eukaryota > Viridiplantae > Streptophyta > Magnoliopsida > Brassicales > Brassicaceae > Cardamine > Cardamine flexuosa. The sequence continues at coordinate 17,926,605 of OY743216.1, read as the reverse complement.
AAGATAGGAAGATTCTTGTGTGTGATCACTGCAAGAAGAGAGGCCATATCAAGGATAAATGTTGGATACTACATCCACATCTTAAGCCAGCAAAGTTCAAGGTTCAAGCGAACTACTCTCAAGAAGCCTCAACTGAGCAAGCTCAGGCCGGACCATCTAGACAAGGAGATGAACTGGCTATGGTTGCCTACTCCAATGATGTTGTTAGGAAGTCGGACCTTGAAGCTCTCATCAAGTCCATTGCTGCCCTTACCAATAAAGAATCCGGTATCACTCACTTTGCTTCTTTACCTAAATCACAAAATAAAACATTGATTATTGATTCTGGGGCTTCTCATCATATGATTAGTAACCCCAACCTCATTAATAATGTTAAACCTATTAATGGAAATGTGATAATTGCAAATGGTGATAGGATCCCCATAAGAGGAGTAGGTGATTTAAAACTTTGTGATAAGAACTCTAAAGCGTTCTTCATGCCCGAGTTCACCTCTAATCTTGTCTCAGTAAAAAGAGCTACAAATGATCTTAATTGCTATGCTATATTTGGTCCTAATAGCTTTCATTTTCAGGATATTGAGAGTGGAAAAGTTCTGGGAGAAGGGAACACTAACGGTGACTTATATGTTTTTGAGGATTTCCAGCAACAAAATCTACTTCTCTTTCTTGTCAATCTTGTTATGCTGTTAGCCCAAATAAACTGTGGCATGATAGACTTGGTCACCCTCATGCTAGGGCTTTAGAGATTATGTTACCCCATGTTGTCTTTAATCATATGAACTGTGAAGCATGTATTCTAGGAAAGCATTGTAAAACTGTTTTTCCTAAGTCTTCAACTTTCTATGAAAAATGTTTTGATCTTGTGCATTCAGATGTTTGGACTGCCCCATGTTTATCTAGAGACAATAATAAATACTATGTTACATTTATTGATGAGAAATCGAAATATACATGGGTCACACTGCTTGCATCTAAGGATAGAGTATATGATGCATTTGTTAATTTTCAATCATATGTTACTAACCAGTTTAATGCCAAGATCAAGGTATTCAGGTCTGATAATGGGGGGGGGAATACACTAGTCACAAGTTCAAAGATCACTTAGCAAGACATGGGATCATACACCAAACTAGCTGCCCGTATACACCTCAACAAAATGGTGTAGCTGAGAGGAAGAATCGACATCTTATGGAAGTTGCACGATCCATGATGTTTAACACCAATGTTCCAAGGAGATTCTGGAGTGATGCTGTCATGGCAGCTTGTTACCTAATAAATAGGACACCAACAAGGATCCTAACTGATTTAGCACCATTTGAGGTATTGAACCGAGTCAAACCTTCTATTGATCACTTACGAGTGTTTGGTTGCGTTTGTTTTGTACTGAGACCAGGTGAACTAAGGGACAAGCTTGAAGCTAAGAGCACAAAATGCATGTTCCTAGGCTACTCTACTACTCAAAAGGGCTACAAGTGCTATGACCTCTCAAAGAACAGAACAATTGTGTCAAGAGATGTCAAGTTCATTGAGCACCAAGGGTATTACGACAAGAAGGATTGGGGGAGTTTGAAAGATTTGACAAGATCACCATCAGATAGAGCCGCTAGTCTCCAACATCTCCTTAGTCATCTTGGGAATCCTCCTCCTCGGAGAGAAGAACAATCTGATAATGTCGAAACCAACCAACAAGGAGTGGAGACTACAGAAGATCAACCCAATACTGACCTTGGGAATACACAGGCTGCTCCAAACCCCATGGAAGAAACTGATACCACTGAGCACACTCAGCCGGAACCAAACCCACTTGACAGGGAACAAGACCAAGTTCAAGATGAGGATGGTATGACTGAAGATGTGGTTCAAGAGGATCACCATGATGAGGTTGGACATGAAGCAGAAACTCCTCCTCCTCCACCGCCACCTCCTCTTCGGAGAAGCACTAGACAGAGGTTTGGACCCGAACATTGGAAGGTCACTAGAGTCTATTTCAACAACCAAGCTGTGGCGCATCCTATACAAGCTGTGTGTTCGCTTGACCTGTTGCCAACTGCTCATCAAGCCTTCCTTGGGAACATTGATGCTCAATGGATTCCACAGAGTTATCAAGAAGCCAAAGAGAGTAAGGAATGGCTTGGAGCAGTAGATAATGAGGTTGGGGATATGGAAAGGAATCATACATGGGATGAAGCCGACCTACTATTGGGAAAGAAGGCTGTTAGTTCAAGGTGGCTTTTCACTATCAAGTATCTAAGCAATGGAGATATTGAGAGGTACAAAGCCAGACTTGTTGCAAGAGGATTCACACAGACTTATGGAGACGACTACACAGAAACGTTTGCTCCTGTCGCCAAGCTGCATACAGTTAGAGTTGTTCTCTCATTGGCTACAAATCTGGATTGGGAGTTATGGCAAATGGATGTGAAGAATGCGTTCTTGCAAGGAGAACTTGAAGAAGAAGTGTACATGACTCCACCACCAGGCCTTGAAGACTCCATTGCTCCAGGAAAAGTTCTGCGGCTTAGAAAAGCCATCTATGGACTAAAGCAATCTCCAAGAGCTTGGTACCACAAACTGAGCTGTACTCTCAAAGAGAAAGGGTTCAAGAGATCTGAAGCTGATCACACATTGTTCACAGTCCAAAGTCCACGAGGAATCGTTGTAGTATTGGTCTACGTGGATGACCTTATCATTTCCGGCAATTATAAGGAAGGTATTCTCGAAACTAAAACCTATCTTAAAACTGTGTTTGATATCAAAGATCTTGGAGAACTAAAATATTTCCTAGGGATCGAAGTATGTCGCTCTTCGGAGGGCTTATTTCTATCACAAAGGAAGTATACTCTTGACTTGCTGAATGAGACAGGTAAAATGGGAGCAAAGCCAGCCAAAACTCCTCTTGCAGATGGCTACAAGGTCAAGCGAAAAGGGGAGAAAAAGGGCAAGGAGCTCGAAGAAGAAGATTCATTAGACAAACCATATGCAGATCCTCTCCAATACCGAAGACTAGTGGGTAAGCTTATCTATCTGACTTTAACAAGACCTGACTTATGTTTTGCTGTGAATCAGGTGAGTCAATACATGCAAAAACCCACAGTCTACCATTGGAATATGGTGGAGAGGATACTCAGATATCTAAAAGGGAGTCCGGGACAAGGCATATGGATGGGAAAGAATGAGAATGCCGAGATTGTTGGTTATTGTGATGCAGACTACGCTGGTGACACGAATGATAGGAAGTCAACCACTGGATATTGCACATTCATTGGAGGGAATTTGGTGACATGGAAGTCTAAGAAGCAGAAGGTAGTGTCATGTTCAAGTGCTGAATCCGAGTATAGAGCCATGAGGAAGCTCACAGAAGAACTCATTTGGCTTAAGGCACTACTCAGAGATCTAGGCATTGAAACCACAAGACCCATCACTATGCATTGTGATAATCAAGCTGCTATACACATTGCCAGCAACTCTGTGTTTCACGAGAGGACCAAGCACATAGAAGTTGATTGCCACAAAGTTCGAGAGAAGATCAAAGAAGGAGTCACACTACTATGTTTTACAAGAAGTGAAGATCAACTAGCAGACATCTTCACCAAAGCTGCGAGTCTTAAGGTTTGCAAACACATCTACAGCAAACTGGGGCTTGTGGATCCAACACACCCTTGATCATATCCCCTACTCGTAGACGTTATGCTCTTTTCCTCATCACAGATTTTTTCCCAAGTGGTTTTTTCTATGATGAGGTTTTTACCGAGGTAATGCCTATGTAGGTCCAAGCTTAGTCTTTGTTCACCGACGGCTAAGCTTGAGGGGGAGTATTGAGAAAAGGCATTCTGTGCAGAAGGCCGGGTACTATTCATCCCGGGTACTATTCATCCCGACACCCGAGATTACTATTCATCCCGACACCCGAGATTACTATTCATCCTGTGAGTGTTCGTCTTCATGTTCCAGCAATGTCACTATTCATCCCGTAAACTGCGTTCCGAGAATGTCACTATTCATCCCGTAAACTGCGTTTCACTATTGCTACAGTTTTTTTATTTAGGGCTTCCTCCTTCCGCTATAAAAGGAGGAAACCTCTTTTTTCTTGTAACCTAACCTAATTTTCGTGCCTCTTATGGCTGAGAGAGAGCTGCCTCTAATTCTCTTGTTTTCATTGAATCTCTTCTCTAATTCTCTAGTTAATCCGCATAAATCTCATAAAATCTATAGTTGTTGTAATATATGAGGTGTCAATCCATAATGGGTTTAGTGCAAGCAATCATAATGTATCAATGCATAATAAGTTAAGCCAAATCAGAGATGATAGTTGGAACTAGCAACCTAATGATTGTAAATGCAAATACTTAATAATTAAAAGCAATGAACACTTGAGATGTCAATTCAAATGCACAAAGAGTAAAAAAACAAAGCAGGGAAACAAAAGTAGAAAGCCACTCGATCGATACGGTCGAGTGGTGTGGTCGAGTCGGATTATAAAGTCACAGAATCACAAAATGGAACTAGTAACTAAGCGTTTAATGCAATAATAAAGAGATAAGGATCATAGGGATGAATCAATTGACTAAGGGATCACTTTCATAACCTTGGTACTTAACAAACACAACCTATTTTAAGGCTAATCCTTTGATGATAGATATCTAAACCAATCAACCCACTATCGTGAGGAATGATCTCGAATCCATGGCTCAGCATACCTGATTCTACCAGAGTCAAGCCATTGGACAAGCATTAAAAACCAATTTACCTAAGCCAACATAATTTCCTAACAATAGCTTTGAATATCATGGATTCTAAACGCCATTGAAGCATACTCTCCACTAGCTAGTATAACTAAGTCTCTGGAAAAAGCTAATCAAACAACCTCAAAGCACTATTGTGAAGAGATAATCTAGGATCATATTCTAGTTGATCAGAACTGATAAGCATTAAGCATTCTTACCCGAATAGGATTTAAAGCAATTACGAACTTAAAAGATTAATCAAGATCCACCCTAATCTAATTCATCCTTAATAACACTTAAGTTAACTACTCACTAATCATAATCATAACTAAATTTACAAACCCAGAAAGTTCTAAATCTGACATATGAGATAGATCAGATTGAGATAAGAAGGTTTGCTGAAGAAAATAAATGCAAGTACTGATTTATTAAAAATATAAGGTTTACAAAGATATAAAATGAAGAACAAGAGATAGAGTAATTAGGAGGCAGAGAAAGATAATATTTCAGGTTTAAAAACGAGCACACCTTTTATTAGAGTTAGTACATGTGCTTTTATACTAAAGATAAGGTTAAGGATAAGACAAAATAGATATCCTACTAATCCGAAAATACCACTCGACCATAGTGATCGAGTGGCAGGTCAAGTAGCTTCCATCTTCCTTCAATCTCCTTCTTGGGCTGATCCAAAACTCCTATCCAGCTCCTCAATGCTCCAAAGCTTCCTGAGCATCCATTTTTACCTGTAAACAAGCCACAATATGCAATATATATGCAATGCTCATGCAAAGGACCCTAAAACTAAAAAGGAATTGAAATATGCATATAATGATATAAACAGGGAATAAATATGCAATAATATGATGATAAATGTATGCTTAAAACAGGTAAAATTTAGTGTTATCAAGACTAGACATCGTAACTTACTTTGGTTTTATCAAGTTAGGTTGAATGAAAAGTCAAGCCCTCAAACACCAATTTCGTCCATGAGGTAAAAGGATCTGACAGAAATTAGCTCAGACTATAGCGGGCATCTGTTGTAAGTATGGGAGTCTCAAGTTAACCGGTCAGACTTACGGTTTTTCTATTAGTTGAATCTGAACTAAGCTCTGCAACAATGGTCACCAGAAGACATAGCAAACAACAATAGAGCAAGAGATAACTCATAGTTCCTGGACAAGTTTTGACTCAATAAACAAAGGTTTTGAAAAACAAAAATTTTGGGACTGACTCTCAAAAGAATAAATATAGTTAGCAACTACCTCCCCCTGACTTAAACTACAATGTCCCCAGTGTAAATAAGCCTAAGGAAAGTGATAAAAAGAAATAAAATTGAATAGAGATTGAACTGTTATGTTTTGAAAAACATGACCTTAGATGGTGTGTGCGTGTCAACCGACACACACCCTGCGTGTCGATCGACATGAGCAGGTATATGAAGTTCCAAAATTCTGACACCATTCAACTCATTTTCTGTCAAATGACAAGATAATATATAACATAAAAGGTTCAACAATATCCAATAAAAGTTAGAAACAAAAACTGAAGCAAAAACAAAAGCAAATAGCAAAAATAAAAATGTCTTAAAGGAAGAAGAAAAACTAGGAACCAAATGTCTGAAAAGTGATTAAACAAAGTCACCATCAGAATCTGAGAAGTCTGAGGGTCAATGAAAGGGCTGCGGGGTCGCTGACGTTGGGAAGACGGTCTAGCACAAACAACACTCGAAGCAACAAGCTGCCACATACTCCTCATGGTACTTACCATGTACCTCCGAAATATAGGACCATCATCCTCGAAAATGAGATCCTGGGTAGAATTATCCTGAGATGGCGGCATAGTATCATCCTCCGTAGGCAAAGGCGCAGCACAAGATGAAGCTCCACATCGAAGCTTGCGGCTTGAACTCTCAATCAAAAGAGAATCATCTGGCGTGAGGAACAGCTTGGTGTGATCCTTCTTGATCCGAAAATCCATGTTGGGCAGCTTCACAGTCTTCACAGAACCATCTTCATCAGTAAATACCCACATGTTGTTGGGCTTCATCGAAGTCACATGCTTGAGATAATCAAGGTCAATGGAGATGTAATCAAACTTCCTCGAGGCATTGGACAAAACATTACCAAAGTAGCTGAAAATCAGAGTCAAAAGGTTCCCAACATGCTCAAACTGCTTCTTACCAAAGGCCTTGGTATTCAAAGAAACCAAATGATGAGCCTTGGTAGGGTCGGACCAGCACAAGATAGTGCTAGCAATGAGGCACAAGGCGTACCTAATAGCGGGGTGACGGACATTCGTCTGCTTCGAAGAACCGGTATAATACTCGCCATTCTGGATATGGGACCACAAAGTCTTGATATCTGCCTACTCGGTATCCTGAGTAGCCTCTCTCCTAAAGCCATACAAGTCACAAAGATCTATGAGAGTGATCATGTATCTCACACCCTCACACATGAAGGTAAGAACTCCCTGCTGTGCCACCTTGGCACTCTCATCAGCATAATAAACCCTGAGGAAGCGAGAAACTAGCATGCTAAGTCGGGGTAGAGAGTGTGTGACATATAGCCCATGTTGCCTAAACCAATCGCGGAAGTGATATCACCCACGTCATCATCAATGTCCAGGGCTAACATTGTCTCCATGTCCTTCAATCGAGTAGTCCTCATATCAACTCTGTGCCATGCATTATAGAACAATGTATCATATTCATCCCAATTCTCTGAAATCGGCCTCTGAGTACACTCAGCCTTAGCAGTCTCGGTCTTTGGATCACTGTCCGAATCACACTTCATCCGAATCAGCTGACACTCAATCTTAGGCCAAGGAGCGCGGCAAAGTCAGTTCATTTACTTTTAATATAATCAATTTTTTTTTAATAGTTCATACAATAAGTTATTTTATAGATATTTTATATCCTCATTTTATAAAACAAATGTTAACAATACAACTAATAACTTTTATCATTAATTGTATTGTTTTCTAAATACTATATTCTCATTAGACTCGTTAAAACTTATTAAGAACAGTCTCTAGATATCGTTTTTTGTAAATAAATTATGATACTCAAAAAGCTATTTAGTTTCACATTTCTTAAATAAAAAGGAAACATAATTTAAATATAAGGAAATACTATACAAAATATAAAATTGTTTGGATACACAAAAAAAGTTACATATGATTAATATAAAAAAAGCAAAGTAAACACAAACTGGATTTTAAAAAATTCGAAGATAATTGAGCAATTTGAAAAGTTGATTATCCCAAATACAAACTGGGCATGCTTCTTCAATTGCTAAATCTCTTTCTGCATGATTTCGATCCCAAGCAAAATTGGGAGACCGAGTTCGACCATCCCAGTTGCACAATCTCTTCGTATATGTGCTCTTTAGCATTTTTCCTCTTTCTCTCCCCCACCAACCCCAAGCATTTTGGACCTTACGATGAAGAATCTCCAATTTTCTTCAAAGTTTCGAAAGAAAAAGCATTTCTCCTCCAAGCAAAAGAGACAACAAATCCAACCCTTCATCATAATTCTTACCTCCAAGACATAGAAGAATCAACCCTAGGACGAATCTAGCTTGTTCGTTCTTGCTTTCAGCCGCTTCTCTCATTTGATCAAGTCCCTTTTTGTTGTTGTTTCTCTTGGATAGCTGAATGAAAGTAGTTTATGACCCCTTTCCTGTAGATAGCCTCTGGATTGCAATCTTTTAGACATAATTTCATGAACTTGAAGAAACGTTTTGCATACACTTCATGAAAGTTGATAACACCATATTTAGCAAGTTTTTACTACCCATTTATCATGTCTTAGTATAGATTTTATCCATTGTTCATACTATTTTATTTCCTTCATATAGGCATTCCATGCATTTTGCATATTTGGGGTCTTATCAGGTGCTTCTGGAGCTATTGGAGCATACTTGGATTTTGGGCTCATGAAGTGAAGCTGTATTGACAGAGTGAGGATGTGCAGTGAAGTTGTACGGACAAAGTGATGATGTGCAGTGAAGCCCTATGGACTCGAGTGAAGATTGCAGAGAAGACAGAAGGCCCACTCGACCTCACTACTCGATTGCCTACTCGAGTGAGCACTCATCACATGCTCACTCGATATCTCCCCACAGGCTTACTCGACCACTCACCACAGGCCCACTCGACCTCACCACCACAGGCCCACTCGACCAGGAACTCGAGTGAGCACTCATCACCAGCCACTCTACCAGGCCCACTAGACCAGGCAGTCGAGTGACTTCAGAGCATCAGAAGTTTGGCAACATTTGAAGACCTTCCCTTGGACCAAATTTGGATTTCTTTATACCATTGGAAAGCTAGAAGATTCAAGAGTGGAAATTCACATTGAACATTGGAAAGCTAGAAGATTCAAGAGTGGAAATTCACATTGAACATTGGAAAGCTAGAAGATTCACATGGAACAAGAATCAAAGCAATATATTCAGCCATTTGGAAGATGCATCCCAAAGAGTGAAGACATATCGAACTAGAGCCTGAACTGCATCAGAGACCACTTGAGTGGCCTAATCGACCAACCCAATTGTGTGGGTGGTCGAGTCAGCCTATCTACTAAGCCACTCGACCAGGCCACTCGAGTGGGTGGTCGAGTCAGCCACATCACCCACTCGACAGGTTTACTCGAGAGACTGGTCGAGTGGCACTTTTCCTCCTTTTCCCTTAAAACTTGGAATTTGTATTATTTCTCTTTTGTCACCTACTATAAAAGCTCCTGATTAACCTAACGTCAAGGGTGGCCGATTTTATTAGCTTAACATAGTTTAGCTTAGTTTCTCTCTCTAGTTCTTCATCTTGTTGTTCATATTCCAGAACTTTGTAACTTGCATAACTTTTTATAAGATCAGTATTTGCCTTAGCTTTCTTCTACAAACTTGCTAATCGGTTCATCATCTATCTCATATGTCAAGCTTAGGCTTTTCTGAGTTTTGGATCCAAGTGATGATTTTGGTGAATGAGAAGTTTCGCTTAAGGGTTTTTAGGGGTAGATTAGGCTAGCTTCACTTTGTTAGATTGATTAATCATCACTAGGTTTTGATTCCCTCTTGGGTGAGTGCTTTTAATGTTTGTTCTTCCCTGATAAAGGAGAACATGATTTTAGATGGTCTCATGAGCACGACACATGCCTTGAGCCATTAGATAGACCTTTTCCAGGGATTAGAGTACAATAGCGTGAGGGTGGATGCATCAGTCGTTTATTTATGTCATGACTTCACCTACTCACTTGTTATGAACTCTTCTCGACTTGAACGGACTGACCCTTACAGCCTGATCCGATCAACTCACATTATGCTGACATGGTTGGATCTTGAGGCTCTCTACCACGACCCATGAATTGAGCTCGATATGAAGTCTGTTGTCTAGGGTTGTCATGTGATGTAATTTCTAGTTGATAGCCATAGTAGAATAGAGTGTTTGCAAACCTATGATTCCATCCCTGAAGTCCTTATGTTTTTTCCATAGTTCACATCTTCGTAGTAACTGTTCAATTTAATGTTTCTCAACTTTACTGTAGCACTCGACCACCCTACTCGACTGCTTAGGTTGAGTGGTTAGTTTAGCAAAGTTTTCTTGTGTTTGTGATGAGTTACTAAAGTGTGACAGACTTTGGTAGCTCTAGGTTCATTTAAGGTTTGGTCATAGTTTCATTTAGGCTGTTAGGTAAAACCAACCCTTTTATATTTGGCTTGAATTGTTTGTTATTGATCACATCCTTTTTGCATAACTCTATTTACCCATTGGTTCGATATTTTATATACGTACAATTGATTGAAAACATGTGTTTTATCTTTCTGTGCTTAGTTTGATTGCTTTGCTGTCTTTCTCTGCATATTTGATAACACTTTATTTAGCATGTTTTTAGAGTCTTTTTATCATGCCTTCGTCTAGTTTTAAGCCATTGTTCATATCATTTCTTGCATTTATCTCTCATATAGAGAATTTAGTGTTTTTGCATAGGCATTGCATGCATTTTGCATATTTGGGGTCTTATCATGTACTTATGGAGCATATGGAGCATACTTAGATTTTGGCTCATGGAGTGAAGATGTGCAATCAAGCCCTATGGAGTCGAGTAACCACTCTTGACCAGGCACTCGAGTGAGCACTCTCGACCAGGAATTCGAGTGAGCACTCTAGACAGGCCACTCGACCCTCAATCGACCTGCCTACTCAAGTAAGCACTCACCGCACCCCCACTTGACCAGCCACTCGAGTGCCCACTTGAGTGACTTTGGAGCATCAGAAGTTGGGCAACATTTTAAGACCTTTCCGTTGACCAAATTTGGATTTCTGTATACCACTGGAAAGCTAGAAGAGTCAAAATTAACATAGGACAAGAATCAAAGCAGTCCAGTCTGCCATTTGGAAGATACATCCCGAAGAGTGAAGACATGTCGAACTAGAGCCTGCACGGCACCAGAGACACTTTGAGTGGCCTCATCGACCTACCCACTGGAGTGGGTAGTCTAGTCAGCCTCTCTACTCAGCTACTCAACCAGCCTACTCGAGTGGGTGTTCGAGTCAGCCACAGCACCCACTCGACTGGTCCACTCGACTGACTGGTTGAGTGTTACGTTTACTCTTTTTCCATTAAAACTTGGAATTTGTATTTTTTTCTCTTTTGTCACCTACTATAAAAGCTCCTGATTAACCTTATGTCGGGGGTGGCCGATTTTATTACTTTAACCTAGTTTAGCTTAGTTTCTCTCTCTAGTTCTTCATCTTGTTCTTCATTTTCCAGAATATTGTAACTTGCATAACTTTTTATAAAATCAGTATTTGCTTTAGCCTTCTTCTACACTCTTGCTCATCGGATCATACGCTATCACATATGTCTCTTTTAGAGATTTCTGGGTTTCGGACCCAAGTGATGAATCTGGTGAGTGAGTAGTAAAATTGGGATTTTTGGGGATGGATTAGGGTAGCTTCACTATGTTTTGTTATTGCTTAGATAGTTTGATCATCACTCAGTCTCGACTCCCTCTTGGGTGAGTGATTTTAATGCTTGTTTTCCCCTGATCAAGGAGAACATGATTTTAGATGGTCTCATCAGCACTAACCAAGCCTTGAGCCATTAGACAGATTTTTTCCAGGGTTTAGAGTACAATAGCGTGATGGTGGATGCATGTGCATTGATTTATGTCACGAATCCACCTATTCACTTGTTATGAACTCTTCTCGACTTGAATAGGCTGATTTTTCATGTCTGATCCGACTTCTCACACAATGCTGACTGGGTTGGGTCTTGTGGCTCTTTACCACGAACCATGGATTGAGCTGGTTATAAAGTCTCTTTTCTAGGGTAGTCCTGTGATGAAATTGCTAGTTGTTAGCTGCAATAGAACATAGTTTTTGTGATCCTGTGATTTCCATCCCTAGAGTCCCTGTTAGTTTAGCATAGTTTTCTTGTGTTTTTGATGACTTACTAAAGTGTGACAGACTTTGGTAGCTCTAGGGTCACTTAAGGTTTGGTTATAGTTTCATTTAGGCTGTTAGATAAAACCAACCCTTTTATATTTGGCTTGAAATGTTTGATATTAATCACATCTTTTTTGCATAACTCTAGTCACCCATTGGTTCGATATTTTCTATACTTACAGTTGATTGAAAAACTTGTGTTTTGTCTCTCTGTGCCTAAGCTGATAGTTTTTAGTGTCTTTCTCTGTATATTAGGCAAAAATACTAGTTTCAATTTGGGGTCGTTGCAATTTGGGTGATTTTAGAGTTACAATTAGGATTTCACTACTTACAAGATCAAGTTCTTTCACTTCACTGTCTTGGTATTGACTGTGGAAATTTTTTTGTTTTTCTCAGGTACTGTTCACTCGACCCTATAGCTCAAGTCACCAGGTCGAGTCCACCAGATAGTCATTGTCACGAGCAATAGGAGCAAACGAGACTCCAAATCACTATCCACACAGGCGTGGAATAGTTGCACCAGCTGCAGGTGATGATTTTGAGATACAGAGTGGCATCATTTCTATGGTCACAACCAACAAGTTCCATGGTTGGCAAACAAAAGATCCCTTAGAACACCTTGATTGGTTTGAAAGCATTTGTAGCCTCTCCAAGATACAAGGCATCACTGAAGATGGATACAAGTTGAGACTGTTTTCATTCTCTTTAGAAGACAAAGCCACCCTCTGGGAAAACAATCTTCAGCCAGGCTCCATTACAACCTGGGCTTCATGTAAAAGTCATTCCTTACCAAATTCTTTTCTGCCCAAAGAACAGCAATGTTCAGATATGAAATTTTAACTTTTCACCAGAAGCAAGGTGAGACACTATCCGCTACTTGGGTGAAACTTGGATTTTGCCTACCCTAAGCAAAGAAAGACAGCAATGCAATCAACCTAAGCCTAGAGAGACAAAATACAAAGTTTATCAATTGTAGTATAGTGGTAAGAGTTGAGTATTTGAGAATAACAATGTCGAACCAATCAAGAGTGGTCTATAGCAATTAGTTGATAAATAAGGCTAGCTATTCAGTAATTATCAAAAGGGTGTGGTACTAGCAGTGTAAATAAGAAATTTACTAAAAACCCTAATTGATACTAGAGGTACCAAAGTCTGTCACACTTTAGCACATCATGGAACTAAGCAGGAAAAATCACAGTACTAGGACTACTCGACAACACTGATCTAGTGGTGAGGTCGAGTGCTACAGTAAAAACAGAGAAAAGCTACAGTACATGATTACTAAGCAAGCTGTAAACTATGGGGAAAAACAAGGACTCTAGGGATGGAAATCACGGGATCGCAAACACTCTGTTCCATTGCAGCTGTCAACTAGCAATTTCATCACAGGACTACCCTAGACAACAGACTTCATAACCAGCTCAATCCATGGTTCGTGGTAGAGAGCCCTAACCCAGTTAGCATAGTGTGAGGAGTCGGATCAGGCATCAAGAATCAGCCTATTAAAGTCGAAAAGAGTTCATAACAAGTGAATAGGTGGAGTCGTGACATAAATCAATGTCTGATGCATCCACCCTCACGCTATTATACTCTAAACCCCGGAAAAAGTCTATCCAATGGCTCAAGGCATGGTTCGTGCTCATGAGACCATCTAGGACCATGTTCTCCTTGATCAGGGGAGAACAAGCATTTAAAGCACTCACCCAAGAGGGAGTCAAAACTGAGTGATGATCAAACGATCTAAGCAAAACAAAACAGAGAGAAACTACCTTAATCCATCTCCAAAAATCCCAAATTCACTACTCACACACTATGATCATGGCTGGGGTCCGAAACCCAGAAAAGCTTAAGCTTTTCATATGTTATAGTCTTTGATCTAGTGAGCAAGGTTGGAGAAAAAAGCTAAGGCAAATACTGATTTTATAAAAAGTTATCCAAGCTACAAAGTTGCTGAAAATGGAAAACTATATAAGTACAGCAAAAACAAGAGAGAGAAAACAAACGAGAGCAAAACCTAATAGTTACTAAGCCAGAGCGGCGCTATTCGATTCTTATAATTAGGTTTAATCAGGCGCTTTTATAAATAGTCTCAAGCGCTTATTACATTTTGCGAGTTTTTAGGAGAAAAAGTCGGAGAGTGCCCACTCGACCCATCAGTCGAGTGGTGAGGTCAAGTGGTCTCTCGAGTAGGTGTAGTGCTGAAGTCCAGTAAGCCTGTGATGCTGAGGTCGAGAGTGCCTGTCTAAGAGTGCTTCACTCGAGTGGTCTGGTCGAGTGAGCCTGTCTGAGAGTGCTTCACTCGAGTGGTCTGGTCAAGTGAGCCTGTCTGAGAGTGCTTCACTCGAGTGGTCTGGTCAAGTGAGCCTGTCTGAGAGTGCTTCACTCGAGTGGTCTGGTGGAGTGAGCCTGTCTGAGAGTGCTTCACTCGAGTGGTCTGGTCGAGCGTGCCTATCTGAGAGTGCTTCACTCGAGTGGTCTGGTCGAGTGAGCCATCCGTCTTGTCTCCAATCCTCACTCGACTTCATAAGGTTTGACCGCACATCTTCGCTTCATGAGCCAAAATCCAAGTATGCTCCATATGCTCCATAAGTACCTGGTAAGACCCCAAATATGCAAAATGCATGCAATGCCTATACAGAAATATGAAACATCCTATATGAAGCATAAATGTACAAAATGGTATAAACAGTGGATGAAATCTACTCTAAGGCATGATAAAAAGGTGGTAAAAACGTGTATAAAAGTGGTGTTATCATTGGGAGAGACTCAACAGCTACACTATGAAGTGTCTTTACCATGATTTCTCCAAAGAATCCTTGCTTTGCACCATACTATACAGAGGTGTCCTGCCTATGATCAAGATGTGTCTTGATTCTGCTAGTGAAGGAAATTTTCTGAACACTAATGTGGAAGATGGATGGGAATTGGTGGAAAACTTAGCTAGGCCAAACAGCATTTCCAATGAGGAACATGAAAGGAGTATTAGGGATGCTAGTACGTCTGATGAGAGCACCAGAGCAGAAATGAAAAGTCTTAATGAGAAATTTGAATGATCTTGCTCCAAACTCAGAAACCTCAAGAACAAGCTGCACCTGATCTTGACATCAAGTTGATGTTACAGCAACTCATTCGTAGTCAGGAACAAACTGGTATTAACTTTCAAACCTATGCTCTGGACGTCAAAGATCAATTTCTTGATGTCAAACAGCAGGTCAAAACCCTCTCCTCAAAAGTTCATTACTTGGAGAACAGTAAGATCAATCATACACAACCATCAACAGAGAAAGCTCATGCTATCACACTGGGGAGTGGTAAGCAGTTACCACCAGCAGAACAGTCAATGTGAACAAGAGTCCAATCTATTGAGACATGCCATGTAAGTCCTCTTCCAATTCATCAACAACAGATGCATGCCACTGCCTATGCTATCTCAGTGAGGAATGATCAAGAGTCAACATCCAGAAAAGAAAATGCAACATTCACTCTGGACAGTGATATAGAAGGTGTGGAGGTAGTCTTTCAATCTTTTGCTGAAACTGTTGCAAGTACTGTAGCAATCGAACAGCTCACTCGAGTGAGTGGTCGAGTCAAGTCACCTACTGAGAAGGAAAAACAAATTTCTGACATACATGCAATGGTCACATGTCCTTTCCAAGTAAGACTTCAGAAATAGATAGAGAAAAGACTTGAAGCTGTTATGGAAGATGAGCTATTGGATAAGAGAGAGCTAGCTGCAAAGAGCCATGAATGCAAAGCTATAACTGAAAAAGAGGTTATAGTGCAAGAGAAGCTTGAAGACAATAGATAATTATACTGAACCAAATAGTCTTCATAAACTCTTTATATGATCTTGGAGCTCCTATGATAATTTTGCCTCTGTTTGTATCAAAGAAGTTGGGCTATGATGACTACAAACCAAGTAAGCTTTCTTTGATGTTAGCTGATAAGACTATGAGATGTCCTTATGGTCTCTTGGAGAATCTCCCTATCAGAATTAGGCATGTTGAGGTGCCATCTGACTTCTTGGTGTTGAAAATGGATGACGATCCAGTAGCTCCTCTAATTCTGGGAAAGCCCTTCTTAGCATCTGGTGGTGCTGTTATTGATACAAAGAATGAGAAGATAGATTTCCATCTGGGAAGTGATATAGTGCTTAAGTTTGATATTGATAGTGCTGCCAAAAAGCAAACCATTGATGGACAGCTTTTCTCTCTTAAAGTAATGGACCATCTCTTTGATGCACCATTCAAGGAGCCTCCTAAGAAGGATCACATTCAAATTTCTTTAACTAAAGAAGAGGAAGTTGGAGATCCCAACAGTAAGATTTTGAGCCCTGAAGAGGTTTTAGACCAAGATAAAGTAGGTATCAGACCAGAAGTCGCTGAAGATGCAGTTCGGTCACAAACAGAGGACATTACAGTGAATGAAGAAGGTTCAGAAGTCACTCGACCACCTGACTCGACCCCATGGTCGAGTCAAACCCCATGTGCCCAAAAACGCCTAGTTTGATGTCTAAACTCAACATTTCCATCAACACAGTCAAAACTGCACCATATGACTGTTTGAGCAGGACTATCAAGGCATCAAAACAGGCTGAGAATGAGCTTACAAGGCAACTGGAAGAGATGAAGCTTCAGATAATAGAGCTCAAGTGTAATGGCAATAGTTTCTCTCCCGAGAAAGTCACCAAAGACCTAAGTGTACCAGGGAAGAGTAGACCTAAGTGTACAGTACACGATTACTAAGCAAGCTGTAAACTATGGGGAAAAACAGGGACTCTAGGGATGGAAATCACGGGATCGCAAACACTCTGTTCCATTGCAGCTGTCAACTAGCAATTTCATCACAGGACTACCCTAGACAACAGACTTCATAACCAGCTCAATCCATGGTTCGTGGTAGAGAGCCCTAACCCAGTTAGCATAGTGTGAGGAGTCGGATCAGGCATGAAGAATCAGCCTATTAAAGTCGAAAAGAGTTCATAACAAGTGAATAGGTGGAGTCGTGACATAAATCAATGTCTGATGCATCCACCCTCACGCTATTATACTCTAAACCCCGGAAAAAGTCTATCTAATGGCTCAAGGCATGGTTCGTGCTCATGAGACCATCTAGGACCATGTTCTCCTTGATCAGGGGAGAACAAGCATTTAAAGCACTCACCCAAGAGGGAGTCAAAACTGAGTGATGATCAAACGATCTAAGCAAAACAAAACAGAGAGAAACTACCTTAATCCATCTCCAAAAATCCCAAATTCACTACTCACACACTATGATCATGGCTGGGGTCCGAAACCCAGAAAAGCTTAAGCTTTTCATATGTTATAGTCTTTGATCTAGTGAGCAAGGTTGGAGAAAAAAGCTAAGGCAAATACTGATTTTATAAAAAGTTATCCAAGCTACAAAGTTGCTGAAAATGGAAAACTATATAAGTACAGCAAGAACAAGAGAGAGAAAACAAACGAGAGCAAAACCTAATAGTTACTAAGCCAGAGCGGCGCTATTCGATTCTTATAATTAGGTTTAATCAGGCGCTTTTATAAATAGTCTCAAGCGCTTATTACATTTTGCGAGTTTTTAGGAGAAAAAGTCGCAGAGTGCCCACTCGACCCATCAGTCGAGTGGTGAGGTCAAGTGGTCTCTCGAGTAGGTGTAGTGCTGAAGTCCAGTAAGCCTGTGATGCTGAGGTCGAGAGTGCCTGTCTAAGAGTGCTTCACTCGAGTGGTCTGGTCGAGTGAGCCTGTCTGAGAGTGCTTCACTCGAGTGGTCTGGTCAAGTGAGCCTGTCTGAGAATGCTTCACTCGAGTGGTCTGGTGGAGTGAGCCTGTCTGAGAGTGCTTCACTCGAGTGGTCTGGTCGAGCGTGCCTATCTGAGAGTGCTTCACTCGAGTGGTCTGGTCGAGCGTGCCTATCTGAGAGTGCTTCACTCGAGTGGTCTGGTCGAGTGAGCCATCCGTCTTCTCTCCAATCCTCACTCGACTTCATAAGGTTTGACCGCACATCTTCGTTTCATGAGCCAAAATCCAAGTATGCTCCATATGCTCCATAAGTACCTGGTAAGACCCCAAATATGCAAAATGCATGCAATGCCTATACAGAAATATGAAACATCCTATATGAAGCATAAATGTACAAAATGGTATAAACAGTGGATGAAATCTACTCTAAGGCATGATAAAAAGGTGGTAAAAACGTGTATAAAAGTGGTGTTATCATTGGGAGAGACTTAACAGCTACACTATGAAGTGTCTTTACCATGATTTCTCCAAAGAATCCTTGCTTTGCACCATACTATACAGAGGTGTCCTGCCTATGATCAAGATGTGTCTTGATTCTGCTAGTGAAGGAAATTTTCTGAACACTAATGTGGAAGATGGATGGGAATTGGTGGAAAACTTAGCTAGGCCAAACAGCATTTCCAATGAGGAACATGAAAGGAGTATTAGGGATGCTAGTACGTCTGATGAGAGCACCAGAGCAGAAATGAAAAGTCTTAATGAGAAATTTGAATGATCTTGCTCCAAACTCAGAAACCTCAAGAACAAGCTGCACCTGATCTTGACATCAAGTTGATGTTACAGCAACTCATTCGTAGTCAGGAACAAACTGGTATTAACTTTCAAACCTATGCTCTGGACGTCAAAGATCAATTTCTTGATGTCAAACAGCAGGTCAAAACCCTCTCCTCAAAAGTTCATTACTTGGAGAACAGTAAGATCAATCATACACAACCATCAACAGAGAAAGCTCATGCTATCACACTGGGGAGTGGTAAGCAGTTACCACCAGCAGAACAGTCAATGTGAACAAGAGTCCAATCTATTGAGACATGCCATGTAAGTCCTCTTCCAATTCATCAACAACAGATGCATGCCACTGCCTATGCTATCTCAGTGAGGAATGATCAAGAGTCAACATCCAGAAAAGAAAATGCAACATTCACTCTGGACAGTGATATAGAAGGTGTGGAGGTAGTCTTTCAATCTTTTGCTGAAACTGTTGCAAGTACTGTAGCAATCGAACAGCTCACTCGAGTGAGTGGTCGAGTCAAGTCACCTACTGAGAAGGAAAAACAAATTTCTGACATACATGCAATGGTCACATGTCCTTTCCAAGTAAGACTTCAGAAATAGATAGAGAAAAGACTTGAAGCTGTTATGGAAGATGAGCTATTGGATAAGAGAGAGCTAGCTGCAAAGAGCCATGAATGCAAAGCTATAACTGAAAAAGAGGTTATAGTGCAAGAGAAGCTTGAAGACAATAGATAATTATACTGAACCAAATAGTCTTCATAAACTCTTTATATGATCTTGGAGCTCCTATGATAATTTTGCCTCTGTTTGTATCAAAGAAGTTGGGCTATGATGACTACAAACCAAGTAAGCTTTCTTTGATGTTAGCTGATAAGACTATGAGATGTCCTTATGGTCTCTTGGAGAATCTCCCTATCAGAATTAGGCATGTTGAGGTGCCATCTGACTTCTTGGTGTTGAAAATGGATGACGATCCAGTAGCTCCTCTAATTCTGGGAAAGCCCTTCTTAGCATCTGGTGGTGCTGTTATTGATACAAAGAATGAGAAGATAGATTTCCATCTGGGAAGTGATATAGTGCTTAAGTTTGATATTGATAGTGCTGCCAAAAAGCAAACCATTGATGGACAGCTTTTCTCTCTTAAAGTAATGGACCATCTCTTTGATGCACCATTCAAGGAGCCTCCTAAGAAGGATCACATTCAAATTTCTTTAACTAAAGAAGAGGAAGTTGGAGATCCCAACAGTAAGATTTTGAGCCCTGAAGAGGTTTTAGACCAAGATAAAGTAGGTATCAGACCAGAAGTCGCTGAAGATGCAGTTCGGTCACAAACAGAGGACATTACAGTGAATGAAGAAGGTTCAGAAGTCACTCGACCACCTGACTCGACCCCATGGTCGAGTCAAACCCCATGTGCCCAAAAACGCCTAGTTTGATGTCTAAACTCAACATTTCCATCAACACAGTCAAAACTGCACCATATGACTGTTTGAGCAGGACTATCAAGGCATCAAAACAGGCTGAGAATGAGCTTACAAGGCAACTGGAAGAGATGAAGCTTCAGATAATAGAGCTCAAGTGTAATGGCAATAGTTTCTCTCCCGAGAAAGTCACCAAAGACCTAAGTGTACCAGGGAAGAGTAGACCTAAGTGTACAGTACACGATTACTAAGCAAGCTGTAAACTATGGGGAAAAACAGGGACTCTAGGGATGGAAATCACGGGATCGCAAACACTCTGTTCCATTGCAGCTGTCAACTAGCAATTTCATCACAGGACTACCCTAGACAACAGACTTCATAACCAGCTCAATCCATGGTTCGTGGTAGAGAGCCCTAACCCAGTTAGCATAGTGTGAGGAGTCGGATCAGGCATGAAGAATCAGCCTATTAAAGTCGAAAAGAGTTCATAACAAGTGAATAGGTGGAGTCGTGACATAAATCAATGTCTGATGCATCCACCCTCACGCTATTATACTCTAAACCCCGGAAAAAGTCTATCTAATGGCTCAAGGCATGGTTCGTGCTCATGAGACCATCTAGGACCATGTTCTCCTTGATCAGGGGAGAACAAGCATTTAAAGCACTCACCCAAGAGGGAGTCAAAACTGAGTGATGATCAAACGATCTAAGCAAAACAAAACAGAGAGAAACTACCTTAATCCATCTCCAAAAATCCCAAATTCACTACTCACACACTATGATCATGGCTGGGGTCCGAAACCCAGAAAAGCTTAAGCTTTTCATATGTTATAGTCTTTGATCTAGTGAGCAAGGTTGGAGAAAAAAGCTAAGGCAAATACTGATTTTATAAAAAGTTATCCAAGCTACAAAGTTGCTGAAAATGGAAAACTATATAAGTACAGCAAGAACAAGAGAGAGAAAACAAACGAGAGCAAAACCTAATAGTTACTAAGCCAGAGCGGCGCTATTCGATTCTTATAATTAGGTTTAATCAGGCGCTTTTATAAATAGTCTCAAGCGCTTATTACATTTTGCGAGTTTTTAGGAGAAAAAGTCGCAGAGTGCCCACTCGACCCATCAGTCGAGTGGTGAGGTCAAGTGGTCTCTCGAGTAGGTGTAGTGCTGAAGTCCAGTAAGCCTGTGATGCTGAGGTCGAGAGTGCCTGTCTAAGAGTGCTTCACTCGAGTGGTCTGGTCGAGTGAGCCTGTCTGAGAGTGCTTCACTCGAGTGGTCTGGTCAAGTGAGCCTGTCTGAGAATGCTTCACTCGAGTGGTCTGGTGGAGTGAGCCTGTCTGAGAGTGCTTCACTCGAGTGGTCTGGTCGAGCGTGCCTATCTGAGAGTGCTTCACTCGAGTGGTCTGGTCGAGCGTGCCTATCTGAGAGTGCTTCACTCGAGTGGTCTGGTCGAGTGAGCCATCCGTCTTCTCTCCAATCCTCACTCGACTTCATAAGGTTTGACCGCACATCTTCGTTTCATGAGCCAAAATCCAAGTATGCTCCATATGCTCCATAAGTACCTGGTAAGACCCCAAATATGCAAAATGCATGCAATGCCTATACAGAAATATGAAACATCCTATATGAAGCATAAATGTACAAAATGGTATAAACAGTGGATGAAATCTACTCTAAGGCATGATAAAAAGGTGGTAAAAACGTGTATAAAAGTGGTGTTATCATTGGGAGAGACTTAACAGCTACACTATGAAGTGTCTTTACCATGATTTCTCCAAAGAATCCTTGCTTTGCACCATACTATACAGAGGTGTCCTGCCTATGATCAAGATGTGTCTTGATTCTGCTAGTGAAGGAAATTTTCTGAACACTAATGTGGAAGATGGATGGGAATTGGTGGAAAACTTAGCTAGGCCAAACAGCATTTCCAATGAGGAACATGAAAGGAGTATTAGGGATGCTAGTACGTCTGATGAGAGCACCAGAGCAGAAATGAAAAGTCTTAATGAGAAATTTGAATGATCTTGCTCCAAACTCAGAAACCTCAAGAACAAGCTGCACCTGATCTTGACATCAAGTTGATGTTACAGCAACTCATTCGTAGTCAGGAACAAACTGGTATTAACTTTCAAACCTATGCTCTGGACGTCAAAGATCAATTTCTTGATGTCAAACAGCAGGTCAAAACCCTCTCCTCAAAAGTTCATTACTTGGAGAACAGTAAGATCAATCATACACAACCATCAACAGAGAAAGCTCATGCTATCACACTGGGGAGTGGTAAGCAGTTACCACCAGCAGAACAGTCAATGTGAACAAGAGTCCAATCTATTGAGACATGCCATGTAAGTCCTCTTCCAATTCATCAACAACAGATGCATGCCACTGCCTATGCTATCTCAGTGAGGAATGATCAAGAGTCAACATCCAGAAAAGAAAATGCAACATTCACTCTGGACAGTGATATAGAAGGTGTGGAGGTAGTCTTTCAATCTTTTGCTGAAACTGTTGCAAGTACTGTAGCAATCGAACAGCTCACTCGAGTGAGTGGTCGAGTCAAGTCACCTACTGAGAAGGAAAAACAAATTTCTGACATACATGCAATGGTCACATGTCCTTTCCAAGTAAGACTTCAGAAATAGATAGAGAAAAGACTTGAAGCTGTTATGGAAGATGAGCTATTGGATAAGAGAGAGCTAGCTGCAAAGAGCCATGAATGCAAAGCTATAACTGAAAAAGAGGTTATAGTGCAAGAGAAGCTTGAAGACAATAGATAATTATACTGAACCAAATAGTCTTCATAAACTCTTTATATGATCTTGGAGCTCCTATGATAATTTTGCCTCTGTTTGTATCAAAGAAGTTGGGCTATGATGACTACAAACCAAGTAAGCTTTCTTTGATGTTAGCTGATAAGACTATGAGATGTCCTTATGGTCTCTTGGAGAATCTCCCTATCAGAATTAGGCATGTTGAGGTGCCATCTGACTTCTTGGTGTTGAAAATGGATGACGATCCAGTAGCTCCTCTAATTCTGGGAAAGCCCTTCTTAGCATCTGGTGGTGCTGTTATTGATACAAAGAATGAGAAGATAGATTTCCATCTGGGAAGTGATATAGTGCTTAAGTTTGATATTGATAGTGCTGCCAAAAAGCAAACCATTGATGGACAGCTTTTCTCTCTTAAAGTAATGGACCATCTCTTTGATGCACCATTCAAGGAGCCTCCTAAGAAGGATCACATTCAAATTTCTTTAACTAAAGAAGAGGAAGTTGGAGATCCCAACAGTAAGATTTTGAGCCCTGAAGAGGTTTTAGACCAAGATAAAGTAGGTATCAGACCAGAAGTCGCTGAAGATGCAGTTCGGTCACAAACAGAGGACATTACAGTGAATGAAGAAGGTTCAGAAGTCACTCGACCACCTGACTCGACCCCATGGTCGAGTCAAACCCCATGTGCCCAAAAACGCCTAGTTTGATGTCTAAACTCAACATTTCCATCAACACAGTCAAAACTGCACCATATGACTGTTTGAGCAGGACTATCAAGGCATCAAAACAGGCTGAGAATGAGCTTACAAGGCAACTGGAAGAGATGAAGCTTCAGATAATAGAGCTCAAGTGTAATGGCAATAGTTTCTCTCCCGAGAAAGTCACCAAAGACCTAAGTGTACCAGGGAAGAGTAGAGCTTTTAACATTACCAAAACAGCTTCCAGCCTCCATTACCCACCTAAGCTCTTTCAAATAGAGTCTCCAGTACCTCTCTATGACCCACCACCTGATTAAAAAGCATATGAAGAGTCAAGATATGTGACTTAAAACAAGCTCACTTGGGAGGAAGTCCCATGTCTATCCCTATATATATTGCTTTAAGATTTTATGTTTTAAATATTGTCGATGTGTTTCTAGTGTTAAGAGTCTCAGGGAATAAGCAGTGGAATGTATAGAGCCAGGCTAGACCAAAGAGATCATGTATACAATTGCTGAAACCCTCTTCACTCCACCATAAGGTACCAACTCCAAAACCTTCGCTGTATATACCATTGCATATTTTTGTTTAGCTTTGTTTTCAATCTCTCAAACCTTTCTTTGAATTTTTATTTACACAAGGGGCTGTGTAATTTAAGTTTGGGGGAGGGTCTGAGAGATGTATTTGACATCCTTATTCTTTCTTTTTCAAATTTTGTATAATTGAAGAAAAGAAACAAAACGTATAGTTAGCCACTCGACTAGTCACTCGACCATGTGGTCAAGTTAGACCTTAGAAAATAAAATAAAAATCCCAAATCCGCTAGATGCTAAAGGAAAAAGTGTAAAACATTCTCTCCTTAGAAGCAAAAATCGATCATTGAGTCAAGAAAAAGAAAATAAAGCTTTTAAGCACAAGGGTAGAACTAGGATCATTTTCTGGGATTTTAGAGTTAGGGAAGTCATTGGTTCTTCATGGGTAGATGGTAGTCTACTCCTGTATGCACGAGTTGGCTTTACCTTTAGCATTCTCTTATAATTCAATTCATTTCATTGAGAGATCCTGTTACATGCGCTTAAATCAGAGGAAGAAGAGATCACTTTTATCTCTTAAAACTTGTCCCTTAACCAAATGAGTTACAGTTATTGCATATCATGATCCACCAGTCCGTGCTTAATCAATGTTAAATGGATAGTTTGCTTTGAATGCTTGCTTGTGGCTGAGTCGTAGTGTTGAGTTTTATGTGATGAGTATGGCTAAAGTTTTTAAGTAGAACTTATGTGAATTACATTCTAGAACTATTAACTGTGACATTGACAATAGAGGTTTGCTTAGTTTGCTTAGGTTCTGAGTCCCCATTTTTCACACTACTCCTTTGATCTTATCCTTTCTATTTGCTTGAGGGCAAGCAAAGGGTAAGTTTAGGGGGAGTTGATAACACCATATTTAGCACGTTTTTACTACCCCTTTATCATGGCATAGTATATTTTATCCATTATTCATACCATTTTATGCATTTATCATTCATATAGGATGTTTAGTGTTTTTGCATAGGCATTGCATGCATTTTGCATATTTGGGGTCTTATCATGTGCTTGGGGAGCTATTGGAGCATACTTGGATTTTGGGCTCATGAAGTGAAGCTGGACAGAGTGAGGATGTGCAGTGAAGCTGTGTGGACAGAGTGAGGATGTGCAGTAAAGCCCTATGGACTCGTGTGAAGATTGCAAAGAAGACAGAAGGCCCACTCGACCTCACTACTCGACTGCCTACTCGAGTGAGCACTCACCACAGGCTCACTCGACCACTCACCACAGGCTCACTCGACCACTCACCACATGCTCACTCGACCTCACCACATGCTCACTCCACCTCACCACCACAGGCCCACTCGATCAGGAACTCGAGTGAGCACTCATCACCATCCACTCTACCAGGCCCACTCGACCAAGCACTCGAGTGACTTTGGAGCATCAGAAGTTTGGCAACACATGAAGACCTTACCTTGGACCAAATTTGGATTTCTTTATACCATTAGAAATCTAGAAGACTCAAGATTCACATGGAACAAGAATCAAAGCAATATATTCATCCATTTGGAAGATGCATCCTGAAGAGTGAAGACATATCAAACTAGAGCCTGAACTGCATCAGAGACCACTGGAGTGGCCTACTCGACCAACCCACTCGACTGGGTACTCGAGTGGGTGGTCGAGTCAGCCACAACACCCACTCGACTGACTGGTCGAGTGGCACTTTTACTCTTTTCCCCTGAAAACTCGGAATTTGTATTATTTCTCTTTTGTCACCTATTATAAAAGCTCCTGATTAACCTAATGTCATAGGTGGCCGATTTTATTAGCTTAACCTAGTTTAACTTAGTTTCTCTCTCTAGTTCTTCATCTTGTTCTTCATGTTCCAGAATTTTGTAACTTGCCTAACTTTTTATAAAATCAGTATTTGCCTTACCTTTCTTCTACAAACTTGCTCATCGGTTCATCATCTATCTCAAATGTCAAGATTAGGCTTTTCTCGGTTTCGGACCCAAGGGTTTTTAGGGGTGGATTAGGCTAGCTTCACTCTGTATTGCTATGGGTTAGATTGATTGATCATCACTAGGTTTTGATTCCCTCTTGGGTGAGTTTTTTTAATACTTGTTCTTCCCTGATCAAGGAGAAAAAAACTTTGCCAACATTTTATTAGTCCTCGTAACCGTACAATAATAAAAGATGACTTTTCAAGCAAGCGGTTTATCTTCGATACATGCTTGAGCTATTCATGCTATGGATTTGGAGAGAGGTACTTTAGTAACTCCACTGAAAGGAGAGGTGGGAAGAAAAGGCTCGAGAATTAAAAAATAACATAACAATACCGTAACTTTTAACAATACCTCAACCGTAATTTGTTAGACTCGTATAACAATGTAAGATGAACCTAGTGATACTGTATATAATTTAATGTTGATTATCTATGAGAAAATCTTATAAATCGCATTATTCACTTAAGAGAACAATGGTGTATTGAGAAAAGTATATAAATACTATCACTTGATCTTCAAAATAATTATACTGACATAATCAAATCATTCCAATTAATAGATCTTGCTACGAATATATTTATACTATTATTTAATTTTACAATAATCTCTTAGAATCAAACAATGCAATTAGACACATAAATAAATAAATAAATTGACAACAAATTTTTTTTTGTTAAAATAACTTTAAACATTTCTAAGTAATTTAGTTATTTCATAATCTCAAATACAAATAGGGAAAGCATCACTAACACGTATATCATTATCTGTATCAGTACCGTCAGCACACCAACCCATAGTTTGACGCAGAGTTCGTCGATCACAATAGCAGTTTTTTTTTATATATGTGATCTTAAGAATCATACCTCTTTCTATTCCCCACCATGTCCAATTGGAGCGTACTTGGTCGCGAAAGCTTCTTAATTTAACTCTATTTATTCTTTTGAGAGTCAGTCCCATTTTTTATTTTGTTTTTCAAATTTTTGTTTTATTGAGTCAAACCTAGTTAGAAACTATGAACTATCTCTTGGTCTATTGTTGTTTTCTATGTTTTCTGGTGACCATTGTTGCAGAAATTATTCAGATTCAACTAATGGAAAACCCTAAGTCTGACATGTTAACTTGGGACTCCCATGCTTACAACAGATGCCCGCCATAGCCTGCGATAATTTTTGTCAGTTTCTTTTACCTCAATGATGAGATTGGTGTTTTGAGCTTGATTTTTCATTCATACCTGACCTGATAAAACCAAAGTAAGTTATGATGTTTGGTCTCTCCAAAGATAATAATAATAAAAGCCTTTATGGCAAAGTTTATGAATGACCAAGTGATTCTCATGGAGTAAAAGGGTAGGAGGGATCCTAAAACCCCATTATTTTGCTTTATATGAGATGATGAATGTAGAAGATCGCTAAGAGGGTAGGAGCGATCTGATGATCCCATTATTCACATCCATCCCTACCTTCATAAACAAAATAATATATGATCCCAAATAACAAAGGATTTAAGTGTGGGGGAGACAAAAACATCATTGTTATTGTGAGGTTTGTCTTGTTATGGTATAGGATGACAGCTGAG
Source organism: Cardamine flexuosa (assembly GCA_963555745.1). NCBI lineage: Eukaryota > Viridiplantae > Streptophyta > Magnoliopsida > Brassicales > Brassicaceae > Cardamine > Cardamine flexuosa. The sequence goes on along the minus strand of OY743216.1, from coordinate 17,898,901 downwards.
TCTATAAGGTTCTTAACATTGAAATTGGAGATGAGACCCAGCTATGATTGGCTTACTAAAGGGATATGTTGTTAAGTTGTGGTGGGAATTGAGAAGACTGCAAGTGACTACGGTGAATGTACATGGTGGTTAGTCTCTGATTTGTTCTTGTACATGATGACTGGTAAACACAATGTTCTAAAGAGTATGTGAGTTTCGTGATTTTCAAACTTCTTCCTTGATTCAGTTTTCTGTTAGCTTGAGGGCAAGCAAAAGATAAGTCTGGGGGAGTTGATATACAGTAAAACCTCTTTAAATTAATAATGTTGGGACCATTATTTATTAATTTACAGAGATTTTTGTTAAAACTTTTGAAGTAAAAAGAATTAAAAAAAAATTTGATCTAAATGAAATTAATGTTTTGTATGTTATAAATTTTAATTGTTTAGACTTAAAATTTAAAATTTAAAATAAAACAAATTATTTTGATAATAAATAACAAAAATTATAGATGAATTTACTTATATAAACGATAATCATAAATTTAAATTTATGATTAGTAACCTTAATTGTTGTATTTAAACTGCTTACACGACTATTGAAAAAAACAATTATGCATATTTAGCATTTTAAAACTTATAGAAAATTTTGTTTATTTTATGAAAAATATATTTACGTTATAACAATAAGATTGTTTAAAATATAGTATACTATTTTCTTATATAAAAAAGTTGTTTATGAGTTCTAATGGAAATTCACTAAATTTCTATATATACAATATATATATATATATACATATGCAAATTTATATAATTATCAATTTATCTTATTAATGGGACCATATATTTATATATAGATTCTACAAAAAATATTATCTTATTATTTAATCGAATGTTATTCATTTTTACACTGACCCGACTTGGGACCGGCAAATTTTATTAATTTATAACGTATATTAATTTATCGAATATTGATTTATAGAGGTTCTACTGTATCATTGATTTTATGGTTTTTAGCCATGATATATGCATTGATTTAAGAGTCTTTTTTGTTGTATATTGAGTCTTATTAGGTACAAACACAAGATGGACCTTGATGATCACTTTGGAGCTTTTGGAGGCTTGTAGCTGAGCAAAACGACTTGGAGACAAATATTGCTGTCCATGTCGATCGACACGCCTTACATGTATTGGTCGACACGCACCTGACGTGAAAGATGCCTTTTAGTTTTATCAAGTTTCAAGAATTGCAACTTTGCCCCAAAAGTTTCTAATGTTTATAATTCAGGCCTAGTTTGTGTTTTAGGTTAAATCTATGTTTTAGCAGTCCCAAAGACTAATTAATCATATTCTAAGTTTTCATTGTAAGTTCTAAGCAAGTTTTGTTGGAGAGAAGAGTCAGAACTCAACCTTTGTAGAGAGAAGATTCTGAACTCCCTTTGTTTCTTGTTTTATTTTATGTGTATTATTCAAACAATGATTTATGTTATCTCTTCTATGTCTGAGTACTCACCTTGTTATATATAGGGGTTTCAAGGGTTTATAATGGTTTGTTGAACTGGGCATAAACATGTTATGTTATCTATAATGTTCTTCATCTAGAGATGTTAATCACAGTAGAATTAAGATTGATCACCTTAATTCTGGTATCATAGGAATGTTGGTAGGCGCGAGAGTGATATTAATATCCTGACCCAATCTTAGATGAGCAAACAGCCTTCTCGCAGAGAGATCTGCTTTTGGAATTTTGTAAACATATCTTACTTGTTAATCATGTAGGCTCTAGTTATTTGGATTCACAAAGAGATTTGGTTTTATTTTGTTTAGAGTAGCAACTCTATAAGGATCATTGTGTAGAAGCCTACATAGAGTCCAAGGTTCAGGAGGTTGTGCACAATCTTTGGCTTCCATCTCACTGTTATTTTGCACATTGGCTTGCACCGGAGTTCATTTAGCATAGCTAACCATCACCCTTAAATTCCCCCACCCCTGGTTACTAGCCCTTAGCGATTGAGACTCCCTTTGTAAGACTGCACGCAACACTTAATGAATGTTAAAGGGCCAACAATGGAGATTTCAGAAGTTCCTTTGGATCTCGAATGCTAGAGTACGGTAATGTTTGTTATGCTTATGGTAAAGTACATTTTGTACTGCTAAAGTTCAATTAACCTTTCACAAGGTTTTTTTTTGGTTTACATGATCAATATGGTGGATTCTAAAGCTAAGCGTAAGTTCCCGTTTTTCAAAACCTATACTTCTGAACTTTGTTTCACTGTCATGTTGCTTACTTGAGGACAAGCAATGATTCAAGTCTGGGGGTATTTGATGTGTCTTTATTTTCACTAGTTTTTACTATTATTTTTAAATGTTTTATTGAGTCTAGAGTTAGGTTTTGTGTCCTTTTGGCCGGTTTTGGTGTCTTTACAGGTTTATACTTCATTGGAGCTAAAATGGGCGAAATGGAGCAACTTTGGACATTTTTACACTTCATTGGATTTTGGAGACACTCTGGGATCGACCAATCCTGAAGAGGATCGACCAAGCATGAAGAGGATTTACCGATCCCGAAACAGATATGTCAGTCAAAGGAATCTATGAGGTGGCACGAATCAGAGGAAGGAGATCAATTGATCCAAGCCGGATCAATCGATCCAGATCACAAATATTCTCCAAATCGCACATTTACTCTGATTTTTGACATAGAATACTCCCTTAAAATAGGGATCATTTCCTGAGCGGCCAGAGAGACCTAGACACGATTTTTCACTGTTACTCTGTCATTTTCATTTTCATTTCAGATCTGTAAACTTTTACATTGGTTTTTCTCAGATCTATTATATTTTTCATTGCATTTTCAGATCTACATTCTGTCTTCATCTCTTTCTTTGCATTTTACATCATACAACATCATGATCTATCAACCCACTGCCATGGGTGAGTAGATCTGCATGTTGGGAGATGAGATTTATTCAAAATAATTTAATGTTTAATTAGGTTATTGTTATAGATTACGGTTATGATTATTAGATCTCTACTTGTATGAAACACATATTTTTGTTAGGTTGACAAATCTATATATCAAATGATTCATAGGGTTTTATAATACAGCTAATGTTGGTTATTCTACCTGGAGTCTATAGTTTGTAGGCTTGATTTCCAGATTTCCAAGAGTTGAAGCTGGATCTACAAGTGAACTCTATCAAACTTGTTAAATACATGCTAGCAGAGGGTCCTAGCGGATTTATGTTAAAATAATATTTCTTTTTAAAAAGAGATTTATTTTGGTTCAATGTTTGTGTTCTAGATCTAGATCATTAAATTGTTAATCTGGTTAGATAGCCTTTTTATTTATTTAAATCTCTGCAATTTTCCAGATCCCAACATTTCTTTTAAATGATTTTTATTTCCTTAAATATTTTATTCGGATTTTATTCTAATTTTATTCCGATTTCCTTGTGACAACATTTCCATATTTTCTTCCTAGCTCTGTTTAGATCTACAGATCTATAGTGCTCTTTACTCTCTATGGATTCGATCCCACCACTATACTACCGCACATAGCCGTGCACTAGCGGGAACCCTTGGTTGGGTAAAACTTGATCCATAAAACATCACATCAAGTTTTTGGAGCCGTTACCTAGGAGTAATTGTAGCCTCTAGATCTAAGTTTTAGACCTAGTCTAGGGTATTTATTTTCTGCATTTTTTATTTACGTCTCTGAGATCGGCCGATCCACATAAGATCGATTGATCCTACTTCTTGCACGATCGACCGATCCTCCTTTGTGCAAGATCGATCGATCCTTTTCTCTCAAGATCGACCGATCCCTTCCAAGATCGATCGATCCCAAAGCCTCTTAATCGAATCTGACTTTCAAACTTCTTATACTTCTCAGGTGTATGCAATTAAGGAGCAAGGCTTCTACAGATCTACAACACTTGAGCATAGAGGAGTTGACAAGGATCTCCAAAAGGAAGATCAAGGAAACAAAGAAGAACAAAAGCACAAGGAAAGCAAAATATAAGGTTAGTATGGCTGACCCTAATAACTTAAGAAACCTCCCCCCTGTTGTTGATGGTGAGGATGCAGAAGCAGTCCGATAGAGAGAGGGTCCACTTAATCAAGGACCTCTCAATGATGCTGGAGCTCCTGGGTGAGAGTAGATGCTGCACTGGGACTGCAAGTCCCTCTGCGCAGGGTTACCTTAAGCGAGTAGATGCCCCACACGCCTATTATAGGAACCGATCTGCAATCATTCCCCCTCCTATCCAGAGGCAAAATTATGAGATTAAACCTCAAATAATCGCCCCGGTAAAACAGAATCAATTCCATGGCCTATCTAACGAGAACCCAATGGACCATATTGATATCTTTGAGGAGATCTGTAGTACCACCAAAGCCAACGGAGTCCCCCCAGACTACCTCCGTTGTTGGCTATTCTCTTTTTCCCTTGTTGATAAGCCTCATAGATGGCAGAAATCTTTGTGTCCTGGATCTATCACAAGATGGAGTGAATGCCAAGCTGCTTTCTTACAACAATTCTTCAAGCTAGATCCGCAGCACTGAAAACCAAAATAGCCACATTCCCTCAAGCTGGTCCTGAGTTCTTCTATGAAGCTTGGGATGCTAAGATGGACATTATGATGAGATCTCAAAATATATCTGTTAATCTCTTGGAAAGTGATGAGTTCAATGATGAGGAGGATCAAACTGAGGAGATAAACTTTCTCAGTGGACAGGAAAACTACCAAAACCGAGATTTCAACCCTAACTTTAGGAACCATCCTAACATGTCCTACCACAGTACTAATGTTGAGAACCCTAAAGATCAGTTTTATCCACCTCGGAATACTCAAAACCAAGGGACCTTCCAAAATAATGCTGGTTATGGTAAAACAGGATTCAACCCCCAGTCTGGGAATGCTGGTTCTATGGGAAAGATTGAAACCTTATTCCAGCAAATCATGGAAGGACAGAATAAATTTGTTGGGGATATCAATGCTAAGACTGATAGAGTTTATGAGAACCTCAATCGGAAGTTCGATGCCTTTGGAACTCACGTAAGGGTATTGGAAAAAAAAGTTGCTCAAACTTCTGAGAAAAATATGGCACCAACCAGAATTTTCCCAGGAAAACTTGAAAACAACCCCAATGAATTTCTACACTTCATTGAACTAAGGAGCGGAAAACGCGCTGTCCCAAAAGTCTATCCTGCAAGAGGTGAGATCTGTCACATGATGAAGAGGACAATTTCTTCAATAACGACATAGAAAATAGCTTGTACAACAGAGAGCCAAAGATTCCTGAAGAGCTTGAAGTGTCGCAAAACAGAAGTGATCACTCCATGGATGATGAGATAGAAGAAGCAGAGCGTTATTACGCTAACCTCAGAGAGATGGAGATTGATCAAGATCGATCGATCCCCAGTAAGATTGATCGATCTCTTGCGTTGGAAGACCAAGATTTTCCGACCAAACCTATTAAACCAACTACCAAAACTTCAGCACCCTCTGAAAAAAACTTACCACCAATCCCTAATTCAACCTACCATGAATTTGATAAGTGGAAATATGAAAATATAGCCAAAGAAATGAGAGCTTTATTACCTTTTCCAGAGGTCTACTCAATGATTAATTTGGTGGAAGATCATCTAAAGAAAATTTTCACTGGGGAATCCACTTTGGAAGACTCTGTCAAATTTCTAAGGGAAAAATGCAATAGGGAAAATGCATGAAAAACTTCCCGAAAAGCTAGGAGATCCGTGAAAATTCATCTTGTCATGCACCATTGGAGATACTTGTTTCAAGAACAGCTTGGTAGGTTTGGGAGCAAGCATCAACGCGCTACCACTCTCTATTGCCCATTGATATATCATCAATTTTATGGTTTTATGACATGATATATGTATTGGTTTTGGAGTCTTTTGTATATATATTGAGTCTTCATAGGTACAAACACAAGATGGATCCTTATGAACACTTTGGAGCATTTAGAGGCTTGTAGCTGAGAAAATCAACAAGGAGGCGGATATTCCTGTCCACATCGATCGACACGCTTCCCTTGTGTCTGTCGACATCACCTAGACGATATTGAAGCCTCCGAGTTTTATCAAGTTTCAGAATTGTAACTTTGCCCCAAAAGTTTCCAAAGTTTATAAATCATGCCTAATCGTGTTTTTAGGTTAAAATTATGTTTTAGAAGTCCCATAGACTAATTTTAATGATATTCTAAGTTTTTCAAGTTTATTGTAAGTTTCAAGGAGATTATTGGAGAAGATTCATATCTCAAACTATGTAGAGAGAAGAATTTTGAACTCCCTTTGTTTCTTATTTCTGATTTTTATGAGTATTATTCAGACAATGATTTGTGTTAATCTTCTATGACTGAGTAGTCACCTTGTTAGATCTAGGGTTTCAAAAAGGGATTATGAAGGAAAATTGAATTGGATTTAGTATTGTTAAGTTATCTGTTATGTTCTTCATCTAGATTTGATAATTACACTAGTCTTAGGATTGATCACCCTAATACTGGTACCATAGGATTATTGGTAGACACAAGAGTGTTATTGATACCCCAAACTAATCTTAGATGAGCAAACAGCCTATTCGCAGCGAGAGTTAGTTTAGGAATTTTGTAAATATATCGTACCCGCACTATCATAGAGACTCTATTTATTGGTATTTCGCAAAGAGATTTGATTTGCTTCTGTTTAGAGGATAGATGTCGTCGCAGCGAGAGTTGGATGAGATATCATTTTAGTGTTACAAGTTTAAGAACCGCACATACACTTTAGACTTAATTTACGAACCGCCCAGTTCATTTTCCCTAGTTTTCCTGATGAATGTCCTTTGGTATAGCGTTTTAATCATCTGAATTTAATCTCGTTTAATTGATATTTTTGTCTATTGCATTGCTTTATTTAATTTTCTAATTTTCGTCTAGCTTAACTCGAATCTGTTCAATCTATTGTGTGAGTTTTCAGAGTCCTTGTGGATTTGACCCCTAAGTACTACAGTAATCTCTTATATTTGACCCCTGTCAAATTTTGGCGCTGTTGTCGGGGACTCTAAATTCACCATTAGATTTTAGTTAGGGTTTAGTCTAGATTTTTCTTTTTATTTTTGTTACTCACGCCTTTACTTTCTCTTATTTCAGGTGCATGAAACTTAGGAGCAGTAAGGACAAAGAACTAGTTGCTACTGAGGAGATTGAGAAGTTAGAGAAAGCTAATCGCAAAGAACTCAGGAGATCAGAGATGGTGAGAAATGTTTTGATTGAGAGAGATGCTGCTGAGATCATACCTGATTTAGAGGGCAACCAATACAATGCTCAGGGTCAGAGACTTGATGCAGATGGGAACCCCATCGTCGAGATTGTCGACAATTCTGGTCATGTCAACCGACAGCGTAATGTTGGTGTTGGTCGATGTGAAGGAGACAGAAATGGTCCATACAACTTGGATGCTAGGATTGAGAATGTGAGAAGGACACTTGCTGATTTCATCAGACCCAATGAGTTCTATTCCAACCGGTCTGCTATATGTCCTCCTGCTTTTCAGAGGAATGCTTTTGAGTTGAAACAACAGTACTACACTCTTGTGGGACAACAAACCTTCCATGCTCATCCTACAGAACATCCAATGGACAACATAGAGAAGTTTGAAGACTTGGCTTCAAGTATTAAAGCCAATGGAGTGTCTGAAGACCAGGACACCAAAGGCTGCTATTATGTTGATTTAGAACTTGGAATCTAGTAGTAGTACTAAGAATGCTCATTATGAAAGGCAGAAGTTAGCTGCTGGTTTGAACAACAATCAGATGGCGGAAGTCAAGGCAAAGCTTGATACTGTGCACAACCTTCTAGTGAACAAGAAGTCAGTTTACTTTGCTCAAGAGGTTGAGGTTTTTGAAGCTGAAGAAGAAGCTACTAAAGAGGATGTGAACTATGTGAATTGTTCCTGTTTCAATGGCCAAAGGTTTGGCAACTCTCAAGGCAACTTCAGGGGTTTCAACAACAAGAGAAACAACTACGGGAACAACCAGAACTCATCTGGATTTACGCCCAGGCCTGTGACTCAGGAAGCTCAGAGAAACAACAGTGGTTTAACTAGGGACTTTTGAAGTTCGCATTATCAGAATTTGCCTCCTAAGACTGCAGATTCTGAGTTGAAGGATATGCTTGACCAGATACTTGAGGGACAGTAGAAGATGACTGTGGATTTCAATGGTAAGATAGATGCTCTGTATACCAATCTCAATGGGAAGTATGAGACATTGAATAGCCACATCAAGAGGTTGGAAACTCACTTTACACAATCTGCCGTGAACACTAAACGCCCTGATGGCATCTTACCTGGAAGTACTGACACTATCCTAGGTACTCTTGTGCTGCTGTTATGTCCTGGGGAGATATGGTCAAGAGAGAGATCAAGGAAGAGTTTCTGGACAGTTCTGAAGCTAAAGAAACTGTTGAGACTCTCATCTCGGAGCTCATGTCGATCGACACCACTACTACATGTCGGTCGACACCACCTAACTTTTCAGAGAATTTGATGCAAGTAACGACTAAGGACAGTGTTGACTTCAGGCAAATCGATCGCCAGGCACCTGGACTTGTCGGTCGACGTGCACAGCCCAATGATGGAATTTATCTCTGAAAATTGCCTAAGTTGGAAGATCCTGGAAGTTTTGTTGTACACTGCTCCATTGGTGGAGTTAAGTTCACTGATTCACTCTGTGATACTGGAGCTAGTATCAATATCATGTCTAATGATGTTGCGATGAGATTGGGAATCAATGACATGAATATATCTTCAATTGAGATTACATTGGCTGATGCTTCTTTTAAGAAATCCTTGGGATATATTGAGAATCTGAGAGTCCAATTTGGTGATTGTCTGCTTCGCTGTGATTTCCATGTTGTCGAGACGGACATCGGTTCTGATATGCCACTAATTTTGGGTAGGCCGTTCCTTGCTACTGCTGGAGCTATGTTAGATTTGCTAAGTAGCAGGATTTCCCTGAGGCGTGTTGATCCTGATGTGTTTTATCCTGCAAGACCAGACGGATATGTGATGTGGAATCCCAAGGTTGTTGTCGAAGAAGTGAATGAGGTTCACACTAAGGAGTTCACTACAAAGAATTCCAAAGCTGCGGGTAAGAAGAAGAAACCGCGGAGAAAAGCAGTGACTGCAGGACCCCTTTTGAGGTTGACTCCTGTGAGGAAAGTTGATGATACTATTGAGTACAAGATCCAGTATGGAAGTGGATCCAGGCCATTTGCCAAGATTAAAGCTATCATCACTCCTGAGTTTAAGGCTAAAGGACAAGACGCGATGGATGAGATGATGAATAAGGTTCTTGAACCCAAGATGCTTGATTTAAGGAGGATGATCTCAGCTCCAAGACTTCATCTTCACAACCTTCAGATTCATCTGGAGATCCCCCATCCATCCGAATTCTGACATAGTCAAGCTAATGACTGAAAATAAGTGCTTAGTAGGAGGCAACCCCCTGGTGAGTCTTTAATTAAGTTTTTCTGTTACTTTTAACTAACTTTTTTTTTTTTGTCTCAGGAACTAGATGTGCTTAATGATGATTATGGAAAGATTTGTATTAATTGGAGAAGCTTTACGTAATTTTTCGACCAAGGAACACAGGGTTTGTGCCTGTGTCGATCGACACGAACACCTTGTGTTGGTCGACGCGGACCCGACGTTAGTATAAATACCAATTTTCCTTTTTCTTATCCACTTCTCCTTTTCCTTTTTGTAAAACCCATCTGCCTCTATAAAACCCAAATAGTGATTTCTGAGATCTTCACCAACTCATTTGATTTTTGCTTGCAAACTCAAGATATTTCTATTCCTTACACTCCATATCATCCAATCATTCAAAATCAAAGGTATGTTCTTCAAATCTCTATCCTTAGGTTTGATTCTCACTTTTGAATTCCGATTTTACTCTTAAAGCTTGCTAATCTTAACTGATTAGGATGAATTTAAAAGGAATCAAGTGTGGAATGTGCTCTATTTAGGTTGAATTGATTGAAAAGTCATGAATTTCTTTTGACAAAACCGAACACTAATCCAATTGAAATTCGGAAGTTAGGGTTGATTAGATGATGAACTGATGATTATAGAGATGAATTTGAGTGTCTATTTTGATCCGTTTTTATTATTGTTTTACTTGTTTTATTGAATAAAGAAGTTAGGTTTTGTATTCTTCTGGCCGGTTTTAGTGTCTTTTCAGGTTTTCACTTCCTTGGAGCTAAAATCTGCAAAATGGAGCAACTTTAGACATTTTTACACATCATTTGATTTAAATTGATTTTATTTCCTTAAATATTTGATTTGAATTTTATTTGGATTTTATTTCAGTTTCCATTTGTGACAACATTTTCCATACTTTTTATCCTAGCTCTATTTAGATCTACGCTCTTTACTCTCTATGGATCAATCCCACAATTATACTGCCACACACTACCGTGCACTTGCGGAGTTTAGATGTTGGGTAAAACCTGATGCATTAAACATCACATCAAATTTTTGGCGCTGTTGCCGGGGAGTAATTGTAGCCTTTAAATTTATGTATTTAAACCTAGTCTAAGATATTTTATTTTCTGCATTTTTATTTACGTCTCCGAGATGGACCGATCCCCATAAGATTGATCGATCCTACGTCTTGCACGATCGACCAATCCCTAAAGATTGACCGATCCTACTTTGTGCAAGATTGATCGATTCTTCTTTAATCGATCGATCCTTTTTCTCTCGAGATCCACCGATCCCTTTCAAGATCGATCTATCCTAGAGTCTCTTGACCGGATCTGACTTTCAAACTTCATCGACTTCTCACGTGTATGCAATTAAGGAGCAAGACTTCTAAATATCAACAAGACTTGAGCATATAGAAGTTGACTAGGAAGTCCACAAGGAAGATCAATGAAACAAAGAAGAACAAAACCACAAGGAAAGCAAAAGATAAGGTTAGTATGACTGATGCTAATAACCTTAGAAACATTCCCCCTGTTGTTGATGGTGAGAATGCAGAGCCAGTCTGGCAGAGAGAGAGTCAAGGTAATCGAGGACCTCTCAATAATGCTGGAGCTGCCGAGGTTGGAGTAGATGCTGTGCCAGGATTGCAAGTCCTGCCGTGCAGGGTTACCTTAGGCGAGCAAGATGCCCCGCACACCTACTAGAGGAACCAATGTGCTATTATTCCCCCTCCTATCCAGAGGCAAGATTATGAGATTAAACCTCAAATAAGTGCCCTGGTTAAACTGAATCAATTTAATGGGCTATCTAACGAGAATCCAATGGACCATATTGATATCTTTGAGGAGATCTGTAGTACCACCAAAGCCAACGGAGTCCCCCAAGACTACCTCTATTGTAGACTATTTTGCTTTTCCCTCGCTGACAAGGCTCATAGATGGCTAAAATCTTTGGGTCCCAGATCTATCACAAGCTGGGGTGAATGCCGAGCTGCTTTCTTACAGCAGTTCTTCACCAAACCTAGATCTACAGCGCTAAAAAATAAAATTGCCACATTCCGCCAAGATGGTACCGAGTCCTTCTATGAAGCTTGGGAACGCTATAAGGAATACCTAAGGGATTGTCCCCTCGAAGATACACCGAGTTGGACATAATGAAAATTTTCTACAATAAAGTGGAAATGAAGTATCAAATGGCTGTGTACACAGCCAATAGGGGAGACTTCATTAGCAACACACTGGAGGAAGCCGTAGAGCTAATTGAAAACCTGGCGGCAAGGAACTCTAACAGATCTTCTGATTATGACAGAAGAGTCAACCCCACTCAAGTGGGTGATAAGATCATAGAGGAGCTTAATGCTAAGGTGGACACTCTGATGAGAGCTCAAAAGAGATATGTCAATCTTTCGGAAAGTGATGAGTTCAATGATGAGGAGGATCAAACTGAGGAGATCAACTTTCTCGGTGGACAGGGAAACTATCAAAACCGGGGTTTAACCCGAACTTTAGAAACCATCCTAACATGTCCTACCGCAGTAATAATGTTGAGAACCCTGGAGATAAGTTTTATCCACCTCAGAGTACTCAAAACCAAGGGAACTTCCAAAAAAATGCTGGTTTTGGTAAAACAGGATTCAACCCCCAATCTGGGAATGCTGGTTCCATGGGGAAGATTGAACCTTTTTCCAGCAAATCATGGACGGATAGAAGAAATTTGCTGGAGAGATCAACCTTAAGGTTGATAATATGTACAATGATCTAAATGGGAGGCTTGAATCCTTGGGTGACCATCTGAGGATATTGAATACCAAGATAGCAAGGTCAGTCAAATTGGTTAAGGAATTACCAGGAATCTCCCAGGGAAGCCTGAAACTAATCCCAGAGAATATTTGAAGTACATCGATCGATTTTGGGATCCCTTGCTTGATGAAAACCTAAAAAGTTTCAGAAATCACAAAGAGTTTTAGAAATTTAACCTTGCAGCCACCTAGAGAGATGAACTCTGCTGAGAACATGGAAACTAATGAAAATAAAGGAGGGATTGGAAGAGAAAACCCACAACAACCTGAAAAACCAAACCATGAGATGCAGAAGAGGATAAATCAGGTATTCACTGAGATGAAGGTGAGATTTCCTTTCATGGAAGCTAAATCAATGACCCCTCAAGTCATGGATGCAATGAGAGATATAATTGCTTGAAGGACAACTATGCAAGAAGCAGATGTTTCCCTTCAAGAGGAGTGTAGCAAGAAGATGCCAAAAGAACTTCCCCGAAAGTTAGAGGACCTCGGAAGGTTCAGTCTCGCAGTCACTATAGGACCGTATCGATATAAGAACAACCTAGTTGACACTAGAGCCAGTGTGAACATGATGCCACTCAGCCAAGTTAAGAAGTTAGGGTTACTCCACATGACACCAATTACCATGGAAATTGAGATCGCCGATGGTACATACAGAAAACTGATAGGGAAACTCTTAAACATTCCTGTCAAGCTTAATGGAAGTTATGCGCTAGTTGACTTCGTTGTCCTCGCATTGGATGAACAATGGAAAGGGATAATACTTGGTAGACATTTTCTAGCAACAACCAGAGCCTCAATTAGCATCCCCAAGAAGAGGATTAAACTTAGGTTCAAAGACACCTCCATGACCTTTTACGTCAATACCGTTGATAGAGTCCCCAACATAAATGGTCAAGCTTCCAATATGAAAGACATGGACTCTGTTGATGTTGTTCATCCAATGAACATGCCGGGAACCAATGTTGGTGAAACTCCAGCAGAAATAAACTTTGAAGCTACTGAAGAAAATCTAGACTACATGATGAGCGCTGTTACTGCGAAGCCCAAGATCAAGGCAGAAAACCAGCCACCAGATGAGAAAGGCACCATTCCTCCAATGAACCCAGAACCCAATATAAATAAAATTAAGTCAAGCTAGTGACTGCGCAAAAACAAGCGCTGGTTGGGAGGCAATCCAACATGTTTTTTTTAATTTTTTTTGCTTTTGAATTAATCAAACTGTTTTATTTTATTTCCCTTCAGTTTTTTATTTTATTTTATTATTTTTTAAAATAAGATATGATGATGTTTTGTTGAGCTGACTGAAAACAGGTGCAAAACGTAGAAGATGCGAATTTTAAAAAGTTTCAATATGCTGAGATCGACCGATCCTCACCACATCGATCGATTCCCGAGACGAGAAAAGCTGAACACCGGTTCACGAACAGACCAATGCTCCCTTTTGGTCATAAAATTTCTTCCATGGTTTATGGTTTGTTTTCTTGTTCACAATTCATTATCTCCAGTGTTGTTTCGCACCACCCATTTTCTTTGATTTTATATCACTGCGTGGCACAGTGATTTAAGTCTGGGGGAAGAGGTGACTGCTTTCATATGTGGTGTTATTGATGTTGATGTTGTTCATCACCCAAGGAGTTTGACAAGGACTCTGTTGATGTTGTTCATCCAATGAACATGCCCGGAAACAATGTTGGTGAAACTCCAGCAAAAATAAACTTTGAAGCTACTGAAGAAAATTCGGACTACATGATGAGGGCTGTCACTGCGAAGCCCAAGATCAAGGCAGAAAAACAGCCAGAAGATGAGAAAGATACCATTCCTCCAATGAACCCAGAACCCAATAGAAATCAAATTAAGTCAAGCTAGTGACTTCGCAAAAACAAGCACTGGTTGGGAGGCAACCCAACATGTTCTTTAAATTTATTTTTTTGCTTTTGAATTATTAAAACTATTTTATTTTATTTCCCTTCAGTTATTTTATTTTATTTAATTATTGTTCAAAATAAGATATGATGATGTTTTGTTGAGCTGACTGAAAACAGGTGCAAAACGTAGAATATGCGAATTTCAAGAAGTTTCAGTACGCTGAGATCAACCGATCTTCACCAGATCAATCGATCCCGAGATGAGAAAAGCTGAAAACCAGTTTATGAACATACCAATGCTCCCTTTTGGTCGTAAAATTTCTTCAACGGTTTATGGTTTGCTTTCTTGTTCACAATTCATTATCTCCAGTGTTGTTGTGCACCATCCATTTTCTTTGATTTTATAGTTCAAACTTCCTATCATATTCTGGTCAAAAAATCGTGAACTAGAGTATACATGAGAAGTTATTCCTGTTGGCTTATACATAACACTTTCTCCTAAGTTCAATCCGGAAATAGGCCTCAACTCAAGATTAATTCATGGTTTGAAAAGATGGTAGGTTTGGTGAATATTTGGAACTGTTCCAAAGATGGGAACAACTACTTGGATAAACAAGAGTGAAAAAAGGGAATAAGAGTATACAAGTATTTTATGGTAGCCATGAGTTCATAAACAATGTTTAAGTTTGATATTTAAAATTTAAGATAGGTTCTTACAGTTAGGGATAGAGTTTCTTATTCACCGCAAGTTTCAACCTAAGTATGAATGGTGAATTTAAATTCCAAACATGGTGTTGCCTTAGTTTTCAGGATCAAATGCAAGCATTGAACAACTAAAAACCATGGCATTGAGATTAAAAATTTAATCACGAGGTGTTTTGGTTTAAATTCATCATTATCCCCTATGCAATGCAACAGTCCTAATATGAATGATTCTAGACTCAATCCTAATTATGCAAATGAACTACATGACACTCTGTTTTTTAAATTAATTTTCAGAAAATTTTCAAAATTTTATGGCTTTTATATGCATTTAGATGCTGACTCAATTATGAAATTTGAATAAGAAAGTACAAAACATGATTAGATGAATCTCTCAGACTCTCCACCAAACTTAAATTACACAGTCCCTTGTGTAATAAAAATTCAGAGGATTATTTGAGAGATAAAACAAATACAAACTAATTATGAAAATGGTTTATACAATGGTGTAGGTTGATTGTGGTACCTCATTATGGTGGATCTTGCTGTGTCTGAGCTGTGAAGAAGTCATCCACAACAGCTGCCATGGTCTCCTCTGTGTAGGTTGGCTCCATGGGGATGTGGGAAGAGCCTGGTTGCTCGGGATCAAAGGTTGATTCTGCTCCGGTGTTGAGCTCGACCAACGGACTCGACCCATCTGGTCAAGTAGAGGTGTGAGCCTCCAACTCTTCAGCTGTGAGATCCGATCTTCTCTTCCTTGGCCTGTCCCTGTGAGCCATCCTCTCTTCTGAGGACCTTGAGCTGTGTCTCCTAGACCTTCCAGTGGGTGACTTACTTCTCTCATTTGCCCTAGAGGATTCACCCTTCTTTTGCAAGCTCTTTAGCTGCCCGAGATGACCTTGATGGTCTTTGCCATTGACTTGATGGCTTTGTCCTGGAACTTGTTCCATTGCTGGAGAAGACTTATCTTGTGGTTGGCCTCCTTCAATTTCTTGCACTCAGAATCTTCAAAGTAATACCTCTCAGGTTCACTGTGCGCCTCTATCCACTCCCTCAACATTTGGTCATCTGATGCATCATCATCTCTGGCCTTGTACAAACAACTGGTAGGAGGAATGAAATCAGCTTCTCCTCCTTGGTGTAGCTTGGGGAAATCGTCCAGTGGTAAGAGGACTTGGGGCCTTCCAACCTTAGGGTGATTGAAGTTGTAAACATGCTTCTACTGAACCATATTCCTCTCTATGATGAAGGAGTTTTGCAGATACTCCATTTCAACCCACTGTGGTTCTTACCTCTTGCTCTTAAGCTCAACTCCAGCTACTCTGAGGATAGGTGTTATAATTCCACCAACTGCCAAATCTCTTTGGCTCACTATCTTGTTCATCTTCATAGCATACTCCTTATATGTAAGGAGTTTCCTAATCAGCACAATGGAGTTTCCTGTGTTAGCTCTATCTGCTAACATGCCCCTATTAAGTCTCTGGTTCTTAGCTGTGGTGTAATCTACAAACCCTTCAAGCGCTTTGTCAAGCATCTTGATTTCCCCATTATTGACTCCTCCAGTGATCTTTCTTGCGAACATGGTGTTGGCAATGGCTTTATGAAAGTACCTGATCCCTGGACTCCTTATCTCTGAGCTCTTGGACCTTGATGATTATGCTTTCCCTTTCCGCTTAACAGTTGCCAAAGCTCGTTCAGTTCTGTTTTGCTGTAGTCTTGTTGCACTCCAGGCCCTTGTTTGAAACCATAAAGCAAATTGAGTTGGCTCAGCTCCATTGTGTACTCTTGTTTTCTGATCTTGAAGTATATGTACCCCAGCTCACCATTAGCTTCAGTTTCTGGTTCATATTGGTAAAATCTCAACTGGAGGGTGCTATGGAAGTGGCACGTTTCCTCCTGATAGCTCATAATTGTCTATTTTGACCCGTTTCTATTATTCTTTTACTTGTTTTATTGAGTCTAGAAGTTAGGTTTTGTATTCTTTTTGATACGAACCCGAGGGTCCGGATAACCGATACACGGATAGATGGACCAAAGACACGGCGTGAAACTCAAGCCGAGTGACCGGGAAGTGATGGGGGAATGATGCAGAGCCGTGACCGAAGAGAAACTCGATTCGGGACAAGCGGAAGGAGTGAGTGTGGACCAAGATGTGACACACGAGCTATGGAGAGGCTCGGGATACAGCGAAGCCAACAAGATTCAAGCCCGGCTCAAGAGTCTTGAAGGAAACCTGGATCTAGAGGTGACGACTCGATAGAACTAAGGTGAGAGAATTTTCTAAGGGTTTTGTTTTATCAAAAATAGCATTACCAAAAAATGAGAGAGGTTCAGCCCTTTTATAGACGATACAAGGAGGCAAAGGAAACCCTAACAAGTGGGTAAATACGCGAGTTACATTCGCGATAAACAAGTCCCGGTAAAAAACACATTATCCGGTAAAGTAAAAGTAATAAGTAAGAGATAAGAAAAGAGGAGGTTTTATTGGTGGGTCCTCCTCGGGATCGATCCAGGAAACAATGCATACTTTAACTTATCCACAAAAGCTTCTAAGTAAACTATACATGGAAATTACTCCTCGGGCATCAACATGGTTACCTCGTTAAAAACCCTATCGAGAAAACCCAGTTGGGACAAAACTCAACAGGGGAAAAAGAGTATAACCTCTTGACGTCTTACACGGATTATCTTCACTTTTGGGTAATGGTGAAGGCATGCTGATTGCGGTTTTCCCAACCGGTCATAGGCTTCACGTTGCCTTGGCTCATTAGCAAACGTGGTCGAGGAACGTGATGGCAGCTTGGGCAAACGTGTTGAACTTGTGCCTGCATGCTCAGAATGCGGTACTGCTTCTCGTAACGGCACCTGGGTTGATTTGGGGTGCTACCGGGGCAACCTCACGATCATCCGAGTCATTGGTATCGTCCTGATTAGGGTCTTTGACGATTCGGGTTCCATCATTCCCTCCCTCTTCAAGAGGTTTTGTCCTCAAAACTGGATTATAATCTGCCACCAATGGAACCAAGTCAGAGACATTGAAAGTAGTAGAGATGTTGGTCCGTTCGGTGACTTGGAATGGTCCATCACCGCGAGAGGATAGCTTGTCCTTGCATTTGGCCGGGAACCTCTCTTGCCTGAAGTGTAACCACACCCAATCTCCAGGTTCATAGATGACTTCCCGATGGCCCCTATTAGCAAATTTGGTCGTGCTTTCGTTTATCCTCTCGATGTTTCCCCTGACCTTTTCGTGTAACTTCTTCAAGAACTCGGCTTTGGATAAACCGTCTTGGTCCTCTTGTTGTCCAGGTGGTAGGGGAAGCAAATCCATCGGTGATATTGGGTTGAAACCATATGCAACCTCGAATAGAGAGTGCTTAGTGGCTAAATGCCCTGCTCGGTTGTAGGCAAACTCGACAAACGCTATGCACTCGACCCAGTTCTTCAAATTTTGACCGATGGTGGCAAGAAGTAGGGATCCCAAGGTTTGGGTAACCGCTTCCGTATGGCCATCTGTCTGGGGATGAGCGGCCATGGAGAACAACAGCTTCATACTGAGTTTCTTCCACACGGTTCTCCAGAAGTGGCATAGGAACTTTGCGTTACTGTCCGACACAATGGTTGACAAATCTATCAAATGATTCATAGAGTTTTATAGTACAGCTAGCGTTGACTATTCTACCCGAAATCAATAGTTTGTAGGCTTGATTTCCAGATTTTCCAAGAGTTGAAGTTGGATCTACAAGTGAACTCTATCAATCTAGCTCGAAATATGATATCATAGGATCCTAGCGGATTTATGATTGAATAATATTTGCTTTTATTAAAAAGAATTATTTTTGTACAGTGTTTGTGTTCTAGATCTAGATCATTTAATTGCTAATCTGGTTAGATATCCATTTTATTTATTTAAATCCCTGCGATTTCTTAACTCCCAACATTTGTTTTTAATTGATATTTTTCCTTATTCAAAATATTTTTATTCGGATTTCATTCTGATTTCCAAAAGTGACACTTTCCATATTTTTCATCATAGCTCTGTTTAGATCTAGAGATCGATAACGCTTTTTACTCTCTGTGGATCGATCCCACCACTATACTGCCGCGTACAACCGTGCACTTGCGGAGTTTAGATGTTGGATAAAACCTGATGCATAAAAAATCACATCAAGTTTTTGGTGCCATTGCCGTGGAGTAATTGTAGCCTTTAGATTAAAGTTTTTAAACCTAGTCTAGGATATTTTATTTTCTGCATTTTTTTATTTACGTCTCTGAGATCGACCGATCCCCATAAGATCGATCGATCCTACTTATTGCACGATCGACCGATCCCTAAAGATCGACCGATCCTACTTTGTGCAAGATTGATCGATCCTTCTTTGATCGTTCGATCCTTTTTCTCTCGAGATCGACCGATCCCTTACAAGATCGATCGATCTCAGAGCCTGTTTTTCCGGATCTGATTTTCAAACTTCTTTTGCTTCTCAGGTGTATGCAATTAAGGAGCTAGACTTCTAAAGATCTACAAGACTGGAGCATAGAGGAGTTAACAAGGAAGATCTCAATTCTAAGGAGAACATGATTCCAAAAAAGCCAAAAAGATTAGTAAGGTAGATTGATGATGTAGAATATAATGATAAAACTGAGTGGGGAGAGGATGTTAATTTTTTGGGTAGACAAAGAAACTTTCCAAGTGGAAGTTTCAACCAAAACTTTAGGAGTACTCCTAATTATCCCTATAATGTCTACCCAGCTAGAAATCTGAGGGAACAATGGAATAATCCTTACAACACTCAATTAAACTCTTTAAATCAACCTCCAACCAAATCATACCAACTGGAGTATCATGAAATTGTCGGACAATATGAGAATGCTGGTTCTCTTGGTGAAATTGAATCCATGTTTCAGCACATCGTAGAGATGCAGTCCGAAACTGCTGACGAGATAAACACCAAGATAGGAAGAATATCTGAAAATTTAAATAAAAGACATAACAATCTAGATGCCGATGTGAAACTTCTAGAAATCAAAGCTGGAGAGACAAAAGCACTAGCCGAGTTTTGTTCTTTAATATCTCAAGAGGTGTTCATAGATATACATGGATTTCAAGATTTGACTCCTGGTTATGATAATATGGAATTTCAGCCTATGCAACAATTTGAGAATGCTGGTTCTCAAGATAGGATTGAACTCATGGTCCAACAGGTTCTTGATAATCAGAAGAAGTTTGTTGAGGATGTAGATGCTAAGGTGGATGTGATGTACAAAGATCTTGTTGAGAAGATTGAATCACTAAGTACTCACATGGGAATTATGGAAAATCAACTTACTAAAACTGCTGCCACTGTCAGAACACTCTCAGAATGTCTCCCAGGGAAGATGGAAGCTAAACCATGGGAGTACACTGGAACCATCACGCTCACAAGTGGAGAGGAAGTCGCTCCAAATACACATGGAGCTGAGATCGATCGATCCACCCCACAGATCGATCGATCCCAAGAGATAATATTTTTGGAATTGTTGGATGAAGACGAGGATCGATCGATCCAATCTGGGATCAAACAATCCTGTGAGTCTTCACATGAGAACATATTTGGATATTTTCCGTCTGGTGCTAAAGGGTCTGGAACCAAAGTTGTTGCTGAAATGGAACCACCCTATGTGCCCCCACCACCTTATGTGCCTAAACCTCCATATCTTCCATGCAAATGGGGAAAGATGCAAGAAAAGATGTCAAAAGACCCTACTGTTTATGGCCATGCTTTTTGGATTGGTACCATGGATAAGGTTAGTGGAATCAGTTCTCAAGTATGCCAAGATGATCCTTTCTATACTCATCGGAGCGAGCTGAAAGGTCCAAAGTACATTATACCGGGACGAAGAGTGAGCGGGGATCTTAAAAAGGTCAATACTGCACTGCCAAATGGCCACTTTTCCCGAGAGGATCTGCACTTGAAGCTGAAAACGAGCACACGTAGTCTAGAACCACGTCCACAAAAACCAATAGATGAGGAAGACTTCATTCCTCTAATGGACCCATACCCTACCTAAAGTACCAAACAAGTCGAGCTAATGACTTTAAAAACATGCGCTTATTGGGAGGCAACCCAAAATGTTTTATTTTTCTTTTCTTTATTCTTCCAATTTTATTATTTTCAAAATAAGATATGATGATCTTTTTGTGTTGAGCTGACTGAAAACAGGTGCAAAACGCAGAAGATGAAAATTTCAAGAATTTTCAGTACGCTGGGATCGACCGATCCTACCCAGATCGACCGATCCCTGAGACGAGAAAAGCTGAAAATCGGTTCATGTACAGACCAATTCTCCCTTTTGGTCATAAAACTCCTTCCACGGTTTATAGTTTGTTTTCTTGTTCACAATTCATTATCTCCAGTGTTGTTTCGCATCACCCTTTTTCCTTGGTTTTATATCACTGCGGGACGCAGTGATTTAAGTCTGGGGGAAGGGGTGACTGCTTTCATATGTTACTAGCACTGTGTGTTCTTTTGTTTACTTGTCCCAAATTTATTTTTTCAAAACTTTTTCAAAAATAAAACTTTTTCATTTTTTTCTTTAGTCATTTTATTGAGTCAAAACATGGGATTTTTACAATTTTCTTGGTTTCCATTTTATGTTGACATTTATTAGATTTAGTTCAAAGAAGATTGGAAACACCATCAGTGGATCAACTTTACCCGAAGCGACCTATCCTTTTGAAATCAGAAAGATCCAGCGTTGGCTATATCTACTTGGATCTTTAACTTGGATTAATCTTCTCACTTAGGGGCTCGATATCGCAAAAGGATCATATAAATTTGGAGTTCACCCCATTCCTATTGGAGCTCCAGATGGCCAAGCTCATTTTTAGTTTGGTTCCACACCCTTACACCCTATTTCATTCAGACCCCAGTCATATTTTGCAACATTAGGAGCATGTGCAACCAAGTGCAAAAACTACGGAGTATGGGAGCCAGTACAACCAAATGTTCTAAAGACTTTGGAGTAAGCTTTCTAGTATCAGTACTTCATCAATATTAGTTTAAGTTGACTATTGGTGCAGTTTTTAGTAGGATTGATGTACATGGTTAGAACTGGTTCCAACTTCCCCTTCTCATAAAAAATGCTCTGGGATCGACCGATCCTATCTTGATCGATCGATCACGTCTCATCCAGAGACTCTCTTTCAAAAAAAAAAAAAAAACGAAAAAGAAAGAAAAGGGAAAGAAGTCTGAAGAAACCAGAATAAAACTTTTTATTTATTTAGTTAGCTATTTGTTTCTGTTATTTATTTTAGCACCAATAGCAACTCTATTAGGATCATTATATAGAAGCTTGCTTGGGATCCAAGGTTCAAGAGGTTGTGCACCATCTTTGGTTCCAGTCTCACTGTGATTTTGCCTAACCATCACCCTTAACATGTCCCCTCGTTACTAGCCCTGAGCGATTTCAACTCCGTTTGTGAGACTGCACGCAACACTTAATGAATGTTAAAGGGCCAACAATGGAGATTTCAGAAGTTCCCTTGGATCTCGGATGCTATAGTACGGTAATATTTGCTATGCTTAAGGTAAAGTACATGTTGTACTGCTAAAGTCCAATTAACCTTTCACAAGGTTTCTTCCTTGTTTACATGATCATATGATGGATTTCTAAAGCTAAGCGTAAGTTCCCGTTTTTCAAACATCCACTTCTGTACTTTGTTTCATTGACTTATTTCTTACTTGAGGACAAGCAATGATTCAAGTCTGGGGGTGTGATGAGTGTCTATTTTGACCCATTTTTATTATTCTTTTACTTGTCTTATTGAGTCTAGAAGTTAGGTTTTGTATTCTTTTGGTCGGTTTTAGTGTTTTTTCAGGTTTTCACTTCCTTGGAGCTAAAATGTGCAAAATGGAGCAACTTTGGATGTTTTTACACATCATTGGATTTTGAAGACATCCTGGATCGATCGATCCCAAAGAGGATCGACCAAGCATGGCTAGGATCGACCGATCCCGAAGCAAATCGGTCACTCAAAGGAATCTATGAGGTGGCAAGGATCAGAGGAAGAAGATCGATCGATCAACGCAGATTGATCGATCTCAGTCACAAATATTCTCCAAATCAAGCATTTACTCTGAGTTTTGACCTAGAAGACTCCCTATAAATAATGCTCATTTCCTAAGCGGCCAGAGAGAGCCAGACACGAATTTTATTGTTACTCTGCACTCTTTATTTCTCATTTCAGATCTGTAATTTTTACATTGGTTTTTCACAGATCTAAAGTATTTTCATTGCATTTTCAAGATCTACAATCTGTCTTCATCTCTTTCTTTGCATTTTCAACCATACAACATCATGATGTATCAACCAATTACCATGGTTGAGTAGATCAATATGTTGAGAGATCGGATATATTCAAAGGGATTTAATGTTTAATTACATTATTGTTATAAATTAGAATTATGGTTAATAGATCTCTACTTCTATGATTAAAATGCTTTTGTTAGGTTGACGAATCTATCAAATGATTCATAGAGTTTTATAGAACAACTAGAGTTGGCTATTCTACCCAGAATCTATAGTTTGTAGGCTTGATTTCCAGATTTCTAAGAGTTGAAGCTGGATCTACAAGTGAACTCTATCAAACTAGGTCAAAATATGCTATCATAGGGTCCTAGCGGATTTATGATAGAATTATAATTGCTTTTATTAAATATATTTATTTTGGTACAGTGTTTGTGTTCTAGATCTAGATCATTTAATTGCTAATCCGGTTAGATATCCTTTTTATTTATCTAAATCCCTTTGATTTCCCAAATCCCAACATTTGTTTTTAATTGATTTCTTACCTTATTCAAAAGATTTTTATTCGGATTTTATTCAGATTTCCAAAGTGACACTTTCCATATTTTTCATCCTAGCTCTGTTTAGATATAGAGATCTATAACGCTCTTTACTCTTTGTGGATCGATCCCACCACTATACTGCAGCGCACAACCATGCATTTGCGGAGTTTAGATGTTGGGTAAAACCTTATTCATAAAACATCACATCAATAGCCTTCCCTTGGATTTGACACAAGTGTAAGCAGATCACTTTGTTCAAGCTACAACTCAACTTCCCTAGTTATGCCCAATGCATCCATTGTTGGCCAATGTGGCTATCTTGTTCCCACAAAGTTCATTCCCCTGAAGAGGTTCAGGAGCATCTCCTAACGGCCTACTTGGCTACATCCCTTAGAATTGCTTTCCCCAGATCCTTCACCACTGTTCTTCTCCATTTCTTCAGTTTCTGTCCTCTCATCATCTTCTTCCTCTTGTTGCACCCTCTTTCCTTGTGCTATGTGTTCTCTTTCTCTGGAGAATTCTTGCTCACGAGCCACCTCTGCCGCTCTCCTCCTTGTCATCGTTGTTGTTGACGTATTGGTTTCCCGAAAAAAATGAACATCGAAGTTTTAGCTATACGTTAATCTCACCCTCGACCACCTACTCGACCTTAGCGGTCGAGCTGGTATTTTTAACAACTTTCTCATTTGAATCGAGTCATATGGTCGGGTTGATATTTTAATCAAGTTTTCAGAGGGATTATACTATCATCAATGCTGGGTAGTCGTAAACTTGATGATTTAAGAACAACATTTTTCAATTTGAGGATTTATTAGAATCGAATATGATTTTAATCAAGCTTCTAAAATTTAGATTCTTATTCAAAATCAACAACGTACTTAAAAAGAGGTGGTGAGTGTTCTGAGTGAAACTAAATGCAATGTATATCTCATTTAAAGTTTCATAATTTCCAAATTTTCAATTCGAGCTTCAAGAACAAAATTTTCTTTCAAACAGAGAAAGATTTCAATCTTGATATTTCGGGCAAATCCACATCCCTAAACACTCTATGTTCTTTATAAACAGATTTCATGGTACATGCATCAAGGTTTGTTGAAGGATTTTTAAAATTTTCTTTTAAAACTCAAACACAAGATTTTGATTGAAAGCGGTTTTAATAATGTAGGGAACTTACATTGTTTAGTCAAGAGAATTTGAGTTAGCAGAATAGTTGCTGAATTCAGTTGTTTGAATTGAAAATTTAGAGAATTCTTAGAAATATCAAAAAGTTTTTTGCTTTTAAGAAGATAAACGCAAATGAGAGAGAGAGTTCTTAGGAAGATGAAGTCGTCCAGGGTTTTAAAAAGTAGGGTTTAGATGAGACTTTGAATGAGTGGCTGAGATTAAAAGTTGAAAATTCAAAAATAAACCTGGCCACTCGACCTCGGGGTCAAGTGGTGTGATCGAGTCCGTTTCCGGATTGTTTTGATCATCTTTTAATCTCCATGCTCTGCATTCTCCTTGGTCAATGACACTCTTCAGCCAATTTCTGGATTACAAGACACAAGATAAAAGCATTAAAATACCAAAATAAACAAAAACTCGAAAGATAAATTTTTTATATACAAGAGATAGTCATGGAATTTCCTTCCAAGTGAGCTTGTTTAAAGTCTCATAACTTGACTTGCTTACAGAGCTTATATGGGTGGTGGATCAGGGACAGCCTCTAAGGTCCTCTCCTTGTTGTCTTTTGGTGGTTTTCCATAAGATGAAGCTTGAGTTGCCCACTTCAATCTGCTCTAGTATTCAGCCTCACTCATACCATTGGGACCATACTGGATCCTCTTCAGCTCTAGGACTTGTTTCTTCAGACAGTCCACTTCTTTGATCAGGAATCCCACAGCTTCTTGTAAAGAGATGATAGCTCTACCTTGAGATATGCTTGTTGGATCTGGTGATGTGTTCCTTGAATAAGATTCAGAATCACTGAATTCTTCCACAATCTCCCTTGCTGATTTACTCAACTGGTTCTCAAGTGTCAAGTTGTTCAAGTACACTATCTCCTCATCACTTTGGTAGTCTCTCTGATTCAGCAAAAATAAAGATTCTGGTGGTGGACTTGGAGTTCTTATCTCACCACTGAGGAGAATGTAACTGGGAAGACCACTAGTTATCACATCAGGCTTCTGATAATAATCCTCAATAACATACAGCTGCTTCAGCCTGGTGTGATCTCTGGGTCCTCGACCAATATCAAACCTCAGCACTAAATATTTTCCAAACCTCAGATCAATCTTCCCTCCTTTGACATCAATAACTGCACCAGAACTAGCCAAGAATGGCCTCCCTAGAATCAGGTGACTTGTTGAATCTTCATCCATTTTAAGGATTATGAAGTCTGTAGGCACTTCTACGTGGCCTATCCTCACTGGTAGATCTTCAAGCATGCCATAGGGTTTCCGGATTGTCTTATCAGCTAACCTCAGAGAAATCCTACTTGGTTTAAAGTCTTAAAATCCAAGCTTTGTTGCAATGTTCAAGGGCATTATGTTCACAAATGAGCCAAGATCACACACGGAGTCTCTTCATACTGTTTCCTTTATGGAACAAGGAATGGTAAAGGTCCCTGGATCTTCAAGCTTTTCTTGGACGATTACTTCCTTCTCAGTGATCCTCTTGCATTCATGATCCTTTGCAACTGACTCTTCCTCCTTCTGAGTCTCTTCCACTAAGGTTTTTCCAACAGAAGTTCCTGATGGACCCATTTCCTTGCCAGCATCATTCAAGGACCTCTTAGCTTCTTCCTCTTTCATCTGATCTCTCATAATATCTTCATAGATTGCTGTTAACTGTTTCTTGAGCCTTCCAGGATATGGACAAGATAGAAGCTCTTTCAGATTGGCAATCTTCTTATTTCTTGCAAGGATAGCTTCTACTCGACCTGCTACTCGAGCATAGTGGTCGAGCTGGTTTTCCGAGATGAGATTCTCAGCTATAACTCCTGGAGAAGGCTCTGCTTTGTGATTTTCCTGAACGAAATCCTCCCCATCTTGCACATCACTGTCCACAGTGTATGAGGCATGTCTTTTCTTGAGTGGGAGATGAGAATCTGGCCTTGAAGATACATCATAGACATTAGCTTGATCTTTTGGATTCTGAACTGACTTTCCAGGCAGTTGTCCTTGTGTTTTTGCAGAAGATTGTGCAGCCAATGTCTCTAGATACTTGAGTCTGGAGTTCAAGGTTTTCACCTTGTTGTTCAGCTCATTGTAGGAGTTTTCAATGTGGTGCTTCAGTTCAGTCAGCCTCTTACTCTGCTTTATGGCTCCATTTGCTTGTCCCTGCATGATCTGTTGTAACATGGTCTTCATGTCTGGTTCAGGGAGAATGGGATTTTGCTGAGGGGCAAATCCTGGTGGTGGATTCATAGGAGGAGCTTGTTGCTGGAAACCAAGCTGTTGTTGCTTAGGAACAAACTGCTGGTTTTGATTGTATTGAACAAAAGGTGTGTTCTGAGCTTGTTACTGAGCAGGGTACACTTGATCCTGTGGGTTTGCCACATTGGTATTCCTGTAAGAGAGGTTGGGGTTGACTTTGTAGTTGATGAATCCTCTGTTGTAGCCACCTTGATTCTGGATGTAGTTAATCTCTTCTAACTGATCAGTCTCCCCATCTTGAATCTGATACTGATCTTCTTCACTAACAAAGTGCACTGTCTTATGATTCACCAACAACAAACAATCAAGCTTTTCATTCAGTAGCTTGATTTCCTTCTTGTGTATATCATCACTGTCCACAGATCCTCTTGTAGTCCTATCATACTCCTCGGAATGGTTTCCATCAACTTGAGCTAAATTCTATATGAGCTACTTTCTACTCTCCACATCTCGATTCAAGAAGTTGCCATTGCTGGCTGTATCAAGAAGAGTCTTGATGAAGGGTAGTGAACCTCTGTATAGAGTACTGAAGAGTGATTCCTCGGTGAAACCATGATCAGGGCATTGTGAGATATATCCTTTGAACCTTTCCCATGCTTCTGAATGTCTCTCCATTCTTCTGAGTGTAGCTTGAGATTTCCTTCCTGACCCTAACTGTTCTTGCCTGAGAGAAGAACTTGTCTAGAAAAGACTTCTTGCATTCATCCCAAGTGGTGATGGATCCATTAGGCAGATTCTTTTCCCACTGGTAAGCCTTGTCTCCAAGTGAGAATGGAAACAATCTAAGCTTGAAAGGATCTTCACTCACTCCATTTATCTTTGTGAGGCTGCAAAGGCGATCAAACTGGTCTAAGTGTGCAAGATGGTTCTCCATTGGTAAGCCATGGAATTTTTTCCCTTGTACCATGTTGATGAGGCTTCCACGGATCTCAAAATTGTTGTTCAGATTTGGTGGTGGAATTATGCCTTCTCTCTGTGTAAGTACTCGATCAGTATGGTCAAGAAGGTAGGTCGAGTCGGGTACCCGATACAAACAGAGGGCAAAAAGCAAACCAAATCAGTAACCAATTAAAAGTAACTAAAGACCTTAAGTTTTAAAACAAAGAAATTGTGAATGGAACATAAATAAACCCAAATGGCAACAACGCCAAATTGAAACACGTATTTTCTCAGTGGTAAATATGCATGGGGGTTTTAGTTCCTCATTGTTGTTGTAATATATGAGGTGTCAATCCATAATGGGTTTAGTGCAAGCAATCATAATGTATCAATGAATAATAAGTTAAGCCAAATCAGAGATGATAGTTGGAACTAGCAACCTAATGATTGTAAATGCAAATACTTAATAATTAAAAGCAATGAACACTTGAGATGTCAATTCAAATGCACAAAGAGTAAAAAAACAAAGCAGGGAAACAAAAGTAGAAAGCAACTCGATCGATACGGTCGAGTGGTGTGGTCGAGTCGGATTATAAAGTCACAGAATCACAAAATGGAACTAGTAACTAAGCGTTTAATGCAATAATAAAGAGATAAGGATCATAGGGATGAATCAATTGACTAAGGGATCACTTTCATAACCTGGGTACTTAACAAACACAACCTATTTTAAGGCTAATCCTTTGATGATAGATATCTAAACCAATCAAGCCCACTATCGTGAGGAATGATCTCGAATCCATGGCTCAGCATACCTGATTCTACCAGAGTCATGCCATTGGACAAGCATTAAAACCCAATTTACCTAAGCCAACATAATTTCCTAACAATAGCTTTGAATATCATGGATTCTAAACGCCATTGAAGCATACTCTCCACTAGCTAGTATAACTAAGTCTCTGGAAAAAGCTAATCAAACAACCTCAAAGCACTATTGTGAAGAGATAATCTAGGATCATATTCTAGTTGATCAGAAGTGAATAAGCATTAAGCATTCTTACCCGAATAGGATTTAAAGCAATTACGAACTTAAAAGATTAATCAAGATTCACCCTAATCTAATCCATCCTTAATAACACTTAAGTTAACTACTCACTAATCATAATTATAAGTAAATCTGCAAACCCAGAAAGTTCTAAATCTGACATATGAGATAGATCAGATTGAGATAAGAAGGTTTGCTGAAGAAAATAAATGCAAGTACTGATTTATTAAAAAAATAAGGTTTACAAAGATATAAAATGAAGAACAAGAGATAGAGTAATTAGGAGGCAGAGAAAGATAATATTTCAGGTTTAAAAACGAGCACACCCTTTATTAGAGTTAGTACATGTGCTTTTATACTAAAGATAAGGTTAAGGATAAGACAAAACAGATATCCTACTAATCCGAAAATACCACTCGACCATAGTGATCGAGTGGCTGGTCGAGTAGCTTCCATCTTCCTTCAATCTCCTTCTTGAGCTGATCCGAAACTCCTATCCAGCTCCTCAATGCTCCAAAGCTTCCTGAGCATCCATTTTTACATGTAAACAAGCCACAATATGCAATATATATGCAATGCTCATG
Source organism: Cardamine flexuosa (assembly GCA_963555745.1). Classification (NCBI taxonomy): domain Eukaryota; kingdom Viridiplantae; phylum Streptophyta; class Magnoliopsida; order Brassicales; family Brassicaceae; genus Cardamine; species Cardamine flexuosa. The sequence goes on along the minus strand of OY743216.1, from coordinate 17,869,308 downwards.
CAAAGGACCCTAAAACTAAAAAGGAAGTGAAATATGCATATAATGATATAAACAGGGAATAAATATGCAATAATATGATGATAAATGTATGCTTAAAACAGGTAAAATTTAGTGTTATCAAGACTAGACATCATAACTTACTTTGGTTTTATCAAGTCAAGTTGAATGAAAAGTCAAGCTCTCAAACACCAATTTCGTCCATGAGGTAAAAGGAACTAACAGAAATTAGCTCAGGCTATAGCGGGCATCTGTTGTAAGTATGGGAGTCTCAAGTTAACCGGTCAGACTTGCGGTTTTTCTATTAGTTAAATCTGAACTAAGCTCTGCAACAATGGTCACCAGAAGACATAGCAAACAAAAATAGACCAAGAGATTATAGATTTTATGAGATTTATGCGGATTAATTAGAGAATTAGAGAAGAGATTCAATAAAAACAACAGAATTAGAGGCAACTTTCTCTCAGCCATAAGAGGCACGAAAATTTGGTTAAGTTACAAGAGAAAAGGGGTTTCCTCCTTTTATAGAAGGAGGAAGCCCTAAACGAAAAACGGTAGCAATAGTGAAACGCAGTTTACAGCATGAATAGTGACATTGCTGGAACGTGAAGACGAAGACTCTCGGGTTGAATAGTAATCTCGGGGTCTTGGGATGAATAGTAATCTCGGGACTCGGGATGAATAGTAATCTCGGGTCTCGGGATGAATAGTACCTGGGATGAATAGTACCCGGCCTTCTGCACGGAATGCCTTTTCTCAATACTCCCCTTCAAACTTAGCCGTCGGTGAACAAAGACTAAGCTTGGACCTACATAGGCGTTACCTCGGTAAAAACCTCATCATAGAAAAAACCACTTGGGAAAAAATCTGTGATGAGGAAAAGAGCATAACGTCTACGAGTAGGGGATATGATCAAGGGTGAGTTGGATCCACAAGCCCTAGTTTGCTGTAGATGTGTTTGCAAACCTTAAGACTCGCAGCTTTGGTGAAGATGTCTGCTAGTTGATCTTCACTTCTTGTAAAGCATGGTAGTGTGACTCCTTCTTTGATCTTCTCTCGAACTTTGTGGCAGTCAACTTCTATGTGCTTGGTCTTCTCCTGAAACACAGAGTTGCTGGCAATGTGTATAGCAGCTTGATTGTCACAATGCATAGTGATGGGTCTTGTGGTTTCATTGCCTAGATCTCTGAGTAGTGCCTTAAGCCAAATGAGTTCTTCCGTGAGCTTCCTCATTGCTCTATACTCGGATTCAGCACTTGAACATGACACTACCTTCTGCTTCTTAGACTTCCATGTCACCAAATTCCCTCCAATGAATGTGCAATATCCAGTGGTTGACTTCCTATCATTCGTGTCACCAGCGTAGTCTGCATCACAATAACCAACAATCTCGGCATTCTCATTCTTTCCCATCCATATGCCTTGTCCCGGACTCCCTTTTAGATATCTGAGTATCCTCTCCACCATATTCCAATGGTAGATTGTGGGTTTCTGCATGTATTGACTCACCTGATTCACAGCAAAACATAAGTCAGGTCTTGTTAAAGTCAGATAGATAAGCTTACCCACTAGTCTTTGGTATTGGAGTGGATCTGCATATGGTTTGTCTAATGGATCTTCTTCTTTGAGCTCCTTGCCCTTTTTCTCCCCCTTTCGCTTGACCTTGTAGCCATCTGCAAGAGGAGTTTTGGCTGGCTTTGCTCCTATTTTACCTGTCTCATTCAGCAAGTCAAGAGTATACTTCCTTTGTGATAGAAATAAGCCCTCCGAAGAGCGACATATTTCAATTCCTAGGAAATATTTTAGTTCTCCAAGATCTTTGATATCAAACACAGTTTTAAGATAGGTTTTAGTTTCGAGAATACCTTCCTTATCATTGCCGGAAATGATAAGGTCATCCACGTAGACCAATACTACAATGATTCCTCATGGACTTTGGACTGTGAACAATGTGTGATCAGCTTCAGATCTCTTGAACCCTTTCTCTTCGAGAGTACAGCTCAGTTTGTGGTACCAAGTTCTTGGAGATTGCTTTAGTCCATAGATGGCTTTTCTAAGCAGCAGAACTTTTCCTGGAGCAATGGAGTCTTCAAGGCCTGGTGGTGGAGTCATGTACACTTCTTCTTCAAGTTCTCCTTGCAAGAACGCATTCTTCACATCCATTTGCCATAACTCCCAATCCAGATTTGTAGCCAATGAGAGAACAACTCTAACTGTATGCAGCTTGGCGATTGGAGCAAACGTTTCTGTGTAGTCGTCTCCATAAGTCTGTGTTAATCCTCTTGCAACAAGTCTGGCTTTGTACCTCTCAGCATCTCCATTGCTCAGATACTTGATAGTGAAAAGCCACCTTGAACTAACAGCCTTCTTTCCCAATGGTAGGTTGGCTTCATCCCATGTATGATTCCTTTCCATAGCCCCAACCTCATTATCCACTGCTCCAAGCCATTCGTTACTCCCTTTGGCTTCTTCATAACTCTGTGGAATCCATTGAGCATCAATTTTCCCAAGGAAGGCTTGATGAGCAGTTGGCAACAGGTCAAGCGAACACACAGCTTGTATAGGATGCGCCACAGCTTGGTTGTTGAAAAAGACTCTAGTGACCTTCCAATGTTCGGGTCCAAACCTCTGTCTAGTGCTTCTCCGAAGAGGAGGTGCCAGTGGAGGAGGAGGAGTTTCTGCTTCATGTCTAACCTCATCATGGTGATCCTCTTGAACCACATCTTCAGTCATACCATCTTTATCTTGAACTTGGTCTTGTTCCCTGTCAAGTGGGTTTGGTTCCGACTGAGTGTGCTCAGTGGTATCAGTTTCTTCCATGGGGTTTCGAGCAGCCTGTGTATTCCCAAGGTCAGTATTGGGTTGATCTTCTGTAGTCTCCACTCCTTGTTGGTTGGTTTCGACATTATCAGATTGTTCTTCTCTCCGAGGAGGAGGATTCCCAAGATGACTAAGGAGATGTTGGAGACTAGCGGCTCTATCTGATGGTGATCTTGACAAATCTTTCAAACTCCCCCAATCCTTCTTGTCGTAATACCCTTGGTGCTCAATGAACTTGACATCTCTTGACACAATTGTTCTGTTCTTTGAGAAGTCATAGCACTTGTAGCCCTTTTGAGTAGTAGAGTAGCCTAGGAACATGCATTTTGTGCTCTTAGCTTCAAGCTTGTCCCTCAGTTCACCTGGTCTCAGTACAAAACAAACGCAACCAAACACTCGTAAGTGATCAATAGAAGGTTTGGTTCGGTTCAATACCTCAAATGGCGCTAAATCAGTTAGGATCCTTGTTGGTGTCATATTTATCAGGTAACAAGCTGCCATGACAGCATCACTCCAGAATCTCCTTGGGACATTGGTGTTAAACATCATGGATCGTGCAACTTCCATAAGATGTCGATTCTTCCTCTCAGCTACACCATTTTGTTGAGGTGTATTTGGGAAGCTAGTTTGGTGTATGATCCCATGTCTTGCTAAGTGATCTTTGAACTTGTGACTAGTGTATTCCCCACCATTATCAGACCTGAATACCTTGATCTTGGCATTAAACTGATTAGTAACATATGATTGAAAATTAACAAATGCATCATATACTCTATCCTTAGATGCAAGCATTGTGACCCATGTATATTTCGATTTCTCATCAATAAATGTAACATAGTATTTATTATTGTCTCTAGATAAACATGGGGCAGTCCAAACATCTGAATGCACAAGATCAAAACATTTTTCATAGATAGTTGAAGACTTAGGAAAAACAGTTTTACAATGTTTTCCAAGAATACATGCTTCACAGTTCATATGATTAAAGACAACATGGGGTAACATAATCTCTAAAGCCCTAGCATGAGGGTGACCAAGTCTATCATGCCACAGTTTATTTGGGCTACCAGCATAACAAGATTGACAAGAACGAGAAGTAGATTTTGTTGTTGGAGACTCCTCAAAAACATTTAAGTCACCGTTAGTGTTCCCTTCTCCCAGAACTTATCCACTCTCAATATCCTGAAAATGAAAGCTATTAGGACCAAATATAGCATAGCAATTAAGATCATTTGTAGCTCTTTTTACTGAGACAAGATTAGAGGTGAACTCGGGCATGAAGAACGCTTTAGAGTTCTTATCACAAAGTTTTAAATCACCTACTCCTCTTATGGGGATCCTATCACCATTTGCAATTATCACATTTCCATTAATAGGTTTAACATTATTAATGAGGTTAGGGTTACTAATCATATGATGAGAAGCCCCAGAATCAATAATCAATGTTTTATTTTGTGATTTAGGTAAAGAAGCAAAGTGAGTGATACCAGATTCTTTATTGGTAAGAGCAGCAATGGACTTGATGAGAGATTCAAGGTCCGACTTCCTAACAACATCATTGGAGTAGGCAACCATAGCCAATTCATCTCCTTGTCTAGATGGTCCGGCCTGAGCTTGCTCAGTTGAGGCTTCGTGAGAGTAGTTCGCTTGAACCTTGAACTTTGCTGGCTTAAGATGTGGATGTAGTATCCAACATTTATCCTTGATATGGCCTCTCTTCTTGCAGTGATCACACACAAGAATCTTCCTATCTTCAGACTTGAAAGTAACTTTGTGTGCCATGATCATTTCTCCTTTGCCACTGAAGAGGCCTACTGAGCCTTGTTCACGTTGGATTTGAGAGCACACCTCATCTAAGCTTGGTAACTTCTCCGCTCTAAGGATGTGCTTGATGAGATCATTGTAAGCCGGGTTCAATGTGAGAAGCAGACCAAAGACCCTATCTTGTTCAACCCTTTCCTTGAGAGCACTTGGATCCACCGAGAAAGGTCTTAGCATCTCGAGTTCTGCCCACAGTGATCTGAATTTTCCAAAGTGTTTTGTGAAGTCCAGATCTTCTTGGCTGAGATTGTTTATAGCTTTCTTGACTTCAAACACTCGAGTAAGATTGGAGACATTTCCATACACATTCTTTAGTGTGTCCCACAGCTCCTTTGCCGTCTCACAATAAGAATAAGCTTCAAGTATTTCGGCTTCAAGTGAGTTTTGAAGTAGTCCAAGAACCCCCTGATCTTCTTGAAACCATTTGCCATCTTCAGAACTTGGATTTCCACTGATCTCTTTTCCATCTTCATTCGTGATTACTTTCTTATCTTGGGTTTCAATGTGATTCCAAAGACCACGACCACACAGATTTGTCTTGGTGGTTCTAGCACAGAGTAAGTAGTTCACACCTTTGAGAGTAACTGGTATAGGAACAGACTTTGAAGAATCCATGCTTCAGCGTTTCTTACAGCCAACAAACCCACAAATTTCCAGATTGATCTTAACTTCCCAAGCAACCAACAAGACTGAAATCGTATGAACTGAGTCTGAAGTGAAGTAGAACAGAGATGATTTTACCAAATACAGCAGAGAAAGGTTACACCTTTGCTGAGAAATCACAAGTTCTGTTGGTGTCACTGTTGCTACAGTACCTCCGAAAATCTGTCAAAACCAGAAGAGAGCTGAAGATCTATAGAGCCAGCAATGGAGATTAATCTGCTGAGAAGGGACAGAAACCTGCTGAGATCTTCAAGCATCGACAAGAGAAACAAACACAAGCAGAGATTGAGAACTTTTTGTGAGAGATAAAGAGAGAGCTGTGGCATGAATGGAGATTAAGAAAATAGCTAGAGATGATTGAATAGAAGCAGAGAATCAGAGATTTATGCGGATACCATATAGATTTAATGAGATTTATGTGGATTAACAAGAGAATTAGAGAAGAGATTCAATAAAAACAAGAGAATTAGAGGCAACTCTCTCTCAGCCATAAGAGGCACGAAAATTTGGTTAAGTTACAAGAGAAAAGGGGTTTCCTCCTTGTATAGAAGAAGGAGGAAGCCCTAAATGAAAAACAGCAGCAATAGTGAAACGCAGTTTACAGCATGAATAGTGACATTGCTGGAACGTGAAGACGAAGACTCTCGGGATGAATAGTAATCTTGGGGCTTGGGATGAATAGTAATCTCGGGTCTCGGGATGAATAGTACCCGGCCTTCTGCACATAATGCCTTTTCTCAATAGAGATAACTCATAGTTCCTGGACAAGTTTTGACTCAATAAAAAACGGTTTTGAAAAACAAAAATTTTGGGACTGACTCTCAAAAGAATAAATATAGTTAGCAACTATCTCCCCCTGACTTAAACTACAATGTCCCCAGTGTAAATAAGCCTAAGGAAAGTTATAAAAATAAATAAAATTGAATAGAGATTGAACTGTTATGTTTTGAAAAACATGACCTTAGATGGTGTGTGCGTGTCAACCGACACACACCCTGCGTGTCAATCGACATGAGCAGGTATATGAAGTTCCAAAATTCTGACACCATTCAACTCGTTTTCTGTCAAATGACAAGATAATATATAACAGAAAAGGTTCAACAATATCCAATAAAAGTTAGAAACAAAAACTGAAGCAAAAACAAAAGCAAATAGCAAAAATAAAAATGTCTTAAAGGAAGAAGAAAAACTAGGAACCAAATGTCTGAAAAGTGATTAAACAAAGTCACCATCAGAATCTGATAAGTCTGAGGGTCAATGAAAGGGCTGCGGGGTCGCTGACGTTGGGAAGACGGTCTAGCACAAACAACACTCGAAGCAACAAGCTGCCACATACTCCTCATGGTACTTACCATGTACCGCCGAAATATAGGACCATCATCCTCATAACCTTCTGGAGGCTCTGGAAAAATGAGATCCTTGGTAGAATTATCCTGAGATGGCGGCATAGTATAATCCTCCGTAGGCGAAGGCGAGGCACAAGATGAAGCTCCACGTCGAAGCTTGCGGCTTGAACTCTCAATCAAAAGAGAATCATCTGGCGTGAGGAACAGCTTGGTGTGAACCTTCTTGATCCGAAAATCCATGTTGGGCAGCTTCACAGTCTTCACAGGACCATCTTCATCAGTAAATACCCACATTTTGTTGGGCTTCATCCAAGTCACATGCTTGAGATAATCAAGGTCAATGGAGATGTAATCAAACTTCTTCGAGGCATTGGACAAAACATTACCGAAGTAGCTGAAAATCAGAGTCAAAAGGTTCCCAACATGCTCAAGCTGCTTCTTACCAAAGGCCATGGTATTCAAAGAAACCAAATGATGAGCCTTGGTAGGGTCGGACCAGCACAAGATAGTGCTAGCAATGAGGCACAAGGCGTACCTAATAGCGGGGTGACGGACATTCGTCTGCTTCGAAGAACCGGTATCATACTTGCCATTCTGGATATGGGACCACAAAGTCTTGATATCTGCCCACTCGGTGTCCATAGTAGCCTGAGTAGCCTCTCTCCTAAAGCCATACAAGTCACAAAGATCTATGAGAGTGATCCTGTATCTCACACCCTTACACATGAAGGTAAGAACTCCCTGTTGTGCCACCTTGGCACTCTCATCAGCATAATAAACCCTGAGGAAGCGAGAAACTAGCGTGCTAAGTCGGGGTAGAGAGTGTGCTGACATGTAGCCCATGTTGCCTAAACCCATTGCAGAAGTGATATCACCCACGTCATCATCAATGTCCAGGGCTAACATTGTCTCCATGTCCTTCAATCGAGTAGTCCTCATATCAACTCTGTGCCATGCATTATAGAAAAATGTATCATATTCATCCCAATTCTCTGAAATCGGCCTCTGAGTACACTCAGCCTTAGCAGTCTCGGTTTTTGGTATTGAGAAAAGGCATTCCGTGCAGAAGGCCGGGTACTATTCATCTCGGGTACTATTCATCCCGAGACCAGAGATTACTATTCATCCCGTGACCCAAGACTACTATTCATCTCGTGAGTCTTCGTCTTCACTTTCCAGTAATGTCACTATTCATCCCGTGAGTCTTCGTCTTCACGTTCCAGTAATGTAAACTGCGTTTCACTATTGCTGCCGTTTTTCATTTAGGGCTTCCTGCTTCTTCTATAAAAGGAGGAAACCCCTTTTTTTCTTGTAACCTAACCTAATTTTCGTGCCTCTTATGGCTGAGAGAGAGCTGCCTCTAATTCTCTTGTTTTTATTGAATCTCTTCTCTAATTCTCTAGTTAATCCGCATAAATCTCATAAAATCTATATGGTATCAGAGCCTTGTTACTGATTCTCTGCTTCTATTCAATCATCTCTAGCTATTTTCTTAATCTCCATTCATGCCACAGCTCTCTCTTTATCTCTCACAGAAAGTTCTCAATCTCTGCATGTGTTTGTTTCTCTTGTCTATGCTTGAAGATCTCAGCAGATTTTCGGAGGTACTGTAGCAACAGTGACACCAACAGAACTTGTGATTTCTCAGCAAAGGTGTAACCTTTCTCTGCTGTATTTGGTAAAATCATCTCTGTTCTACTTCACTTCAGACTCAGTTCATACGATTTCAGTCTTGTTGGTTGCTTGGGAAGTTAAGATCAATCTGGAAATTTGTGGGTTTGTTGGCTGTAAGAAACGCTGAAGCATGGATTCTTCAAAGTCTGTTCCTATACCAGTTACTCTCAAAGGTGTGAACTACTTACTCTGTGCTAGAACCACCAAGACAAATCTGTGTGGTCGTGGTCTTTGGAATCACATTGAAACCCAAGATAAGACAGTAATCACGAATGAAGATGGAAAAGAGATCAGTGGAAATCCAAGTTCTGAAGATGGCAAATGGTTTCAAGAAGATCAGGGGGTTCTTGGACTACTTCAAAACTCACTTGAAGCCGAAATACTTGAAGCTTATTCTTATTGTGAGACGGCAAAGGAGCTGTGGGACACACTAAAGAATGTGTATGGAAATGTCTCCAATCTTACTCGAGTGTTTGAAGTCAAGAAAGCTATAAACAATCTCAGCCAAGAAGATCTGGACTTCACAAAACACTTTGGAAAATTCAGATCACTGTGGGCAGAACTCGAGATGCTAAGACCTTTCTCGGTGGATCCAAGTGCTCTCAAGGAATGGGTTGAACAAGATAGGGTCTTTGGTCTGCTTCTCACATTGAACCCGGCTTACAATGATCTCATCAAGCACATCCTTAGAGCGGAGAAGTTACCAAGCTTAGATGAGGTGTGCTCTCAAATCCAACGTGAACAAGGCTCAGTAGGCCTCTTCAGTGGCAAAGGAGAAATGATCATGGCACACAAAGTTACTTTCAAGTCTGAAGATAGGAAGATTCTTGTGTGTGATCACTGCAAGAAGAGAGGCCATATCAAGGATAAATGTTGGATACTACATCCACATCTTAAGCCAGCAGAGTTCAAGGTTCAAGCGAACTACTCTCACGAAGCCTCAACTGAGCTCAGGCCGGACCATCTAGACAAGGAGATGAATTGGCTATGGTTGCCTACTCCAATGATGTTGTTAGGAAGTCGGACCTTGAATCTCTCATCAAGTCCATTGCTGCTCTTACCAATAAAGAATCTGGTATCACTCACTTTGCTTCTTTACCTAAATCACAAAATAAAACATTGATTATTGATTTTGGGGCTTCTCATCATATGATTAGTAACCCTAACCTCATTAATAATGTTAAACCTATTAATGGAAATGTGATAATTGCAAATGGTGATAGGATCCCCATAAGAGGAGTAGGTGATTTAAAACTTTGTGATAAGAACTCTAAAGCGTTCTTCATGCCCGAGTTCACCTCTAATCTTGTCTCAGTAAAAAGAGCTACAAATGATCTTAATTGCTATGCTATATTTGGTCCTAATAGCTTTCATTTTCATGATGTTGAGAGTGGAAAAGTTCTGGGAGAAGGTAACACTAACAATAAACTGTGGCATGATAGACTTGGTCACCCTCATGCTAGGGCTTTAGAGATTATGTTACCCCATGTTGTCTTTAATCATATGAACGGTGAAGCATGTATTCTTGGAAAACATTGTAAAACTGTTTTTCCTAAGTCTTCAACTATCTATAAAAAATGTTTTGATCTTGTGCATTCAGATGTTTGGACTGCCCCATGTTTATCTAGAGACAATAATAAATACTATGTTACATTTATTGATGAGAAATCGAAATATACATGGGTCACAATGCTTGCATCTAAGGATAGAGTATATGATGCATTTGTTAATTTTCAATCATATGTTACTAATCAGTTTAATGCCAAGATCAAGGTATTCAGGTCTGATAATGGTGGGGAATACACTAGTCACAAGTTCAAAGATCACTTAGCAAGACATGGGATCATACACCAAACTAGCTGCCCATATACACACCTCAACAAAATGGTGTAGCTGAGAGGAAGAATCGACATCTTATCGAAGTTGGACGATCCATGATGTTTAACACCAATGTCCCAAGGAGATTCTGGAGTGATGCTGTCATGGCAGCTTGTTACCTGATAAATAGGACACCAACAAGGATCCTAACTGATTTAGCGCCATTTGAGGTATTGAACCAAACCAAACCTTCTATTGATCACTTACGAGTGTTTGGTTGCGTTTGTTTAGTACTGAGACCAGGTGAACTGAGGGACAAGCTTGAAGCTAAGAGCACAAATGCATGTTCCTAGGCTACTCTACTACTCAAAAGGGCTACAAGTGCTATGACTTCTCAAAGAACAGAACAATTGTGTCAAGAGATGTCAAGTTCATTGAGCACCAAGGGTATTACGACAAGAAGGATTGGGGGAGTTTTGAAAGATTTGGCAAGATCACCATCAGATAGAGCCACTAGTCTCTAACATCTCCTTAGTGATCTTGGGAATCCTCCTCCTCGGAGAGAAGAACAATCTAATAATGTTGAAACCAACCAACAAGGAGTGGAGACTACAGAAGATCAACCCAATACTGACCTTGGGAATACACAGGCTGCTCGAAACCCCATGGAAGAAACTGATACCACTGAGCACACTCAGCCGGAACCAAACCCACTTGACAGAGAAAAAGACCAAGTTCAAGATGAGGATGGTATGACTGAAGATGTGGTTCAAGAGGATCAACATGATGAGGTTGGACATGAAGCAGAAACTCCTCCTCCTCCACTGCCACCTCCTCTTCGGAGAAGCACTAGACAGAGGTTTGGACCCGAACATTGGAAGGTCACTAGAGTCTATTTCATCAACCAAGCTGTGGCTCATCCTATACAAGCTGTGTGTTTGCTTGACCTGTTGCCAACTGCTCATCAGGCCTTCCTTGGGAAAATTGATGCTCAATGGATTCCACAAAGTTATGAAGAAGCCAAAGGGAGTAACGAATGGCTTGGAGCAGTGGATAATGAGGTTGGGGCTATGGAAAGGAATCATACATGGGATGAAGCCGACCTACCATTGGGAAAGAAGGCTGTTAGTTCAAGGTGGCTTTTCACTATCAAGTATCTGAGTAATGGAGATGTTTAGAGGTACAAAGCCAGACTTGTTGCAAGAGGATCCACACAGACTTATGGAGACGACTACACAGAAACGTTTGCTCCAGTTGCCAAGCTGCATACAGTTAGAGTTTTTCTCTCATTGGCTACAAATCTGGATTGGGAGTTATGGCAAATGGATGTGAAGAATGCGTTCTTGCAAGGAGAACTTGAAGAAGAAGTGTACATGACTCCACCACCACGCCTTGAAGACTCCATTGCTCCAGGAAAAGTTCTGCTGCTTAGAAAAGTCATCTATGGACTAAAGCAATCTCCAAGAACTTGGTACCACAAACTGAGCTGTACTCTCGAAGAGAAAGGGTTCAAGAGATCTGAAGCTGATCACACATTGTAGTATTGGTCTACGTGGATGACCTTATCATTTCCGGCAATGATAAGGAAGGTATTCTCGAAACTAAAACCTATCTTAAAACTGTGTTTGATATCAAAGATCTTGGAGAACTAAAATATTTCCTAGGGATTGAAGTATGTTGCTCTTCGGAGGGCTTATTTCTATCACAAAGGAAGTATACTCTTGACTTGCTGAATGAAACAGTTAAAATAGGAGCAAAGCCAGCCAAAACTCCTCTTGCAGATGGCTACAAGGTCAAGCAAAAGGGGGAGAAAAAGGGCAAGGAGCTCGAAGAAGAAGATCTATTAGACAAACCATATGCAGATCCTCTCCAATACCGAAGACTAGTGGGTAAGCTTATCTATCTGACTTTAACAAGACCTGACTTATGTTTTGCTGTGAATCAGGTGAGTCAATACATGCAGAAACCCACTGTCTACCATTGGAATATGGTGGAGAGGATACTCAGATATCTAAAAGGGAGTCCGGGACAAGGCATATGGATGGGAAAGAATGAGAATGCCGAGATTGTTGGTTATTGTGATGCAGACTACGCTGGTGACACGAATGATAGGAAGTCAACCACTGGATATTGCACATTCATTGGAGGGAATTTGGTGACATGGAAGTCTAAGAAGCAGAAGGTAGTGTCATGTTCAAGTGCTGAATCCGAGTATAGAGCAATGAGGAAGCTCACGAAAGAACTCATTTGGCTTAAGGCACTACTCAGAGATCTAGGCATTGAAACCACAAGACCCATCACTATGCATTGTGACAATCAAGCTGCTATACACATTGCCAGCAACTCTGTGTTTCACGAGAAGACCAAGCACATAGAAGTTGACTGCCACAAAGTTCGAGAGAAGATCAAAGAAGGAGTCACACTACCATGCTTTACAAGAAGTGAAGATCAACTAGCAGACATCTTCACCAAAGCTGCGAGTCTTAAGGTTTGCAAACACATCTACAACAAACTAGGGCTTGTGGATCCAACTCACCCTTGATCATATCCCCTACTCGTAGACGTTATGCTCTTTTCCTCATCACAGATTTTTTTCCGAAGTGGTTTTTTCTATGATGAGGTTTTTACCGAGGTAACGCCTATGTAGGTCCAAGCTTAGTCTTTGTTCACCGATAGCTAAGCTTGAGGGGGAGGATTAGGAAAAGGCATTCCGTGCAGAAGGCCGGGTACTATTCATCTCGGGTACTATTCATCCCGAGACCAGAGATTACTATTCATCTCGTGAGTCTTCGTCTTCACGTTCCAGCAATGTCACTATTCATCCCGTGAGTCTTCGTCTTCACGTTCCAGCAATGTAAACTGTGTTTCACTATTGCTGCCGTTTTTCATTTAGGGCTTCCTCCTTCTTCTATAAAAGGAGGAAACCCCTTTTTTTCTTGTAACCTAACCTAATTTTCGTGCCTCTTATGGCTGAGAGAGAGTTGCCTCTAATTCTCTTGTTTTTATTGAATCTCTTCTCTAATTCTCTAGTTAATCCGCATAAATCTCATAAAATCTGTATTTGGATCACTGTCCCAATCGCACTTCATCCGAATCAGCTGAGACTCAATCTTAGGCCAAGGAGCGCGGATGTGAGCATTAACCGGGAAATCCGAAGTAGGTGTGGTGGTGATGAAGGTGGAAGGAGTAGTTTCAATGCTAGGCTCATCATCAGTAAGATCAACCTCCTCTCTACGGGTACGCTGGTTCCGTAAGATCTCCTAGTAGTCATCTGCAAAACACAAGAAATCACAAAATCAGTCCATGTTCGGAATTCGTGGGTGCATGTCGACTGACACATGTAAGCCGTGTCGATCAACACGATGCCAAATCATGTACACTTATGAAAAACAAAAATTCCAAGCAAGATCAATGTCAGATCATGATTAATACTGCACAATCATCAAAACTAACCATCAAATTCATCTCAAGAACATCAATTCATCATCTAATCAACCCTAAATTCCGAATTTGCAATTGGATTAGTGTTAGGTTTTATCAAATTAAATTCATCACCTTTCAATCAATTCAACCTAAATTAACAACATTCTACACTTGATTCCTTTTAAATTCATCCTAATCGATCAAGATTAGCAAGCATTAAGAGTATAATCGGAATTCAAAAGTGAGAATCAAACCCTTGAAATTTTCGAAATTAGAGATGGAGATTTGAAGAACATACCTTTGATTTTGAATGTATGGATGATATAGACGTGTAAGGAATAGAGATCTGTTGAGTTTAGAAGCAAAAACGAATGATTTAGTGAAGAATTATGAAAAATGTGATTTTGGTTTTATAGAGGTGTAGGAGTTTTGCAAAAAGGAAAAGGAGAAGTGGAAAAGAAAAAGGAAATCAGGTATATATACTAACCTCGAGTCCGTGTTGATCAATACAGGGTGTGCGTGTCGATCGACACGGACACAAACCTTGTGTTCCTTGGTCAAAAAATTACGTAAAACTTCTCCAATCCATGAGCAATCCTTCCAAATGTTATATTAAGCACGTCTAGTTCCTGAGACAAAATAGAAACAAGACACAGAAAAATGTATTTACAAACTTACTAGTGGGTTGCCTCCCACTAAGCACTTATTTACAGTCATTAGCTTGACTTTGTCAGAGATCAGATGGATGGAGATTCTCCGGATGAATCTGAAGGTGATGAAGACGAGGTCTTTGAACCGAGCTCATCCTCACTCAAGTAAGGCATCTTGGGTTTCTGAACCCTCTTCATAATCTCATCCATCGCGGCTTGTCCTTTAGCCTTAAACTTGAGAGTGATGATAGCTTTAATCTTGGTAAATTGTCTTGAACCACTTACATACTGAAGCTTATACTCAATAGTATCATCAACTTTTCTCATAGGATTCAAAGTCATAAGGGGCTCTGCAGTCATTGCTTTTCTTTGCGGTTTCTTCTTCTTACCCGCAGCTTTCGGATTCCTTGCAATGAACTCCTTAGAGTGAATCTCATTCACCTCTTTGTTACAAACCTTATCAACATATTTAGCAACAACTTGAGGGCTCCACAGCACAAATCTTTTCAAATTAGCATCATACGACACATCAGGATCAACATGCTTCAGAGAAATTTTGCTACTAAGCAAATCAAAGATAGCTCCAACAGTAGCAAGGAATGGTGTACCTAAAAAACCGATATCCGTCTCGACAACATGGAAGTCACAAGGGAGCAGATAATCACCAACCCGAACCTGAAGATTCTCAACAAAGCCCATAGATTTCTTCACCGAAGCATCGACCAATGTACTCTCAATTGAAGATCTCTTCATATTGCTTACTCCAAACCTTGTTGCAATGTCATTAGACATGAGATTGATACTAGATCCAGTATTACATAGTGAATCAGTAAATCTAACTCCAGCAATTGAACAAGGCATATCAAAACTTCCAGGATCTTCCAACTTAGGTAATTTTCGAAGATAGATTCCGTCATAAAGCTGAGCATGTCGACCGACACGGCCAGCTGCCTGTCGATCGATTTGGTTGGAGCCATGACCGTCCTTAGTCGTGACTTGCATCAAATCTTATGATATTTGAGGTGGTGTCGACCGACACAAGGTGGTGGTGTTGATCGACATGAGGTCTGTGATGAGAGTCTCAACTTTCTCCTTAGCTTCAGACTTCTCCAGACTCTCTTCTTTGACCTCTCTCTTGACCATATCTCCTCAGGACATAACAGCACCACACTGATACTTAAGATTCATATCAGTTCTTCTAGGTAAGATGCCATCAGGGCATTTAGAGTTCTCAGCAGATTGTGCACATCGGGTGTCCAACCTCTTGATGTGGTTGTTCAAAGTTTCATACTTCCCATCAGATTTGCATACAAAGCATCTATCTTACCATTGTTATCAATCAACTTAATAGCTTCCTCTGGTGCCATCTGATTAACACCAGAGGAAGCTTTTAAGTAGATTGATAATTTGGCATCTAGTAATAGTTCCAAGAATGCTGATTATGAGAGAAAGAAGTTAGCTGCTGGTTTGAACAATAATCATACTTCCCATTCAGATTTGCATACAACGCATCTATCTTACCATTGAAGTCCACAGTCGTCTTTTGCTTTCCCTCAAGAATTTGGTCAAATATGTCTTTCATCTCAGAATCTGGAGTCCTAGCAGGTGGATTCTGGTAATGGGAACTTCCAAACTCCCTAGTGAAACCGCTGTTGTTTCTCAGAGCATCCTAAATTACAGGCTTGGGCATAAATCCATAAGGGTTCTGGTTGTTCCCTTAGTTGTTCCTCTGATTGTTGTATCCTCTGAAGTTGCCCTGAGAATTGCCATACCTTTGGCCATTAAAACCGGAACCATTCACATAGTTCACATCCTCTTCAGTAGCTTCTTCTTCAGCCTCAAAAACCTCAATAGTAAAGTGAACAGACTTCTTGTTTACTAGAAGGTTTTGCGCAGTATAAAGCTTTGCTTTCACTTCTGCCATCTGATTATTGTTCAAACCAGCAACTAACTTCTTTCTCTCATAATCAACATTCTTGGAACTATTACTAGATGCCAAGTTATCAATCAACTTAATAGCTTCCTCTGGTGTTCTTGTATTGAAGTTACCATTACTAGCAGCGTCCAAATCAACCTTATACCTCCAATCAATTCCGCAAAAGAAAGTCCTAATGAGCCGGACTTCATCAATAGCATGGTGCGGACAATCTCATTGGTACCCCTTGAATCTCAACCAAGCAGCCTTAAGTGTCTCTGCAGGTCCTTGAGTAAACTGAATAATCAAATCCCTCAAGTCATCTGTCTTAGCATCATCATAATAATTGTTCAAGAAAGCTGTCTTGATATCCCTCCAAGTGGTTAAGGAACCTTGTTCCAACTATTTCAACCATTGAGCTGCTTCCCCAGCAAGAGAGTATGGGAAGAGCTTTCAGAATATATAGTCTTCAGACACTCCATTACCCGGACCGTTTCCGTTGTCACTGTGTCGACCGACACCATTGTTGCCCTGTCGGTCGATGTGACCAGTGTTGTCGACAGCTTCAATGATGGGGTTCCCTTCAGCATCAAGTTTCTGACTTTGATCATTATACTGGTTGCCCACTAAATCACGTAAGATCCCAGCAGTAGCCCTCACAAGCACAACAGTCCTAACCATCTCTGATTTCTTCTGTGTCTTGCGATTAGCTCTCTCTAACTTTCCAATCTCCTCAATAGCAACTAAGTCTTTGTCTCTGTTGCTCCTAAGTTTCATGCACATGAGATAAGAGAAAGTAGAGATGTAAGTAACAAAATAAAAGAAAAATCTAGACTAAACTCTAACTGAAATCTATTGGCGAATTTAGAGTCCCCGACAAGGGTGCCAAAATTTGTCAGGGGTCAAAATTAACCCTAGAACTACTCTCTCAAATTAAGAAATCAATTGCAGCACTTAGGGGTCAAATCCACAAGGAATCTGAAAACTCACGCGATAGAAGCACAGATTCGAGTTAAGCTAGATCAATAAAATAGAAAACTAAATCAAGCAATGCAATAAACGAAATAGCAATTAAACAGGGATGTAATTCAAGTGATTAAAGCGCTGCACCTAGGGAAATTCAATCAGAAAAACTCTGGAAAATGAACCGGGCAGTTCGTAAATCAGGTCTAAAGTGTTTGTGCGGTTCTTAAACTCGTAACACTAATATGATATCTCATCCAACTTTCGCTTCGACGATATCTATCCTCTAAATTGAGGCAAACCAAATCTCTTTGCTAAATACCAATAAATATAGTCTTCATGATACGTTTACTCTTTTTCCATTAAAACTCAAAATTTGTATTTTTTCTCTTTTGTCACCTAGTATAAAAGCTCCTGATTAACCTAATGTCGGGGGTGGCCGATTTTATTAGTTTAACCTAGTTTAGCTTAGTTTCTCTCTCTAGTTCTTCATCTTGTTCTTCATTTTCCAGAATATTGTAACTTGCATAACTTTTTTTAAAATCAGTATTTGCTTTAGCTTTCTTCTACACTCTTGCTCACCAGATCATACGCTATCACATATGTCTCTTTTAGAGATTTCTGGGTTTCGGACCCAAGTGATTAATCTGGTGAGTGAGTAGTAAAATTGGGATTTTTGGGGATGGATTAAAGTAGCTTCACTATGTTTTGTTATTGCTTAGATAGTTTGATCATCACTCAGTCTCGACTCCCTCTTGGGTGAATGATTTTAATGCTTGTTCTCCCCTGATCAAGGAGAACATGATTTTAGATGGTCTCATGAGCACGAACCATGCCTTGAGCCATTAGACAGATTTTTTCCGGGGTTTAGAGTACAATAGCGTGATGGTGGATGCATGAGCATTGATTTATGTCACGAATCCACCTATTCACTTGTTATGAACTCTTCTCGACTTGAATAGGCTGATTTTTAAGCACCACACCTACTTGAGAGACCACTCAACCACACCACTCGACTGCTGGGTCGAGTGGGCACTCTCCGACTTTTTCTCCTAAAAACTTACAAAATGTAATAAGCGCTTGAGACTATGTATAAAAGCGCCTCATTAAGCCTAATTAGGTAGAATCAAATAGTGCCGCTTTGGCTTAGGGATTTTTAGGTTTCTCTCTTGTTCTTGGTGTTCTTGATAGTTTTTCATTTTCAGCAACTTTGTAGCTTTGAGAACTTTTTATAAAATCAGTATTTGCTTTTGATTTCTTCTCCAACCTTGCTCACTAGATCAAAGGCTATAACATATGAAAAGCTCAAACTTTTCTGGGTTTCGGACCCCAGCCATGATCACCATGTGTGAGTAGTAGATTTGGGATTTTTGGGGACGGATTAGGTTAGCTTCTCTCTGTTTTGTTATTGCTTAGATAGTTTGATCATCACTCAGTTTTGACTCCCTCTTGGGTGAGTGATTCTAATGCTTGTTCTCCCCTGATCAAGGAGAACATGATCTTAGATGGTCTCATGAGCACGAACCATGCCTTGAGCCATTGGATAGCCTTTTTTCGGGGTTTAGAGTACAATAGCGTGAGGGTGGATGCATCAGACATTGATTTATGTCACGACTCCACCTATTCACTTGTTATGAACTCTTCTCAACTTTAATAGGCTGATTCTTCATGCCTGATCCGACTCCTCACACTATGCTGACTGGGTTGGGTCTTGTGGCTCTCTACCACGAACCATGGATTGAGTTGGTTATGAAGTCTGTTTTCTAGGGTAGTCATGTGATGAAATTGCTAGTTGTTAGCTGCAATACAACAGAGTTTTTGCGATCCTGTGATTTCCATCCCTAGAGTCTCTGTTAGTTTAGCATAGTTTTCTTGTGTTTTTGATGACTTACTAAAGTGTGACAGACTTTGGTAGCTCTAGGGTCACTTAAGGTTTGGTTATAGTTTCATTTAGGCTGTTAGATAAAACCAACCCTTTTATATTTGGCTTGAAATGTTTGTTATTGATCACATCCTTTTTGCATAACTCTAGTCACCCATTGGTTCGATATTTTCTATACTTACAGTTGATTGAAAAACTTGTGTTTTGTCTCTCTGTGCCTAAACTGATAGTTTTTAGTGTCTTTCTCTATATATTAGGCAAAAATACTAGTTTCAATTTGGGGTCGTTGCAATTTGGGTGATTTTAGAGTTACAATTAGGATTTCACTACTTACAAGATCAAGTTCTTTCACTTCACTGTCTTGGTATTGACTGTGGATTTTTTTTTGTTTTTCTCAGGTACTGTTCACTCGACCCTATAGCTCGAGTCACCAAGTCGAGTCCACCAGATAGTCAATGTCACGAGCAATAGGAGCAAACGAGACTCCAAATCACTATCCACACAGGCGTGGAATAGTTGCACCAGCTGCAGGTGATGATTTTGAGATACAGAGTGGCATCATTTCTATGGTCACAAACAACAAGTTCCATGGTTGGCAAACAAAAGATCCTGTTCACCTTGATTGGTTTGAAGGCATTTGTAGCCTCTCCAAGATACAAGGCATCACTGAAAATGGATACAAGTTGAGACTGTTTTCATTCTCTTTAGAAGACAAAGCCACCCTCTGGGAAAACAATCTTCAGCCAGGTTCCATTACAACCTGGGCTTCATGTAAAAGTCATTCCTTACCAAATTCTTTTCTGCCCAAAGAACAGCAATGTTCAGACATGAAAATTTAACTTTTCACCAGAAGCAAGGTGAGACACTATCCGCTGCTTGGGTGAAACTTGGATTTTGCCTACCCTAAGCAAAGAAAGACAGCAATGCAATCAACCTAAGCCTAGAGAGACAAAATACAATGTTTATCAATTGTAGTATAGTGGTAAGAGTTGAGTATTTGAGAATAACAATGTCGAACCAATCAAGAGTGGTCTATAGCAATTAGTTGATAAATAAGGCTAGCTATTCAAGTAATTATCAAAAGGGTGTGGTACTAGCAGTCTAAATAAGAAATCTACTAAAAGCCCTAATTGATACTAGAGGTACCAAAGTCTGTCACACTTTACTAGGACTACTCGACCATACTGGTCTAGTGGTGAGGTCGAGTGATACAGTAAAAACAGAGAAAAGCTACAGTACACGATTACTAAGCAAGCTGTAAACTATGGGGAAAAACAGGGACTCTAGGGATGGAAATCACGGGATCGCAAACACTCTGTTCCATTGCAGCTGTCAACTAGCAATTTCATAACAGGACTACCCTAGACAACAGACTTCATAACCAGCTCAATCCATGGTTCGTGGTAGAGAGCCCCAAAACCCAACTCAGTTAGCATAGTGTGAGGAGTCGGATTAGGCATGAAGAATCAGCCTATTAAAGTCAAAAAGAGTTCATAACAAGTGAATAGGTGGAGTCGTGACATAAATCAATGTCTGATGCATCCACCCTTACGCTATTATACTCTAAACCCCGGAAAAAGTCTTATCCAATGGCTCAAGGCATGGTTCGTGCTCATGAGACCATCTAGGACCATGTTTTCCTTGATCAGGGGAGAACAAGCATTAAAATCACTCACCCAAGAGGGAGTCGAAACTGAGTGATGATCAAACGATCTAAGCAAAACAAAACAGAGAGAAACTACCTTAATCCATCCCCAAAAATCCCAAATTCACTACTCACACACTATGATCATGGCTAGGGTCTGAAAGCCAGAAAAGCTTGAGCTTTTCATATGTTATAGTCTTTGATCTAGTGAGCAAGGTTGGAGAAAAAAGCTAAGGCAAATACTGATTTTATAACAAGGTATCCAAGCTACAAAGTTGCTGAAAATGGAAAACTATCAAGAACAGCAAGAACAAGAGAGAGAAAAAAAACGAGAGCAAAACCTAAAAGTTACTAAGCGAGAGCGACGCTATTCGATTCTCTATAATTAGGTCTAATCAGGCGCTTTTATAAATAGTCTCAAGCGCTTATTAAATTTTGCGAGTTTTTAGGAGAAAAAGTCGGAGAGTGCCCACTCGACCCATCAGTCGAGTGGTGAGGTCAAGTGGTCTCTCGAGTAGGTGTAGTGCTGAAGTCCAGTGAGCCTGTGATGCTGAGGTCGAGAGTGCCTGTCTAAGAGTGCTTCACTCGAGTGGTCTGGTCGAGTGAGCCTGTCTGAGAGTGCTTCACTCGAGTGGTCTGATCGAGTGAGCCTGTCTGAGAGTGCTTCGCTCGAGTGGTCTGGTGGAGTGAGCCTGTCTAAGAGTGCTTCACTCGAGTGGTCTGGTCGAGTGTGCCTATCTGAGAGTGCTTCACTCAAGTGGTTTGGTCGAGTGAGCCATCCGTCTTCTCTGCAATCTTCACTTGACTTCATAAAGCTTGACTGCACATCTTCGCTTCATGAGCCAAAATCTAAGTATGCTCCATATGCTCCATAAGTACCTGATAAGACCCCAAATATGCAAAATGCATGCAATGCCTATACAAAAATATGAAACATCCTATATGAAGCATAAATGTATAAAATGGTATAAACAGTGGATGAAATCTACTCTAAGGCATGATAAAAAGGTGGTAAAAACGTGTATAAAAGTGGTGTTATCATTGGGAGAGACTCAACAGCTACACTATGAAGTGTCCTTACCATGATTTCTCCAAAGAATCCTTGCTTTGCACACTACTATACAGAGGTGTCCTGCCTATGATCAAGATGTGTCTTGATTCTGCTAGTGAAGGAATTTTTCTGAACACTAATGTGGAAGATGGATGGGAATTGGTGGAAAACTTAGCTAGGCCAAACAGCATTTCCAATGAGGAACATGAAAGGAGTATTAGGGATGCTAGTACGTCTGATGAGAGCACCAGAGCAGAAATGAAAAATCTTAATGAGAAATTTGAATGATCTTGCTCCAAACTCAAAAACCTCAAGAACAAGCTGCACCTGATCTTGACATCAAGTTGATGTTACAGCAACTCATTCGTAGTCAGGAACAAGCTGGTATTGACTTTCAAACCTATGCTCTGGACGTCAAAGATCAATTTCTTGATGTCAAACAGCAGATCAAAACCCTCTCCTCAAAAGTTCATTACTTGGAGAACAGTAAGATCAATCATACACAACCATCAACAGAGAAAGCTCATGCTATCACACTGGGGAGTGGTAAGCAGTTACCACCAGCAGAACAGTCAATGTGAACAAGAGTCCAATCTATTGAGACATGCCATGTAAGTCCTCTTCCAATTCATCAACAACAGATGCATGCCACTGCCTATGCTATCTCAGTGAGGAATGATCAAGAGTCAACATCCAGAAAAGAAAATGCAACATTCACTCTGGACAGTGATATAGAAGGTGTGGAGGTAGTCTTTCAATATGTTGCTGAAACTGTTGCAAGTACTGTAGCAATCGAACAGCTCACTCGAGTGAGTGGTCGAGTCAAGTCACCTACTGAGAAGGAAAAACAAATTTCTGACATACATGCAATGGTCACATGTCCTTTCTAAGTAAGACATCAGAAATAGATAGAGAAAAGACTTAAAGCTGTTATGGAAGATGAGCTATTGGATAAGAGAGAGCTAGCTGCAAATAGCCATGAATGCAAAGCTATAACTGAGAAAGAGGTTATAGTGCAAGAGAAGCTTGAAGACACTAGATAATTATACTGAACCAAATAGTCTTCAGAAACTCTTTATATGATCTTGGAGCTTCTATGATAATTTTGCCTCTGTTTGTAACAAAGAAGTTGGGCTATGATGACTACAAACCAAGTAAGCTTTCTTTGATGTTAGCTGATAAGACTATGAGATGTCCTTATGGTCTCTTGGAGAATCTCCCTATCAGAATTAGGCATGTTGAAGTGCCATCTGACTTCTTCGTGTTGAAAATGGATGAGGATCCAGTAGCTCCTCTAATTCTGGGAAAGCCCTTCTTAGCATCTGATGGTACAGTTATTGATACAAAGAATGAGAAGATAGATTTCCATCTGGGAAGTGATCTAGTGCTTAAGTTTGATATTGATAGTGCTGCCAAAAAGCAAACCATTGATGGACAGCTTTTCTCTCTTAAAGTAATAGACCATCTCTTTGATTCACCATTCAAGGAGCCTCCTAAGAAGGATCACATTCAAATTTCTTTAGCTAAAGAAGAGGAAGTTGGAGATCCCAACAGTAAGATTTTGAGCTCTGAAGAGGTTTTAGACCAAGATAAAGTAGGTATCAGACCAGAAGTCGCTGAGGATGCAGTTGGGTCACAAACAGAGGACATTACAGTGAATGAAGAAGGTTCAGAAGTCACTCGACCACCTGACTCGACCATGGGGTCGAGTCAAACCCCATGTGCCCAAAAACGCCTAGTTTGATGTCTAAACTCAACATTTCCATCAACACAGTCAAAACTGCACCATATGACTGTTTGAGCAGGACTATCAAGGCATCAAAACAGGCTGAGAATGAGCTTACAAGGCAACTGGAAGAGATGAAGCTTCAGATAATAGAGCTCAAGTGTAATGGCAATAGTTCCTCTCCCGAGAAAGTCACCAAAGACCTAAGTGTACCAGGGAAGACCAAAGAGATCATGTATACAGTTGCTGAAACCCTCTTCACTCCACCATAAGGTACCAACTCCAAAACCTTCGCTGTGTATACCATTGCATATTTTTGTTTATTTTCAATCTCTCAAACCTTTCTTTGAATTTTTATTTACACAAGGGGCTGTGTAATTTAAGTTTGGGGGAGGATCTGAGAGATGTATTTGACATCCTTATTCTTTCTTTTTCAAATTGTGTATAATTGAAGAAAAGAAACAAAACGTATAGTTAGCCACTCGACTAGTCACTCGACCATGTGGTCAAGTCAGACCTTAGAAAATAAAATAAAAATCCCAAATCCGGTTTGCTTAGTTTGCTTAGGTTCTGAGTCCCCATTTTTCACACTACTCCTTTGATCTCATCCTTTCTATTTGCTTGAGGGCAAGCAAAGGGTAAGTTTGGGGGGAGTTGATAACACCATATTTAGCACGTTTTTACTACCCATTTATCATGCCATAGTATATATTTTATCCATTGTTCATACCATTTTATGCATTTATCCTTCATATAGGATGTTTAGTGTTTTTGCATAGGCATTGAGTGCATTTTGCATATTTGGGGTCTTATCATGTGCTTGGGGAGCTATTGGAGCATACTTGGATTTTGGGCTCATGAAGTGAAGCTGTATGGACAGTGTGAGGATGTGCAGTGAAGCTGTGTGAACAGAGTGAGGATATGCAGTGAAGCCCTATGCACTCGTGTGAAGATTGCAGAGAAGACAGAAGGCCCACTCGACCTCACTACTCGACTGCCTACTCGAGTGAGCACTCACCACAGGCTCACTCAACCACTCACCACAGGCTCACTCGACCACTCACCACATGCTCACTCAACCTCACCACCACAGGCCCACTCGACCACGCACCACAGGCTCACTCGACCACTCACCACAGGCCCACTCGATCAGGAACTCAAGTGAGCACTCATCACCAGCCACTCTACCAGGCCCACTCGACCAAGCACTCGAGTGGCTTTAGAGCATCAGAAGTTTGGCAACACATGAAGACCTTACCTTGGACCAAATTTGGATTTCTTTATACCATTAGATATCTAGAAGACTCAAGATTCACATGGAACAAGAATCAAAGCAATATATTCATCCATTTGGAAGATGCATCCTTGAGAGTGAAGACATATCAACTAGAGCCTGAACTGCATCAGAGACCACTGGAGTGGCCTACTCGACCAACCCACTCGACTGGGTAGTAGAGTCAGCCTATCTACTAAGCCACTCGACCAGGGCACTCAAGTGGGTGGTCGAGTCAGCCACAGCACCCACTCGACTGAACTACTCGACTGACTGGTCGAGTGGCACTTTACTCTTTTTCCCTGAAAACTCGGAATTTGTATTATTTCTCTTTTGTCACCTATTATAAAAGCTCCTGATTAACCTAATGTCAGAGGTGGCCGATTTTATTTGCTTAACCTAGTTTAGCTTAGTTTCTCTCTCTAGTTCTTCATCTTGTTCTTCATGTTCCAGAATTTTGTAACTTGCCTAACTTTTTATAAAATCAGTATTTGCCTTACCTTTCTTCTACAAACTTGCTCATTCGTTCATCATCTATCTCAAATGTCAAGCTTAGGCTTTTCTGGGTTTTGGACCCAAGTGATGATTTTGGTGAATAAGTAGTTTCACTTAAGGGTTTTTAGGGGTGGATTAGGCTAGCTTCACTCTATATTGCTATGGGTTAGATTGATTGATCATCACTAGGTTTTGATTCCCTCTTGGGTGAGTTTTTTTAATGCTTGTTCTTCCCTGATCAAGGAGAACATGATTATAGATGGTCTCATGAGCACAACCCATGCCTTGAGCCATTAGATAGACTTTTTCCAGGGATTAGAGTACAATAGCGTGAGGGTGGATGCATCAGACAATGATTTACGTCACGACTCCACCTACTCACTTGTTATGAACTCTTCTCGACTTGAACGGACTGACCCTTAAAGCCTGATCCGATCAACTCACACTATGCTGACAGGGTTGGATCTTGAGGCTCGATATGAAGTCTGTTGTCTATATATAAAAAAAATATTAATACAAAAAGGATGATATTTTGAAAAAAGTAATTGCAAAAGGTTTTATAAAGATATAAAATTGAAAAATACTTTGCCAACATTTTATAGTCCTCGTAACCGTACAATTATAAAAGATGACTTTTCAAGCAAGCAGTTTATCTTCGATACATGCTTGAGCTATTCATGCTATGGATTTGGAGAGAGGTACTTTAGTAACTCCACTGAAAGGAGAGGTGGGAAGAAAAGGCTCGAGAATTAAAAAATAACATAACAATACCGTAACTTTTAACAATACCTCAACCGTAATTTGTTAGACTCGTATAACAATGTAAGATGAACCTAGTGATACTATATATAATTTAATGTTGATTATCTATGAGAAAATCTTATAAATCGCATTATTCACTTAAGAGAACAATGGTGTATTGAGAAAAGTATATAAATACTATCACTTAATCTTCAAAATAATTATACTGACATAATCAAATCATTCCAATTAATAGATCTTGCTACGAATATATTTATACTATATTTAATTTTACAATAATCTCTTAGAATCAAACAATGCAATTAGACACATAAATAAATAAATAAATTGACAACAAATTTTTTTTGTTAAAATAACTTTAAACATTTCTAAGTAATTTAGTTATTTCATAATCCCAAATACAAATAGGGAAAGCATCACTAACACGTATATCATTATCTGTATCAGTACCATCAGCACACCAACCCATAGTTTGACGCAGAGTTCGTCCATCACAATAGCAGTTTTTTTATATATGTGATCTTAAGAATCATACCTCTTTCTATTCCCCACCATGTCCAATTGGAGCGTACTTGGTCGCGAAAGCTTCTTAATTTAACTCTATTTATTCTTTTGAGAGTCAGTCCCATTTTTTATTTTGTTTTTCAAATTTTTGTTTTATTGAGTCAAACCTAGTTAGAAAATATGAACTATCTCTTGGTCTATTGTTGTTTGCTATGTTTTCTGGTGACCATTGTTGCAGAAATTATTCATATTCAACTAATGGAAAAACCCTAAGTCTGACCTGTTAACTTGGGACTCCCATGCTTACAACAGATGCCCGCCATAGCCTGAGATAATTTCTGTCATTTTCTTTTACCTCAATGATGAGATTGGTGTTTTGAGCTTGATTTTTCATTCATACCTGACCTGATAAAACCAAAGTAAGTTATGATGTTTCGTCTCTCCAAAGATAATAATAATAAAAGCCTTTATGGCAAAGTTTATGAATGACCAAGTGATTATCATGGAGTAAAAGGGTAGGAGGGATCCTAAAACCCCATTATTTTGCTTTATATGAGATGATGAATGTAGAAGATCGCTAAGAGGGTAGGAGCGATCTGATGATCCCATTATTCACATCCATCCCTACCTTCATAAACAAAATAATATATGATCCCAAATAACAAAGGATTTAAGTGTGGGGGAGACAAAAACATCATTGTTATTGTGAGGTTTGTCTTGTTATGGTATAGGATGACAGCTGAGTCTATAAGGTTCTTAACATTGAAATTGGAGATGAGACCCAGCTATGATTGACTTACTAAAAGGATATGTTGTTAAGTTGTGGTGGGAATTGAGAAGACTGCAAGTGACTACGGTGAATGTACATGGTGGTTAGTCTCTGATTTGTTCTTGTACCATGTGGATTACATGATGACTGGTAAACACAATGTTCTAAAGAGTATGTGAGTTTCGCGATTTTCAAATTTCTTCCTTGATTCAGTTTTCTGTTAGCTTGAGGGCAAGCAAAAGCTAAGTCTGGGGGAGTTGATATACAGTAAAACCTCTTTAAATTAATAATGTTGGGACCATTATTTATTAATTTACAGAGATTTTTGTTAAAACTTTTGAAGTAAAAAGAATTAAAAAAAAATTTGATCTAAATGAAATTAATGTTTTTATGTTATAAATTTTAATAGTTTAGACTTAAAGTTTAAAATTTAAAATCAAACAAAATTATTTTGATATTAAATAACAAAAATTATAGATGAATTTACTTATATAAACGATAATCATAAATTTAAATTTATTATTAGTAACCTTAATTGTTGTATTTAAACTACTTATACGACTACTGAAAATACAATTATGCATATTTAGCATTTTAAAACTTATAGAAACTTTTGTTTATTTTATGAAAAATATATTTACGTTATAATAATAAGATAGTTTAAAATATAGTATACTATTTTCTTGTATAAGAAAAGTTGTTTATGAGTTCTAATGGAAATTCACTAAATTTCTATATATACAATATATATATATATATATATACATATGCAAATTTATATAATTATCAATTTATCTTATTAATGGGACCATATATTTATATATAGATTCTACAAAAAATATTATCTTATTATTTAATCGAATGTTATTCATTTTTACACTGGCCCGACTTGGTACTGGCAAATTTTATTAATTTATAACGTATATTAATTTATCGAGTATTGATTTATAGAGGTTCTACTGTATCATAGATTTTATGGTTTTTAGCCATGATATATGCATTGGTTTAAGAGTCTTTTCTGTTGTATATTGAGTCTTATTAGGTACAAACACAAGATGGACCTTGATGATCTTTTTGGAGCTTTTGGAGGCTTGTAGCTGAGCAAAACGACTTGGAAACAAATATTGCTGTCCATGTCGGTCGACACGCCTTACATGTATCGGTCGACACGCACCTGACCTGAATGATGCCTTTGAGTTTTATCAAGTTTCAAGAATTGTAACTTTGCCCCAGAAGTTTCTAATGTTTATAATTCAGGCCTAGTTTGTGTTTTAGGTAAAATCTATGTTTTAACAGTCCCAGAGACTAATTAATCATATTCTAAGTTTTCATTGTAAGTTCTAAGCAAGTTTTGTTGGAGAGAATAATCAAAACTCAACCTTTGTAGAGAGAAGATTCTGAACTCCCTTTGTTTCTTGTTTTATTTTATGTGTATTATTCAAACAATGATTTATGTTATCTCTTCTATGTCTGAGTACTCACCTTGTTATATATAGGGATTTCAAGGGTTTATAATGGTTTGTTGAACTGGGCATAAACATGTTAGGTTATCTATAATGTTCTTCATCTAGAGATGTTAATCACACTAGAATTAAGATTAATCACCTTAATTCTGGTATCATAGGAATGTTGGTAGGCGTGAGAGTGCTATTAATATCCTGACCCAATCTTAGATGAGCAAACAGCCTTCTCGCAGAGAGATCTGCTTTTGGAATTTTGTAAACATATCTTACTTGTTAATCATGTAGGCTCTAGTTATTTGGATTCACAAAGAGATTTGGTTTTATTTTGTTTAGAGTAGCAACTCTATAAGGATCATTGTGTAGAAGCCTACATAGAGTCCAAGGTTCAGGAGGTTGTGCACAATCTTTGGCTTCCATCTCACTGTGATTTTGCACATTGGCTTGCACCAGAGTTCATTTAGCATAGCTAACCATCACCCTTAAATTCCCCCACCCCCGGTTACTAGCCCTTAGCGATTGAGACTCCCTTTGTAAGACTGCATGCAACACTTAATGAATGTTAAAGGACCAACAATGGAGATTTCAGAAGTTCCTTTGGATCTCGAATGCTAGAGTACGGTAATGTTTGCTATGCTTATGGTAAAGTACATTTTGTACTGCGAAAGTTCAATTAACCTTTCACAAGGTTTTTTTTTTGTTTACATGATCAACATGGTGGATTCTAAAGCTAAGCGTAAGTTCCCGTTTTTCAAAACCTATACTTATGAACTTTGTTTCATTGTCATGTTGCTTACTTGAAGACAAGCAAAGATTCAAGTCTGGGGGTATTTGATGTGTCTTTATTTTCACTAGTTTTTACTATTATTTCTACATGTTTTATTGAGTCTAAAGTTATGTTTTGTGTCCTTTTGGCCGGTTTTGGTGTCTTTACAGGTTTATACTTCATTGGAGCTAAAATGGGCGAAATGGAGCAACTTTGGACATTTTCACATTTCATTGGATTTTGGAGACACTCTGGGATCGACCAATCCTGAAGAGGATCGACCAAGCATGAAGAGGATTTACCGATCCTGAAACAGATCTGTCAGTCAAAGGAATCTATGAGGTGGCACGAATCAGAGGAAGGAGATCAATTGATCCAAGCCGGATCAATCGATCCGGATCACAAATATTCTCCAAATCGCACATTTACTCTGATTTTTGACTTAGAATAGTCCCTAAAAATAGGGATCATTTCCTGAGCGGCCAGAGAGACCTAGACACGATTTTTCACTATTACTCTGTCATTTTCATTTTCATTTCAGATCTGTAAACTTTTACATTGGTTTTTCTCAGATCTATAATATTTTCCATTGCATTTTCAGATCTACATTCTGTCTTCATCTCTTTCTTTGCATTTTACATTATACAACATCATGATCTATCAACCCACTGCCATGGGTGAGTAGATCTGCATGTTGGGAGATGAGATTTATTCAAAAGAATTTAATGTTTAATTAGGTTATTGTTATAGATTAGGGTTATGATTATTAGATCTCTACTTCTATGAAACAAATATTTTTGTTAGGTTGACGAATCTATATATCAAATGATTCATAGGGTTTTATAATACCGCTAATGTTAGTTATTCTACCCGGAGTCTATAGTTTGTAGGCTTGATTTCCAGATTTCCAAGAGTTGAAGCTGGATCTACAAGTGAACTCTATCATACTTGTTAAATACATGCTAGCAGAGGGTCCTAGCGGATTTATGTTAAAATAATATTTCCTTTTAAAAAGAGATTTATTTTGGTACAATGTTTGTGTTTAAATCTAGATCATTAAATTGTTAATCTGGTTAGATAGCTTTTTTTATTTATTTAAATCTCTGCAATTTCCCAGATCCCAACATTTCTTTTAAATGATTTTTATTTTCTTAAATATTTTATTCGGATTTTATTCGGATTTCCTTTTGTGACAACATTTCCATATTTTCTTCCTAGCTCTGTTTAGATCTACAGATCTATAGTGCTCTTTACTCTCTGTGGATTCGATCCCACCACTATACTACCGCACACAGCCGTGCACTAGCGGGAACCATTGGTTGGGTAAAACTTAATCCATAAAACATCACATCAAGTTTTTTTTTGAAGCCGTTGCCTGGGAGTAATTGTAGCCTCTAGATCTAAGTTTTAGACCTAGTCTAGGGTATTTATTTTATGCATTTTTTATTTACTTCTCTGAGATCGACCGATCCACATAAGATCGATTGATCCTACTTCTTGCATGATCGACCGATCCTACTTTGTGCAAGATCGATCGATCATTTTCTCTCGAGATCGACCGATCCCTTCCAAGATCGATCGATCCCAAAGCCTCTTAATCGAATCTGACTTTCAAACTTCTTATACTTCTCAGGTGTATGCAATTAAGGAGCAAGGCTTCTACAGATCTACAACACTTGAGCATAGAGGAGTTGACAAAGATCTCCAAAAGGAAGATCAAGGAAACAAAGAAGAACAAAAGCACAAGGAAAGCAAAATATAAGGTTAGTATGGCTAACCCTAATAACTTAAGAAACCTCCCCCCTGTTGTTGATGGTGAGGATGCAGAAGCAGTCCGACAGAGAGAGGGTCCAATTAATGAAAGACCTCTCAATGATGCTGGAGCTCCTGGGTGAGAGTAGATGCTGCACAGGGACTGCAAGTCCCTCTGCGCAGGGTTACCTTAGGCGAGTAGATGCCCCACACGCCTATTATAGGAACCGATCTGCAATCATTCCCCCTCCTATCCAGAGGCAAGATTATGAGATTAAACCTCAAATAATCGCCCCGGTAAAACAGAATCAATTCCATGGCCTATCTAACGAGAACCCAATGGACCATATTGATATCTTTGAGGAGATCTGTAGTACCACCAAAGCCAACAGAGTCCCCCCAGACTACCTCCGTTGTTGGCTATTCTCTTTTTCCCTTGCTGATAAGCCTTAGAGATGGCGGAAATCTTTGAGTCATGGATCTATCACAAGATGGAGTGAATTCCGAGCTGCTTTCTTACAGCAATTCTTCAAGCTAGATCCGCAGCACTGAAAACCAAAATAGCCACATTCCTTAAGCTGGTCCCGAGTCCTTCTATGAAGCTTGGGACCGCTATAAGGAATACCTAAGGGACTGTCCCCCTCAAAGATACACCAAGTCGGCCAGGATGAGCTTTTTCTATAACAGAGTAGAAATTAAGTACCAAATGGCTATGGACACAGCCAGTAGGGGAGACTTCATTAGTAACACACAGGAGGAAACCATGAAGCTCATTGAAAACCTGGCAGGAAGCAACTCTAACATATCTTCTGACTGTGATAGGAGAGTCAACCCCACTCAAGTGAGTGATAAGATCATAGAGGAGCTTAATGCTAAGATAGACATTATGATGAGATCTCAAAAGATATCTTTTAATCTCTTGGAAAGTGATGAGTTCAATGATGAGGAGGATCAAACTGAGGAGATAAACTTTCTCAGTGGACAGGGAAACTACCAAAACCGGGATTTCAACCCGAACTTTAGGAACCATCCTAACATAAACTACCGCAGTACTAATGTTGAGAACCCTGGAGATCAGTTTTATCCACCTCGGAATACTCAAAACCAAGGGAATTTCCAAAACAATGCTGGTTATGGTAAAATAGGATTCAACCCCTAGTCTGGGAATGCTGGTTCTATGGGAAAGATTGAAACCTTATTCCAGCAAATCATGGAAGGACAGAATAAATTTGTTGGGGATATCAACGCTAAGGTTGATAAAGTTTATGAGAACCTCAATGGGAAGTTCAATGCCTTAGGAACTCACGTAAGGGTATTGGAAAGAAAAGTTGCTCAAAACTTCTGAGAAAAATATGGCACCAACCAGAATTTTCCCAGGAAAACTTGAAAACAACCCCAATGAATCTCTACACTTCATTGAACTAAGGAGCGGAAAACGCGCTGTCCCAAAAGTCTATCCTGCAAGAGGTGAGATCTGTCTCATGATGAAGAGGACGATTTCTTCAATAACGACATAGAAAATAGCTTGTACAACAGAGAGCCAAAGATTCTTGAAGAGCCTGAAGCGTCGCAAAACAGAAGTGATCACTCCATGGATGATGAGATAGAAGAAGCAGAGCGTTATTACGCTAACCTCAGAGAGATGGAGATTGATCAAGATCGATCGATCCCCAATAAGATTGATCGATCTCCTGCGTTGGAAGACCAGGATTTTCCGACCAAACCTATTAAACCAACTACCAAAACTTCAGCACCCTCTGAAAAAACTTACCACCAATCCCTAAATCAACCTACCATGAATTTGATAAGTGGAAATATGAAAAGATAGCCAAAGAAATGAGAGCTTTATTACCTTTTCCAGAGGTCTACTCAATGATTGATTTGGTGGAAGATCATCTAAAGAAAATTTTCACTGGGGAATCCACTTTGGAAGACTCTGTCAAATTTCTAAGGGAAAAGTGCAATAAGGAAAATGCACGAAAAACTTCTTGAAAAGCTAGGAGATCCGGGAAAATTCATCTTGTCATGCACCATTGGAGATACTTGTTTCAAGAACAGCTTGGTAGGTTTGGGAGCAAGCATCAACGCGCTACCACTGTCTATTGTCCATTGATATATCATCGATTTTATGATTTTAAGACATGATATATGTATTGGTTTTGGAGTCTTTTGTATATATATTGAGTCTTCATAGGTACAAACACGAGATGGATCCTTATGAACACTTTGGAGCATTTGGAGGCTTGTACCTGAGAAAATCAACAAGGAGGCGGATATTCCTGTCCACATCGATTGACACGCTTCCCTTGTGTCGGTTGACATCACCTAGACGATAATGAAGCCTCCGAGTTTTATCAAGTTTCAATAATTGCAACTTTGCCCCAAAAGTTTTCAAAGTTTATAAATCATGCCTAATCGTGTTTTTAGGTTAAAATTATGTTTTAGAAGTCCCATAGACTAAGTTTAATGATATTCTAAGTTTTTCAAGTTTATTGTAAGTTTCAAGGAGATTATTGGAGAAGATTCATATCTCAAACTATGTAGAGAGAAGAATTTTGAACTCCCTTTGTTTCTTATTTCTGATTTTTATGAGTATTATTCAGACAATGATTTGTGTTAATCTTCTATGACTGAGTAGTCACCTTATTAGATCTAGGGTTTCAAAAGGGATTATGAAGGAAAATTGAATTGGATTTAGTATTGTTAAGTTATCTATTATGGTCTTCATCTAGATTTGATAATTACACTAGTCTTAGGATTGATCACCCTAATACTGGTACCATAGGATTATTGGTATACACAAGAGTGTTATTGATACCCCAAACTAATATTAGATGACCAAACAGCCTATTCGCAGCAAGAGTTGGTTTAGGAATTTTGTAAACATATCGTACCCGCACTATCATAGAGACTCTATTTATTCGTATTTCGCAAAGAGATTTGATTTGCTTCTGTGTAGAGGATAGATGTCGTCGCAGCGAGAGTTGGATGAGATATCATTTTAGTGTTACGAGTTTAAGAACCGCAAATACACTTTAGACTTAATTTACGAACCGCCCAGTTCATTTTCCCAAGTTTTCCTGATGAATGTCCTTTGGTCTAGCGCTTTAATCATCTGAATTTAATCTCGTTTAATTGATATTTTTGTCTATTGAATTGCTCTATTTAATTTTCTAATTTTCGTCTAGCTTAACTCGAATCTGTTTAATCTATTGTGTGAGTTTTCAGAGTCCTTGTGGATTCGACCCCAAAGTACTCTAGTGATCTCTTATATTTGACCTCTGTCAAATTTTGGCGCTGTTGCCGGGGAATCTAAATTCACCATTAAATTTTAGTTAGGGTTTAGTCTAGATTTTTCTTTTTATTTTTGTTACTCACCCCTTTACTTTCTCTTATTTCAGGTGCATGAAACTTAGGAGCAGCAAGGACAAAGAACTTGTTGCTACTGAGGAGATTGAGAAGTTAGAGAAAGCAAATCGCAAAAGAACTCAGGAGATCAGAGATGGTGAGAAATGTTTTGATTGAGAGAGATGCTGCTGAGATCATACGTGATTTAGAGGGCAACCAATACAATGCTAAGGGTTAGAGACTTGATGCAGATGGGAACCCCATCGTCGAGATTTTCAACATTCTGGTCATGTCGACCGACAGCGTAATGTTGGTGTTGGTCGATGTGAAGGAGACAGAAATGGTCCATACAACTTGGATGCTAGGATTGAGAATGTGAGAAGGACACTTGCTGATTTTGGATGGTCCATACAACTTGGATGCTAGTGTTGAGACTACTCCCACCACTGTCATAGCTACCACACCCACTTCTGATGTCCCAGTTAATGCTCATGTCCGTGCCCCTTGGCGTAAGCTTGAGACTCTGATGATTAAAGTGACGCGTGACTGGGATAGTGATCCAAAGACTGAGACAGCCAAGCCCGAGTGCACTCTGAGACCTATTTCAGAGTATTGGGATGTGTATGACACATTGTTTTATAATGCTAGGCAAGGTGTCGATATGAGGCCTACTCGGTTGGAGGATTGGAAAGCTATGATAGCTATTGACATTTCTGATGATGTACACCACATGCTAGAGAAGATAGGTCTACGCTCTATGGCACGTGACCACAACACTCTTTACCCGGACTTGGCAACCCAATTCTTAGCTTCCTGCAGAGTGTACTATGCTGATGAGAGTGCCAAGGTGGCACAGCAGGGAGTTCTGACCTTCATGTGCAAAGGTGTGAGGTACATGATCACTATTCCTTATCTATGTGACTTGTACGGCTTCAGCAGAGATGTAACTCAGGCTGTTATGGATACAGAGTGGGGGGGGGGGATATTAAGACTTTTTGGTCCCACATTGGGAATGGCAAGTATGATACCGGTTCTTCAAAGCAGACAGATGTTCTTCATCCCACTGTTAGGTATGTGTTGCGCCTCATTACCAGCACCATCTTGTGCTGGTCTGACCCTACCAAAACCCGGAAGTCGGATCTTATGCTCCTTTTGCTTGGTGTTTACCACATGTTTCCTACTGCGGTTTGGAATTATGCTGTCCCCAATACAGATCTAAATTTGGGTGCTGTGGTTGCTCATCATTTGGTTTCTCTGAAAGCCAAAGCCTTTGGAAAGAAGCAGTTTAAGCATGTTGGAAACCTTTTGACTCCGATCTTCCGCTACTTCGGTATAGTCTTGTTCAATGCTACTCACAAATCTGATAATATCACCATGGATCTTGACTATCTCAAGCACGTGACCTGGATGAAGGCTAACAACGTGTGGGTATTTGCTGATGAAGATGGCATAGTTAAGAATGTGAAGCTACCTGAAATGTCTTTCTTAATCAAGAAGGATCACGCTATGCTGTACTTCGCGCCAGATGAGACATTGTTGGTTGAGAGTTCAAGTCGCAAGCTTCGCCCTGAAGCTTCATCTAATGCCGCGCCTTCAGCTACTGAAGATGAGACTGTACCGCCACTTCCAGAGACACCACTTCTCCTAGAGACTTCCATTCCCAATCTTGTGTTTCTGGAACCCCCAGTGGGCTATGAGGAAGATAGTCCTATGTTTCGCAGGTACATGGTGAGTACGATGAGGAGTATGTGGCAGCTTATTGCTTCCGGTGTGACTCATGCCCAGGGTACCTTATCACCTACATGCCCACTCAGCCCTCTCATTCACCCTCGCACTCCTCGGAGTTCTGATGATGACTTTGTTTAGTCATTGGGTTCTTAGTTACTTTTATTTCTTTTTCCTTTGAGACATTGCTTTTATTTTTTCTTTATTTGCTTCTGTTTTTGCTTCAGTACTTTGTTTTTATTTTCATTTGAGTATTGTTGAAACTCATTTATGTTATATATCAGCTTCTTATTGACATGTTTTGCTGTTAATCAGGATCTAGATGTCAGAAAACGAGTCGAATGATCAGATAGAATGGTGCAGATTTTCGGAAAACCACATCCCTGCTCACGTCGACCGACACGCAGGGTGTGTGTTGGTCGACATGGATACACCATATCAGGTCATGTTTTTCAAAACATAACAGTTCAATCTCTACTCAATTTAATTATTTTTATCACTTTCCTTAGGCTTATTTACACTGGGGACAGCGAGTTTAAGTCTGCGGGAGGTAGTCGCTAACTATGTTTATTCTTTTGAGAGTCAGTCCAAATTTTTATTTTTCAAAACCTTTGTTTTATTAAGTCAAAACTTGTCCAGTAACTATGAGCTATCTCTTGGTATATTTGTTGTTTGCTATGTCTTCTAGTGACCATTTTTGCAGAGCTTATTCAGATTCAACTATTGGAAAAACTCCAAGTCTGACCGGTTAACATGAGAGCCCCACACTTACAACAGATGCCTGCTATAGCCTGAGCTAATTTCTGTCAGTTCCTTTTACCTCATGGACGATATTGGTGTTTGGAAGCTTGACTTTTCATTCATACCTAACCTGATAAAACCAAATTAAGTTATGATGTCTAGTCTCCCTAAAAAAGTTGTTACTAATAATAAAAGCCTTTAGGTATAATCTATGAATGACCAAGTGATTCTCTGAAGTAGAAGCGGGTAAGAGAAATCTATGCCCCCACATTTCTTCTTCTTAAGGAGATGATGAAAGTAGGGTTGCTGTGAGGGTAGGAGCGATCCCGTGACTGATTATTCACTTCTAATAGCCTACCTTCATTGACAAAAATATAAGAAAGAGAAAATCATATGAAATCCAAAATAACCAAGGATTTAAGTTTGGGGGAGACAAAAACATTATTGTTGTTGTGAGGTTTGTCTGGTTATGGTATACGATGACAGCTGAGTCTAGAAGGCTCTTGAACATCAAATTCGAAAATGAGACCCAGTGATGAATGGCTTACTAAAGGGATATGTAGTTAAGTTGTGGTGGGTATTGAGAAGAATGCGAGTGACTACGGTGAATGTACATGGTGGTTAGTCTCTGAATAGTTCTTCCCTTGTGTCGGTCAACATCACCTAGACGATATTGAAGCCTCCGAGTTTTATCAAGTTTCAAGAATTGCAACTTTGCCCGAGAAGTTTTCAAAGTTTATAAATCATGTTTAATCGTGTTTTTAGGTTAAAAAGTCCCAGAGACTAAGTTTGATGATATTCTAAGTTTTTCAAGTTTATTGTAAGTTTCAAGGAGATTACTGGAGAGAAGATTAATATCTCAAACTTTGTAGAGAGAAGAATTCTGAACTCCATTTGTCTCTTATTTTTGATTTTATGAGATTTATTCAGACAATGATTTGTGTTAATCTTCTATGTCTGAGTAGTCACCTTGTTTGATCTAGGGTTTCAAAAGGGATTATGAAGGAAATTTGAATTGGGTTTAATATTGTTAAGTTATCTATTATGTTCTTCATCTAGATTTGATAATTACACTAGTCTTAGGATTGATCACCCTAATACTGGTACCATAGGATTATTGGTAGACACGAGAGTGTTATTGATACCCCGACCCAATCTTAGATGAGAAAACAACCTTTTCGAAGGGAGAGTTGGTTTAAGAATTTTGTAAACATATCGTACCGCACTATCATAGAGACTCTATTTATTGGTATTTCGCAAAGAGATTTTGTTTGCTTATGTTTAGAGGATATTTGTCGTCGCAGCGAGAGTTGGATGAGATATCATATTAGTGTTACGAGTTTAAGAACCGCACAAACGCTTTAGAATTAATTTAACCGCCCAGTTCATTTTCCTGAGTTTTCCTGATTAATGTCCCTAGGTCTAGCGCTTTAATCATCTGAATTTAATCCCGTTTAATTGCTATTTTTGTCTATTACCTTGCTCTATTTAGTTTTCTTATTTTTTTCTAGCTTAACTCGAATCTGTTCAATCTATTATGTGAGTTTTCAGAGTCCTTGTGGATTTGACCCCTAAGTACAACAGTGATCTCTTAATTTGAGAGAGTAGCTTCTAGGGTTATATTTGACCCCTGTCACCCATAGACATGGACTGCTAACTATGCAGCAAACTACCAAAATAATCCTCATGGCTGATGGAACAACCCGGAGGCCGCATGGACTCCTAGTTGATATCCCAATTTTGGTAGGCTCGTGTTACATACTCGCTGATTTTTATGGTTTTTAACTTGGATGATAATGGTTCTGACCTTATCCTGGGATATCTTTTCATAGCCAAAGCTGGAGTATCTATAAATGTGCCAAAAGGAAGGATAAAAATCCCTCAGAAAAACCATTGTGAAACTTTACATCGAGAACGTCGATACGCAACCCACGTAAATGTTCAAACATTTGTGATTAATGATTTTGATGCTATCAATGTTGTTCACTCAGTGAACCAGATCCCGGGAGTTTCCACAACAGAGAGGATTTTAGAAATCAAAGAGCAAAAATCCGCTGAGATCGATCAATCCAAGAGCAAGATCGATCGATCCAACAATTAGAGCCACTTCTTTCTCGATAAGAAGATCGATTTGGATTCTATCAGGATCGACCCGCAGGGTGAGATCGATCGATCCCATTATCCCGATACTGATTTAAAAATTTGGGAGGATTGACCGATCCATATTGAGATAGATCAATCCCCGCAGACATAGTTTCATAAACCTCCCAAAAACAAAAACCTAAAAGAGTTTAGGAATCTGGGAGAGGCTGAAGAAACAACCCCATCCCCAAGCAAGAGGAGGAATCCTCTAACAGAGAGCAAGGTTGAAGAGATAATTGGCGAGTGGGGTGCAAGGTTACCCTTTAAGGAGATTAGATATATGTTACCTTTGATGGCAGACTTCATTAGAAACATTCTTGCTGGGAAGATTACACTTCAGGGAACAACTGATTATCTCCAAGATCATTTAAATAGCAAGAGGGAGGACAAACTGCCCACTAAGATGGATGACCCATGTGAATTTCACATACCCATCATAATTGGAAGAACCATTTTAAGGAATTGCTTGGTAGACATTGGAGCTAGCATAAAAGTCATATCACTCAACACTGCAAGGCTATTCTGTCTAAACACATGGAACCAACCAAGTCCAAAATCGAACTGGTTAACGGACCACTCCAAAGCCCCGTAGGGATCCTAGCCATTATACCAATTCTTGTGGGTGGAAGTTATGTTCTGATAGACATCTTTGACCTGGACATGAACTGTGATGGATCAGATCTAATCCTAGGACGAACATTCCTAGTGACTGCATGTGCTTCTATCAACATACCCAAAAAGAGGATAAAATTGCGAGTTAGGAACAAGGTCATATGCTTCCCCATCGAGACAATCAAGAGTTAACCGATTGTATTTGGCCAGACACCCATTGTGAAGGATGTGGAATCTGAAGATACCATCCCTCCAATGAACCCGGAACCCAATTGAAATAAAACTAAGTCAAGCTAGTGACTTTGCAAAAACAAGGGTTGGTTGGGAGGCAACCCAACCTGTTCTTTTAATTTCTTTTTGCTTTTGAATTAATAAAACTATTTTATATTATTTCCCTTCAGTTATTTTATTTATTAATCTTTTAAAATAAGATATGATGATGTTTTTTTGTTGAGCTAACTGAAAACAGGTGCAAAACGAAGAAGATGTGAATTTCAAGAAGTTTCGACCGATCCTTGAAACGAAAAAAGCTGAAAACCGGTTCATGAATGCTCCCTTTTGGTCGTAAAACTCCTTTCACGATTTACGGTTTGCTTTCTTGTTCACAATTCATTATCGCCAGTGTTGTTTTGCAGCACTCATTTCCTTTGATTTTTTATAACAGCGGGACGCTGATGGGTTTAAAGTTTTCCTTAAGGGAACCACACAATGAATAGGCTGCAAGTGCACATAAATCAGTCGTAGTACTTAAGGTATATCAAATCTACAGAGAGAGAAGATGTATTGCAATCAAGAGGAACAAGTAAAGCTAGAACTCAATAATAAAAGGGGGTTTTGTGTCACACAAATCATGCAAAGCAATTAAAATGAATGTAAATCTATATGAGATGAATGTTGGGCGCTTAAGGGGGGTCGCTTGGGTTCATTGATCTATCTATTCAAAATAAGTTCAATGTAATGCATGTCTACTCCTAAGTCTCGGACTATGAAACACGAAAATTCAGATAACCTATTATCATAGAGAAAACCGGCTGAAATCCACAAATATATTACTCAACTATCGCATGCAATAACATAGGTTTCAAAGCATTAAAATCAAGTTCAATCCTAATCCATAAAACTCCATAACTAAGGGGTATGTGCTTGTTATGACGCGATATTCATTCTATCTAGATTCCAATAAACTAAGCAAACGGCTTGAATTACTTAGATGCCTAAGATCAATAGCTAGGTCATGACTCTAACTATCTGCAATAAGAATGAGATAAGACCTAAAGACAGTGTAGACGGATATGCAAATACAATAAAACTCGCCACTCATGAGAAAATGATCATCTCACCCCATTGACTGGCCCTATAGACCCAACAGGATAGTGTACTCGGCCAAGCCAAGGTTGTCATCAATGATATGAAAGAGTAAAACATAGATCTAATGCAATAACATAAAGGTTTAGAGATTACTACTTGACAAAGTTATAAGGACTTCTCCATTGACAAAGTTACAAAAGAATAGGGAAAAACATGGTGGAACTTCAAAACTTCAGCGAGATCAATTGGCTTCTGCGGCTCCTTGGATACAGCGTCAGCTTCTTGAGGTGATGATGGACTTTATATGTTTTTTCTGGTGAAATTTGATGGTGAATGAAGCTTTGATGAGTCACACGAAACCCTAGCTTCATAAACTTGTAGATATAGGTCTTGGGGCACAAGAGATTGGCTGCTAGGGTTTAAGAAGGGCAGACTCATCATCTTAGTGAGTGTGGAGGCAATGGGCCGAGCCTAGTGATGGGCCAAGCGTCTAAGGCGGTGAAAGAGGCTGGCCTCGGTCATGAGCTTAGTGACCGGGGTGCTGAAGAGGATTGGCCTTGGTCACGAGCATAGTGATGGTGGTACCCAAGAGGCCTGGCCGCGGTCACGACCTTAGTGACCGGGGTGCGAAAGAGGCCTGGCCTCGGTCACGAGCTTAGTGACCGGGGTGCCCAAGAGGCCTGGCCTCAGTCATAAGCTTTGTGACCAAGGTTTGGTGCTTTGGCGCTGGTTGGACATAGCTTCATCTTCTGGGATTCATCTTCGAAACGGCTGAATTGATTGCTTTGTTTCTTGTCCCATACGAATCTTGACTCTTCAAGCTTTCCAATGATATAGAGAACTCCAATTTCGGTTTACATAAAGGTCTTTAAATGTTGTCTAACTTCTGATGCTTTGAAACTGCCTCAAAACGGGTCTTTGCTCCTTTTTGATCCATATTCCCATAAAACCTGTAAATCCTATTTGACACTAAAAATACTTGATAATAGCCTATTTAGTTTTGAAATCATACCAAATCTCTCTTAAAACAATATGAAAACCATAGTAAAAACGGGTCAAAATACGATGTTATCCATTTCCCTAGACTTAAACCTTTGCTTGTCCTCAAGCAAAATAGAATGAAAGAGAGGTTTGAAAATTACGGGAACTCACTTAGCTTGTTGGGGATTTCCTGACTTTAAACAATTCGCCACTGGGCGTTGGAGCATAGTCCAAGTTAACCACAAGGATCATCTTCAAACCATAATTAAGCCAATCCAGAGGAGTTTTCAGAATTCCATTGTCATCTCTTTACATAAATAAATGGAATGAAAGGTACGGTGGTCTTACCAAAGGGAAATCGACTTAAAGGCAGGGAAACTTCTTCTTACCAAGGCCTTCTTTAGCATAATTTCCCTCTCCTCTTTTTGTTCCAAGCTCCTTGATATCATGTTTACAGCCACCAAGTTATGTTGTTTTCGGTGCTTCGCCTTTTCTTCTCCTTCTTTTTTATTGCTTTCTTTTTTCTTTCTTTCTTTCTTTTTCTCTCTTTCTTTTTTTTTGTTTGGGACGAGTCTCCCTGGAATCACAAAGAATACACAGGTCTACGCATCATCCCTTGTCCGCTTTGACTCTTAATGTTTCCCTTAGAACAAAATTCTTCCATGAGGTCGCAAAGGATACACGGGTTTACGCATCATCCCTTGGTTCACTTGGGCTTGTGGTTTGATTTGTTTCTCCTTTTGTTTTCTTTCTTTTCTTGTTTTTCTTGCTTTTTTGTTTTTCCGAGCTTGCGAAGAGGAAGAGAGGTAATTGTATGTTTGGTGGAAAATTGTGTGGCCTTGTATGGTTTGAATAGGTCTAGGTCCAATAAGTGCCAATCCTTGAGGAAGAAATTGAATGTCAAGTTAGGTTCAAATTGATTTAGAGACAACTTTAGTTTACCCCTACTTTCCAACGAAAATAAGCTTTTGGGGAATGTTGAATCCTCCTACGGCCTTTCCCAAACGGAACCTCGGCCAAGCTGTGAGTCATTAGAGTAATCACCAGTCCATATAATCCAATAGTTCAAGGTCCTTATTCCCTAACAGTTTTGACTCAATAAAAATTTTTGACTCGATAAAATTGCATAAATAGGCATAATCATTGATGTAAAAAGTGACAAAGGTCTCAGGTCAACAAAATAGAGGTGTTAGTTAAGGATGAACATCCTTCCCCCTAGTCTTAAATCACACTGCCGTTGGTTGGAAAACAAGAAGGAGAAAAGGATGGAAATCATTAGGAAAAGTTGAGTTAAGAACAATGTCACCTGAATTGGAATGTTGGTGACTAACCGGTGTTTCTTCCCTTGAAAATTGACATCTCATGGACTTGGTTCTAGTCCATTTAATTCTTTGTGAAGATCTTCTTCTAAATGCATCTTTCTTGAGACAAAAACCTAAAAACCATCAATGACATGGTGACACATAAATAGAGATAAATAAAATAAGATAAGGATAGAATGGTGGTGGTGTTGATTGTGAGATGTTGGTGATGTTATCTCTTTGATGTCATGATTGCCATGGTTGAGATCTTCCCATGGTCACTGATATGCTCCAAATATGCTTATGGTCGGATTGGTGAGGCGATCTTGAACATTGAAGTTACATGGTAAAAGAGGAGTGGCGTGGAGGTACTAGGGTGAGAAACCTTGGTCACAAGTAGTCGTGACAGGGGCTGGCCCTCCTTCACACCTCGGTTACGGCCCTTGTGACCGGGGCCGTTCTTTTGAACCCGGAACGGATGTGGCTGCCCTCTTCTTCCTTGTTCCTTCTTCTTGTCATGCTAATATATCATCCCATGCTTCAAAATGTACCAAAGGAATGTATACTTACATGTGGATCCGAGATTTGATGTCCCATTGAAATTTTACCCCCTTGCGGTCTAGGTTAATATCGAAATCTAGCCCGATCATGGCAACAGTTTCTCCGATGATAACCTCCCATATATCTTCATATTCTTAGATATGGAATCTTGTGTTGATCCATCGAACCAATAGCAAAATGACTCAAGATTTGTGAAATTCCTAGCCGCAGATTGCTGGCTGTGAACTCGATTTTTGATGATTGACCATTTTATTCCCTGAGCTTTGTTTTCTGAAAATTCTTTGACCAAAACTTTTTAAGGGTCAACTTCTAAGCGTGTATCAAGTTTAACCACTTTGGCTCAAATTAATTTCGATATCCTTCAA
Organism: Cardamine flexuosa; assembly: GCA_963555745.1. NCBI lineage: Eukaryota > Viridiplantae > Streptophyta > Magnoliopsida > Brassicales > Brassicaceae > Cardamine > Cardamine flexuosa. Next base: position 17,825,049 of record OY743216.1, on the reverse strand, counting down.
CTTTAGTGAAATATGCTACCGTGAAGCTTAAGATGGAATGATCTTCTTCCCATGAATCCTTTCCCAAAAAGTGACTCGACCATTACTCCTAAAATACCCATAAGATGTTGAATACATGATCCTTGATCGTTTGGTTGAGTAGAACTTGAAAATTCTTCATGAGGCTTGGTTTTGACCTAGTCGCGGCCCGGTTTTGAACTTTGGCCATAACTTGGCTAAACCCAATGGATCAGGTTGGGGAAGGTTGCATAGCTTCTGAAGATGATGTAATTAGCGAAAATAAGCTCCATAACTGCAGAAACGTACCAGATCAACAAAAATTTTCAAAATCTCCTTAGAACCCGAAACAAAATCGGCTGTAGGGGCATTTTGACCCGTTTTTACTATGCTTTTCATATTGTTTTAAAAGAGATTTGGTATGATTTTAAAGCTAAATAGGCACTTATCAAGTATTTTTAGTGTCAATGAGGTTTTACAGGTTTTATGGAAATATGGATCAAAAAGGAGCAAATACCCGTTTTCAGGCAGTTTCGAAGCATCAGAAGTTTGACAACATTTGAAGACCTTCCTGTGAACCAAAACAGTAGTTCTCTATATCATTGGAAAGCTTGAAGAGTCATGATTTGTATGGGACAAGAATCAAAGCGATCCATGCAGTCGTTTGGAAGATGCAACCCAGAAGATGAAGATATGTCAAACCATCGCCAAACCCCCAAACCTCGGTCACTATGCTCATGACCGAGGTCAGGCCTCTTGGGCATCCCGGTAACTATGCTCGTGACTGAGGCCAGCCTTCTTCACCACCAGACGCTTGGCCTATCACCAAGATCGGTCCATTGCCTCCACACTCACCAAGATGACGAGTCTGCCCTTCCAAAACCCTAGAAGCCAATCTCTTGTGCCTCAAGACCTATAAATACAAGGTTATGAAGCTAGAGTTTCGTGTGCCTCATCAAACAACCACCTAAGTTCACCACAAAAACCTTAGAAGTTCCTCCATCACCTCAAGAAGCCAACGCAGCCTCTGAGGAGCCGCATAAGCCAATTGATCTCGCTGAAGCTTTGATGTTACACCATCTCTTTCTCTGTTCTTTTATAACTTTGTCAAAGGAGAAGTTCTTACATTTTGTTATTTTCGGATCTAAAGAAGTAATCTCTAAACCTTTACCTTATTGCATTAGATCTATGTTTTACTCTATCCAGTTCGGTCTAAAGGGCCAGTCAATGGGGTGAGATGAAGTAATCTCTAAACCTTTACCTTATTGCATTAGATCTATGTTTTACTCTATCCAGTTCGGTCTAAAGGGCCAGTCAATGGGGTGAGATGATCATTGTTTTTTGAATGGCGAGTTTTATTGTATTTGAATATCCGTTTACACTGTCTTTCAGTCTTATCTCATTCATAATGCATATAGTTAGAGTCATGAACTAGCTATTGATCTTAGGCATTTAAGTAACTCAAACCGTTTGCTTAGTTTGTTGGAACGTATATTTGATGAGTATCGCGTCATAACAAGCACATACCTCTTAGTTATGGAGTCTTATGGATTAGGATTGAACTTTATTTTAATGCTTTGAAACCTATGTTATTGCCTGCGATAGTTTAATATGATTTGTGGATTTCAGCCGGTTTTCTCTATGACAATAGGTTAGCCAAACTTTCATGTTTCATAGTCTGAGACTTAGGAGTATACATGCATTACATTGAACTTATTTTGAATGGACAGATCACTTAACCCTAGAGACCCCCTTAAGTGCCCAACATTCATCTCATATTGATTTACATTCATTTTATTTGCTTTGTATGATTTGCGTGACACAAAACTCTTTTTTATTATTGAGTTCTAGCTTTACTTGTTGCTCATGATTTGCAATACATCTTCTCTCTCTGTGGATTCGATATACCTTAAGTACTATGATTGATTGCTGTGCACTTGCAGCCTATTCATGGCATCAACCAGGAGTTATTAAAGTATGGTGAATACTTTCAAGAACAAGATGACAAATCCTTGATGCAATGCACTCTACCCACCAAGCAAAGAACCGACTGGAGCAAAAGTAGGAGATTTTGCAGCAGAAATTTGATGATGGAGACTTAAGTTACGAGAGCTTTGGATCTCAGCAAGTAGAAACCACTATCTCATCTAACCTTACTCAAGTAGAGGATGAACCCGGAGAAGCATGCTGCAACATGATAACTAGGATCCCTTAGGGAGAAATTCCCGAGAACAACATTTTTCATCAATCCCAGAACCATGGAAGCATCTACTCCCGGGGGTAACTACTGACCTCCTCCGGCTCCTTACCATCACTATGAAGGTTGGAAGACACCCCCAAGTCGTCACCAATCTCATTTTCCACATCCATTCCAAAGGAGGCACGAGGATCTCCAAAACCGGTTCCCACGGAACCACCATGCCTATCATCCACCACAGCCCCTTTTCAACACTATGGCCACGCCTATTCACATCAGAAGAATATAGAGGAGAGACTTGAAAGCTTATTGAAGCAGTGCTTGGAGCTACAGGAGGTAACTTCAAGAAAACTCCATGAGAGATTTGACGAGTATATGGGGACTTACAAGAAGGATCACTAAACTTGAGTGGAAGAACGAAGAAAAAGAGCTAGCATTAGAGACCACATCCGAACTTCACGAAGGAGTTGAAGATAATGAGAATTCCGAATCTCCACCTCATGTTGGCTGCAATGTGATTACACCACACAAGTTGATACAACCATTGCAAGAACTAGAGGACGGTGAAATATTTCAAGGACGAACAAGAGACCTTAGAAGGATGAACCTCTCACGGAACATCTATGATTTAAGCTTGCAAAGAAACCAATGGTATCCGAAGATTATAACCCTAAGGGAGCTTGTAAATTTCAATAGAGTAGTTGAGCAACTACCAAAAGGCACATCTTTTGACAAAGCCTGTTCAAAGTATGGAATAGACCGATTTTTCTTGGAGAGTTGAGAGACTAGAGCTGAGATAAAAGAGCTTTATGAACAAGCATTGAGATACTCAAGACCCCCAAGGAAGCTTACGAAGTCTAAAAGGTCACGGAAGATTCCTTATAACTTGTACTATAAGAGGATTCAAGTTGAAAGATGCATTATGCGACTCTGGTTAATGCATCAATCTGATGTCCTCATGCGATGCAGAGAAGATTGGTTTGAAGGATCTTCAAGCATCTGATATACGCATAGGGTTTGCAAATTGTTCGTCCATAGTTCCCATGGGGATGGTCTTGGACATTAGCGTGAAGATCAGAAATTGTGACATTCCCTCAGATTTCCAAGTAGTCCATGTTGAGAAGGGAAAAGCTTCAATAATGGATTGAACAACTGGAGCGATAATGGATTGGCCGAACAAGCGGATAAGTTTTGCCAACATTAATCGAAAAGTTTTCTACGGAGCTATACCTTTTGTTCCAACGTCTCAACAACCAAAGAAAGGTTATCCTAATCCTAATGGAACGCCACCAGAGCTTGTCAAGACCAAGAAATTTTGTCTTAGGACATAGGATTCTTCTCATCTCTCATACGAGAAAGACCAAGTCTAGCCAAGGACTTTAAACAAGGGCGCTTAGTGGGAGGCAACCCACTCTGTAAGTTTTTTTCCCTTTAATAGATTAGATTTCCTTTTGCTTTTTATTTTTGCATGTTTTATCTCAGGTATTCCATATAAACAGAAAAGAAAATACAAAAGAGGAAAATAAAAAAGCAGAAAAATAGAAGATAATCAAGTTGGATCCGACCTAGGTCACAAGGCCCGTGACCGAGGTCCCAAGAAGACCCTATCCTGGTCACGAAGCCTGAGACCGAGGTTTTGAGTATGGCAACTCCGATGTTCATTTGGCCAGATTCATTTGGCCAATGAATGAAGAAGGTAACATATTGATTATACCAAAGATCAGTGCTAAAAGTCCCCACGAAGCATAGCTCACCTCCAACTTGAAGAAGAACAACATCGGGCCCATACCCCAGTAACATGCCCCGTGACAGAGGTCCCATGAAGGCCACACCCCGGTCACAAAGCCAGTGATCAAGGTTTTCCAAGCAAAACCGTCGGGAGCTGATTTTTGGGTTCTAAGGAGATTTTGAAGAATTTTATTGATCTGGTACGATTCTAACCTTATGGAGCCTATTGGAGCTAATTATACCATCTTAAGAAGCTATGCAACCTTCTCGGACCTCATCCATTGTGTTTTACTAAGCCAGGCCAAAGTTGAAAACCAGGCCTCGACTAGGACAAGCCTCATGAAGAATTTTCAAGTTCCACTCAACCAAACGATCAAGGATCAGGTACTCAACATCTTATGGATATTCTAGGAGTAATGGTCGAGTTACGTTTTGGAAAAGGATTCATGAGAAGAAGATCATTCCACCTCAAGCTTCAAGGTTTCATATTCCACTAAAGTTGAAGGATATTCGAGCAAAAGTTGTCCAACTAGACACACGCCTAAAGGATGACCGTTGGGAATTTTTTGGTCGAAGAAATTTCAGAAAAAGAGGCTCAGAGAAGAAAAGGGCCAATCATCAAAACCGAGTCCGCAGCTGGAAATCCGCGGCTAGGTAATTCACAAATATTTGGCCATTTTGCTATTGGTTTGATGGATTGACATAAGATTTAATATCTAAGGATATAAGGATAATTGGGAAGTTATCATCAAAGAAAATGTAGCCATGATGAGGCTAGATTTCGAGATTCACCATTGGACCCTATTTTGAAGGTTACCCGGACCGTGAGGTGGTAAAACTTCAATGGGACATCCATATCTCGGATCGACAAGTAAGTATACATTCCTTTGGTACTTTTTTAAGCATGGGAGGATATATTTACATGACAAGAAGAAGGAACAAGGAAGAAGAGGGCAGCCACAATCCATTCCAGGTTTGAAGGACGGCCCCAGTCACAAGGGCCGTGACCGAGGTGTGAAGGAGGGCCAGCCCCCGTAACGACTACTTGTGACCGAGGTTTCTCACCCTAGTGCCTCCACGCCACTTAATGCGTTCCTCGTGAGGAAATACTTCCCAATTTCGACAATGAGCTGGTGAGATCAATGTGAGGAATTGCAAGACCTGATTAACAAGCACCTTGCGGTTTAATGGATCGAATGTCGCCACAAAAGGATGTAGAATAGCCTTTTGATGAGACAGGTTGGTCAATCGAATCACACGAAATGACCTAAGAGTTTTCCAAATTCGAATCACACGAAAAAGGATGAACAATGATCTATATTTTGAAAGGGTTTTTGATTAAAAAGATAGATAAGTTTAACAATGAGTCTCAGCCTCAATATAAAGGAGAGGAGGCGAGAAGTAGAAGAGACAAAGCGATAAAGGCAAGGAGAGTTACGAGACATGCCTCGTGAACACTCAAAGAACATGCAATAAACACAAGTTCAAATTCAAACTAAAGATAGAGAGATAAGAGATCATGGGCCATGCCAAAAGATGAAGACGGACCATGCAATGGATCGGACTAAGGGTTGGCAAAGATGAGCATATGAGCCACAAGCCTCATTAAAAACCTTGTTCGGAAAACCCATTGGGACAAAACCGAACTAAGGGAAAAAGAGTGCTAGTGGATTATATGGCTAAAGCCTTAGCCATCTTGGACATGAATACAACCAATGTGGCATGACTAAAACCCTTAAGGTCCAAGTGATCCTCTTTAATATCCTTTGATGATAAGGACACTCACAAATATTGATGAAACGTTTTGGCCGGGAAGACACCAATGGATACTTGGCGACTCCCATGCAATCTTTGACACACTTTCTTGTGGACCTTATGCATGAGTTGCAATGTTCCTTGACTTCCATGCTTCAGTTTCTGGTTTATTTTTGTTCCAAGAATCAGTTTCCGGCTTCTTCTTGTTCCAAGATTCAGTTTCCGGTTTCTTCTTGTTCCAAGATTCAGTTTCCGGTTTCTTCTTGTGCCTTGGTAATCCATTGCCTTCTTGATATTGTCCATACCTTGACTTGTATTGTTAGGGCCAACCAGGAACGCATCATCCTCCCGGTGTTGAAAAAGATTTGTTCTCAAATCTGCTAATCCTGCCATAAACAACCTTAAGTTAGATTGAGGTTTCCGCACATAACCAAAATGAAAAGGGAAGGAAAAATAAGGATGATTGGAAATCTTCAATGGAAATTCGGCTTGATGGTTGGGAGCGATCCAGATAAGTCTCTGATCAAACTGGGGATCGAATTTTCCTTGAGCAATATTCTTAACATTACGGAAGTAATTATTGAGAACATTCCACTTTAAGAAAAATCTACTAGATGAATTCACATGGAGTCTTGATGTTCTGTGAATGGAGCCTTGAGGTTCCTTTGTCCCGTTAGGCGATTCCATGTCCTGTGATTGGAGCCTTGAAGTCCTGCCAGTTAAATTTTCTCTTTTACTATACAAAGTAAATCAATAACCGGACCAGGTTGTACTATCATCTGCTTAAAACCATTATGAGGGATTTTGAAAAGTTTAGAAAAGTCTAGATGGTAAGTGATGTCAATGGCTTGGACATAAAGGGTAGTTCCAAGTTGGTGCTTATCCAAGATCTTGAAGACGAATAGAGTCTTCTTGCCATCATAAGCAAAGTGTTTTGGCGTTTGGTGGGGTTCGCTCCTTTGGGGAAACAACATGTTGCTTTCGATTCTCTTGAGTGTTTTGTAGCCCTGTTCTATGATGATGCTTGGTTTCCTTCTCGGCATGTCTATCTTTGAACAATACCTGCAAAGTGTGTAAATATCTCGGTATTGCCAGTGCAATGTTAGTGTAACAAGCAAAAATTTTGGGACTGATATAAGTTGTGGGGTCAAAAGGATCATCATACAATTTTTTTCCATTCAAGGTAAAAAGTGTAGGTTTCTTACCTGGACCCTTCTGTCCCTTGAGTTGTATTTGATCAAGATAAACTTTATGAGGGGTCATTGGTACGAGCGTGGTCTTGCGTCCTTTGAATTCGAAAGTATGACGATTGGTGTAACCATCATGTATCACTCTACGATCGGACTGCAAGGGTCTTCCAAGTAATATATGACCAGCCTCCATGGGCAAAACATCGCATAGAACTTCATCTTCATAGTTTCCAATGGATATAGGTACTTACACTTGATGCTTCACTTTCAGTTCTCCTTGTTCATTGATCCACTGAAGGTCATAAGGCATATGATGTTTCTTGATCTCCAATCCTAGCTTCTTCACCATTGTCTCACTAGCCACATTAGTACAACTCCCACCATCGATGGTTAAACTACACACCTTTCCCTTTACATAACATCGCTTGTGGAACAAGTTAACTCGTTGTGCCTGTTCTTCGGTTTTGGATTTGAGAATTAAGGTGCACATAGCTACAAGTAGGTCTCTTTTAACCAGAGACTCGATTACTTCCTTATCCTCTTCTTCTTCTTCTTTTGTCCTAGTGTCTCCTTCCTCTTCTTCCGTTTCTACTTCCCCATCGCCTTTGAGTATCATCACTCATTTGTTAACGCACTCATTCGCATAATGTCCTATTCCATGACATTTATAGCACTTGATATTGCTAGTTCTGGTGGCCACCTTGGATTTCTCGTCTGGTTGGGCTCCAAAAAGGTTTATCCCCAATCTGTGTCGTAGTAGATGGGTTGCTACTAGCTGGTATCCTCATCCTTTCATCTGTTCCAAAATTTCTCGTAAGAGATGAGCTTCCATGATAAGTTCGTGTAGAACTTCTTCTTGTCAATTGCTGCTCAATCAGGATGGCTTGATGTAACATTTCTTGTAGATCAACATGAGCTGCATTTCCAACCGGTCTTGTCTTTCACGTTGTAATCCACCAAGAAATCGGGACATGGTAGCTTCTCGATCTTCACGAACATCAGCCTTGATCAATAGGGCTTCCAACTCTTGGTAATAGGTTTCCACGTTCCTAGTACATTGCACAAGCTTCCTAAGTTGGTTGTGAAGCTCCCGATGGTAGTACCTAGGAATAAACCGTCGTCACATGATCGCTTTCATTTCAGCCCAAGTGTCCAGTGTTGGCCCAAAATTTCTTCTTCGAGATGTAATGAGTTGATCCCACCAACATAGAGCATAATCACTGAACTTGGTAGTTGCGGCTTTGACCTTGTTCGCCTCCGTGTAGTATTGGTAACCGAAAACAATTTTGATTTTCTTTTCCCACCCGAGATATACATCAAGATCACTTTTCCCTTGGAACGGAGGGATGCGTAGCTTTAAGCTTCCAAAAATGTCTTGAGGTGGTCTCCGGTCTTCACGATCTCTCCTATGTCTTCTGGAATTGCTTCGAGAGGATAGGCTATAGTACGCCTCGAAGTCTTGGTCTCGGTGCTTACGAGGTAATTCTTGGAGATGGTCTTCTTGTTGTAATACCCAACCATTGTGGACGCCTTGTTGCCTTTCAGGGTCTATGTTGCCTTCTTGATGTCAGTCTTGAGCATTCCTTGGATTGTTAGACATGACATTGGCCAGTACCGGTACTATTTCTTCACGTAGCATGCCGATCTTTTCATTTATCATGGCTTCGAAGGTCTTAGTGAGGGTATCGATCAGTTGCTTGTTACTTGACTCCACTTCTTTTGACATGGTACCTGAAAGATTGATACAAACTACACCAGTAAAACATTATTTTGAAAGGAAAACAATAGAAAATAACAAGAACACAAAAATGACTTATAATTATGATAAACCCTAATCACAACGGTCTTATAAGATTGATCCCGAAAAATTATCAAATCAACTCTAAAAATTCTCAAATGAATTTTAACAAATACTAGACTCAATCTAGGTTCAGAACCAATTGATGTCACGATTTTAGCATAAGTAGACAATTTATGAAAATTAAAACAAAAACACAGAAAAATCACTAAACTCTTCATGCAGCTCTGATACCACATGATGCGTTCCTCGTGAGGAAACACTTCCCAATTTCGACAACGAGAGGGTGAGATCAATGTGAGGGGTTGCAAGACCTGATTAACAAGCACCTTGTGGTTTAATGGATCGAATGTCACCACAATTAGATGCGGAATAGCTTTTTGATCAGACGGGTTGGTCAATCGAATCACAAGATCTATATTTTGAAAGGGTTTTTGATTAAGAAGGTGGATAAGTTTTACAATGAGTCTCATCCTCAATATAAAGGAGAGGAGGCGAGAAGGAGAAGAGACAAAGCGATAAAGGCAAGGAGAGTTACGAGACGTGCCTCGTGAACACTCAAAGACCATGCAATAAACAAAAGTTCAAATTCAAACTAAAGATAAAGAGATAAGATATCATGGGCTATTGAGAAAAGGCATTACGTGCAGAAGGCCGGGTACTATTCATCCCGGGTACTATTCATCCCAAGACCCGAGATTACTATTCATCCCGAGACCCGAGATTACTATTCATCCCGAGACCCGAGATTACTATTCATCCCAAGACCCGAGATTACTATTCATCCCGAGAGTCTTCATCTTCACGTTCCATGAATGTCATTATTCATGCTGTAAACTGCGTTTCACTATTGCTGCCGTTTTTCATTTAGGGCTTCCTCCTTCTATAAAAGGAGGAAACCCCTTTTCTCTTGTAACTTAACATAATTTTCGTGCCTCCTATGGCTGAGAGAGAGTTGCCTCTAATTCTCTTGTTTTTATTGAATCTCTTCTCTAATTCTCTAGTTAATCCGCATAAATCTCATAAAATCTATATGGTATCAGAGCCTTGTTACTGATTCTCTGCTTCTATTCAATCATCTCTAGCTATTTTCTTAATCTCCATTCATGCCACAGCTCTCTCTTTATCTCTCACAGAAAGTTCTCAATCTCTGCTTGTGTTTGTTTCTCTTGTCTATGCTTGAAGATCTCAGCAGGTTTTTGTCCCTTCTCAGCAGATTAATCTCCATTGCTGGCTCTATAGATCTTCAGCTCTCTTCTGGTTTTGACAGATTTTCGGAGGTACTGTAGCAACAGTGACACCAACAGAACTTGTGATTTCTCAGCAATGGTGTAACATTTCTCTGCTGTATTTGGTAAAATCATCTCTGTTCTACTTCACTTCAGACTCAGTTCATACGATTTCAGTCTTGTTGGTTGCTTGGGAAGTTAAGATCAATCTGGAAATTTGTGGGTTTGTTGGCTGTAAGAAACGCTGAAGCATGGATTCTTCAAAGTCTGTTCCTATACCAGTTACTCTCAAAGGTGTGAACTACTTACTCTGGGCTAGAACCACCAAGACAAATCTGTGTGGTCGTGGTCTTTGGAATCACATTGAAACCCAAGATAAGAAAGTAATCACGGATGAAGATGGAAAAGAGATCAGTGGAGATCCAAGTTCTGAAGATGGCAAATGGTTTCAAGAAGATCAGAGGGTTCTTGGACTACTTCAAAACTCACTTGAAGCCGCAATACTTGAAGCTTATTCTTATTGTGAGACGGCAAAGGAGCTGTGGGAGACACTAAAGAATGTCTATGGAAATGTCTCCAATCTTACTCGAGTGTTTGAAGTCAAGAAAGCTATAAACAATCTCAGCCAAGAAGATCTGGACTTCACAAAACACTTTGGAAAATTCAGATCACTGTGGGCTGAACTCGAGATGCTAAGACCTTTCTCAGTGGATCCAAGTGCTCTCAAGGAAAAGGGTGAACAAGATAGGGTCTTTGGTCTGCTTCTCACATTGAACCCGGCTTACAATGATCTCATCAAGCACATCCTTAGAGCGGAGAAGTTACCAAGCTTAGATGAGGTGTGCTCTCAAATCCAACGTGAACAAGGCTCAGTAGGCCTCTTCAGTGGCAAATGGGAAATGATCATGGCACACAAAGTTACTTTCAAGTCTGAAGATAGGAAGATTCTTGTGTGTGATCACTGCAAGAAGAGAGGCCATATCAAGGATAAATGTTGGATACTACATCCACATTTTAAGCCAGCAAAGTTCAAGGTTCAAGCGAACTACTCTGACGAAGCCTCAACTGAGCCAGCTCAGGCCGGACCATCTAGACAAGGAGATGAATTGGCTATGGTTGCCTACTCCAATGATGTTGTTTGGAGGTCGGACCTTGAAGCTCTCATCAAGTCCATTGCTGCCTTTACCAATAAAGAATCCGGTATCACTCACTTTGCTTCTTTACCTAAATCACAAAATAAAACATTGATTATTGATTCTGGGGCTTCTCATCATATGATTAGTAACCCTAACCTCATTAATAATGTAAAACCTATTAATAGAAATGTGATAATTGCAAATGGTGATAGGATCCCCATAAGAGGAGTAGGTGATTTAAAACATTGTGATAAGAACTCTAAAGCGTTCTTCATGCCCGAGTTCACCTCTAATCTTGTCTCAGTAAAAAGAGCTACAAATGATCTTAATTGCTATGCTATATTTGGTCCTAATAGCTTTCATTTTCAAGATATTGAGAGTGGAAAAGTTCTGGGAGAAGGGAACACTAACGGTGACTTATATGTTTTTGAGGAGTCTCCAGCAACAAAATCTACTTCTCTTTCTTGTCAATCTTGTTATGCTGTTAGCCCAAATAAACTGTGGCATGATAGACTTGGTCACCCTCATGCTAGGGCTTTAGAGATTATGTTACCCCATGTTGTCTTTAATCATATGAACTGTGAAGCATGTATTCTAGGAAAATATTGTAAAACTGTTTTTCTTAAGTCTTCAACTATCTATGAAAAATGTTTTGATCTTGTGAATTCAGATGTTTGGACTGCCCCATGTTTATCTAGAGACAATAATAAATACTATGTTACATTTATTGATGAGAAATCGAAATATACATGGGTCAAAATCTAAGGATAGAGTATATGATGCATTTGTTAATTTTCAATCATATGTTACTAATCAGTTTGATGCCAAGATCAAGGTATTCAGGTCTGATAATGGTGGGGAATACACTAGTCACAAGTTCAAAGATCACTTAGCAAGACATGGGATCATACACCAAACTAGCTGCCCATATACACCTCAACAAAATGGTGTAGCTGAGAGGAAGAATCGACATCTTATGGAAGTTGCACGATCCATGATGTTTAACACTATTGTCCCAAGGAGATTCTGGAGTGATGCTGTCATGGCAGCTTGTTACCTGATAAATAGGACACCAACAAGGATCCTAACTGATTTAGCGCCATTTGAGGTATTGAACCGAACCAAACCTTCTATTGATCACTTACGAGTGTTTGGTTGCGTTTGTTTTGTATTAAGACCAAGTGAACTGAGGGACAAGCTTGAAGCTAAGAGCATAAAATGCATGTTCCTAGGCTACTCTACTACTCAAAAGGGTTACAAGCGCTATGACTTCTCAAAGAACAGAACAATTGTGTCAAGAGATGTCAAGTTCATTGAGCACCAAGGGTATTACGACAAGAAGGATTGGGGGAGTTTGAAAGATTTGGCAAGATCACCATCAGATAGAGCCGTTAGTCTCCAACATCTCCTTAGTCATCTTGGGAATCCTCCTCCTCGGAGAGAAGAACAATCTGATAATGTCGAAACCAACCAACAAGGAGTGGAGACTACAGAAGATCAACCTAATACTGACCTTGGGAATACACAGGCTGCTCCAAACCCCATGGAAGAAACTGATACCACTGAGCACACTCAGCCGGAACCAAACCCACTTGACAGGGAACAAGACCAAGTTCAAGATGAGGATGGTATGACTGAAGATGTGGTTCAAGAGGATCACCATGATGAGGTTGGACATGAAGCAGAAAATCCTCCTCCTCCACCGCCACCTCCTCTTCGGAGAAGCACTAGACAGAGGTTTGGACCCGAACATTGGAAGGTCACTAGAGTCTATTTCAACAACCAAGCTGTGGCCCATCCTATACAAGCTGTGTGTTCGCTTGACCTGTTGCCAACTGCTCATCAAGCCTTCCTTGGGAACATTGATGCTCAATGGATTCCACAGAGTTATCAAGAAGCCAAAGAGAGTAAGGAATGTCTTGGAGCAGTAGATAATGAGGTTGGGGCTATGGAAAGGAATCATACATGGGATGAAGCCGACCTACCGTTGGGAAAGAAGGCTGTTAGTTCAAGGTGGCTTTTCACTATCAAGTATCTAAGCAATGGAGATATTGAGAGGTACAAAGCCAGACTTGTTGCAAGAGGATTCACACAGACTTATGGAGACGACTACACAGAAACGTTTGCTCCTGTCGCCAAGCTGCATACAGTTAGAGTTGTTCTCTCATTGGCTACAAATCTGGATTGGGAGTTATGGCAAATGGATGTGAAGAATGCGTTCTTGCAAGGAGAACTTGAAGAAGAAGTGTACATGACTCCACCACCAGGCCTTGAAGACTCCATTGCTCCAGGAAAAGTTCTGCGGCTTAGAAAAGCCATCTATGGACTAAAGCAATCTCCAAGAGCTTGGTACCACAAACTGAGCTGTACTCTCGAAGAGAAAGGGTTCAAGAGATCTGAAGCTGATCACACATTGTTCATAGTCCAAAGTCCACGAGGAATCGCTGTAGTATTGGTCTACATGGATGACCTTATCATTTCCGGCAATGATAAGGAAGGTATTCTCGAAACTAAAACCTATCTTAAAACTGTGTTTGATATCAAAGATCTTGGAGAGCTAAAATATTTCCTAGGGATTGAAGTATGTCGCTCTTCGGAGGGCTTATTTCTATCACAAAGGAAGTATACTCTTGACTTGCTGAATGAGATAGGTAAAATAGGAGCAAAGCCAGCCAAAACTCCTCTTGCAGATGGCTACAAGGTCAAGCGAAAGGGGGAGAAAAAGGGCAAGGAGCTCGAAGAAGAAGATCCATTAGACAAACCATATGCAGATCCTCTCCAATACCGAAGACTAGTGGGTAAGCTTATCTATCTGACTTTAACAAGACCTGACTTATGTTTTGCTGTGAATCAGGTGAGTCAATACATGTAAAAACCCACAGTCTACCATTGGAATATGGTGGAGAGGATACTCAGATATCTAAAAGGGAGTCTGGGACAAGGCATATGGATGGGAAAGAATGAGAATGCCGAGATTGTTGGTTATTATGATGCAGACTACGCTGGTGACACGAATGATAGGAAGTCAACCACTGGATATTGCACATTCCTTGGAGGGAATTTGGTGTCATGGAAGTCTAAGAAGCAAAAGGTAGTGTCATGTTCAAGTGCTGAATCCGAGTATAGAGCAATGAGGAAGCTCACGGAAGAACTCATTTGGCTTAAGGCACTACTCAGAGATCTAGGCATTGAAACCACAAGACCCATCACTATGCATTGTAACAATCAAGCTGCTATACACATTGCCAGCAACTCTGTGTTTCACGAGAGAACCAAGAACATAGAAGTTGACTGCCACAAAGTTCGAGAGAAGATCAAAGAAGGAGTCACACTACCATGCTTTACAAGAAGTGAAGATCAACTAGCAGACATCTTCACCAAAGCTGCGAGTCTTAAGGTTTGCAAACACATCTACAGCAAACTAGGGCTTGTGGATCCAACTCACCCTTGATCATATCCCCTACTCGTAGACGTTATGCTCTTTTCCTCATCACAGATTTTTTCCCAAGTGGTTTTTTCTATGATGAGGTTTTTACCGAGGTAACGCCTATGTAGGTCCAAGCTTAGTCTTTGTTCACCGACGGCTAAGCTTGAGGGGGAGTATTGAGAAAAGGCATTCCGTGCAGAAGGCCGGGTACTATTCATCCCGGGTACTATTCATCCCAAGACCCGAGATTACTATTCATCCCGAGACCCGAGATTACTATTCATCCCAAGACCCGAGATTACTATTCATCCTGAGAGTCTTCACGTTCCAGCAATGTCACTATTCATGCTGTAAACTGCGTTTCACTATTGCTGCCGTTTTTCATTTAGGGCTTCCTCCTTCTTTTATAAAAGGAGGAAACCCCTTTTCTCTTGTAACTTAACCTAATTTTCGTGCCTCTAATGGCTGAGAGAGAGTTGCCTCTAATTCTCTTGTTTTTATTGAATCTCTTCTCTAATTCTCTAGTTAATCCGCATAAATCTCATAAAATCTATATGGGCCACTCCAAAAGATGAAGATGGGCCATGCAATGGAATAGACTAAGAGTTGGCAAAGATGAGCATATGACCCCCAAGCCTCATTAAAAACCTTGTTCGGAAAACCCATTGGGACAAAACCGAACTAAGGGAAAAAGAGTGCTAGTGGATCATATGGCCAATGCATTAGCCATCTTGGACATGTATCACAACTAATGTGGCATGAATACAACCCTTAAGGTCCAAGTGATCCTTTTGAATATCCTTTGATGATAAGGACACTCGCAAATCTTGATGAAACGTTTTGGCCGGAAAGAAACCCATGGATACTTGGCGACTCCCATGAAATCCTTGACACACTTTTTGTGGACCTTATGCATGAGTTGCAATGTTCCTTGACTTCCATGTTTCAGTTCCCTGTTTCTTTTTGTTCCAAGATTCAGTTTCTGGTTTCTTCTTGTTCCAAGTTTCAGTTTCCGGTTTCTTCTTGTTCCAAGATTCAGTTTCTGGTTTCTTCTTGTTCCTTGGTAGTCCATTGCCTTCTTGATATTGTCCATTCATTGACTTGCATTGTTAGGGTCAACCAGGAACGCATCACCACTCCTCTTTTACCATGTTACTTCACTGATCTAGATCACTTCACCAATCCGACCACAAGCATATTTCAAGCATATTTCAAGCATATCAGTCACCATGGGAAGATCTCAACCATGGTATTCACGACATCAAAGTGATAACATCACCACCATCTCACCATCGACACCACCACCATTATATCTCTATCTTTATTTTATTTATCTTTATTTATATTTTAGCATATCATTGAGGGTTTTTAGGTTTTTGTCTCAGGAAAGACGCACTTAGAAGAGATCTTCACAAAGAATTCAATGGACTAGAACCAAGTCCACGTGATGTTAAGTTTCAAAGGAAGAAACACCGGTTAGTCGCCCACATTCCGATTAAGGTGACATTGTTCTTTAACCCAACTTTTCCTTATGATTTCCATCCTTTTCCCCTTCTTGTTTTCCCACCGAAGATGGTGTGATTTAAGTCTGGGGGGAAGGATGTTCATCCTTTACTGACACCTCTATTTTGTTGACCTGAGACCTTTTGCCACATTTTACATCAATGATTATGCCTATTTATGTGATTTTATCGAGTCAAAAATAAATAAATAAACAAATTTTGAGTCAAAACTGTTAGGGAACAAGGACCTGGATCTATTGGATTATCTGGACTGGTGATTACTCTAATGACTCACAGCTTGGCCGAGGCTCCGTTTGGGAAAGGCCGTAGGAGGATTCATCATTCCCCAAAAGCTTCTTTCGTTGGAAAGTAGGGGTAAACCAAAGTCGTCTCTAAATCTATTTGAACCTAACTTGACATTCAATTTCTTCCTCAGGGATTGGCACTCATTGGACATAGACCTATTCGAACCATACAAGGCCACACAATTTTCCACCAACCATACAACTACCTCTCTTCCTCTTTACAAGCTCGGAAAAACAGAAAAGCAAGAAAAACATAATAGAAAGAACCTCAGTCACGGGACTTGTCACAGGGGTATGGCCCTGATGTTGTCATTCTTCAAGTTGGAGGTGAGTTGTGCTTCGTGGAGACTTAACTTCGGAGCTGCCATCCTCCAAAACCTCGGTCACAGGGTTCGTGACCGGGGTTGGCTCTCCTTGAGACCTCGGTCACAAGCCTTGTGACCTAGATCAGCTCCAACTCGATTCTCTTCTCTTTTTATGCTTTTCTATTTTCTTCTTTTGTATTTTCTTTTCTGTTTCTGTGGAATACATGAGATAGAAGATTCAAAAATTAAAAGGAAAGGGAAATCTAGTCTACTAAAGGGAAAATAAAACATACAAAAGTGGGTTGCCTCCCACTAAGCGCCCTTGTTTAAAGCCTATGGCGAGACTTGGTTCTTTTCTTATGACAGATGAGAAGAATCCTCTGTCCTAAGACAAAGTTTCTTTGGAATTGGCGAGCTCTGGTGGTGTTCTATTAGGATTCACAATGCTGTTTGATTCGGGGATGCTTCTTTGCCTCTTTTCTACTTCGGCGTGTTGTTCCTTTGTGGAGTTAGAACTGTGGATATCAACGTGAAACTTGCTTGATAAAACCTTTTCCTTCCCTGAGAGAGTTTAATTCACCTTGCAGTCCTTCAATAAGGTTGCTAAACTCGTCCTTCTTTATGACTTTTTCTTCAAGACGAGATTGATATCTCTGTTGGTCTCTCTCCAAACTTTTAAGCTTGTTCCTTGTCAAACCTACTACTTTAGAACGCTGATATTCTAACTTCTTAGGCGAAAAGAGATTTCATCTATCTTCCCGGAGAGACTCAAATCGCCCTTGTCAATCTTCTCATGAATCATTCTTGTACTCATCTCCTGTTGTTCGAAACATCTCCTAAGCAAGGTTTTTATCCTTCCTTCTTGCAGCTTTTGTTGTAGAAACACATTGGAGTTATCCTGGGATATTGGTGTGGGGAGTGCATAGGTTTGCTTATATGAGTGGCTCCTCGAGGTGTGGGGAACCAACATCTGTTGTCTTCAGGTATCATGGGAGAAGTAGTGGGAAATTGCATGACTTGTCTCTGATTCCATACTTGATGTGGATTGCCGTTTTCTCTTGATCCTTCGGAGGGGATATGCGTCATCATACAGCAGTGAACTTCATTTGATTATTCCTTCTTAGTGTCTGAATTCTCAGTTGGTTCATTGACATATATCTTCTCTTCATTGATTTGATGGCCTCTACTTTGCATCCATTCTTCATATTCAGCTTTGGTAGTGAGTTCTTTTCTTAGTTTCCTCTCCTCTTCTTCCCTATCAACCACATGGTTCTGTTCTTCCATGCGGTCAACAACATATGCCACATTAGTGATCTTCTTCATATTTCTCTGAATGTCTTGCATGTTCTCAAACAGCTCCTTACTGATTTTGCTATAGCAAATTTCCACTTGGTCTAGTCAATCAGCGAGAGACGAAAGCTTTGCTCCTAGATCATCTTCAATCATAGAGAGTTGAGCGCATAGATCTTCTTTGCATTTCTGCTGTGTTGCGGTGAATTTGCTCACGAGGATCCTAAGTCTTCCGTGCAGGCGTTGGAGGATGATGCTTCATAGTCTTCATAAGTATCGACCTTCATGACATCTCTTTAATCAAAGTAATGATTCATAGGTGGATGGTATTTGTCCGAGTAGTAGGGACCAAAAGAAAGAGATATTCTCATTGGGTGATCTCCACAGGATCAACAAAGTGATGGACAACTAGAGTGTCTCATCATAAGTGTACCACGAGATGGATGTGAGTAGCTGTGGCAAGCTCCAGAAGGTGAGCTATTGAGTGGTCCGGAAATGTCTCTGTCTATAGGGTTGTGTTGCGCCAACAGCTGTGCAAGAGAAAGGTTGCGAAACTTCTCCGGGAGAGCGTCGAGGTTCATCCTCAAGGTCTCCTGAAACAATGCAAATCACAATGGAAAATCAGTAGCACAATGTTCTAGACGTTACTCAAGTTCATAAATTTGCAAACAGAGCAATCTCTCCCCGGCAACGGCGCCAAAAACTTGATGGGGTATAATGTTTTCCTCAAGAGAACCACACAATTAATAGACTGCAAGTGCACATCAATCAATCGTAGTACATAAGGTATATCGAATACATAGAGAGAGAAGATGTATTGCAAATCAAGAAGAACAAGCAAAGCTAGAACTCAATAATAAAAGGGGGTTTTGTGTCATGCAAAGCAAATAAAATGAATGTAAATCTATATGAGATGAATGTTGGGCGCTTAATGGGGGTCTATGGGGTTCAATGATCTACTGTTCAAAATAAGCTCAATGTAATGCATTTCTACTCCTAAGTCTCGGACTATGAAACACAAAAGTTCGACTAACCTATTATCATAGAGAAAACCGGCTGAAATCCACAAATACTATTACTCAACTATCGCAGGCAATACCATGGGTTTCAAAGCATTAAAATCAAGGTCAATCCTAATCCATAAAACTCCATATCTAACGGGTATGTGCTTGTATGACGCGACATTCATTCTATCTATATGCATTAAGAATGAGATAAGACCAAAAGACAATGTAGAGGGATATGAAAATACAATAAAACTTGCCACTCAAAAGACAATAATCATCTCACCCCATTGACTAGCACTTTACACCCAACTGGATAGTCTACTTTGCCATGCTCGATCAAGGTTGTCATCGATGATACAAAATAGTAAAACATAGATCTAATGCAATAAGGTAAAGGTTTAGAGATTACTTCTTTGGATCTGAAAATAACAAGATGTAAGGACTTCTCCTTTGACAAAGTTATAAAAGAATAGGGAAAGAGATGGTGGAACTTAAAAGTTTCAGCGAGATCAATTGGCTTATAGGGCTCCTTGGAGACGACGTCGGCTTCTTAAGGTGATGATGGAATTTCTAGGGTTTTTAGGGTGAACATTGGTGTCGAATGTAACTTTGATGAGGCACACGAAACCCTAGCTTCATAAACTTGTATATATAGGTCTTAGGGCGCAAGAGATTGGCTTCTAGGGTTTAGGAAGGGCAGACTCGTCATCTTGGTGAGTGTGGAGGCAATGGCCGAGCCTAGTGATGGGCTAAGCGTCTAAGGCGGTGAAGGAGGCTGGCCTTGGTCACGAGCTTAGTGACCGGGGTGCCCAAGAGGCCTGGCCTAGGTCACGAGCTTTGTGACCGAGGTTTGGTGCTTTGGTGCTGGTTTGACATAGCTTCATCTTCTGGGATGAATGGATTGCTTTGATTCTTGTCCCTTACGAATCTTGACTTTTATAGCTTTCCAATGATACAGAGAACTTAAATTTAGTTCACAGGAAGGTCTTCAACTGTTGTCAAACTTCTGATGCTTTGAAACTGCCTCAAAACGGGTCTTTGCTCCTTTTTTATCCATACTCCCATAAAACCTGTAAAACCTCTTTGACACTAACAATACTTGATAATAGCCTATTTAGCTTTGAAATCATACCAAATCTCTCTTAAAACAATATGAAAACCATTGTAAAAACGGGTCAAAATACGATGTTATCAGACGCAGTGATTTAAGTCTGGGGAAAGGGGTGTCTGCTTTCATATGTTACTAACAATGTGTTTTTTTTTGTTTCTTTGTCAAAAAAATATTTCAAAAAATTCAAATAAATAAAACTTTTAAATTTTTCTTGAGTCATTTTATTGAGTCAAAAAATGTGAATTTTACAATTTTCTTCGTTTCCATTTTATTTTGACATTTATTGGACTTCGTTCAGGAAGATTGGAAACACCATCAGTGAATCAACTTTACCAGAAACGACCAATCCATTGGAAATCTGAATGATCCGGCGTTAGCTCTATATACTTGGACCTTTAACCGGACTAATCTTCTCACTTAGGGGCTCAATATCGCATAAAGGATCACATACATCCGGAGTTCACCCCATTCTTATTGGAGATCGGGATGGCCAAGCTCATTTTCAGCTTGGTTCCATACCCTTACACCCTTTTTCATTCAGACCCCAGTCCTCTTTCGCAACTTTAGCAGCATGTGCAACCAACTGCAAAAACTACGAAGTATGGAGGCCGGTAAAACCAAATGTTCCAAGGATATTCGAGTAAGCTTTCTAGTATCAGTACTTCATCTATATTAGTTTGAGTTAACTGGTTCCAACTTCCCCTTCCCAGAAAAAATGCTTTGGGATCGACCGATCTTATCTAGATCGATCGATCCCATCTCATCCTGAGACTCTCTTTAAAAATAAAACAAAAAAACAAAAAAACGAAAATAAAAGAGAAGAGAAAGAAGTCTGAAGGAACCATAATAAAACCTTTTATTTATTTATTTAATTATTTTTTTATGTTATTTACTTTAGCACCAATAACAACTCTATTATGACATTGACTTCAGAGGTTTGTTTAGTCTGCTTAGGTTCTGATCCCCACTTTTCACACTACTCCTTTCATCATATCCTTTCTATTTGCTTGAGGGCAAGCAAAGGATAAGTTTGAGGGAGTTGATAACACCACTTTTACACAGGTTTTTACCAGCTTTTTATCATGCCTTAGAGTAGATTTTATCCATTGTTTATATCATTTCGTGCATTTTTTTCTTCATATAGGATGTTTAATATTTCTGTATAGGCATTGCAAGCATTTTGCATATTTGGGGTCTTATCAGGTACATATGGAGCATACTTGGATTTTCGCTCATAAAGTGAAGATTGCAGAGAAGACAGAGAGCACACTAGACAGGCTCTCGAGTGAGCACTCTAGACAGGCTCGCGAGTGACCACTCTAGACAGGCTTTCAAGTGACTACTCTAGATAGGCTCTCGATTGACTACTCTACACAGGCTCTCGAGTGACCACTCTAAACAGGCTCACAAGTGACCACTCTAGACAGGCTCTCGAGAGAGCACTCTCGAGCAGGCACTCTCGAGCAGGCACTCTCGACAAGGCACTCGAGTGCCCACTCGAGTGACTTCGGAGCATCAGAAGTTTGGAAACATTTAAAGACTTTGCCGTGGACCAAATTTAGATATCTGTATACCACTGGAAAGATAGAAGAGTCAAGATTCACATGGGAGACGAATCAAATCAATATAGTCTGCCATTTGGAAGATACATCCCGATGAGTGAAGACATGTTGAGCTAGAGCCTGCACTGCACCAAGGACACT
Organism: Cardamine flexuosa; assembly: GCA_963555745.1. NCBI lineage: Eukaryota > Viridiplantae > Streptophyta > Magnoliopsida > Brassicales > Brassicaceae > Cardamine > Cardamine flexuosa. Next base: position 17,803,369 of record OY743216.1, on the reverse strand, counting down.
TTGAGTGGCCTCCTCGACCTACCCACTCGAGGGGGTAGTCGAGTCAGCCACTCTACTGAGCTACTCGACCAAGCCACTTAAGTGGGTGGTCGAGTCAGCCACAGCACCCACTCGACTGGTCATCTCTGTCCCTAGGCTGATAGTTTTTACTGTCTTTCTCTGCAAATTAGGACGCAAAAATACTTGTTTCATCTACACAGGCGCTCGAGTGACCACTTTAGACAGGCTCTCGAGTGACCACTCTAGACAGGCTCTCGAGTGACCACTCTAGATAGGCTCTCGAGTGACCACTCTAGACAGGCTCTCGAGAGAGCAATCTCGACCAGGCCCTCGAGTGCCCACTTGAGTGACTTCGGAGCGTCAGAAGTTTGGCAACATTTGAAGACTTTCCTGTGGACCAAATTTGGATATATGTATTCCACTGGAAAGCTAGAAGAGTCAAGATTCACATGGGACAAGAATCAAAGTATTCCAGTCTGCCATTTGGAAAATACATCCCGAAGAGTGAAGACATGTCGAACTAGAGCATGCACTGCCCCAGAGACACTTTCAGTGGCCTCCTCTACCTACCCACTCGAGGGGGTAGTCGAGTCAGCCTCTCTACTGAGCTACCCGACCAGGCCACTCGAGTGGGTGGTCGAGTCAACCACAGCACCCACTCGACTGACTGGTCGAGTGGCACTTTTACTCTTTTTCCCTTCAAAATCTGAATTCGTATTATTTCTCTTTTGTCACCTAGTATAAAAGCTCCTGATTAACCTAATATCAGGGGTGACCAATTTTATTAGTTTAACCTTGTTTAGCTTAGTTTCTCTCTCTAGTTCTTCATCTTGTTGTTCATTTTCTAGAATCTTTTAACTTGCATAACTATTTATAAAATCAGTATTTGTCTTAGCTTTCTTCTACACTCTTGCTCATCGGATAATCAACTATCACATATGTCTCTTTTAGAGATTTTTGGGTTTCGGACCCAAGTGATGAATCTGGTGACTGGGTATTGATTTTGGGATTTTTGTGGATGGATTAGGGTAGGCTGATTCATCATGCCTGATCCGACTCCTCACACTATGCTGACATGGTTGGGTCTTGGGGCTCTCTACCACGAACCATGGATTGAGCTTGGTATGAAGTCTGTTGTCTAGGGTAGTCCTGTGATGAAATTTCTAGTTGATAGCTGCAACAGAACAGAGTGTTTGTGATCCTGTGATTTCCATCCCTAGTGTCCCTGTTTTTCCCCATAGTTTACAGGTTGCTTAGTAATCGTTCACTGTAGTTTTTCTCTGTTTTTAATGTAGCACTCGACCACCCTACTCAACTGCTTAGGTCGAGTGGTTAGTTTAGCATAGTTTTCTTGTGTTTTTGATGACTTACTAAAGTGTGACAGACTTTGGTAGCTCTAGGGTCACTTAAGGTTTGGTTATAGTTTCATTTAAGCTGTTAGATAAAACCAACCCTTTTATATTTGGCTTGAATTGTTTGTTATTGATCACATCCTTTTTGCATAACACCAGTCACCCATTGGTTCGATATTTTCTATACTTACAATTGATATAAAAACTTGTGTTTTGTCTCTCTGTGCCTAGGCTTATAGTTTTTACTGACTTTCTCTGCATATTAGGAGGCAAAAATACTTGTTTCATCTACACAGGCTCTCGAGTGACCACTCAAGACAGGCTCTCGAGAGAGCACTCTCGACCAGGCACCCGAGTGACTTCGAAGCATCAGAAGTTTGGAAACATTTGAAGACTTTTCCTTGGACCAACTTTGGATATATATATTCCACTGGAAAGCTAGAGGAGTCAAGATTCACATGAGACAAGAATTAAAGTAATCCAATCAGCCATTTGGAAGATACATCCCGAAGAGTGAAGACATGTCGAACTATAGCCTGCACTGCACCAGAGACACTTTGAGTAGTCTCCTCGACCTACCCACTCGAGTGGGTAGTTGAGTCAGCCTCTCTACTGAGCTACTCGACCAGGCCACTCGAGTGGGTGGTCGAGTCAGCCACAGCACCAACTTGACTGGTCCACTCGACTGACAGGTCGAGTGGCACGTTTACTCTTTTTCCCTTAAAACTCGAAATTCGTATTATTTCTCTTTTGTCACCTAGTATAAAAGCTCCTGATTAGCCTAATGTCAGGGGTGGACGATTTTATTAGTTTAATCTAGTTTAGCTTAGTTTCTCTCCTAGTTCTTCATCTTGTTCTTCATTTTCCTGAATTTTTTAACTTGCATAACTTTTTATAAAATCAGTAGTTGCCTTAGCTTACTTCTACACTCTTTCTCATCGAATCATCAGCTATCACTTATGTCTCTTTTAGGGATTTGTGGGTTTCGGACCCAAGTGATGAATCTGGTGAGTGAGTAGTGATTTTGGGATTTTTGGGGATGGATTAGGGTAGCTTCTCTCTGTTTTGTTATTGCTTAGATAGTTTGATCATCACTGAGTTTCGACTCCTTCTTGGGTGAGTGATTTTAATGCTTGTTCTCTCCTGATCAAGGAGAACATGATCTTAGATGGTCTCATAAGCACGAACCATGTCTTGAACCATTGGATAGACTTTTTGTGGGGTTTAGAGTACAATAGCGTGAGGGTGGATGCATCAGACATTGATTTTTGTCACGACTCCACCTATTCACTTGTTATGAACTGTTCTTGACTTGAAAAGGCTGATTCTTCATGCCTAATCCGACTCCTCACACTATGCTGACTGGGTTGGGTCTTGGGGCTTTCTACCACGAACCATGTATTGAGCTTGTTATGAAATCTGTTGTCTAGGGTATTTCTGTGATGAAATTTCTAGTTGATAGCTGCAATAGAACAAAGTGTTTGCGATCCTGTGATTTCCATCCCTAGAGTCCCTGTTTTTCTCCATAGTTTACAGGTTGCTTAGTAATCGTTCACTATAGTTTTTCTCTGTTATTTATGTAGCACTCGACCACCCTACTCGACTGCTTAGGTCGAGTGGTTAGTTTAGCATAGTTTTCTTGTGTTTTTGATTACTTACTAAAGTATGATAGACTTTGGTAGCTCCAGGGTCATTTAAGGTTTGGTTATAGTTTCAGTTAGGCTGTTTGATAAAACCAACCCTTTTATATTTGGCTTGAATTGTTTGTTATTGATCACATCCTTTTTGCATATCTCTAGTCACCCATTGGTTCAATATTTTCTATACTTACAATTGATTGAAAAACTTGTGTTTTGTCTCTCTGTGCCTAGGCTGATAGTTTTTACTGTCTTTCTCGGCATATTAGGAGGCAAAAATACTTGTTTCAAAAGGTTCAAAGGGTATATCTCACAATGCCCTTATCATGGTTTCACTGAGGAATCACTCCTTAGTACTCTCTACAGAGGTTCATTACCCTTCAACAAGACTCTTCTTGATACAACCAGCAATGGCAACTTCTTGAATCGAAATGTGGACAGTGGCAAGGAGCTCATCGAGAACTTGGCTCAAGCTGATGGAAACCATTCGGAGGAGTATGACCGGACAACAAAAGGATCTGTGGACAGTGATGATAGATACAAGAAGGAAATCAAGCTACTGAATGAGAAGCTTGATCATTTGTTGTTGGTGAATCAGAAGGCAGTGCACTTTCTTAGTGAAGAAGATCAGTATCAGATTCAAGAGGGGAGGCTGATCACAAAGAAAAGGACAGCTACATCCAGAATCAAGGTGGCTACAACAGAGGATTTGTCAACTACAAGGTCAACCCCAGTCTCTCTTACAGGAATACTAATGTGGCAAACCCACAGGATCAAGTCTATCCAGCTCAGCAACAAGCTCAGAACAAACCTTTCGTTCAATACAATCAAAACCAGCAGTTTGTTCCCAAGCAACAACAGCTTGGTTTCCAGCAACAAGTTCCTACTCTGAATCCACCACCAAGATTTGCATACAGCAAAATCCCAGTCTCCCCGAACCTGACATGAAAAGCATGTTACAACAGATCATGCATGGACAAACAAATGGAGCCATAGAGCAGTGTAAGAGGCTTACTGAACTGAAGCACCACATTGACAACTCTTACAATGAGTTGAACAACAAGGTGGAAACCTTGAATTCCAGACTCAAGTACCTTGAGACATTGGCTGCACAATCCTCTACCAAAACACAAAGGATCAAGCTAATGTCTATGCTGTATCTTCAAGGCCAGATTCTCATCTCCCACTCAAGAAGACACATGCCTCATACACTGTGGACAGTGATGTTCAAGATGGGGAGGATTTTGTTCAGAAAAATCAAAAAGCAGTGCCTTCTCCAGGAGTTATAGCTGAGAATCTCAACTCGGAAAATCAGCTTGACCACTCTGCTCCTATCTGAAAAGAGCTTATATCCTGTCCATACCCTGGGAGGTGCAAGAGACAGATAACAACAATCTATGAGAACATTATTAAAGATTAGAAGAAAGAGAAAGAAGCTAAGAGATCCTTGGGTGATGCTAGTAAAGAAACTAATCCATCAGAAGTTTCTGCTAAGAAAACCTTAGTGGAAGAGACTCAGAAGGAAGAAGAGTCAGATGCAAAGGATCATGAATGTAATATGATCACTGAGAAGGAAATAATAGTCCAGAAAAAGCTTGAAGATCGAGGGACCTTTACTATACCCTGATCTATAAAAGAAACAGTCCTTTGAGACTCCTTGTGTGATCTTGGTTCATCTGTGAACATAATGCCCTTGAACATTACAACAAAGCTTGGATTTGAAGACTTCAAACCAAGTAGGATCTCCCTGAGTTTAGGTGACAAGACAATCCGAAGGCCCTATGGTATGTTTGAAAATTTACGAGTAAGGATAAGCCATGTGGAAGTACCTACTGATTTCATAGTCCTTAAGATGGAGGAGGAATCATTGAGTCACCTGATTCTAGGAAGACCATTCTTGGCTAGTGCTGGTGCAGTTATTGATGTCAAATGAGGAAAAATTATTCTGAAGTTTGGGAAAGATTTAGTGATGAGGTTTGATATTGGTCGAGGACCCAGAAGTCACAACAGTATGAAGCAGTTGTATGCTATTGATGATTATTATCAGGAGCCTGATGTGATAACCAGTGGTCTTCCCAGTTACATTCCTCTCAGTGGTGAGATAGAAATCCCAATTCCACCACCTGAATCTTTGTCTTGGATGAATCCGAAAGATTACCAAAGTGATGATGAGATAGTCTACTTGAACAATTGACACTTCAGAACCAGTTGAATGATTCAGCAAGGGAGAGTGTGAAGGAGTTCAGTGATGCTGAATCTTATTTAGGAAGCACATCACTTAATCCAATCAGCGTAGCTCAACGAAAGGCTATTATCTCTTTACAAGAAGCTGTTGGACTTTTGATCATAGAGGTTGACTATCTCAAGACCAAGGTTATAGAGCTCAAGAGGTTTGAGTATGGTTCCAGAGGTATGAGTGAAGCTGAGAACAAGAGATTGTGGAAGATAGCAACTCTAGCCTCATCTTATGGAAAACCAAAAAAGGACAACAAGGAAAGAACCATAAAGCCCGTTCCTGATCCACCACCCATCTAAGCTCTGTAAGCAAGTCAAGCTATGAGACTATAAACAAGCTCACTTGGAAGGAAATTCCATGACTATCTCTTGTATATAAATTTTTTTGATTTTTGAAATTATTGTTTATTTTGGTATTTTAATGCTTTTATCTAGTGCCTAGTAATCCACGAATAGGTTGAAGAGTGCCATTGACCAAGGAGAATGCATAGCATGATGATTGAAAGAAGAAAAAAAGCGATCCAAAATCAGACTCGATTACACCACTCGACCCCAAGGTCAAGTGGCCAGGTTTAATTTGAGGTCGAGTGGCCAGGTTTAATTTTGAATTTCTTACTTTTAATCTCTGCCATCCATTTGAACCTGATTTAAACCCTACTTTTAAAACCCTTCACTGCTTCATCCCCCTCAGAACTCAGTCTCTCATCTGCTGTTTTAAAGAAAACCTTCTCAAAAGCAAAAACTTTGTATTCTCTGAATTTTCAATTCAAATAACTCAATTCAGCAACCATGTATGCTAATTCAAACACTCTCGACTCAACAATGTAAGTTCCCTGCATTCTGAAAAACGATTTCAATCAAAATCTTGTGTTTGGCTTTCAAAAGAAAACATTTCAAAATCCTTCAACAAACCTTGATGCATGTACCGTGAAATCTGTTTATAAGGATCATAGAGTTTTTAAGAACGTAGATTTGTTTGAAATATAAAGATCGAAATATTTCTGGGTTTGAAAATTCGTGTTCCTGAAGTTAAAAGTTGAAAATAAGGAAATTATGAAACTTTAATTGAGATATGCATAGCCAGTAGTTTCACCAAAGAACAATCACCACCTCTGTTTGAGCACATTGTTGATTTTGAACAAGAATCTAAATTTTAGAAGCTTGATTAAATCATATCCGATCCTGATAATTCCTCAAATTGGAAACTGTTGTATTTCAAACATCAACGTTTCTGATTACCCAGCATTGATTACAGTATAATTTCTCTGAAAACTTGATTGGGAATTCAACTCGAGCTTATGACTCGATCTAAATGAGAAAGTTGTTCAAATATACCAACTTGACCACTTAGATCGAGTAGGTGGTCGAGTAGGTGAATAACATGTAGCTTAACTTCTATGTTCATTGTTTCAGGGAAACTAATGCGTCAACAATAAGGATGACAAGGAGGAAGGCTGCAGAGGTGGATCGTGAGCAAGAATTCTCAAGGGAAAGAGAGCATATAGCACAAGGGAAGAGAGTGCAGAATGAAGAAGAAGATGATGAGAGAACAGAGACTGAGGATATGGAGGAAAGCATTGGTGGAGAATCTGAGGGAGTGAGCCAACTGGGCCATGAGGAAATGTTGTTGGACATGTTCAAAGGAATGAACTTTGTGGGAACAAGATACCCACATTGGCCAACAATGGATGCATTGGACATCACAAAGGAAGTGGAGCTGTTGCTTGAGCAGTGTGACTTGTTGACACTTGTTTCTAACCCATGGGAGGGCTATCAAGAGGAAACATGCCATTTCCTTAGCACCCTCCAGCTGAAATTGTACCAAGATGAACCAGAGACTGAAGCAATTGGTGAGCTGGGGTATATATGCTTCAAGGTTAGGAACCTAGAATACAGAATGGAGTTGGGGCAACTTGATTTGCTGTATGGTTTCAAGCAAGGGCATGGGGTGCAACAAAACTACAGTACCAGAGAATTATATGAGGTCTGGCAGCTATTAGGAGGAAAAGGAAAGAGCAAATCCTTGGATCAGGTACTTGCACAAAGTCAATGCTAACACTATGTTTGCAAGAAAGATCACTGGAGGAGTCAATGATGGGGAAATCATGATGCTTGACAAAGCGCTTGAAAGCTTTGTAGTTTACACCTTGGCCAAGAATCAGAGGCTTGATAGGGGCATGTTGGCAGATAGAGCTGACACCAGAAACTCCATTGTAATGATCAGGCAACTCCTTACCTATAAAGAGTATGCCACAAAGATGAACAAGATGTTGTGGAATTGTAACACCAATCCTCATAGTAGCTGGAGTTGAGCTTAAGGGTAAGAGGAAGGAACCACAGTGGATTGATATGGAGTATCTGCAAAACTCCTTCATCATAGAGAGGAATATGGTTCAGGAGAAACATATTTACAATTTCAAACACCCACAAGCTGGAAAAGACCAAATCCTCTTACCACTGGACGATTTCCCCAAGCTACACCAAGGAGAAGAGGCTGATTTCATTCCTTCTACCAATTGTCTGTACAAGGCCAGAAATGATGATGCATCTTATGATCAAGTGTTAGGGGATTGGATAAAAGCAAACAGGGAACCTGAGAGGTACTAATTTGATGAATCAGAGTGCAAGAATATAAAGGAGGCCAAACACAAGATAGGGCTCCTCCAGCAGTCGAACAAGTTCTAGGATAAGGCCATTAAGTCAATGGAAAAGACTATCAAGGTCATCTCAGGGCAGCTTAAGAGCTTGCAAAAGAAAGGTGAGAGCTCAAGAGCTAGGGAGAGAAGCAAATCTCCCACAGGAAGATCCATGAGGCATATCTCAAGGTCTTCAGAAGAGAGGAAGGCTCGCAGGGACAGGCCAATGAAAAGAAGATCGGATCTCACAGCTGAAGAGTTGGAGGCTCACACCTGAAGAGTTGGAGGCTCACACCTATACTCGACCAGATGGGTCGAGTCCAGTGGCCCAGCTCAACCTCAGAGTGGAACCACTATTTGATACAGAGCAACCAGGCTCTTCCCACGTCCCTATGGAAGCTACCTACACTCAAGAGTCTATCGCAGCTGTTGTGGATGCATTCTTCACAACTCCAACCCAGCAAGATCCACCACAATGAGGTACCACACAACCCACACCATTGTATATACCACTTGCATAATTAGTTTGTTTTTATTTTTGTCTTTAAATCTCTTAGATAATCCTCTGAATTTTTATTACACAAGGGACTGTGTAATTTAAGTGGGGGAGAGTCTGAGAGATTCATCTAAGTGCATTTAAAAACCATAAAAATTTGAAAAATATCTGAAAAAACAATTTAAAAACAGAGTGTCATGCAGTTCATTTGCCTAATTAGGATTGAGTCTAGAATCATGCATACTAGGATTGAGTCTAGAATCATGCATACTAGGATTGTTGCATTGCATATGGGATAATGATGAATTTAAACCAAACCGCCTCATAATTAAAAATTTAATCTCAATGCCATGGGTTTTAGTTGTTCAATGCTTGCATTTGATCCTAAAAACTAAGGCAGCACCATGTTTGGAATTAAAATTCACCATTCATACTTAGGTTGAAACATGATGTGAATAAGAAACTCTATCCCTAATTATAAGAACCTAATCATAAACTTTAATTGTCAAACTTAAGCATTGGTTATGACCTCATGGCTACCATTAAATACTTGGATACTCTTATTCCCTCACCATCAACAACATAGGGAATGTTTATTATATTATCAGGGGTTAGCCATACTAACCTATTTGTTTGCTTTCCTTGTAGTTTTGATTTTCCTTGTAGCCTTGATCTTCCATGTCAACTCCCTTATGCTTAGGTTTTGCAGATCTTTAGAATCGTTGCTCCTTAATTGCATACACCTGAGTAGTAGAAGTAGTTTGAAAGTAAGATCCGATTAAAAGGCTCTGGGATCGACCGATCTTGAGGTAGATCAGTCGATCTCGAAAGAAGTAGGATCGATCGATCAAAGAAGAATCGATCGATCTTGCACAAAGTAGGATTGGTCGATCTCAAAAGGGATCGGTCGATCGTGCAACAACTAGGATTGGTCGATCCAAAATGGATCGGTCGATCTCAGAGACAAATCCGAAACATAAATTAAAAATACAGAAAATAAAATATCGTATACTAGGTCTAAAAACATAGATCTAGAGGCAACAATTACTCCCCGGTAACGGCACCAAAAACTTGATGTGGTATCAGGTTTTACCCAAACCAAAAGTTCCCGCAAGTGCACGGTTGTTTGCTGTAGTATAATGGTGGGATCAAATCCACAGAGAGTAAAGTGCACATTAGATCTGTAGATCTAAACAGAGCTAGGATGAAGAATATTAAAAGTTGTCACAAAAGGAAATCCGAATATAAATCCGAAAATAATAAAAGGAAATAAAAAATTAGTTAAAACAAATATTCGGATCTGGAAAATTGCATGGATTTAAATAAATAAAAAGGATATCTAACCGGATTAGCAGTTTAATAATCTAGATCTAGAACTCAAAACAATATGAACAAATAAACCACCTCTCGAATGAGAATATTATCTTGGTTATAAATCTGCTAGGATCCTATGCCATCGTTTATTAGCGGGTTTTGATATTGTTCACTTGCAGATCCAACCTCGACTCTCGTCGGCTGAAAATCTCAAGCTATAAACCAAATATTCTGGGTAAAATAAACATGCGCTAGCCGTATTATAAAACCTGATGTGGTTATTATCAGGTTTTACCCAAACCAATAGTTCCCGCAAGTGCTCGGCTATGCGCGGTAATATAGTGGTGGGATCAAATCCACAGAGAGTAAAGAGCGGTTTAGATCTGTAGATCTAAATAGAGCTAGTGAAAAATACAGAAAGTTTTGTCACAGAAAATCAGAATAAAATTAAAATGAAATAAAATCAATTAAAACAAATGTTGGGATCTGGGAAATCGCAGGAATTTAATTAAATAAAAAGGATACCTAACCGGATTAGCAGTTTAATGATCTAGATCTAGAACTCAAACACTGTAACAAAATAAACCTCTTTTTAAAAAGGAAATATTATTATAGCATAAATCCGCTAGGATCCCATGCTAGCATATATTAACAAGTTTGATAGAGTTTACTTGTAGATCCATCCTCAACACTTGGAAATTGGAAATTAAGCCCACAAACTATAGATTCCGAGTCGAATAACCAATGCTAGCTGTATTATAAAACCCTATGAATCATTTGATAGATTCGTCAACCTAACAAAAGCATTTGTTTCATAGAAGTAGAGATCTATTAATCATAACCATAATTAAACATTAAATCCCTTTGAATAAATCTCATCTCCGAACTTGCAGATCTACTCAACCATTGCAATGGGTTGATAGATCAGGATGTTGTATGGTGTAAAATGCAAAGAAAGAGATGAAGAAAGATCGTAGATCTGAATATGCAAAGGTGAAGACAACCCGTGTAAGACGTCAAGAGGTTGTACTCTTTTTCCCCTGTTGAGTTTTGTCCCAAATGGGTTTTCTCGATAGGGTTTTTAACGAGGTAACCGTTTTGATGCCTGAGGAGTAATTTCCATGCATAGTTTAGTTAGAAGCTTTCATGGATAAGATAAACTATGCATTGCTTCCTGGATCTATCCCAAGGAGGTCCTACCATAAAACCTCCTCTTTCTTATCTCTTTACCTTGTTACTTTGACTTTACCAGATATTATGTTTTTATCGGAACTTTTGTTTACCGCGAATGTAACTCGCATTTTTACCCTACTTGTTAGGGCTTTCTTTGCTTCCTTGTATCGCCTATTATAGGGCTGAACCTCTTTCATTTTGGACTGCTGTTTTTCTATAAACAAAACTCTTAGAGACTTTTCTCTTCTTAGTTCTATCGAGCCGTTGCCTCTAGATCTAGGTTTCCTTCAAGACTCTTGAGCCAGGCTCGATTCTTGTTGGTTCCGCGGTATCCCGAGCCTCTCCATACCTCATGTGTCGCATCTTGGTCCACACTCATCCTTTCTGCTTGTCCCGAATTTAGTTTCTCTTCGGTCATGGCTCCGCATTGATTCCCATCACTTCTTGGTCATTTAGCTCATGTTTCTCACCGTGTCTTTGGTCCATCTATCTGTGTATCGGTAAACATGATATCTTGGTCATTTAGCTCATGTTTCTTGCCGTGTCTCGGGTTCGTAACAGATTTGCTTCGGGATTGGTTGATCTTTTTTGTGCTTGGTCGATCCTTTTCAGGATCGAGCTATTCTAGAGTGTCTCCAAAATGCAATGAAGTGTAAAAACGTCCAAAGTTGCTCCTCTTTGCCCATTTTAGCTCCAATGAAGTGTAAACCTAAAAAGACACCAAAAAAGGCCAGAAGAACACAAAACCTAACTCTAGACTTAATAAAATATGTAAAAACCATAGTAAAAGCTAGTGAAAATAAGGACTCATCTATTCGTGTATCGGTTTTCCGGACCCTCGAGTTCGTAACTGCTGGTATCAGAGCACAATTTCCTACAAGTTTGTGTCTTTTTATCCTTTACATTTTCATTTAAAACCATAAAAACCCATAAAAATCATCTCTTTTCATCTAGGTCATTAGTTCATCTCTTTTGCATCCTCAAACTGAAAATGATCCGCTAAATCTTTAGTCTTTCATCCACATTTGTCTTTCCATTTATTTCCGTGTTATTTGCTTAGGTTTTGTGTGTGTTCATGTTGATAGAATCATCTTTGCCATTGTTAGGGTCCATCCGAGCTTAGGTTGAAAACGAGTCCTTTGCATTCACGCGTTCAATCTTGTGGTTGTCATTCGTTGGTTTTAAAATTTGAACGGCGTAGGACTGAGTTGCTTTTTGCGTTTTGTCTTGTTACCGAGCAAATTTTGAAATTCCTTTTGCATCCGCTCTTAACCCACACGCTTGTAACCGTACCATTTGTCTTCTTTTGGGTCAAATCCGAACGTTGTGATTAAGGCTTATCTGTCTGGTCTCAGGTGACGTAATATTTTCAGGGCTTACCACATGATTACCCGAGTAAGTTACCGCGCCTGATCCAGAAGTTTCTGCATTCACCACATGAGTCACTCGGTACATGGACGCCTCACCGGGACTCGACCCAGAAGCGGGCCCCCCACCAGGAACAGCCTCCCTCACTGGCCAGACGTCTATTCCGACCACCGGGAACCCATCTCCGACCATCATCAGCCGCCGGCAGCACAGCCGAGCACCACCTTACCTCCGGTACCGAGTTTATTTACCACTGTCCGTACCAATGATACATCCGTCTATATCTCCAGACGCCGGCGTATTACTCTGGCTAATCACCGCCGGAACTCTTGCTCCGCCGCCCGTACTTCATGCCTCCACCGTCCATACTCCGGCCAGCCACTGTTGGCCCTTCTAGCACCACCGTCCGTACAACCGAACTTGTCCGTATGGATTGTCCGAATCCGACCATGGATGACCCGCCTGCCCCACCTGGCATGGGAGGTGTCTAGCAGCTTTTCAAGCGTCCCTGACTCAAATAGGGGAGCATTGGCCCGAAAGGAGGATCGACCTCCACCACCCGGACCCGTGCCTCTTGCACCCCTCCAACACGAACCAGTGGAACCTCCATACAATGATTACCCCGAGGCACATCCAGAGCCTCAGAACCATCGCATTCGAGCTCGTCGAGATGGAGACGGTCATGATGATCCCCAGAAGCGTCCCGCTGTACTGGATCTCTGACTCATGTCTCCCACGTTTGCCGGGAAGGTCGAACTCGAGGGCTACCTTGACTGGGAGCGCCGAATGGATCACATCTTTGCTTATTGTGCTAATCAAGAGCCTCGAAAGGTTATGTATATGGCTGCCTAACTCACGGGACATGCGCTTACATGGTGGGATCACGATGTGGCTGACTGAATCCAAAACTAGGGAAGATCCCATTCCCCCTTGGGAAGTCATGAAGTTCGCCATGCGGAGGCGATACGTCCCACCCTTGTTTCTCTGTGATCTCCAGAAGCGTATCTGACGACTCACTCAAGGCTCCAAGTCCGTGGAAGAGTATTTTGAAGAATTCGAACATCTCCACAACCGGCTATAACTTGACAAGACCGAGGAATTGATAGTTTGAACGATCACATTGCTCGGAAGGTCGAAATGCAAAGCTATGATTGTTTCGAAGAAATGCTCAACCTTGCTAACCTAGTGGAGCAACAGATCAAGACCAAAACGTCCCACGCTCCCCGGCTCCGAGCCCAAGGTGCCCAGACCTGGTCACCAAATTCTTCCTTGATATCATCTCCGGCCAATGTTCCCCGATACGCGGACCAACCCAAGGCCACCGTAATTGACACACGGTTCAAGCTCCAAACCCCAAACGCACCCCAGGATGCTCGCCAAGACCCACAAAGACCTCCCAACACTACCCATGTCTCCCACAAAGACCCACAAAGAAACTTGATGCTGATGGGAACCCCATTGTCAACGATACTGTCCATGTCGACCGACATGACCCTAATTGTGTCATTCGACTGGGTGACAACGGATGTGGTCCGGCTGATTTGGATGCTCAGGTTGAAGCTGTGGGAAGAACACTTGCTGATTACAACAGACCCAATGAGTTCTACAATAATAGGTCTGCTCTATGTCCTTCTGTTTTCCAGAGGAATGATTTTGAGTTGAAACACCAATACTACACTCTTGTGGGGCAACACACTTTTCATGCTCATCCTGTTGAACATCCAATGGACCACAAAGAGAAGTTTGAAGAATTGGCAGCTCACAGTTTTCTTGCTGAGGAAGCAGTTCACGGTTGAAGCAGTTGCTACCATGATCTTTAACCACTTGGAAAGACATCAAGACAGTGTTTCTCAATAACTTTTATGATGATTCTAAGACAGATGACCTGAGGGACTTGATCATTCAGTTTACTCAAGGACCTGCAAAGACTCTTAAGGCTGCTTGGTTGAGATTCAAGGGTTACCAAAGAAACTGTCCGCACAACGGTATTGATGAAGTCCAGCTCATAAGGACTTTCTTTTGCGGAATTGATTAGAGGTATTAAGTTGCTTTGGATGCTGCCATTGAAGGTAACTTCAAGACTAGAACACCAGTGGAAGCTATCAAGTTGATTGAGAACTTGACATCTAGTAATAGCTCTAAGAATGCCGATTATGAGAGGAAGAAGTTAACTGCTGGATTGAACAATAGCCAGATGGCTGAAGTTAAGGCAAAGCTTGATACTGTGCATAACCTCCTAGTGAACAAAAAATCGGTTCACTTTTCTCAGGAGGTTGAAGTTTTCGAAGCTGAGGATGAAGCTAATGAAGAGGATGTGAACGGTTATGGTTTTAATGGCCAAAGGTTTGACAACTCTCAAGGCAACTTCAGAAGCTATAACAATTAGAGGAACAACTATGGGAACAACCAAAACTCTTTTGGATTTATGCCCATGCATGTAGATCAGGATGCTCAGCGAAACAACAGCGGTTTCACAAGGAAATTTGGAAATTCCCATTACCAGAATCCACCTGCTAGGACTCCGGATTCTAAGATGAAAGATCTACTTGACCAAATTCTCGAAGGACAGCAAAAGATGACTGTAGACTTCAATGGTAAGATTGATGCTATATATGTGAATCTGAATGGGAAGTATGAGACTTTGAACAACCACATCAAGAGGTTGGATACCCAGTTTGCTCAATCTGCTGAGAACACTAAACGCCCTGATGGCATATTACCTGGAAGAACTGATACAGGTGATGTTATGACCTGGAGTGATATGGTAAGGAGGGAAGTCACATAAGAGAGTCTGGTGAAGTCTGAAGTGAAGGAAAAAGTTGAGATTCTCGTCACTGAGCTTATGTCGATCGACACCACTACCTCGTGTCGGTCGACACCACCCCAAATCACAGAAAATTTGATGCAAGTCACGACTAAGGATGGTCCTGACTCCACCCACATCGATCGACATGCAGCTGGCCATGTCGGTCGACATGGTCAACAACCCAATACGGTTTTTCTCCGAAAGATGCCTAAGTTGGAGGATCCTGGAAGTTTTGCTGTGCCTTGTTCCATTATTGGAGTTAGATTCACTGATTCACTCTGTGATATTGGATCTAGTATTAATCTTATGTCTAATGACATTGCAACAAGGTTGGGAATCAGCAATATTAGGAGATATTCAATTGAGATTGCATTGGCTGATGCTTCGGTGAAGACCTCTATGGGTTTTGTTGAGAATCTACAAGTTCGGGTTGGAGATTGTCCCCATTCTTGTGACTTCTATGTTGTTGAGATGGATATCGGTTCTGATATGCCATTGATTTTGGGAAGACTTTCCCCTGCTACCGCAGGAGCTGTTTTTGATTTGCCAAGTAGCAGGATTTCTCTGAAGCACGTTGATCCTGATGTGTTCTATGATCCTAATTCGAAAGGATATGTGATGTAGAGCCCTCAGGTTGTTGCTGAAGATGTTGATAAGGCTTGTAGCCAAGAGGTGAATGAGATTCATGACAGGGGTCAAATATAACCCTAGAAGTACTCGCTGAAATTAAGAGATCGATTGCAGCACTTAGGGGTCGAATCCACAAGGACTATGAAAACTCACACAATAGACGGACATATTCAAATTAAGCTAGATTAAATAAATAAGAAACTAAACAAACAATGCAATAAACGAAATAACAATTTAACGGGGTGACCTCAAGTGATTAAAAGCGCTAAACCTAGGGACATCAATCAGGAAAACTCGGGAAAGTGAACTGGGCAGTTTGTAAATCAAGTCTAAAGTATTTGTGCGGTTCTTAAACTCGTAACACTAATATGATATCTCATCCAATGCGACGACATCTATCCTCTAAACAGAAGCAAACCAAATCTCTTTGCAAAATACCAATAAATAGAGTCTCTATGATGTGCGGGTACGATATGTTTACAAAATTCCTAAACTAACTCTCGCTTTGAAAAGGCTATTTGTTCATCTAAGATGGGGTCGGGGTACCATTAGCTCTTTCGCGCCTACAAATAATCCTACAGTACCAGTATTAAGGTGATCAATCTTAAGACTAGTGTGATAATGAACATAATAGATAACTTAACAAGACTATAAGACTATGCCCAATTAACCAATCGTTCATAAATCCTTTTGAAACCCTAGATCTAACAAGGTGACTACCCAGACATAGAAGGCGAAACACAAATCATTGTCTAAATAATACTCATAAAATCAGAAACATGAAAACAAAGGGAGTTCAGAATTCTT
This sequence comes from Cardamine flexuosa, assembly GCA_963555745.1. Classification (NCBI taxonomy): domain Eukaryota; kingdom Viridiplantae; phylum Streptophyta; class Magnoliopsida; order Brassicales; family Brassicaceae; genus Cardamine; species Cardamine flexuosa. The sequence goes on along the minus strand of OY743216.1, from coordinate 17,786,915 downwards.
TTCTCTACAAACTTTGAGATCTGAATCTTCTCTCCAATAATCTCCTTGAAACTTCTCAAAAAGTTTGAGAATGACCAAACTTACTCTCTGGTACTTCTAAAACATAGTTTAACTTAAAAACATGATTATACATGAAGTATAAACTTTGGAAATTGTGGGGGCAAAGTTGCAATTCTTGAAACTTGATAAAACTCGAAAGCGTCATTATCGTCGTGGTTGTGTCGACCGACACAGGACAGACATGTCGGTCGACATGGACAGTAATATTCATCTCCTTGTTGATTTGCTCAGCTACAAGCCTCCAAGTACTCCAAAGTGCTCATCAATATCAATCTCGTGTTTGTACCTAATAAGACTCAATATATATACAAATACATATATCAACTCCCCTAGAAATACTTGATATATATATTATGTATCTAAAACCAATACATATATCATGTCATAAAACCATTAAATCCATGATATATCAACTCCCCTAGACTTAGCTTTTGCTTGCCCTCAAGCAAACAGAAAACCAAACCAAGGAACTAGTTTGAAATCGTGGAACTCACCTACTCTTTAGATCATTGTGCTAACCAGTAATCCTGTAATCCACATGGTACAAGAACAATCCAGAGACTAACCACCATGTACATTCATCGTAGTCATTCAAAAGTCTTCTCAATTCCCACCATAACTTAACAAAATATCCCTTTAGTAAGCCAATCATCGCTGGGTCTCTCTTTCGATTTCAATGCCCAAGAGCCTTCTAGACTCAGCTGTCATCCTATACCATAACAAGACTAACCTCACAACAACAATGATGTTTTCGTCTCCCCCACACTCGAATCTTTCTATGTTGAACTTATTTTCTTTTTCTTTTGTCTATGAAGGTAGGCTATTAGAAGTGAATAATGGGTCACGGGATCGCTCCTACCCTCACAATAACCCTTATTTCATCATCTCCTTAAGAAGTAGAAATGTGGGGGCAAGGATTTCTCTTACCCGCTTCTACCTCAGAGAAACACTTGGTCATTCATAGATTAGACCTAAAGGCTTTTATTATTAAAATCTTTTTCTTTCTTTGGGGAGACTAGACATCATAACTCACTTTGGTTTTATCAGATCAGGTATGAATGAAAATTCAAGCTCTCAAACACCAATTTCGTCCATGAGGTAAAAGGAACTGACAGAAATTAGCTCAGGCTATAGCGGGCATCTGTTGTAAGTATGGGAGTCTCAAGTTAACCGGTCACACTTGGGGTTTTTCCATTAGTTTAATCTGAATAAGCTCTGCAGAAGTGGTCACCAGAAGACATAGCTAACAACAATAGACCAAGAGATAGCTCATAGTTCCTGGACAAGTTTTGACTCAAGAAAACAAAGGTTTTGAAAAACAAAATTTGGGACTGACTCTCAAAAGAATAAATATAGTTAGCAACTACCTCCTCCAGACTTAAACTACACTGTCCCCAGTGTAAATAAAATTGACTAGAGATTGAACTGTTATGTTTTGAAAAACGTGACCTGAGATGGTGTGTGCATGTCGACCGACACACACCCTGCGTGTCGATCGACATGAGCAGGTATATGAAGTTTCAGAAATCTGACACCATTCAACTGATCAATTAACTCGTTTTCTGAAATTTAAATCATGATTAAGAGCAAAACATGTCAAATAACAAGCAAATATATAACATAAAAAAGTTTAACAATACTCAATAGAAGTTAGAAACAAAGTACTGAAGCAAAAACAGAAGCACATAAAACAAAAATAGCAATGTCTCAAAGGAAAAAGAAAAGAAAAGAACTAATCTTCTTCCAAAGCGGGATCTGATGACTGCGATGGGGTGGGGATTAGGATAGGCATGTGCTGAGTGGGAACTGCATCGGTCCAACGAACACATGCGCAGCGAGACAACATAGCAATCGTGTTCCAGAAATTCTGGAGACTATCCGCGACGTACCTCTGAAAAACAGCAGTCTCCATAGGAATGGGAGGTGTAGCGGGAAGTCCGTACTGAAGCGGAGTCGAGTCTGGGATCGGATCATCCTCTGATGCTGTAGGGACGATATGAGATGAGGCGCCTCTGCAAAGGCGGGTCTGAGGAGCAAGTGTGCGGAATGACTGATGCAGCTGAAAGAGAATGCGAGCCTGACTGCCTCTGATGCTTGTAAGCTCCATCTGCGGAAGCTTCCTTCATTGTGGTAGCACCAAACCAATCCTTCTTAATCCACTTGGCATGCGTCAAGAACCCCTCGTTCATGACAGAGCTCTTAGTGAGCACCTTGACTCCATCGATGCTAATCCCGCAGAAATGGAAGATGGGAGTCAACAAGTTACCCACATACTCTGACTTGTCCTTCGTACCCGTGAATGGGCGGACCTTCAATTTAACCAACTCACTCTGTCTCATCTTGTTGGCCTCCATCTTGCACTGCAGCGTGTTCGAGATGGCTTGAACTATGTAACAAAGAAGCGGATGCCGAATGTCAGAGTGTGTAGACCCATTGGCACTGTAGAACCCGTCCGCGAACTACCCTAGTAGGTCTGAAAATCTATCGCCATGTTCAAAGCCAGTGTGGTGCACGGCTTCATCAAATAGAACCTGTAAACAGTGCAAAGATCAGGGATGGAAATCATGTACTAAACTCCCCGAATAAAGAAAGTAAGGATACGCGTCTGAGCCTGCAAATCTCGTGAGGTGTAATAGAGCTGCACGGTAGCCATGAATTGCCGGACAACCTCTAGATAGACCTCGTAGTGCTTAGTGCACATAGTTCCCAACCCAATCTTCTGCAAAGCCAGCATACACTCATCCTTGATCTGCATACGTTGCATGTCAACGCTATCCATAAACCAAGTGGGTTTAATCTCCATGTTCAACCAAGCATTGTAGAACATAGTATCGTACTCGTCCTCATCATATATCTCACGGTTGTAACACTCGGGCCTCATCACCTCCGTCTTTGGGGTTCTTTCCCAATCGCGTGGGGGTCTAATCTTTATCCCCTCTCGACGAGGCCATGGAGGATGAGAAACAATCGGTATGGACGGAAAACTACTAGACTCTCCCTGTGCCTCTGAAGTCCGTGCTCGCTTCCCCCTAGTAGTTATAATATACCTGAAAGAGAGACAACAGAACAAGTTCAATAATCAGCAAAAATCCAGAAACGATGTACCCATGTCGACCGACACGAGCATACTGTGTTGATCGACACGGTGCAGGCGTATGAAGCACAAATTCCTCTCAATTCGAAATACCATAAATGTTTAAGCATAATCAATCATCAACATTATCATACCTACATCTATCCATCATCCTAAACATCTCTAAATTCCAAAATTCATGTCAAATTAGTTTAAGTTTCACTCATCAAAATTCATGACTTTTCTATCAAATCAACCTAAATTAGCAACAATTAACACTGCAATCCTTCTAAATTCAACCTAATCTACTAAGATTAGCAAGTATTAAAACCAAATTCAGATCATAAAAGTGAAAATCTAACCCTTGAAATTTCGGATTTTTAAAGATGAAATTTAAAGAACATACCTTGGTTTTGATATAATGAATAATATAGGAGTGAATAGAATTAAAATCTCTTGAGTTTAGGAATCAGATGGATGGAGATTCTCTGGATGAATCCTAAGGTGGTGAAGATGAAGTCTTGGAGCCGAGATCATCCTCACTTAAGACAAGAATCTTGGGTTTCAGAACCCTATTCATCATCTCATCCATCGCGGCTTGTCCTTTAGCCTCAAACTCGGGAGTGATGATAGCCTTAATCTTGGCAAATGGTCTTGAACCACTTCCATACTGAAGCTTATACTCAATAGTATCATCAACTTGTCTCACAGGAGTCAAAGTCATAAGGTGTTTCGCAGTCACGACTTTTCTCTGCGGTTTCTTCTTCTTACCCGCAGCTTTCAGGTTCTTTGCAGTGAACTCCTTATGGTGAACCTTCTCAACATCTTCAGCGACAACCTGGGGGCTGCATAGCACGTATCCTCTTGAATTTTCATGATAAAACACATCAGGATCAACATGCCTTAGAGAAATCCTGCTACTTAGCAAATCAAACATAGCTTCAGTAGTAACATGGAATGGTCTACCCAAAATCAGTGGCATATCAGAAACCGCTATGCGTCTCAACAACGTGAAAGTCACAAAGGAGCAGACAATCACCAACCCGAATCCGTCTCTTCATACTGCTTATTCCCAGCCTTGTTTCAATGTCATTAGACATGAGATTAATGCTAGATCCAATTTCACAGAGTGAACCAGTGAATATAACTCCAGCAATGGAACAAGGCACAGAAAAGCTTCTAGGATCTTCGAACTTAGGTAATTTTCGGAAATAAATTCCATCATTGGGCCGAGCATTTCGACCGACACGGCCAGCTGCCTGTCGATCGATCTGGTTGGAGTCAGGACCGTCCTTAGTCGTACTTGCAACAAATCTTCTGAAATTTGGGGTGGTGACGACCGACACATGGGGGTGGTGTTCACAGCAGATTGTGCAAACTGAGTGTCCAATCTCTTGATGTGGTTATTCAAAGTCTCATACTTCCGATTAAGATTTGCATACAATGCATCAATCTTACTATTGAAGTCCACAGCCATCTTCTGCTGTCCTTCAAGTATTTGGCCAAGCATATCCTTCATCTCAGAATCCGGAGTCCTAGCAGGTAGATTCTGGTGAGTGGAACTTCCAAAGTCCCTAGTGAAACCACCGTTGTTTCCCTGAGCATTCTGAGTCGCAGGCTTGGACGTTAATCCAGAAGAGGTTTTGTTGTTCCCGTAATTGTTCCTCTGATTGTTGTAACCTCTAAATTTGCCTTGAGAATTGCCAAACCTTTGGCTTATAAAACTGGAACCATACGCACATCCTTATTAGTAGCTTCTTCTTCAGCTTCAAAAACCTCAAAATCTTGAGCAAAATCTAGAAGGATGTGCATAGTATCCAGCTTTTGCCTTGACTTCCGCTATCTGATTATTGTTCAAAACAACAACTAACTTCTTCCTCTCCAAATCAGCATTCTTAGTACTACTACTAGATGCTAAGTTCTCAATCAACTTGATAGCTTCCTCTGGTGTCGTGGTCTTGAAGTTACCATTACTAGCAGCGTCTAAAGCAACCTGATACTTCCAGTCAATTCTGCAAAAGAAGGTCCTAATGAGCTGGACCTCATTAATATAATGGTGCGGACAATCTCTTTGATACCCCTTGAATCTCAACCACGCAGCTTTCAAAGTCTCTCCAGGTCCTTGAGTAAACTGAATAAACAAATCCCTCAAGTCCTCTGTCTTAGCATCATCATAAAAGTTGTTCAAGAAAGGTGTCTTGATATCCTTCCAAGTGGTTAAGGAACCCGGTTCCAATTGTTTCAACCATTGAGTTGCTTCCCCAGCAAGAGAGTATGGGAAGAACTTGCAGAATATATAGTCTTCAGACACTCCATTAGCTTTAATACTCGAAGCCAAGTCTTCAAACTTCTCTATGTGGTCCATTGGATGTTCAGCTGGATGAGCATGGAAAGTGTATTCCCTACAAGAGTTTAGTATTGGGGTTTCAACTCAAAATTATTCTGCTGAAAGGCATGAGGACATATAGCAGACCTGTTGGAGTAAAACTCATTGGGTCTATTGAAATCAGGAAGTGTTATTCCCACAGTTTCCATCCTAGCAACCAAGTTGTCCGGACCGTTTCTGTCGCCATCATGTTGACCGACACCATTATTTCCCTGTCGGTTGACATGACCAGTGTTGTCGACTGCTTCGACAATGGGGTTCCCATCAGCATCAAGTTTTAGACCTTGATCATTATAATGGTTGCCCTCTAAATCACGTAAAACCCCAGCAGCATCACGTACGGCACTAGGCAGTTCGTAAATCACGTCTAAAGTGTTTTTGCGGTTCTTAAACTCGTAACACTAATATGATATCTCATCCTACTCTCGCAGAGACGACATCTATTCTCTAAACATAAGCAAATCAAATCTCTTGGTGAATTACCAATAAATAGAGTCTATATGATGTGCATGTACGATATGTTTAACAAAATTCCTAAACCAACTCTCACTGCGAAAAGGCTGTTTGCTCATCTAAGATTGGGTCGGGGTAACAATATCACTCTTGCGCCTACCAATAATCCTATAGTACCAGTATTAAGGTGATCAATCTTAAGACAAGTGTGATAATCAAATTGATGGGGTATAAAGTTTTCCTCAAGGGAACCACACAATGAATATGCTGCAAGTGCACATCAATCAATTGTAGTACTTAAGGTATATCAAATCCACAGGGAGAGAAGATGTTTTGCAAATCAAGAGGAACCAATAAAGCTAGAACTCAATAATAAAAGAGGCTTTTGTGTCACACAAATCACAGAAAGCAAATAAAATGAATGTAAATCTATATGAGATGAATGTTGGGCACTTAAGGGGGTCTCTGGGGTTCAATGATCTATCTATTCAAAATAAGTTCAATGTAATGCATGTCTACTCTTAAGTCTCGGACTATGAAACATGAAAGTTCGGCTAACCTATTGTCATAGAGAAAACCGGTTAAAATCCACAAATCCTATTACTCAATTATCTCAGGCTATAACATAGGTTTCAAAGCATTAAAATCAAGTTCAATCATAATCCATAATACTCCATAACTAAGGGGTATGTGCTTGTTATGACCCGATATTCAATCTATCTAGGTTCAAACAATCTAAGCAAACTGTTCGAATTACTTAGATGCCTAAGATCAATAGCTAGTTAATGACTCAAACTATTTACATTAAGAATGAGACAAGACCAAAAGACAGTGTAGACGGATATGCAAAATACAATAAAACTCGCCACTCATAAGACAATGATCATCTCACCCCATTGACTGGCCCTTTAGACCTAACTGGATAGTCTACTCGGCCATGCTCAAGGTTGTCATCGATGATATGAAAGAGTAAAACATAGATCTAATGCAATAAGGTAAAGGTTTAGAGATTACTTCTTTAGATCCAAAAATAACAAGATGTAAGGACTTCTCCTTTGACAAAGTTACAAACGAATAGAGAATGAGATGGTGGAACTTCAAAGCTTCAGCGAGATCAATTGGCTTTTTCGGCTCCTTGGAGACAGCCTGGGGTTCTTTAGGTGGTGATGGACTTTCAAGGGTTCTGTGGTGAACTTTGGTGGTGGTTTGAAACTTTGATGAGGCACACGAAATCCTAGCTTCATAAACTTCTATATATAGGTCATGGGGTGCAAGAGATTGGCTTCTAGGTTTTAGGAAGGGCAGACTCGTTATCTTGGTGAGTGTGGAGGTAATGGGCCGAGCATAGTGATGGGCCGAGCGGCTAAGGCGATGAAAGAGGCTGGCCTTGGTCACGAGCTTAGTGACCGGGGTGCCCAAGTGGCCTGGCCTAGGTCACGAGCTTTGTGACCGAGGTTTGGTGCTTTCCATACGAATCTTCACTCTTCTAGCTTTCCAATGATATAGAGAACTCCAATTTCGGTTCACAGGAAAGTCTTCAAATGTTGTCAAAATTTGGATGCTTTGAAACTGCCTCAAAACGGGTCTTTGCTCCTTTTTGATCCATATTCCCATAAAACCTGTAAAACCTCTTTGACACTAACAATACTTGATAATAACCTATTTAGCATTGAAATCATACCAAATCTCTCTTAAAACAATATGAAAACCATAGTAAAAACGGGTCAAAATACGATGTTATAAACTCCCCCAGACTCAAACCCTTGCTTATCCTCAAGCAAAATAGAATGGAAGAAAGGTTTGAAAATCACGGGAACTCACTTAGCTTGTTGGGGATTTCTGGACCGTAAAAAATTCGTCACTAGGCGTTGGAGCATAGTCCAAGATTAACCACAAGGATCATCTTCAAACCTTAGTTACTCCAATCCAAAGGAGTTTCGGGAATTCCATTGTCATCTCTTTACATAAATTAATGGAATGAAGGGTACAGTGGTCTTACCAAAGGGAAATCAACTTAAAGGCAGGGAAACTTCTTCTTACCAAGGCCTTCTCCAGCATACTTTCCCTCTCCTCTTTTTATTCCAAGCTCCTTGATATCATGTTTACAACCACCGAGTTTTGTTGTCTCCGGTGCTTCGCCTTTTCTTCTCCTTCTTTTTTCTTTCATTCTTTTGTTTTCTTTGGGACGAGTCTCCATTGAATCACAAAGGATACACGGGTCTACGCATCATCCATTAGCCTCTTTGACTCTTAATGTTTCCTTTAAAACAAAATCCTTCCATGAGGTCGCAAAAGATACATGGGTTTACGCATCATCCCTTGATTCACTTGGGCTTGTTGCTTGATTTGTTTCTCCTTTCTTTTTCTTTCATTTCTTATTTTTCTTTCTTTTCTATTTTTCCGAGCTTGCAAAGAGGAAGAGAGGTAATTGTATGTTTGGTGGAAAATTGCGTGGTCTTGTATGGTTCGAATAGGTCTATGTCCAATGAGTGCCAATCCTCGAGGAAGAAATTGAATGTAAAGTTAGGTTCAAACAGATTTAGAGACAACTTTGGTTTACCCTTACTTTCCAACGAAAAGAAGCTTTGGGAGAATGTTGAATCCTCCTATGGCCTTTCCCAAACGGAACCTCAGCCAAGCTGTGAGTCATTAGAGTAATCACTAGTCCAAATAATCCAACAGTTTTGACTCAATAAAAAAAATTTGACTCGAGAAATTCGCATAAATAGGCAAAAGGCCTCAAGTACCCAAAAGAGAGGTGTCAGGAAAGGATGAACATCCTTCCCCCCAGACTTAAATCACACAATCCTCGGCGGAAGAAAAAGAAGGAGAAAAGGATGGAAATCATAAGAAAAAGGTTAGTTAAGAACAATGTCACCTGAATTGGAATGTTGGTGACTAACCGATATTTCTTTCCTTGAAACTTGACATCGCATTGACTTAGTTCTAGTCCATTGAATTCTTCTAAATGCATCTTTCCTGAGACCAAAACCTAAAAACCATCAATGACATTCTGAAACATAAATAGAGATAAATAAAATGAGATAAGGATAGCATGGTGGTGGTGTTGATGGTGAGATGGTGGTGATGTTATCTCTTTGATGTCATGATTGCCATGGTTAAGATCTTCCCATGGTGACTGATATGCTCCAAATATGCTTGTGGTTGGATTGGTGAGGCGATCTTGATCAATAAATTGACATGGTAAAAGAGGAGTGGCGTGGAGGCACTAGGGTGAGAAACCTGGGTCACAAGTAGTCGTGACCGGGGCTGGCCCTCCTTCACGCCTTGGTCACGGCCCTTGTGGCCGGGGCCATCCTTCCGAACATGGAACGGATGTGGCTGCCCTCTTCTTCCTTGTTCCTTCTTCTTGTCATGCAAATATATCATCCCATGCTTCAAAATATACCAAAGGAATCTATACTTACTTGTGGATCCGAGATTTGGATGTCCCATGAGATTTTAAAGAGATTAGATGCGGAAATAAGGACAGAGATTAGATGAACTAGAGAGAAAGAGAGGTTCAGCCATTTTCTTCTTTAAGCCTATGGAGGCAAGAATTGTGTTAAGTTACAAGAAAAAGGGTCTTCCTCCTTTTATAGAAGAAGGAGGAAGCCCTAAATAAAAGAAAACTGCAGCAATAGTGAAACGCAGTTTAAGACTCACGGGATGAATAGTAATCTCGGGTCTCAGGATGAATAGTACCCGGCCTTCTGCATGGAATGCCTTTTCTCAATACGAAGACTCACGGGATGAATAGTAATCTTGGGTCTAAGCTTGGACCTATATAGGCGTTACCTCGGTAAAAACCTCATCATAGAAAAAACCACTTGGGAAAAAATCTGTGATGAGGAAAAGAGCATAACGTCTACGAGTAGGGGATATGATCAAGGGTGAGTTGGATCCACAAGCCCTAGTTTGCTGTAGATGTGTTTGCAAACCTTAAGACTCGCAGCTTTGGTGAAGATGTCTGCTAGTTGATCTTCACTTCTTGTAAAGCATGGTAGTGTGACTCCTTCTTTGATCTTCTCTCGAACTTTGTGGCAGTCAACTTCTATGTGCTTGGTCCTCTCGTGAAACACAGAGTTGCTGGCAATGTGTATAGCAGCTTGATTGTCACAATGCATAGTGATGGGTCTTGTGGTTTCAATGCCTAGATCTCTGAGTAGTGCCTTAAGCCAAATGAGTTCTTCCGTGAGCTTCCTCATTGCTCTATACTCGGATTCAGCACTTGAACATGACACTACCTTCTGCTTCTTAGACTTCCATGTCACCAAATTCCCTCCAATGAATGTGCAATATCCAGTGGTGGACTTCCTATCATTTGTGTCACCAGCGTAGTCTGCATCACAATAACCAACAATCTCAACATTCTCATTCTTTCCCATCCATATGCCTTGTCCCGGACTCCCTTTTAGATATCTGAGTATCCTCTCCACCATATTCCAATGGTAGACTGTGGGTTTCTGCATGTATTGACTCACCTGATTCACAGCAAAACATAAGTCAGGTCTTGTTAAAGTCAGATAGATAAGCTTACCCACTAGTCTTGGGTATTGGAGAGGATCTGCATATGGTTTGTCTAATGGATCTTCTTCTTCGAGCTCCTTGCCCTTTTTCTCCCCCTTTCGCTTGACCTTGTAGCCATCTGCAAGAGGAGTTTTGGCTGACTTTTCTCCTATTTTACCTGTCTCATTCAGCAAGTCAAGAGTATACTTCCTTTGTGATAGAAATAAGCCCTCCAAAGAGCGACATACTTCAATCCCTAGGAAATATTTTAGTTCTCCAAGATCTTTGATATCAAACACAGTTTTAAGATAGGTTTTAGTTTCGAGAATACCTTCCTTATCATTGCCGGAAATGATAAGGTCATCCACATAGACCAATACTACCACAATTCCTCGTGGACTGTGGACTGTGAACAATGTGTGATCAGCTTCAGATGTCTTGAACCCTTTCTCTTCAAGAGTATAGCTCAGTTTGTGGTACCAAGCTCTTGGAGATTGCTTTAGTCCATAGATGGCTTTTCTAAGCCGCAGAACTTTTCCTGGCGCAATGGAGTCTTCAAGGCCTGGTGGTGGAGTCATGTACACTTCTTCTTCAAGTTCTCCTTGCAAGAACGCATTCTTCACATCCATTTGCCATAACTCCCAATCCAGATTTGTAGCCAATGAGAGAACAACTCTAACTGTATGCAGCTTGGCGACTGGAGCAAACGTTTATGTGTAGTCGTCTCCATAAGTCTGTGTGAATCCTGTTGCAACAAGTCTGGCTTTGTACCTCTCAACATCTCCATTGCTCAGATACTTGATAGTGAAAAGCCACCTTGAACTAACAGCCTTCTTTCCCAACGGTAGGTCGGCTTCATCCCATGTATGATTCCTTTCCATAGCCCCAACCTCATTATCCACTGCTCCAAGCCATTCGTTACTCCCTTTGGCTTCTTCATAACTCTGTGGAATCCATTGAGCATCAATTTTCCCAAGGAAGGCTTGATGAGCAGTTGGCAACAGGTCAAGCGAACACACAGCTTGTATAGGATGCGCCACAGCTTGGTTGTTGAAATAGACTCTAGTGACCTTCCAATGTTCGGGTCCAAACCTCTGTCTAGTGCTTCTCCGAAGAGGAGGTGGCGGTGGAGGAGGAGGAGTTTCTGTTTCATTTCCAACCTCATCATGGTGATCCTCTTGAACCACATCTTCAGTCATACCATCCTCATCTTGAACTTGGTCTTGTTCCCTGTCAAGTGGGTTTGGTTCCGGCTGAGTGTGCTCAGTGGTATCAGTTTCTTCCATGGGGTTTGGAGCAGCCTGTGTATTCCCAAGGTCAGTATTGGGTTGATCTTCTGTAGTCTCCACTCCTTGTTGGTTGGTTTCGACATTATCAGATTGTTCTTCTCTCCGAGGAGGAGGATTCCCAAGATGACTAAGGAGATGTTGGAGACTAGCGGCTCTATCTGATGGTGATCTTGCCAAATCTTTCAAACTCCCCCAATCCTTCTTGTCGTAATACCCTTGGTGCTCAATGAACTTGACATCTCTTGACACAATTGTTCTGTTCTTTGAGAGGTCATAGCACTTGTAGCCCTTTTGAGTAGTAGAGTAGCCTAGGAACATGCATTTTGTGCTCTTAGCTTCAAGCTTGTCCCTTAGTTCACCTGGTCTCAGTACAAAACATACGCAACCAAACACTCATAAGTGATCAATAGATGGTTTGGTTTGGTTCAATACCTCAAATGGTGATAAATCAGTTAGGATCCTTGTTGGTGTCCTATTTATCAGGTAACAAGCTGCCATGACAGCATCACTCCAGAATCTCCTTGGAACATTGGTGTTAAACATCATGGATCGTGCAACTTCCATAAGATGCCGATTCTTCCTCTCAGCTACACCATTTTGTTGAGGTGTATACGGGCAGCTAGTTTGGTGTATGATCCCATGTCTTGCTAAGTGATCTTTGAACTTGTGACTAGTGTATTCCCCCCCATTATCAGACCTGAATACCTTGATCTTGGCATTAAACTGGTTAGTAACATATGATTGAAAATTAACAAATGCATCATATACTCTATCCTTAAATGCAAGCAGTGTGACCCATGTATATTTCGATTTCTCATCAATAAATGTAACATAGTATTTATTATTGTCTCTAGATAAACATGGGGCAGTCCAAACATCTGAATGCACAAGATCAAAACATTTTTCATAGAAAGTTGAAGACTTAGGAAAAACAGTTTTACAATGCTTTCCTAGAATACATGCTTCACAGTTCATATGATTAAAGACAACATGGGGTAACATAATCTCTAAAGCCCTAGCATGAGGGTGACCATGTCTATCATGCCACAGTTTATTTGGGCTAACAGCATAACAAGATTGACAAGAAAGAGAAGTAGATTTTGTTGCTGGAGAATCCTCAAAAACATATAAGTCACCGTTAGTGTTCCCTTCTCCCAGAACTTTTCCACTCTCAATATCCTGAAAATGAAAGCTATTAGGGCCAAATATAGCATAGCAATTAAGATCATTTGTAGCTCTTTTTACTGAGACAAGATTAGAGGTGAACTCAGGCATGAAGAACGCTTTAGAGGTCTTATCACAAAGTTTTAAATCACCTACTCCTCTTATGGGGATCCTATCACCATTTGCAATTATCAGATTTCCATTAATAGGTTTAACATTATTAATGAGGTTAGGGTTACTAATCATATGATGAGAAGCCCCAGAATCAATAATCAATGTTTTATTTTGTGATTTAGGTAAAGAAGCAAAGTGAGTGATACCGGATTCTTTATTGGTAAGGGCAGCAATGGACTTGATGAGAGCTTCAAGGTCCGACTTCCTAACAACATCATTGGAGTAGGCAACCATAGCCAGTTCATCTCCTTGTCTAGATGGTCCGGCCTGAGCTTGCTCAGTTGAGGCTTCTTGAGAGTAGTTCGCTTGAACCTTGAACTTTGCTGGCTTAAGATGTGGATGTAGTATCCAACATTTATCCTTGATATGGCCTCTCTTCTTGCAGTGATCACACACAAGAATCTTCCTATCTTCAGACTTGAAAGTAACTTTGTGTGCCATGACCATTTCCCCTTTGCCACTGAAGAGACTTACTGAGCGTTGTTCACGTTGGATTTGAGAGCACACCTCATCTAAGCTTGGTAACTTCTCAGCTCTAAGGATGTGCTTGATGAGATCATTGTAAGCTGGGTTCAATGTGAGAAGCAGACCAAAGATCCTATCTTGTTCACCCCTTTCCTTGAGAGCACTTGGATCCACCGAGAAAGGTCTTAGCATCTCGAGTTCAGCCCACAGTGATCTGAATTTTCCAAAGTGTTTTGTGAAGTCAAGATCTTCTTGGCTGAGATTGTTGATAAATTTCTTGACTTCAAACACTCGGGTAAGATTGGAGACATTTCCATAGACATTATTTAGTGTGTCCCACAGCTCCTTTGCCGTCTCACAATAAGAATAAGCTTCAAGTATTGCGGCTTCAAGTGAGTTTTGAAGTAGTCCAAGAACCCCCTGATCTTTTTGAAACCATTTGCCATCTTCAGAACTTGGATCTCCACTGATCTCTTTTCCATCTTCATCTGTGATTACTTTCATATCTTGGGCTTCAATGTGATTCCAAAGACCACGACCACACAGATTTGTCTTGGTGGTTCTAGCCCAGAGTAAGTAGTTTACACCTTTGAGAGTAACTGGTATAGGAACAGATTTTGAAGAATCCATGCTTCAGCGTTTCTTCTAACCAACGCACCAACAAATTCCCAGATTGATCCTAACTTCCCAAGCAACCAACAAGACTAGAATTGTATGAACTAAGTTTTAAGTGATGTAGAACAGAGATGATTTTACCAAATAAAGCAGAGAAAGATTACAACTTTGCTGAGAAATCACAAGTTCTGTTGGTGTCACTGTTGCTACAATACCACCGAAAATCTGTCAAAACCAGAAGAGAGCTGAAGATCTATAGAGCCAGCAATGGAGATTAATCTGCTGAGACAGGACAGAGATCTGCTGAGATCTTCAAGTATTGACAGAAGAACAAACAAATTTCGGAATTGAGAACTTGAAAAAAAAAACGAAAATGGCTGTGGTGTGTAGAGAAGAGAATAGTAATGAGGAGAAATCAAGAGAATAGCTAGAAATGATTGAATACAAACAGAGAATCAGTAACCTGCTCTGATACCATGAGATTTTAAAGAGATTAGATGCGGAAATAAGGACAGAGATTAGATGAACTAGAGAGAAAGAGAGGTTCAACCATTTTCTTCTTTAAGCCTATGGAGGCAAGAATTGTGTTAGGTTACAAGAAAAAAAGGGTTTTCCTCCTTTTATAAAAGAAGGAGGAAGCCCTAAATAACAGAAAACTGCAGCAATAGTGAAACGCAGTTTAAGACTCACGGGATGAATAGTAATCTCGGGTCTCGGGATGAATAGTACCCGGCCTTCTGCATGGAATGCCTTTTCTCAATACGAAGACTCATGGGATGAATAGTAATCTCGGGTCTCGGGATGAATAGTACTCGGCCTTCTGCACGGAATGCCTTTTCTCAATATCCCATTGAAGTTTTACCCCTTTACGGTCCTTATATACCTTCAGATAGAATCCAATGGTGAATCTCAGAATCTAGCCCGATCATGGCTACATTTTCTTTGCTGATAACCTCCCAAGTATCCTCATATCCTTAGATATTGAATCTTGTGTTGATCCATCGAACCACTAGCAAAATGCCCCAAGATTTGTGAAATTCCTAGTCGCGGATTGCATGCTGTGAACTCGATTTTTGATGATTGGCCATTTTCTTCCATGAGCTTCTTTTTCTGAAATTTCTTTGACCAAGTAATCCCAACGGTCAACTTCTAAGCGTGTGTCAAGTTGGACCACTTTGGCTCGAATAAATTTTGATATCCTTCAACATTTAGTGAAATATGCAACCGTGAAGCTTAAGTTAGAATGATCTTCTTCCCATGAATCCTTTTCCAAATATTGACTTGACAATTACTCCCAAAATACCCATAAGATATTGAGTACCTGATCCTTGATCGTTTGGTTGAGTAGAACTTGAAAATGCTTCATGAGGCTTGGTTTTGACCTAGTCCGGCCCGGTTTTGAACTTTGGCCATAACTTGGCTAAACCCAATGGATGGGATCGGGGAAGGCTGCATAGCTTCCTAAGATGATGTAATTAGCTCCAATAAGCTCCATAAGGTCAAAAACATACCAGATCATTAATGAGAACACTCTTTTCCAAGATCCCTCTAATTCCTTGGTTAAAAGTATCCTCAATCTTGTATATCTCTTGTGACAATAGGTTATTCCTTTCATTATTGACCTCAAGACTACCACATTATTTGATAGTGAGGATTTCCTTGGAAAGTTGCTCCTCCACGCCTTCAAGTCTATCTTCCATTGAAAGTTCTCTTGTGGTGATTCCACAATATGGTTGCTAAACTCGTTCTTCTTTACGGCTTCTTCTTCAAGAAGAGATTCATATCTCTCTTGGTCTCTCTCCACACTTTGAAGCTTGTTCCCTGTCAAACCAACTTCTTTAGCACGCTGATCTTCTAACTTCTTTAGGCGAAAAGAGATTTCGTCTATCTTCCCAGAGAAAGTCAAATTGCCCTTGTCAATCTTCTCATGAATTATTCGTGTACTCATCTCCTGTTGTTTAAAACATCTCCTAAGCAAGGTTTATATCCTTCTTTCTTGCAGCTTTTGTTGTAGAGACACATTGGAGTTATCCTGGGGATATTAGTGTGGGGAGTGCATAGGTTGGCTTAAATGAAATGCTCCTTGAGGTGTGGGGAACCAACATCTGTTGTCTTCAGGTATCATGGGAGAAGTAGGGGGAAATTGCACGACTTCTCTATTATTCCATACTTGATGTGGATTGCCGTTTTCTCTTGATCCTTCGGAGGCGATAGGCGTCATCATACAGCAGTGAACTTCATTTGATTTTCCTTCTTTGTGTCCGAATTCTCAGTTGGTTCATTGACATATATCTTCTCTTCATTGATTTGATGGCCTCTACTTTGCATCCATTCTTCATACTCGGCTTTGGTAGTGAGTTCTTTCCTTTGTTTCCTCACCTTTCTTCGCTATCAACCGCAGGGTATTCTTGATCATTCTTCTAGTTAATGTATTCTTGGGGATCTGTGAAGCCTTTTCGAAGGGCTTCAATCTTAACTCCCAAATCTTTTTCCACGCAGTCAACAACATATGCCACATTAGTGATCTTCTTCATGTTTCTCTGAACGTCTTGCTTGTTCTCAAAGAGCTCCTTACTGATTTTGTTATTTCAAATTTCCACTTGATCTAGTCGATCGCCTAGAGATGAAAGCTTTGCTCCTAGATCATCTCCAATCATAGAGAGTTGAGCGCATAGATATTCTTTGCATTTCTACTTTGTTGGGTGCATAGGTATTGGTCCGAGTATTAGGGACCAAAAGAATGAGATAGTATCATTGGGGGATCTCCAGAGGATCGAGAAAGTGTTGAACAACCCGAGTGTCTCATCATAAGTGTACCACAAGATGACTGAGAGTAGCTGATGGAACCCAACTCGTCCGAGACCCCAATCCGGACGATATCAACGACTCGGACGATCGTGAGGTTGCCCTGGTAGCACCCTAAATCGACCCAGGTGCTGTTACGAGAAGCAGGCCCGCATCCCAAGCATGCAGGCACAAGTTCAACACGTTTGCCCATGCTGCCACCGAGTTCCTCGATCACGACCCAGGTGATGCACCCGCAAGTCCATTACCCAACGGTGAAGACAACCTGTGTCAGACGTCAAGAGGTTATACTCTTTTTCCCCTGTTGAGTTTTGTCCCAAATGGGTTTTCTCGATAGGGTTTTTCACGAGGTAACCATTTTGATGCCCGGGGAGTAATTTCCATGCATAGTTTACTTCAAAGTTTTCATGGATAAGTTAAACTATGCATTGCTTCCTGGATCTATCCCGAGGAGGACCCACCAATAAAACCTCCTCTTTTCTTATCTCTTTACTTTGTTACATTGACGTTACCGGATGATATGTTTTTACCGGGACTTTGTTTAACTGCGAATGTAACTCGCTTCTTTATCCCACTTGTTAGGGTTTCCTATGCTTCCTTGTATCGCCTATAAAAGGGCTGAACCTCTCTCATTTTTAGGTTACGCTATTTTTGATAAACAAAACCGTTAGAGAATTCTCTCGCCTTAGTCCTATCCAGCCGTTGTCTCTAGATCTATGTTTCCTTCAAGACTCTTGAGCCGGGCTCGAATCTTGTTGGTTCCGCCGTATCCCGAGCCTCTCGATAGCTCATGTGTCGCATCTTGGTCCACACTCATCCCTCGGTTGTCCCAAATTATGCTTCTCTGCGGTCACGGTTCCACATCATTTCCCATTCCTTCCCGTTCACTCCGCTCGAGTTTCTCGCTGTTTCTTCGGCCCATCTATCCGTGTATCGGTTCGAACCCTCGGGTTGGTAACAGCTGGTATCAGAGCACATCTTCCTACAAGTTTGTGTCTTTCTATCCTTTACGTTTTCATTTAAAAACATAAAAACCCATAAAAATCATCTTTTTGCATCTAGGACGTTAGCTCATCTCTTTTGCAACAGAAAACTGAAAATGAACCGCTAAGTTTTTTAATCTTGCCTCCACCCTTGACTTTCCGTTCGTCTCTGTGTTATTTGCCTAGGTTCTATGTGTGTTCATGTTGATAGAATCATCTTCGCCATTGTTAGGATCCATCCGAGCTTAGGTTGAAGACGAGTCCTTTGCATTCACGTGTTTCATCTTATGGTTGTCATTCATTGGTTTAAATTATGAATGGTGTAGGATTGAGTTGCATTTTGTGTCTTGTCTTGTTACTGAGCATTTTTAAAATTCCTTTTGCATCCGCTCATAACCCAAGCGCTTTTAATCATACCATTTGTCTTATTTTGGTCAAATCCGAATGTTATGATTAAAGCTTATATGTCGGGTCTCAGGTGACATATCTTTGTCGGGGCTTACCACATGATTACCCGAGGAAGTTACCGTGCCTGATCGGGATTTACCACATTCACCCCACGAGTCACTCGGTACTTGGACTCATCACAGGGGCTCGTCCCGAGAGCGAGGTCCCCTCCAGGAACCATCTCCCTCATTGGCCGACCATCAATTCCGACCACTAGGAGTCCACCTCCGACCACCGTCAGTTGCCGGCAACACCACCGAGCACCACCGGACCTCCGGTACCAGAGTTACTCACCACTGTCCGTACCAACGATCCCCCGTCTATACCTCCAGACGCCACCGTATTACTCCGGCCAACCATCGTTGGAATTCTTGCTCTGTCGCCAGTACTTCTGGCCTGCGCCGTCCGTACTCCAGCCAACCACCGTCGGCCCCTCTAGCGCCGCCGTCCGGACAACCAAAATTTTCCGTACGGATTTTTCGTCATGGATGACCCGCCTGCCCCACCTGATATGGGAGGCATACTTGCAGCCATGCAAGCGTCCCTGACTCAACTAGGGGAGCGTTTGGCCCGAATTGAGGATCGACCTCCACCGCCGGGACCTGAACGATCGCATTGCCGAGAAGGTCAAAAGGTAAAGATACGATTGTTTCGAAGAGATGCTCCACCTCGCTAACCAAGTGGAGCAACAGATCAAGACCAAGGCGTCTCACAATCCTCTGCTCCGAGCCCAAGGTGCCCTGACTTGGTCACCGTATTCTTCCCCGAATTCCTCTCTGACCAATGTTCTCCGATACGCGGATCGACCAAAAGCTGCCGTAATTGACACCCGCTTCAAGCCCCAGACGCACCCCGGGACGCTCGCCAAGACCCGCAAAAACTTCCCAAGGCTACCTGGACTCGGGATATCGTTTGCTTCAAGTGCCCAAGGCCATGGCCACTACGCTCAAGATTGTCCAAGCCAACACGTGATGATCGTTACCCCAACTGGGGAATACGAGTCTGAAGACGAGGATGAGACCAAAAAATCAACAAATGAAGAAGAGCTCAAGGAAGAAGTCGCTGAACCCGATGTGGTGGAAATGCTCATGCTGCGACGCGTCCTAAGCGCCACCAACGTCCCGAACGATGCCAATCAGCGTGACAACATCTTCCACATGCGGTGCACGGTAAGCGGGAAGGTGTGTGGCTTGATCATAGATGGAGGATCTTGCACTAACGTGGCAAGTTCCTATATGGTCAAGAAATTACAGCTCACCACCACCGCCCATCCCAAACCCTATAAGCTTAGATGGCTAAGCAATAAGACTGTTCTCCACGTAGGGGAACAAGTTATGGTTGATTTTAGTGTCGGCCCGTACAAGGACCAAGTCCTTTGTGATATCGTTCCTATGGAAGTTGGCCACGTCTTGCTTGGTAGACCATGGCAGTTTTATAAAGATGTGGTTCACACTAGCCGATCTAACCAATACACGTTTACTCATCTTAACAAACGAATTAGTCTCACGCCACTCTCACCCTCACATGTCGCTGAATTGCTAGTTAAAGTGAATAAGGATGCTAGAACTAAGTCAAAATTTTTTTTTGATCAATGCTAGTGTAGTTAGATGTTCACTAAGTGATTCGACTTGTTGCGTGTTGCTAGTGGTATATCGAGAAGTTTTTGTTTCAGGTACCCCGGACGAGATTGTGCCCCGGGAGCTCAAGCTACTGCTGGAATCCTACTCGGACGTCTTCCCCAAAGACCTCCCACCCGGTTTGCCACCTCTTCGAGGAATCGAGCACCAGATCGACCTAATCCTCAGAGCCCAACTGCCCAATCGGCCAGCCTACCGCGTCATTCCGGAAGAAGCCAAGGAGTTGGAGCATCATGCCATGGAACTGATGAGGCGAGGCTATGTCCGGGAGAGTTTTAGCCCATGTGTCGTGCCGGTTCTACTCGTCCCAAAGAAGGATGGGACCTGGCGCATGTGTGTCGATTGTCGGGCCATGAACAACATCACCATCAAGTACCGGCATCCGATACCATGACTCGATGATATGCTGGATGAGTTGAGTGGTTCCGCTATCTTCTCCAAGATAGATCTCCTAAGCGGATACCACCAAGTGAGAATGAGGGAAGGGGATGAATGGAAGACCTTGTTCAAAACCAAGCAAGGCTTGTACGAATGGCTCGTTATGCCATTCGGGCTATTTAATGCCCCGTTCACCTTCATGAGACTCATGAATAACACCCTCCGGTCATTCATCAACAAGTTTGTGGTCGTCTACTTTGACGATATCCTTGTCTAAAGCCGTAGCCTAACCGCCCATGTCGAACACGTCGAACTAGTCCTCTGGACTTTCCAAGAAGAACAGCAATACCCCAACTTGAAGAAGTGTGTGTTTGGAGCCTCCGAGTTGGTATTCTTGGGTTTCGTAGTGAGTGCCCATGGACTAAGAGTGGATACTGAGAAGATCAAAGCCATCCAAAAGTGGCCAAGCCCGGTTTGTATCATTCATGTCCAGAGCTTCCATGGTTTGGCAAGTTTTTACTGCCGGTTTGTCAAGGATTTTAGCACGTTGGCCGCACCTCTTACCGCGGTCATCAAGAAGAATGTGCAGTTCCACTGGGGAGAACTACAAGATCCGGCTTTCCGCAACCTTAAGCCCCGGCTTACTCACGCTCCGCTACTAATCTTTTCGGACTTCACTATGACTTTTGAGGTGGAGTGTGATGCCTCACTCAAGGAGGAAGACCCGTGGCATATTTCAGTGAGAAGCTGAGTGGAGCCACTCTTAACTACCCCACCTACAATCGAGAGCTGTATGCTTTGGCAACACTATTTGCTGGCCAACGAATGTGCCATACATTCGGACCACGAGACATTGAAGCATCTAAGTGGGCAGACGAACCTGAAGAAGTATCATGCCAAATGGTTGGAGTTCATAGAAAGCTGCCCTTACGTGATCAAGTATAAGAAAGGCAAGGACAATGTTGTCGCCGATGCCATGTCCCGGCAATATGCCTTGATCACCATCATGGAAGCCAAAGCTTTGGGGTTTGAAGGCATGAGGGATCAATAAGAGGACGACCCTGAAATGAGTGAAAGCTACCGCGACCATGGGAAAGGGTTGCACGCGAGTTTCTATCTTCACGATGGTTTCCTCTTCAAGGGAAAATGTTTATGCATTCCGGGTGGATCCATGCGTGAGTTGTATTTATGGGAAGCCCATGGAAGAGGCTTGGCGGGTCACTGCGGCATTGCCAAGACCTTGGCCGTGCTACGGGAGCATTTCTATTGGCCAAGGATGAAGAGATTGGTGGCTAAACATTGCGGCCAATGGATTACTTGCCTTAGGGCCAAGTCCTGCGTCCAACCGCAAGGGTTGTATCATCCACTACCGGTTCCCACTTCCCCGTGGGTTGATTTATCCATGGACTTTGTCGTTGGCCTCTCAACCATCTCTCACAAGGACATGATCTTCGTCGTTGTAGATCGGTTCTCCAAGATGGCCCATTTCATCCCGTGTAGAAAGTTCCACGACACCACCAGCTTAGCCAGGTTATTATTCTGGGAAGTCGTAAGGCTACACGGCATCCCACGAACCATCATGTCGGACCGTGACCCAAAATTCCTATGCCACTTCTAGAGAACCATGTGGAAGAAACTCGGTATGAAGCTGTTGTTCTCCATGTCCATTCATCCCCAAACGGATGGCCAAACAGAAGCGGTTAACCGAACCTTGGGATCCCTACTCCTTGCCACCATCGGACAAAATTTGAGGAACTGGGTCGAGTGCATACCGTTAGTCGAGTTTGCCTACAACCAAGCAGTGCATTCAGCCACTAAGCACTCTCCATTCGAAGTTGTCTACGGTTTCAACCCACTATCATCGATGGATTTGCTTCCCCTACCACTCGGACAACAAGAGGACCAAGACGGTTTATCCAAAGCCGAGTTCGTGAAGAAGTTACATGAGAAATTCCGAGGAAACATCGAGAGGATGAACGAGAGCACTGCCAAATTTGCCAATAGGGGCCATCGGGAAGTCATCTATGAACCTGGATATTGGGTGTGGTTACACTTCAGGCAAGAGAGGTTCCCGGCCAAACGCAAGAATAAGCTATCTTCCCGCATTGACGGACCATTCCAGATTTTGTGGATAAGGTAAACTATGCATTGCTTCTTGGATCTATCCCGAGGGGGACCCACCAATAAAACCTTCTCTTTCTTATCTCTTTACTTTGTTACTTTGACTTTACCGGATGATATATTTTTACCAAGACTTTGTTTTAACGCAAATGTTACTCGGATCTTTACCACACTTGTTAGGGTTTCCTTTGCATCCTTGTATCGCCTATAAAAGGGCTGAGCCTTTCTCATTTTTAGGGTACGCTATTTTTGATAAACAAAACGCTTAGAGAATTCTCTCGCCTTAGTTCTATCGATCTAGGTTTCCTTCAAGACTCTTGAGCTGGGCTCGAATCTTGTTGGTTCTGCCATATCCCAAGCCTCTCCATAGCTCATGTGTCGAATCTCGGTCCACATTGATCCCTTCCGCTTGTATCGAATCGAGTTTCCCTTTGGTCATGGCTCCGCATCATTTCCCATCGCTTCCAGGTCACTCGGCTCGAGTTTCTCGCCGTGCCTTTGGTCCATCTATCCGTGTATTGATCCGGACCCCTAGGGTTCGTAACATTAGCCGTGGGAAGTTCCAGAAGGTGAGCTAGTGAGTAGTCTGGAAATGTCTCCGTCCATAGGGTTGTGTTGTGCCAACAACTGCGCATGAGTATGGTTGCGAAACTTTTCTGGGAGAGCATCGAGGTTCATCCTCAAGGTCTCCTGAAAAATTGCAAATAACAAAGGAAAAGAAGTAGCACAATGTTCTAGACGTTACTCTAGTTCGTAAATTTGCAAACAGAGCAATCTCTCCCCGGCAACGGTGCCAAAAACTTGATGGGGTATAAAGTTTTCCTCAAGGGAACCACACAATGAATAGGCTCCATGTGCACATCAATCAATCGTAGTACTTAAGGTATATCGAATCCACAGAGAGAGAAGATGTATTGTAAAACAAGAAGAACAAGTAAACCTAGAACTCAATAATAAAAGGGGGTTTTGTGTCACGCAAATCACCCAAAGCAAATAAAATAAATGTAAATATATATGAGATGAATGTTGAGCACTTAAGAGGGTCCTTGGGGTTCAATGATCTGTCTATTCGAAATAAGTTCAATGTAATGCATGTCTACTCCTAAGTCTCAGACTATTAAACACGAAAGTTCGGCTAACCTATTGTCATAGAGAAAACCAGCTGAAATCCACAAATCCTATTACTCAACTATCGCGGGCAATATCATAGGTTGCAATGCATTAAAATCAAGTTCAATCCTAATCCATAAAACTCCATAACTAAGGGGTATGTGCTTGTTATGATGCGATATTCATTCTATCTAGGTTCCAACAAACTAGGCAAATGGTTCAAATTACTTAGATGCCTAAGATCAATAGCTAGTTCATGACTCTCACTATATGCATTAAGAATGAGATAAGACCGAAAGAGAGTGTAGACGGATATTCAAATACAATAAAACTTGCCACTCAAAAGACAATGATCTTCTCAACCCATTGACTGCCTCTTTAGACCCAACTACATAGTCTACTGGTCCATGCTCAAGGTTGTCATCGATGATATGAAAGAGTAAAACATAGATCTAATGCAATAAGGTAAAGGTTTAGAGATTACTTCTTTAGATCCGAAAATAACAAGATGTAAGGAGTTCAACTTTGACATAGTTACAAAAGAATAGAGAAAGAGATGGTGGAACTTCAAAGCTTCAGCCAGATCAATTGGCTTATGCCACTCCTTGGAGACGGCATCAGCTTCTTGAGGTGGTGATGGACTTTCTAGGATTTCTGTGGTGATCTTTGGTGGTGGTTTGAAACTTTGATGAGGCACACGAGCCCCTGATAGGGGTCAAATTAACCCTTACAGATACTCTCTCAAATTAAGAGATCACTGTAGTACTTAGGGATCGAATTCTACAGAGACTCTAGTTCACACAATAGATTATCAGTTTTTAAGCTAAACCAATGAATATAAATTAAATAAAACAAGATGGAAACAATAAAATAAGGATGTAGATTCAATATGACAAGAAGCTAGACCTAGGGAAATCAATTAGGGAATACTTTGAATTGCAAACTGGGCGGTTAGATATAGGATGCAATTGTTTGTTCGTTCTGAAACTCATTACATACCTATGATATCTATCCAACTCTCGCTGCGACGACATCTATCCTTTAGACAATAGAAAACCAAATCTCTTTGCGAGTCCTAATGAATGAAGTCTGCATAAATAATAAGTATGATATGTTCACAAAATTCCTAAACCAACCCTCGCTGCGAAAAGGCTGTTTGCTCATCTATGATTAGGTCAGTATATCAATAACACTCTTGTGTCTACCAATTGTCTTCAGATTCTAGATTCAGGCGGCTAGCCTAGAACTAATATAGATTCAAATCTAGATAAAGAACATATGAATATCCTAATATGTTTATGCCCAATTCAAAAATCCATTATAAACCCTTGAAAACCCTAGATCTAACAAGTTACTCAGACATAATCAATGAAACACAAATCATAATCTGAATAATACTCAAAGAATAAATCAAGAGAAGAGATAAGAGTTTAGCAATCTTCTCCAAAATATCTCTGAAAAGGTGGCTGTAGAAAATAAAGCACAAGTCTAAACAATGACTTAAAAATACAATATATGTCTATACACGAATTGGGCTTGTTTTGTAAATAAGGAAAACTTCTAGGCAAAAACTGTAAATCTTTGGCATGAATAGCGACCATGTCGATCGACACTGTTCACGTGTGTTGGTCGACATGAACAGTTATCATGAACATTAACTCGATGAACAGTAACTCAATGAACAGTGCCGATGAACAGTAACTTTCTAACTTTTCATCTACAATGCTCGAGAATTGCTCCATAATGTATCAACAAGGTCCATCTTGCATTTGTACCTAATAAGACTCAAATAATAACAAAAAAACTCTAAAACCAATACTTATATCAAGGGTAAAAACCATAAAAACCATGATATATCAACTCTCCGAGACTTAGCTTTTGCTTGCCCTCAAGCAAACAGAAAACTGAATCAAGAAAGAAGTTTGAAAATCGCGAAACTCACATACTCTTTAGAACATTGTGCTTACCAGTCATCATGTAATCCACATGGTTCAAGAACTATTCATAGACTAACCCCCATGTACATTCACCGTAGTCACTCGCAGTCTTCTCAATACCCACCACAACTTAAAAACATATCCCTTTAGGAAGTCATTTCATCACTGGGTCTTATTTCTAAATTCAGTGTTCAAGATCCTTCTAGACTCAGCTGTCATCCTATACTATAACATGTCAAACCTCACAACAACAATGATGTTTTCGTTATTTTGGATCTTTTATTATTTTCTTTTCTTTTGTCTATGAAGGTAGGCTATCAGAAGTGAATAGTGGGTCACGGGATCTCTCCTACCCTCACAGCAACCCTACTTTCATCATCCCCTTTAGAAGTAGAAATGTGGGGGCATAGATTTCTCTTACCCTCTTCTACTTCAGAGAATGACTTGGTCATTCATAGACTATACCTAAAGGCTTTTAATTATTAGTAACAACTTTTGGAGAGACTAGACAACATAACTTACTTTGGTTTTATCAGGTCAGGTATGGATGAAAAGTCAAGCTTTCAAACATCAATTTCGTCCATGAGGTAAAAGGAATTGACAGAAATTAGCTCAGGCTATAGCGGGCATCTATTGTAAGTATGGGGATCTCAAGTTAACCGGTCAGACTTGGGGTTTTTCCATTAGTTGAATCTGAATAAGCTATGCAACAATGGTCACCAGAAAACATAACAAACAATAATAGACCAAGAGATAGCTCATAGTTTCTAATTAGGTTTTGACTCAATAAAACAAAATTATGAAAAATAAAAGAAAAATTGGGACTGACTCTCAAAAGAATAAATAGAGTTAGTAACAACCTCCCATGGACTTAAACTACATTGTCCACAGTGTATTTAAGCCTAAGGAAGGTGAAAGAAATAAATAAAGTTAAACATGAGTGAATTGTTGAGTTCTGAATATCGTAACCTGGTAATGGTGTGTGTCGATCGACACTCACATCGTGTGTCGGTCCACATGAGTGTGAAGATCGTACAATGAAGTCTCATACCAATCTAATGGTCATTCGATCCATTTTCTAACATTAAATCCTGATTTAAGAGCTCCAAATCACGTCAAATAACAAGATAATATGATAACAAAACAAGTTCAAACATGATCCAATGAAAATCAAAAGAAAAACTGACTCAAAAGCAAGAAGAAAAATGACTCATAAGGAAAAAGAAAAAGAAAAACTTACAAGTGGGTTGCCTCCCACTAAACGCTTGTTTTTAAAGTCATTAGCTTGACTTGGCTGAAGCACGGGCATCTGGTGGACGAGTGAGTGGCAATGAATGTCTCTCGGGAAGACGTCACTTCATGCATGGTGGAGTGTAAGCATTAGGTGCATAAGGACGACCAAAGTAATGAGGAACATCAGCCGGGTGGGACATTAGTCATGGTGGGACACTTCTTTTCCCTGCAAAATTATCAACGAAAGAAACAAGCACTCTACGAGAATCTTGTGGCTTAGTTAACTGCAAAATAGTCTTTGTATCTTGAAAAATCTTATTGATGATCTTAGATGATTGGGGCTTTGAGAGTGTGTACCTTTGTTTTTCCAGAGGTGAATGAAGTGTGGGATCTGGAGGTTTATGTCTGACAACATCTTTGAGACATGCAGCATTGAGATTATTCTGAAAACCAGCTGTTTTGGAAAACTGCAGACCAAGTGGCAGAGCGTATAGATTAAACAAGATGGAAACAATAAAATAAGGATGTAGATTCAATATGACAAGAAGCAAAACCTAGGGAAATCAATTAGAAAATACGTTGAATTGCGAACTGGGTGGTTTGATATAGGATGCAATTGTTTGTTTGGTTCTTAAACTCATAACACAAATATGATATATATCCAACTCTCGTTGCGACGACATCTATCCTTTAGACAATAGAAACACAAATCTCTTTGCGCAGTCCTAATGAATGAAGTCTGCATAAATAATAAGTATGATATGTTCACAAAATTCCTAAACCAAATAATAAGTATGATATGTTCACAAAATTCCTAAACCAACTCTCACTGCGAAAAGGCTGTTTGCTCATCTATGATTAGGTCAGGATATCAATAACACTCTCGTGTCTACCAATTTTCCTCATATTTTAGATTCTGGCGGCTAGCCTAGAACTAGTATAGATTGAAATCTAGATGAAGAACATTATGAGTATCCTAACATGTTTATGCCCAATGCAACAATTCATTATAAACCCTTGAAAACCCTAGATCTAACAAGTAGACTACTCAGACATAATCAATGAAACACAAATCATAATCTGAATAATACTCATAGAATAAATCAAGAGAAGAGATAAAAGTTTAGAAATCTTTTCCAAAATATCTCTGAAAATAAAGCACATGTCTAAAAATTAACAAAAATAACAATATATGTCTAAACACGATTTGGCTCATTTTTGGTAAATAAGGAAAACTTCTGGGCAAAAACAGTAAATCTTCAGCGTGAATAATGACCATGTCGATCGACACTGTTCTTGTGTGTCGGTTGACATGAACAATAACGATGAACATTAACTCGATGAACAGTAACTCGATGACAGTAACTTTCCAACTTTTCAGCTACAATGTTCCAGAATTGCTCCATAATGTATCAACAAGGTCCATCTTGCATTTGTACCTAATAAAACTCAAATAATAACAGAAAGACTCTAAAACCAATACTTATATCATGGCTAAAAACCAAAAAAACCATGATATATCAAACCCTAGCTTCATAAACTTGTATATATAGGTCTTGGGGCGCAAGAGATTGGCTTCTAGGGTTTAGGAAGGGCAGACTCGTCATCTTGGTGAGTGTGGAGGCAATGGGCCAAGCCTAGTGATGGGCAAAGCGTCTAAGGCGGTGAAGGAGGCTGGCCTCGGTCACGAGCTTAGTGACCGGGGTGCCCAAGAGGCCTGGCCTCAGTCACGTGCTTTGTGACTGAGGTTTGGTGCTTTGGCGCTGGATTGACATAGCTTCATCTTCTGGGATGCATCTTTCAAACGGCTGAATGGGTTATTTTGACTCTTGTCCCATATGAATCTTGACTCTTCAAGCTATCCTATGAGATAGAGAACTCCAATTTTGGTTCACAGGAAGGTCTTCTAATGTTGTCAAACTTCTGATGCTTTGAAACTGCCTCAAAACGGGTCTTCGCTCCTTTTTGATACATATTCCCATAAAACCTGTAAAACCTCTTTCACACTAACATTACTTGAAACCATAGTAAAAACATGTCAAAATACGATGTTATCACAAATCAAGATGAAAAACATAATAGATAACTTAACAAAACTATCCCAATTCAACAATCTTTAATAAACCCTTTCGAAACCCTCGAAAAAACAAGGTGACTACTCAGACATAAAAGATGAAACACAAATCATTGTCTGAACAATACTCATAAAATTGGAAATAAGAAAACAAAGGGAGTCAGAATTCTTCTCTCTACAAAGTTTGAGATCTTAATCTTCTCTCCAATAATCTCCTTGAAGCTTACAATAGCTTAGAACTTCTCAAAAACTTAAGAGTATCACCAAACTTAGTCTCTGGGACTTCTGAAACATAGTTTAACCTAGAAAACACTATAAGGCATGAAGTATAAACTTTGGAAATTTTTGGGGCAAAGTTGCAATTCTTGAAACTTGATAAAACTCGAAGGCGTCATTATCGTCGTGGTTGTGTCGACTGACACAGGAGAGGCATGTCCGTCGACATGGACAGCAATGTTCGTCTCCTTGTTGATTTGCTCAGCTACAAGCCTCCAAATGCGCCAAAGTGTTCATCAGGATCCATCTCGTGTTTGTACCTACTAAGACTCAATATATATACAAAAGACTCTAAAACCAATACACATATCATGTCATAAAACCATAAAATCCATGATATATCTAAGGATTTCACTGCAGAAAATCCGAAAGCTGTGGTTAAGAAGAAGAAACCGCAGAGAAAAGCACTGACTAAGGAGACCTTTATGACTCTGACTCCTGTGAGACGAGTTGATGATCCAATTGAGTATAAGCTTCAGTATGGAAGTGTTTCAAGACCATTTGCCAAGATTATAGCTATCATCACTCCCGAGTTTAAGGCTAAAGGACAAGCGGCGATGGATGAGATGATGCATAGGGTTCTGAAACCCATGATGCTTTGACTTAAGTGAGAATGATCTCGGTTCAAAGACTTTATCTTCATCATCTTCGGATTCATCCGGAGATCTGATTTTGGACAAAGTCAAGCTAATGACTGAAAATAAGCGCTTTGTGAGAGGCAACTCACTGGTAAGTTTGTAAATACGTTTTTCTGTGTCTTGTTACTAATTTTTCTTTGTTTTTGTTTTGTCTCAGGAACTAGACGTTCTGAATGAAAAATGTGGAATGACAAATGTGGAATGACACGCACACCGTGTTTCGATTGACACGGACCCCAGGTCAGTATATAAGCCTGATTTGCCTCTTTTTTTCTCCAGTTCTCATTTTCCTTTTTGCAATAACCTACGACTCTATAAAACCCAAAATAGTGTTTTCTTAATTCTTCACCAAATCATTCTATTTTTGCTTCTAAACTCAAGAGATTTCTATTCTCTGCATTCCTATATCATCCATACATTCAAAATTAAAGTTATGTTCTTCATATCTTCATCTTTAAACTCAAAATTTCAAGGGTTTGATTCTCACTTTTGTAATCCGATTGTGCTATTAAAACTTGCTAATCTTACTTGATTAGGACTAATTTAGAAGGAGTGAAGTGTAGATTGTTGTTAATTTAGGTTAAATTAATAAGAAAAGTCATGCATTTCTCTTGATAAAACCTAATACTAAATTAACTTTAGAATTCGAAATTGGAGATGTTTAAAATGTTGGATTGATGTTTTAAAGATGAGTTTGATGGCTAATTTCTATGATTGTTCAGTAATATTCTTGATGTGAAATTGATGTTGTTTGGATTTCTGTTTTTCATATGGTGTTTAAGATTTGGCACTGTGTCGACCGACACAGACGCATGCCCGAATTCCAAACTTTATCTGATTTTAGCGATTTCTTGTATTTTACAGATGTCTACTAGGAGATCTTCGAGGAACAAACGTACCCGCAGAGAGGAAATTTATCTGACTGATGATGAGCCTATTCTTCAAGCCACTCCTACAGCTGTCATCACTACCACGCCAAGATCGGACTTTTTTGTCAATGCTCATATCCGCGCTCCCTGGCCGAAGCTTGAGACTCATATGATTAGGATGAAGGGCGATTGGGATAGTGACCCAAAGACTGAGATAGCCAAGACCAAGTGTACTCAGAGACTTATATCAGAGGATTGGGATGAGTATGATACACTGTTCTATAATTCATGGCAAGATGTTGATATGAGACATACTCAGTAAGAGGATCGTGAAGCTATGCTAGCTCTGGATATTGATGATGATGTCAATGATATCACTTTAGCGATGGGTCTGGGTACCATTGAATACATGCCTCACACGCTCTATCCAGATTTGGCACGCCAGTTTTTAGCTTCCTGAAGAGTTTACTATGCCGATGAGAGTGCCAAGGTGGCACAGCAAGGAGTTTTCACCTTCATGTGCAAGGGCAAGGGTACATGATCACTCTCACTGATCTTTGTGACTTGTACCGCTTTAGGAGATATGCTACTCAGGCTACTATGGATACAGAGTGGGTGGATATCAAGACTTTTTGGTCCCACATTGGGAATGGTGAGTATGATACTGGCTCTACGAAGCAAACAGATGTCCGTCACCCCGCTGTTAGGTATGCCCTGCGCCTCATTGCTAGCAATATCCCGTGCTGATCCGATCCTACCAAGGCTCGAAAATCAGATCTTATGTTCTTTTTGCTTGGTGTTCATCACATGTTTCCTGCCGAGACTCGGAGTTGTGCCATACCCAACCTTGATCTGAATTTGGGTGCTGTGTTTGCTCATTATTTGGATTCTCTGAAAACCAAAGCCTTTGGTAAGAAGCAGTTTGAGCATGTTGGGAACCTTTTGACTCCGATCTTCAGCTACTTTGATATCGTTTTGTCCAACGCTTCACAGAAGTCTGATTACATCTCCATAGATATTTAAAACAAGATATTTTGGTGGTCTAAGAGGTTTCAATTCCTCAATTCGTGTAGTACTTGAGGTGTCAATCCATAATGTGTTTTATAAGCAATCAAGATGTGATCTAACAATCTTAATCTAAGCCAAGCATAGTAAAAGGTGTGGTTTTCTAACAACCTAAGTGAAAGTAAATTCACTCGATCGGAAGGATCGAGTAGCAAAGTCGAGTAAACTAAAGAATAATGCACTCGACCGGATGGATCAGAGTACACAGATCGAGTAAGTGAACGAACATAAATGAAACTAAGATTAGAACTTGGTGAACAAGTACACTAGATAAAGAGTATTTTAAAAACAGATTATGACTAAATAGGGATCAAATGGATGAGATTAATCGACCTATGAATGCTGGTAAACCTTTCTGATACTTATCAAGCAACAACCACAAATCATTTTGAGCTAATCCCTAGACAATAGATTTTTAGAACAACCTAACTTACTGTCGTGACAGAAGGTCTCAAGATCCACCACTGACTCCCCCAATTTTTCCAGGGCCACCATGATGAATCATGCATAAGGAGCCAATCCATTAAAGCCAAATTACATTCCTACAGCCCAATTTTGCCAGGGTAGTGTATGTGGATCTCTAGAAAAAAGTCTTCCAATGAATCCAGCACACTGTCGTGTGGGAACCATTTTAGATCATGCTCCAATTGAACAGAGAGGAGCAAGCACTAAGAACACTCACCCAAAAGAGGTTTTCTAATTAAGCACATAATATAAGTTAATGAGATCAATAAACCAAGCATCCATGGATCTATCCCATACCTAATCTCTCTAATGAAACTACTCAGAAATCAAACTCATACTTGGATCTAAGATCCCAAAAATCATCAAATAAGACTTAAGATGAAGATCCTAGAGAGATAAGCAAGTCTGATCAAGAAAATAAACGCAAATTCTGATTATATAAAACGGAAATGAAGTTGCAAATACAATGAAAAACTCAATAAAACTAGAGAGAGAAAGTTGTGAGTAGAACTCTAAGAACAAAATAAAACTAGGTAATAAAGATTGTATGGAGGCACTCTGATCCAACAATCCCTTTTATAGGGAAGGATCAGAAGCCCTAATCCTATAGATAAGTCTAAGGATTAATCCGGATGAAATGTGCTCAGGCGCCTCGGCCGTGTAGGATTTCGAGTGGTCTGGTGAGAAGTGAGTCAGATGCTTCCACTCGATCGTGAGATCGAGTCCTTTGTCCGACCAGATTCCCCGGGCATGTTGACCCGGACACTGACCAAGTAGGTTGGTCGAGTGATCGAAAAATGTTCGCTGGTTCTTCTACTCGAGTGGTCTGGGTCGAGTCAGACTCCTGATGTCCATCCTTAGCCATTTTGCTCCAATTGTACCTGAAACAACCCCTATATGCAATATGTATGCAGTGCATATGCAGGACTCTCTAAGTGACCTTAAATGACATAAAATGGTATGAACAAAGGATGAATCTAACCTAAAATGCTAATAAAACAATGCCTAAAACAGGTAAAATATGGTGTTATCAACTCCCCCAAACTTAGTCTTTGCTTGGCCTCAACCAAAAATTAGGCTGAAGGAGAGATTTGAAAGTGGGAACTCAGAACCAGATGCAAACTAACCAAGTCTATAAACTCAATGTCAAAGTTTTAAGTTCTAAAATTCAATGCTTGTGAACCTTACTTAAAAAATTTAGCCATTCTCATCAAAAAAATACATAAATACTCAGTCCTAACTAAAACAAACATTCAAAGTAATCATTCCCTTTAACATTGATTGATTGTAACCGGTGGATCATGCTAAAGAATGCAAATGAACTCATTTGGTTGAGGAACAAGTTTTAAGAGACAAAGATGGCCTATTATTCCTCTGGTCAAAGTTCAATGGTAACAGGGATCTCCCTTTGAATGGATTGAACTTTAAAATAATGCTAATGGTAAAAGCCAAGTTACGCATACAAGGATAGATTCCCATCTACCCAAGAACACACAGCCGACTTTCCCTAATTCTAAACTCAGATATCTTGATCTTAGATCTAACCTCTCAAGGTACTCTTCTCTCAACAAGGGTTCAATGATTATCATTTCTTTTCTTCTAAGGAGAGGACTTTGTTTTTTCACTTTTCTTTACTTCTAGCGGATTTGGAGAATTTTTCTCAAAGCTAGGGTCTTGACTCGACCACTTTCGTGGAGTCCACTGATCGACTCAATGCCTAAGATATTTTTACTTCTTTTTGCAGACCATTTTTCTCATTTGATTTTCTTCCTAAATCTTTTACTAGACTCAATTTGTGGTTTCTTTTACGTTTCCCTCTCCAAAGATTTTTAACATTCTTTCTTTTCTTACACACAACCCAACCCTTATGTAATCATCCCTAATCCTAGACTGATCCAAAAATCGTGGACCAATATCTACATTGGAAGCTACACTTGTCGGCCTAAACCTAACACTTTCTCCTAAATTCAATCCCAATTATGGCCTTCAACTCAGAATTATTGTTTGGCTTGGAAGAAGGGTGGGTTTGGTGTTTTGACTGGAACTACCTCAAGAATAAGGCAGCTACTTTGATTAACAACGGTGGTAAAATGGTGAAAGAGAATCGAAGTATTTTAGTGGTATCCATGAATTCAAATGCATTGAATAGTTATTCATAATTAACATTAAGATTAGGGTTATACTTGATAGGGAATATTTACTAATCTCAGTAAGTTTTAGATAAGTCAAGAAAATTGATTCAAGATTCCAAGAATGGTGCAATCTTAATTTTCAGGTTCACAAACATGCACTAGAATATTACAAACTTTGGCATTGAATTTATTTACTTGATCATTAAGCAAATTTGGTGAATTTCATCATTGTTCCTGAGAATACTGAATTTTACCAGGTTTAAGCATACATTTATCATCATATTAGTGCATATTCATTCCCTGTTTATACAGTTATATGCATATTTCACTTCCTTTTGAGTTTTAGGGTCTTTTCATGAGTATTGCATATATATTGCATTTTGGAGTTGATTTAAGGTACTTTTGGAGCTTTTGGAGCTTTTGGAGATAAGGAGACGTTGGACAGCTTCGGAGAATCAGAAATTTGGCAACATTTGAAGACCTTCCCGTCAACCAAATTGGGATTTATTTAAACCTTTGGAAAGCTAGAAGAGTCTAGATTTACATGGGACAAGAATCTAAGCATTCCATTCAGCCGTGTAGAAGATACATTCCGAATAGTGAAGACATGTCAAACTAGAGCCTGAAGAATCTTGTGCTTTTAGGGTTTTGACCATTTTATTATAATTACCCCTTGTAGGTCAAAACCCACGCCTATGCTACCTCAGCTTTAGTTTTCTGCCTCTTTTAACTTTCTCTCTCTTGTTCTTCATTGTTCTTGATTTTAGACTTTGTAATTTTGATATCTTTTTATTGAATCAGTATTTGCATTTAGTTTCTTCATCAAACCTTCTTAATGCTTAGATGATCTCTTCACGACACTGCTTTGATAATGTTTGATTAGCTTTTTCCAGAGACATAGTTATATTAACCTGTAGAGAGTATGCTTCAATGGTGTTTCGGAACCCATGATACTCAAAGCTATTGTTAGGAAATTATGTTGGCTTAGGTAGGTTGATTCTTAATGCTTATCCAATGGCTTGACTCTGGCAAAATTGGGTATGCTGAGTCATTGGGTTCGATATCATTCATCACAACAGTGGGCTTGATTGGTTTAGATATCTATCGTCAAAGGATTAACCTTAAAGAAGGTTGTGTTTGTTAAGTACCCAAGTTATGAAAGTGATCCCCTAGTCAATTAGTTCATCCCTATGATCCCTATTATCTTTCTTGCTTGCTTGTTTAGTTTTGTTCTGTTTTGTGTACTTCGGTTTAGCTCGACCTGACCACTTGACCACTCTGGTCGAGTGCTTTCTGTTTTTCCTTGCTTTGCTTGTTAGTTTACTTGACATTGATGACCTCAGGTAGGCTTGGTCTGTAGTTTTCTTTATTGCATTCACTTAGGTTGTTAGATAAATCTTTACTTCTGTTTGGCTTGACTTAGTTGTATATGATTGCATCCTGATTGCTAGCATCACACCCATTTGGATTGACAGCTCATATACTACAACTACATAGGAGGAACTGAAACCCTCCATGCTTATTTTGATACACCAAAAATATCTGTTTCAATTTGGGACCATTGCCAATTGGGTGTCTATTTGTTACATTTAGGATTTCAGATCTTCTAAGACCAAGTTTGTTTTTTTCAGTATACTCTCAAATTACTAATTCTGTGTTTCTTTCTTGATCTGTTTGCATCAGGTACCTATGGATACCGATGTGCATTCTTTGTTGAAGCAGATTCTGGAAGCACAAGAACAAAGTATTGCTTGGTCTCCCCGAAGCCATCAAGGAGCTTATGAGACGTTCATCCCAAGAGAGTATCATCAAGATTGGAATTATGCTCCAGGAAACCAGTATGGATATGGTAAGAGGTTGCAAACATCAAACATGGAGTATGGCTATAGGAGCAAAAACGTGGCAGTCCCACAAGATCAGTTCTATGACATACAACAGCAAGAGCCTCAACACCAATCTTTCAACCCTTACCATCAACACCAAATCCTTCTACCTCACCAGCCCCACTATAGAGGTACCCACAGGATCATTAGAAACAACCATATACAGGTTTTGTTACTCAGCAACCTCAGGTGACAAATGCAATGGATCTTGACATCACAGACATGCTACAGCAACTAATCCCTGGTCAAGAAAACATTGCTTTGGATTCACAAAAGCAATTTGCGAAGCTCCAAAACACCATTGAGACACAGAACAACAAGATTCGGTCTATGGAGAGCATTACAACATTCCCTGTGGTCAGTTATATCCAAGGTGGGAAGAGCTGCGAATTGAGCTGTGAGTTTCAGGATAAGGAAGAGATACATAAGGTGGACGTTGAGCTCGACCACTTCATTCGACCTACTGATCGAGTCAAGACCTCTATTGTGCAACCACCAGATTTTTCCAATCCAAATCTACTCTTCTCAGACCCCAACCATGAAGTTTTGAAGAAGGAGGTACAACTGATATGGGAGAGTGGTTACATTGCAGTTGAAGCACTCCCAGAAGTTGAAGAAGTTGTGCAAGAGTGTTATCTGCCTTTTGAATGCATCGTTGAACCCTTGACAACATTGAGTTATTCAACCAAGAGCAATGGGGAAAGAGTAGGTATGGTTTGAAAAGCATTAGAAGATCCTTGTGAAGGTGTTATGGTTGTTGACAGCATACTGGACAAGAAGCTTGGTATAACCACCAATTATTTGAGCATTGTTGAACCAAGGAAGATACTCTCTGAGCAGATGATGATGAAAGAATTCAGGGGATGGTTCTACGATGAGTATGATCCTGGTAATACATAGATCTAACTATAGGAGCTCCAGGCAAATATCTAGAAGTAAATTTTGAAATCAGTCGCCTCCTTCTTAACTCCACAATAAGGTACGAACTCCAAACTTTTCACTATATATACCATTGCATATTTCTTCTTTGTTTAGCTTTGTTTTTAAATCTCCCAAACCTTTCTTTGAATTTTTATTACACAAAGGGCCTGTGTAATTTAAGTTTGGGGGAGGGTCTGAGAGATTCATTGGACCATGTTTTCTATTTTCTTATTCCTATTTAATATACTAGAGTAAACATCTATGTGCATTTAAAACCCATAAAAATTGAACAATTTCTGAAAACTATTTCATAAAAACAACATTGTGTTCATATTGTAACATTTGCATTTTAGGATTGAGTCTAGTAGCATTTCGTTTAGGACTGTACATTTGCATAAGAAATAATGAGGACTAAACCTAATAAGCTTAAGAACCAAACATATAGCTTCTGTGCCATAGTTTCTAGTTCTCTAATGCTTGCACCTAAGTTTGAAACATAAGGCTGAACCCTGTTTGGAATCAGACTTAGCATTCATACTTAGTAAAAACTTGCCGTGATTTGTAATGCTATCCCTATTAATTTGAACCTAATCTGATTAAAAACTATCATGTTATAAATTACAGTCTGAACTCATGGATACCCTATATATATTTCGATCTCCTTATCCCTTTTACCGCTCTTGTTGATCCAAATAGCTGCTCCCATCTTTGGAGGAGTTCCCCAAAGCACCAAACCTTACATCTTTCAGACCCTGATCAATTATGAGTGGAAGACCTAATTTTTGATTAAACTTAAGAGAAAGTGTTAGGTTTAGGCCGACAAGCATAGGTTCCCATATATACTCTGGTCCACGCTTTTTGGACCAGACTAGGATAGAGAATTCAGAATAGGCGTTAGTTTGAGTCTGGGAATGAAAACAAAGAGTGAGAAAAGAAAGAAAAAAATAATACGAGAGTGCTAAAAATGTCTTTGGAGAGGATAGTAAAAATATGTGTCTAGTAAAGGATTTGGGAAGTTTATATATGATATGAGAAGGCTCTGAGAAGAGAAAAAGAAAAAATTAGTGTGTGAAAATTCACTCGATCACTTTACTCGACCAAAGGGGTCGAGTCAGAGCCTAGCAGTAAAGAAAAAACCCCAATTCCGCTAGAAGTAAAAGAAAATAAATGTAAATTCTCTCCTTAGAAGAAAATCAGAAAATATTTATCCCAGAATGAGAAAAGAATGAATGCCTTTAGTGAAAAGAAAAGGCTTTAGAGCTAGGATCAGTTCTGGGAATAGAGTTAGGGAAAGTGAGTAGTGTATGTGCTTGGGTAGATGGGAATCTATTCTTGTATGCATCGGTTGTCTTTTACCTTTAGCATTCTCCTAAAGTTCAATCAATTCTCTGAGAGATCCCTGTTACTAAACGCCTAAACCAGAGGAAGAAGAGATCATTTTTATCTCTTAAGCCCAGTCCTTAAACGAGATGAGTTCTTACTTAATGCATAGCATGATCAACTGTCCGCGCTTAATTAATGTTAAGGGATAGTTTACTTTGAATGCTTTTGAG
Organism: Cardamine flexuosa; assembly: GCA_963555745.1. Lineage (NCBI taxonomy): Eukaryota > Viridiplantae > Streptophyta > Magnoliopsida > Brassicales > Brassicaceae > Cardamine > Cardamine flexuosa. The sequence continues at coordinate 17,748,200 of OY743216.1, read as the reverse complement.
GCTGAGTATGATTGATAAATTCTGTTGTGATGAGCATGGCTAGGTTTTTAAGTAAGACTTCTGTGAATTACATTTTAGACCTGTTAACTATGACATTGAGGTTAAAGGTTTGCTTAGTCTTCTTAGCATGGCTAGGTTTTAAGTCACACTACTCCTTTCATCTCATCCTTTCTATTAGCTTGAGGGCAAGCAAAGGATAAGTTTGGGGGAGTTGATAACACTTAATTTTACCAGTTTTAAGCATATATTTATCATCATATTAGTGCATATTGATTCCCTGTTTATACCATTATATGCATATTTCACTCCCTTTTGAATTTTAGGGTCTTTTGCATGAGCATTGCATATATATTTCATTTTGGAGTTGATTTTAGGTACTTTTGGAATTTTTGGAGCTTTTAGAGATAAGAAGACGTTGGACAGCTTCAGAGCATCAGAAGTTTAGAAAAATTTGAAGACCTTCCCGTGAAAAAAATTCGGATTAATTTATACCATTGGAAAGCAAGAAGAGTCAAGATTTACATGGGACAAGAATCGAAGCATTCCATTCAACCGTTTGGAAGATACATCCTGAAGAGTGAAGACATGTCAAACCGGAGCCTGAACCAGCTCGACCACACCACTCGACCAGTATGATCGAGTTGGTCTCTACGGATTTCCTGGAAACTTATCTTAACTTCTTGTGCTTTTAGGGTTTTAACCATTTTATTATAAATACCACTTGTAGGTCAAAACCCACGCCTATGCTACCTCAGCTTTAGTTTTCTGCCTATTTTAACTTTCTCTCTCTTGATCTTCATTGTTCTTGATTTTAGACTTTGTAATTTTGATATATTTTTATTGAATCAGTATTTGCATTTAGTTTCTTCATCAAACCTTCTCATCTCTGTCTGATCTATCTTTTATATCAGATTTAGAGTTTTCTGGGTTTGAACAATTAGATATGATTTTAGGATCTGAGTAGTTAGCAATAGGGTTATTAGGATGGATTAGATTAGGGTGGATCTTGATTAATCTGGTAGTTTTAAAGTTCTCAATTGATTAACATCCTTTTTGGGTGAGAGTTCTTAATGCTTACTCATTTTTGTCCAACTTGAATATGATCGTAGATGATCTCTTCATGACAGTGCTTTGAGATTGTTTGATTAGCTTTTTCCAGAGACATAGTTATATTAACCTGTAGAGAGTATGCTTCAATGGTGTTTCGGAACTCATGTTACTCAAAGCTATTGTGAGCAAATTAGGTTGGCTTAGGTAGGTTGATTCTTAATGCTTGTCCAATGGCTTGACTCTGGCAAAATCATGTATGCTGAGTCATTGGGTTCGAGATCATTCATCACGACAGTGGATTTGATTGGTTTAGATATCTACCGTCAAAAGATTAGCCTTAAAATAGGTTGTGTTTGTTAAGAACCCAGGTTATGAAAGTGATCCCCTAGTCAATTAGTTCATCCCTATGATCCCTATTATCTTTCTTGCTTGGTTGTTTAGTTCTGTTCTGTTTTGTGTAGTTCTGTTTAGCTCGACCTGACCACTTGACCACTCTGGTCGAGTGCTTTCTGTTTTTCTTTGCTTTGTTTGTTAGCTTGCTTGAGATTGCCGACCTCAGGTAGGCTTGGTCTGTTGTTTTCTTTATTGCATTCACTTAGGTTGTTAGATAAATCTTTACTTCTGTTTGGCTTGACTTAGTTGTATCTGATTGCATCCTGATTGCTGGCATCACACCCATTTGGATTGATACCTTATATACTACAACTACATATGAGGAACTGAAACTGATTGAACCCGAGTCGTCCAAGACCCGATACCAACGACTATGACGATCGAGAGGTTGCCCCGGTAGCGCCCTAAATCAACCCAGGTGCCATTACAAGAAGCAGGACAGCATCCCGAGCATGCAGGCACAAGTTCAACACGTTTTCCCAAGCTGCCATCGAGTTCCTCGACAACAACCCCGGCGACGCACTCACAAGTCCGTTAACAAGCCAAGGCAAACTCAACAGTGGAAAAAGGGAAAACCGGGATCAGCTTGTCTTCACCATTACCCAAGGGTGAAGAAAAACCGTGTAAGACGTCAAGAGGTTATACTCTTTTTCTACTGTTGAGTTTTGTCCCAAATGGGTTTTCTCGATAGGGTTTTTAACGAGATAACCATTTTGATGCATGGGGAGTAATTTCCATGCATTGTTTACTTAAAAGCTTTTGTGGATAAGATAAACAATGCATTGCTTCCTGGATCTATCCTACGGAGGACCCACTACTAAAACCTCCTCTTTTCTTATCTCTTTACTTTGTTACTTTGACTTGACCGGATGATATGTTTTTACCGGGACTTTCTTTACCGCGAATGTAACTCGCGTCTTTACCCCACTTATTAGGGTTTCCTTTGCTTCCTTGTATCGCCTATAAAAGGGCTGAACCTCTCTCATTTTTAGGTTACGCTATTTTATAAATAAAACCACTTAGAGATTTTTCTCTCCTTAGTCTATCGAGCCATCATCTCTAGATCTAGGTTTCCTTCAAGACTCTTGAGCGGGGCTCAAACCTTGTTGGTTCCGCCGTATCCCAAGCCTCTCTATAGCTCGTGTGTCGCATCTCGGTTCACACTCATCCCTTCCACTTGTCCCGAATCAAGTTTCTCTTCGGTCATTGCTCCGCATCAAATCCCATCGCTTCCCGGTAACTCGGCTCAAGTTTCTCGCCCTTTCTTCGGTCCATCTATCCGTGTATCGGTATCTTGACCCTCGGGTTTATAACAGAAATCCTCCTTGCTTATTTAGATACACCAAAATATATGTTTCAGTTCGCTATGCTAAATGCGTTTTGAAAATAAAAAGATAAAACCTAAACTAAACCTATATGCAACAGATATACAAATGGTGGGGATTGGGGTGTTACCTCATTCCGGTGGCTGAGAAGCGGAGGAGAAGAAGGCTTGGGAGTGTGCCTTGATGTGTTCTTTTCTGTAGCTTGGTCCAGAGGGTGGAATGGATAATGATGGATCGGCTGGATCAAAGTAATGCACTGACTCGATCAGGTTACTCGACTCGAAGCATGAAGTTGGATATTCTTGATGTTCTGACTCGATCGGGGGATCGAGTTGGAGCGGCAATGCTTCCTCGTTCAAAGGAGCATTCATATCATGAAGCAGCTCTAAATCTAGGATGAAGGTTGGGTTTCCTTCATTATAAATGTTTGTATACATCTCACTAACCAAAGGAAGGAGAACTTGCGCTTATTCCACTTGACGATGTGTGAAGTTCTAGACTTGCTTGCTCCTGACCATGGCATTGTCAAGAATACAGGAGATCTTTAGATACAAGAGGTCCAAGCTTGTTGTCAGGGATTTTTTCCCTCGAAGTTCATCCCCACACCTTAGTAGAATAGGAGTGACGATTCCTCCTAAGGCCATATCAACTTTGTTGAGCATCCTTACATTCGTATGGACTGTTTCGGTGTAGCTCCTCAGCTGCTTGATCAATATGATTGAGTTGCCTACTCGAGCTCGATCCCCTTGCATGGAAATGGCATGAAATCCTTCAGAGCGGTTGCTAGCATGCGTAACTCCCCATCATTGATTGTGCCCGTGGTCCTCCTTGCAAACATAGTGCTTGCCAAAGTCTTGTGATCTACCTTATGGCCGGATGCCTTATCTCCAAGCTCTTGGATATTTGAGGACTTGCATGCGTCCTTACCTCCCAAATGTTACCAAAAATTAACCAGCTCCTCTTTGTCAAAATCTTGATCAAAGTTCTTCCCTTTCTTAAAACTAAAAGCATCGTCTATAAAGCTCAAAGGAGGCGTGTACCTCTTCCCTTGGATGTTGAAACTGATATAGCCTAGCACTCCATCATTGGCTTATCTTTGTGCATCATCATAAACGTAGAGCACAAGAGTGGGCAGGAAGTGGCACGCCTCTTTCTTGAAACCATTGAATGGTTTGGTGACCAGGCCCATCACATTGGCTGCCTTGAAGAACTTCCTTGTCTCTTTGCAAATCCCTAGAGCCAGCATGGTCTCTTTAACAGGGTACTTAGTTGATAACACTGTATTTTACCTATTTTATGCATTCATTTATCATCATATTAGTTCATAATCATCCCCTGTTTATACCATTATATGCATATTGCACTTCCTTTTGAGTTTTAGAGTCCTTTGCATGACCATTGCAAATATATTGCATATTGTGGGTTGTTTACAGGTGAAAATGGATGCTAAGGAAGCTTTGGAGCATCAAGGAGCTGGCCAGGAGTTTTGGATCAGCTCAAGAAGGAGATTGAAGGAAGATGGGAGCTACTGGACCAGCTACTCGACCACTATGATCGAGTAGTATTTCCGGATTAGTAAGAATTCTGTTTTGTCTTATCCTAAACCTTATATTTAGTATAAAATCACATGTGTTAACCCTAATAAAGGGTGTGCTCGTTTTTAGACCTGATATTATCTCTATTTGCCTCCCAATTAGTCTCTCTCTTGTTCTTCATTTTAGATCTTTGTAAACCTTTTATCTTTTCAATAAAATCAGTACTTGCATTAAATTTTGTCATCAAACCCTCTTATCTCAATCTGATCTATCTTTTATGTCAGATTTAGAATTTCTGGGTTTGCAAATTTAGTTTTTATTATGCTTATTGAGTAGTTAACCTTAGGGTTATTAGGGATGGATAAGATTAGGGAGGATCTTGATTAATCTGGTAGTTTTAATGTTCTTAGATTGCTTTATATCCTTTTTGGGTGAAAGTTCTTAATGTTTGTATCAGGTACCCGACTCGACCTACCTACTCAATCAACCTGGTCGAGTCCTTATACTGAGTTACATTTACCTACAGAATGCATACAAGATCTCAAGGCAGCCACAATCTCATACAGTATCTTGATCATATCAACCGTCTACAATCTAGAACCCCTCAAGACAGAGTCAGGCCTGTTCAACCAGTTGCAATGGCTGAACCTCAACCAATACCTAGAGTCATTGGAGCTGGGGATGCTCCCAATACTCATACACAGAGACAAGGCATAGTTCCAACAGCAGTTCAGAACAACAATTTTGAGATCCGTGGAAGCCTGATCAACATGGTAAAAGGGAACAAATTCCATGGCTTACCAATGGAGAACCCTCTTGCACACTTGGATCAGTTTGATCGCCTTTACAGTCTCACAAAAATAAATGGAGTGAGTGAAGATGCTTTCAAGCTCAGATTGTTTCCATTCTCACTTGGAGACAAGGCTTACCTGTGGGAGAGGAATCTGCCTAATGGATCCATCACCATTTGGGATGAATGCAAGAAGTCCTTTCTGGACAAGTTCTTCTCTTAGTCAAGAACAGCAAGGCTCAGGAATGAAATCTCAAGCGACACTCAGAAGAATGGAGAGACATTCTCACAAGCATGGGAAAGGTTCAAAGGGTATATCTCACTATGCCATTATCATGGTTTCACTGAGGAATCACTTCTAAGTACTCTCTACAGAGGTTCACTACCCTCCATCAAGACTCTTCTTGATACAGCCAGGAATGGCAACTTCTTGAATCGAGATGTGGAGAGTGGCAAGGAGCTCATCGAGAATTTGGCTCAGGCTGATGGAAACCATTCTGAGGAGTACGACCGGACAACAAGAGGATCTGTGGACAGTGATGACAGACACAAGAAGGAAATCAAGCTACTGAATGAGAAGCTTGATCGTTTGTTGTTGGTGAATCAGAAGACAGTGCACTTTGTTAGTAAAGAAGATCAGTATCAGATTTAAGATGGGGAGGCTGATCAGCAAGAAGAGATAAGTTACATCCATAATCAAGGTGGCTACAACAGAAGATTTTTCATCTACAAGGTCAACCCCAGCCTCTCTTACAGGAATACTAATGTGGCAAACCCACAGGATCAAGTGTATCCTGCTCAGCAACAAGCTCAGAACAAACCTTTTCTTCAATACAATCAAAACCAGCAGTTTTTTCCTAAGCAACAACAGCTTGGTTTCCAGCAACAAGCTCCTACTCTGAATCCACCACCAGGATTTTCATCTCAGCAAAATCCCATTCTCCCAGAACCAGATAGGAAAGGCATGTTACAACAAATCATGCAGGGACAAACAAATGGAGCCATAGAGCAGAGTAAGAGGCTTACTGAACTGAAGCACCACATTGACAACTCTAACAATGAGTTGAACAACAAGGTGGAAACCTTGAATTCCAGACTCAAGTACCTTGAGGCATTGGCTGCACAATCTTCTACCAAAACACAAGGTCAACTACCTGGAAAGTCGTTTCAGAATTCAAAGGATCAAGCTAATGTCTATGTTGTATCTTCAAGACCAGACTCACATCTTCCACTCAAGAAAAGACTTGCCTCATACACTGTGGACAGTGATGTTCAAGATGGGGAGGCTTTTGTTCAGAAAAATCGAAAAGAAGTGCCTTCTCCAGGAATTATAGCTGAGAATCTTATCTCGGAAAATCAGCTCGAACACTCTGCTCAAGTAGCAGGTCGAGTAGAAGCTATCCTTGCAAGAAACAAGAAGATTGCCTATCTGAAAGGGCTTATATTCTGTCCATACCCTGGAAAGTGCAAGAAACAGATATCAGTAATCTATGAGGACATTATGAGAGATCAGTAGAAAGAGAAAGAAGCTGAGAGATCCTTGGGGGAAGCTATTCAAGAAACAAATCCATCAGAAGTTTCTGCTGAGAAAACCTTAGTGTAAGAGACTCAGAAGGAAGAAGAGTCAGTTGCAAAGGATCATGAATGTAAGATGATCACTGAGAAGGAAATAATAGTCCAGGAAAAGCTTGAAGATCCAGGGACCTTTACTATCCCCTGTTCTATAAAGGAAACAGTCTTTAGAGACTCCTTGTGTGATCTTGGTTCATCTGTGAACATAATGCCCTTGAACATTGTAACAAAGCTTGGATTTGAAGACTTCAAACCAAGTAGGATCTCCCTGAGTTTAGCTAACATGACAATCCGAAGGCCCTATGGCATGCTTGAGAATTTACCAGTAAGGATAGGCCATGTGGAAGTACCTACTGACTTCATAATCCTTAAGATGAAGGAGGAATCCTTGATTTACCTGATTTTCGGAAGGCCATTCTTGGCTAGTGCTAGTGCAGTGATTGATGTCAAAGGAGGAAAAATTAATCTGAAGTTTGGGAAAGATTTAGTGATGAGGTTTGATATTGGTCAAGGACCCAGAAGCCACAACCGTCTGAAGCAGCTGTATGCTATTGAGGATTATTATCAGAAGCCTGGTGTGATAACTAGTGGTCTTCCCAGTTACATTCCCGTCAGTGGTGAGATAGAAATCCCAATTCCACCACCAGAATATTTGTCTTGAATGAATCAGAAAGATTACCAAAGTGATGAGGAGATAGTCTACTTGAACAACTTGACACTTGAGAACCAGTTGAATGATTCAGCAAGGGAGAGTGTGAAGGAGTTCAGTGATGCTGAATCTTATTCAGGAAGCACATCACCAGATCCAATCAGCATAGCTCAAGGCAAGGCTATTATCTCTTTACAAGAAGCTGTTGGACTTTTGATCAAAGAGGTTGACTATCTCAAGACCAAGGTTATAGAGCTCAAGAGGTTTGAGTATGGTTCCAGAGGTATGAGTGCAGCTGAGAACAAGAGATGGTGGAAGATAGCAACTCTAGCCTCATCTTATGGAAAGCCACCAAAGGACAACAAGAAAAGGACCTTAGAGCATGTTCCTGATCCTCCACCCATCTAAGCTCTGTAAGCAAGTAAAGTTATGAGACTTTAAACAAGCTCACTTGGAAGGAAATTCCATGACTATCTCTTGTATATAAAAAATTTTCATCTTTCAAGTGTCTAGTGATCCAGAAATAGGTTGAGCAGTGGCGCTATCACAAGGGAAATGTAGAGCATGGAGATTAAAAGATTATCAGAACGATCCGGATACGGACTCGATCACACCACTTGACCCCAAGGTCGAGTGGCCAGGTTGTATTTTGAATGTCTAACTTTTAATCTCAGCCATTCACTTGAACCTGATCTAAACCCTTATTTTAAAACCCTTCACGGCTTCATCCCCCTTAGAACTCAGTCTCTCATCTGCTGTTTTAAAAAAAATTATCTCAAAAGCAAAACAAATTTATTCTCTGAATTTTCAATTCAAATAACTCAATTCAGCAACCATGTTTGCTAATTCAAACACTCTTGACTCAACAATGTAAGTTCAATCATAATCTTGTGTTTTGTTTTTGAAAGAAAATTTCTAAAAGCCTTAAACAAACCTTGATGCATGTACCGTGAAATCTGTTTATAAGGAACATAGAGTGTTTAGGAATGTAGATTTATTCGAAATATAAAGATTGAAATCTTTCTGGGTTTGAATATTTTTGTTCTTGAAGTTAAAAATTGAAAATATGGGAATCATGAAACTTTAATTGAGATATGCATTGCAAATAGTTTCACCAACGAACAAACACCACCTCTGGTTGAGCACATTGTTGATTTTGAACAAGAATCTAAATTTTAGAAGCTTGATTAAATAATATCCGTTTCGGATAACTTCTCAAACTGAAAACTGTTGTTTTTCAAACATCAACGTTTCTGACTACCCAGCATTGATGACAGTATAATTTCCCTGAAAACTTGATTAGAAATTCAACTCGAGCTTCTGACTCGATCTAAATGAGAAAGTTGTTCAAATATACAACCTCGACCACTTAGGTCGAGTAGGTAGTCTAGTAGGAGAATAACCTGTAGTTTAACTTCAATGTTCATTGTTTCAGGGAAACCGATGCGTCAACAGTAAGGATGACAAGGAGGAAGACTGCAGAGGTGGCTCGTGAGCAAGAATTTTCAAGGGAAAGAGAGCATATCGCTCAAGGGAAGAGAGTGCGGAACAAAGAAGAAGATGATGAGAGAACAGAGACTGAGGATATGGAGGATAGCATTGGTGAAGAGCCTGAGGGATTGAGCCAACTGGGCCATGAGGAAATGTTGTTGGACTTGTTAAAGGGATGAACTTTGTGGGAACAAGATACCCACATTCGCCGACAATGGATGCATTGGACATCACTAAGGAAGTGGAGCTCTTGCTTGAGCAGTGTGACTTGTTGACACTTGTGTCCAATCCAAGGGAGGGCTATCAAGAGGAAACATGCCATTTTCTTAGCACCCTCCAGCTAAAACTGTACCAAGATGAACCAGAGACTGAAGCAAATGGTGAGCTAGGGTACAAATACTTCAAGGTTAGGAACCAAGAGTACTCAATGGAGTGGGGGCAACTTGATCTGCTGTATGGTTTCAAGCAAGGGCCTGGAGTGCACCAAAACTACAGCACAAGAGAATTAGATGAGCTCTGGCAGCTATTAGGAGGAAAAGGAACGCACAAATTCTGAAGATCCAAAAGCTCAGAGATAAGAAGTCCAGGGGCCAGGTACTTGCACAAAGTCATTGCTAACACCATGTTTGCAAGAAAGATCACTGGAGGATTCAGTGATGGGGAAATCATGATGCTTGACAAAGCTCTTGAAAGCTTTGTAGTTTACACCTCGGCCAAGAATCAGAGGCTTGATAGGGGCATGTTGGCAGATAGAGCCGACACCGGAAACTCCATTGTACTGATAAGGCAACTCCTTACCTATAAAGAGTATGCCACAAAGATGAACAAGATGTTGAGACAAAGAGATTTGGCAGTTGGTGGAATTGTAACACCAATCCTCATAGTAGCTGGAGTTGAGCTTAAGAGCAAGAGGCAAGAACCTTAGTGGATTGATATGGAGTATCTGCATAACTCTTTCATCATAAAGAGGAATATGGTTCAGGAGAAACATATTTACAATTTTAAACAGCCACAAGCTGGAAAAGCCCAAGTCCTCTTACCATTGGAGGATTTCCCCAAGCTACACCAAGGAGGAGAAGCTGATTTCATTCCTCCTACAAGTTGTCTGTACAAGGCCAGAAATGATGATGCATCTTATGATCAAGTGTTGGGGAATTGGATGAAAGCAAACAGGGAACCTGAGAGGTACCACTTTGATGATTCAGAGTGCAAGAATCTGAAGGAGGCCAACCACAAAATAGGGCTCCTCCAGCAGTGGAAAAAGTTCCAGGATAAGGCCATCAATTCAATGGCAAAGACTATCATGGTCATCTCAGGGCAAGTTAAGAGCTTGCAAAAGAAAGGTGAGAGCTCAAGGTCCTCAGAAGAGAGGATGGCTCGCAGGGGCAGGCCAAGGAAGAGAAGATCGGATCTCAAAGCTGAAGAGTTGGAGGCTCACAGGAAGAGAAGATCAGATCTCACAGCTGAAGAGTTAGGTCGAGTCTAGTGGTCGAGCTCAACCTAGGGGCAGAACCAACATTCGATCCAGAGCAACCGGGCTCTTCCCACGTCCCTAAGGAGGCTACTTACACTGAGGAGACCATGGCAGCTGAAGAGTTGTTTTTATTTTGTCTTTAAATCTGTCAAATAATCCTCTGAATTTTTATTACACAAGGAACTGTGTAATTTAAGTTTGGCGGAGAGTCTGAGAGATTCATTTAATCATGTTTTCTATTTTCTTATTCAAATTTCATATCATCTAAGTGCATTTAAAAACCATAAAAATTTCTGCAAAACAATTTAATAAATAGAGTGTCATGTAGTTCATTTGCATCATTAGGATTGAGTCTAGAATCATTCATACTGGGATTGTTGCATTGCATAGGGGATAATGATGAATTTAAACCAAACAGCCTCATAATTAAAAATTTAATCTCAATGCCATGGTTTTAAGTTGTTCAATGCATGCATTTGATCCTGAAAACTAACGCAGCACCATGTTTGGAATTAAAATTCACTATTCATACTTAGGTTGAAACTTGCTGAGAATAAGAAACTCTATCCCTAATTATATGAACATAATCTTAAACTTTAATTATCAAACTTAAGCATTGGTTATGAACTCATGGCTACCATAAAATACTTGGATACTCTTATTCCCTTTTTCCACTCTTGTTTAGCCAAGTAGCTATTCCCATCTTTGGAACAGTTCCAAATAATCACCAAACCTACATTCTTTTCAAACCATGAATTAATCTTGAGTTGAGGCCTATTTCCGGATTGAACTTAGGAGACAATGTTAGGTATAAGCCGACAGGAATAGCTTCTCATGTAGACTCTGGTTCACGATTTTTGGACCAGAATAGGATAGGAAGTTTGAACTAGGGGTTGGTTGATGTTTTGAGTGGTAAAAAGAGAGAAAAAGAGTGCTATAAAATCTTTGCAAAGGATTAAACACCAAAAATACGATAATGAGTGTCTAATAAAGGATCTGGATGATTATATTATGAAGATAGGCTCAGGAAATAGAAAATCAAAGATAAGCAAATTGAAAAGATGTGACTGGATCACACAGCTCGAAATAGTGGTCGAGTAGATGCCTTAGCCCAGAAGAGGAAATTTCCAGAACAGCTAGAAGAGTTAAAAGAGTAAAAAAATCCTTTCCTTAGAAAATAATAAAAAAAGAGAAATCATCCTGAGTTGAGTGAAAAACAATGTATTGCCTTGAGAGAAAAGAAAAAGAAAGGTTGAAAAGCTAGGATATATTGCTAAGTACAGATTTAGGTAGAGTCAGTTGTGTGTTCTTGGGTAGATGAGAGTCTGCTCCTGTATGCATTAGTTGGCTTTAACCTTTAGCATTCTCCCAAAGTTCAATCCATTCACTGAGAGATCATTGTTATTAATGCGCTTAAACCAGAAGAAGAAGAGACCATGTTTGTCTCTTAAAACTTGTCCCTCAAACCAAATGAGTTCTTAACCAATGTTTAATTTGATCCACTGTTCTCGCTTAATGAATGTTAAAAGGGATAGAGTTCTTTGAGTGCTTGTTGCGGCTTAGGATGAATTTTGAATCTTTTTTGATGAACATGGCTAAGGTTTTTAAGTATGGATCATCTGCATAGCATTCTAGAACTGTTAACCATGACATCAAGGTTAGAGGTTTAGTCATTGGGCATTGGTTCTGAATCCCCATTTTCAAACTACTTCTCCAATCAATCTTTTATTTGGTTGAGGGCAAGCAAAGGATATGTTTGGGGGAGTTGATAACACTGTATTTTACCTATTTTAAGCATACATTTATCATCATATTAGTTCATAATCATCCCCTGTTTATACCATTATATGCATATTGCACTTCCTTTTGAGTTTTAGAGTCCTTTGCATGAGCATTGCATATATATTGCATATTGTGAGTTGTTTACAGGTAAAAATGGATGCTTAGGAAGCTTTGGAGCATCAAGGAGCTGGACAGGAGTTATGGATCAGCTCAAGAAGGAGATTGAAGGAAGATGGAAGCTACTCGACCATCTACTCGACCACTATGATCAAGTAGTATTTCCGGATTAGTAGGAATTCTATTTTGTCTTCAATTGCTTTATATCCTTTTTGGGTGAGAGTTCTTAATGCTTATTCATTTCTGATCAACTTGAATATGATTCTAGATAATCTCTTCACGACATTGCTTGTAGGTTGTTTGATTAGCTTTTTACAGAGACATAGTTATATTAACCTGTAGAGAGTATGCTTCAATGGTGTTTCGGAACCCATGATACTCAAAGCTATTGTTAGGAAATTATGTTGGCTTAGGTAGGTTGATTCTTAAAGCTTGTCCAATACCTTGGCTATGGCAAAATCGGGTATGTTGAGTTATTGGGTTCGAGATCATTCACCACGACAGTGGGTGTGATTGGTTTAGATATCTATCGTCAAAGGATTAGCCTTGAAATAGGTTGTGTTTGTTAAGTACCCAGGTTATGAAAGTGATCCTTTAGTTAACTAGTTCATCCCTATGATCCCTATCTCTTTATAATTACCTTAAAATGTTCAGTTACAAGTTCTATTAGTGATTCTGTGTTTCATATTTTGACTCGACCATACCACCCAACCGTATCGATCGAGTGGCTTTTTACTTCTGTTTTCCTGCTTTGTTTGTTTACTCTTTTTGCATTTGAATTGACATCTCAAGTGTTCATTGTTTTAATAATGAGTTATTTGCATTTCCTATCATTTGGTTGTTAGTTTCACTATCATCTCTGATTTGGCTTAACTTACTAGCATTGATATATTGTGATTGCTTGCAGCAAACCCATTATGGATTGACACCTCATGTACTACAACATCAATGAGGAATTGAAACCCTCCATGCATTCTTATCACTGTGTTTTTGTCTACACAGTTAGCTGTTTAAGGCTTACTAGATCAAGTCTGTTACTTTCGAGATCTGGGAACTGATTTGGTTTTGAAAATTTGTCTGTTTTGCATCAGGTACTGTAGCACTCGACCCCCACTCGACCTTACCACTCGAGTACTTGATCGAGTCACGTACTCAAGGCAGCCAAAACCTAATCCAGTATTTGGATCACATTCATCGCATCAACCAGCATACTCGTCAAGCTACACCTGTACCTGTTACCCCCATTCCTGCACAACCAGTTCCAGAGACACCTACAGTCATGGCAGAACAAGTTCCTTAGCCTAGGGTGATTGGAGCAGGAGACGCTCCAAACACTCACTCTCAAAGGCAGGGAATTGTAGCCCGTCCAGTCAAACCACACAATGAATGAACTGCAAGTGCACAGCAAATCAGTATTAGTACTTAAGGTATGGATCCCACAGAGAGTAACAAGTACGCGAATGAATTCAAGCAAAGATACCTAACTAAGAAAATTCAATAAAGGGTTTTGGTTTTGGGTTTTCTAATGAGTGAATGCAAATGAATGAATGAAAGCAAAGTAAATAATTGATTTGTAAGCTATATGATTAAGAGGTTGGGCGTCTAGGGTTTATCTAAGGTTTCCATGGTTTCTAACAAGTAGGGGATAGATCTAACTATTATGATTTCATCAATGGTTCTCAACTACGAACATGGATACACAACCAAGCCATAGTTCATGACAGAGGCGTCTTATGTCACCACACCCTTGTACTCAACATCCGCAGGTAACAGCACGCTTAGGCCTGCCATATAAACAAGTTTGATATGTTCACAAAGTCCTATAACTAAACTATCGCAGGTTATAACACGAGGCTTCGGTAATACTAGGTCCGAGAAGTAGGTTTACGAGGATAGCGCTCCTAATCTCCCAAATCAGTGCTTGGTGATCAAGTCAAGCAACATGCATTAAGTAAAAGATATCCCAAGAGAAGTCATAATCTAGATGAAAATCGGATCTAACAACCTAAATGAATGCAACCATGTTTTCCTAAGATATTACCCCATCAAACCAAACAAAAGAACTACTCGCTCATGGTGTAAAAAACGCAATAGACATCATGGAAAACATCAAATAAACGATTCAATAAATCAAAGGGGGTTCAAAGGAAACTTTTCTAGATGTCACAGATGAGACTCGTCTCCCAAATAGAAAGTACAAAGAGTAGAAAAGAGAAACAATGAAGAACAATAGATGAAACTTCAAGGAGATGGTCTTCTAGGTTAAGGCGATTAAAGAGGATGAAGCGGCGGTGATAAAGGCGAAATTAGGTCATGGATCTCTTTGTCTAACTCTTAGGGACGTTCCTTGTGGGTGGTTGTGCTCGCTTAGGGTTTCCAAAACCCTAAAAATGGTTTATATAGGCTTCTCCACGAGATTAGGTCAAGAGGCATCCAAAACCACTTCATTTTGATAAGTGTGGAGCCAATGGGCCGAGCCTGGTCATGGGCTGAGGTCCTTAGGTTGGAGTAAGTCGGCACCGGTCACTTGGGGTATTGTCTGAGGTCTTCAAGAGGGCTAACCTTGGTCACGGGTCTTGTGACCGAGGTGGACGTGTCTTCACTCTTCGGGGTGTATCTTCAACACGGCTGAATGGCTCTTCTAGCTTTCCATGGATATAGAGAACTCCAAAATTGGCTCATGGGAAGGTTTTCAAATGTTGCCCAACTTCTGATGCTCCGAAACTTCCTTAAAAAGTGTTTTGCTTGGCTTTGGGTCCTTTTTGCTCCAAAACTCCCAAATATCTTTGGGAAGTGTAAATGGTGGAATGTGGCCATAAAGCATCAACAATCTCTGGTTTCTTCATGATTCCCTGCCAAAAACATATGAAATATAGGCAAAAATACGAGTATGTCAACTCCCCCAGACTTTAGGTTTTGCTTGTCCTCAAGCAAATAAGAGTCCAAGACAGGTGGAGAGGTTTGAAAATCGCGAAAACTCTCCTATGATCAGAGACGATGTTCATAATAGATGACCTGCAGACGTGTTAGTACATGGATCTCAGTCAAAACTTTCTCACAACATTCTCAATCTCTGATCCTTCCATCGCAAACCGTCCAGAGACTTTGGAATTCACTTCAGTCAACTCCTTAACATTCATTAAAGGTGACGTGGATTTCTCAAGAGGGAGCATCATTCGGGGTATACGGCGCTTGGTATAAAAAGGCCCAGCAGGGAGTGGTAAAAGGGATAAGATATCCTGAATGTGCTGCTCGTTTACCCGATCTAATGCGCTCATGAGAAGTAATTGAAGTCAGGATTATGGTTCAAATAGAGTGGCGTTGACGTCCGTTCCAACCGCGTTCTCCGTAGGATGTGACTTCATGGAGAAAGGTCCAGCAGTGAGCTTCTAGGTGTAGTCCGTTTATTAGTCAATCCTGCAAAACATGTCCTCAGAGAATGAATCAGAACATACTTTAAGTTAAAATCATCATATCATAGGGTCATAGTTTCCTAAAAACTTGACTCAATAAAACCGAATACAATCGAATAAAATGACATCAAAATGACTCAAGAGAAATAAAAATGCGTAAGTAAACAGATAAAATCCCCCAGACTTGAATCACACTGTCCCCAGTGTCAACAGTCAAAGTAAAAAAGGGAATAAAAACGAAATGCATAAACATTCTGGTGCTCGGTGGTGGACTAATCATGGTGTCCGGGATCGGATATCATTCTCTCCGCAACTGTAGTGGCTGCGAGGTACTCTGCTAGCTGCTGCTCTGCTGCAATCCGTAATGCTCTCTCCTCCTCAAGAGTAGTGGTGTCACTCCCCGGAGGTTGGGTGTGACGTGGTGAGAAGCAAAGGAAGCAATCACCTTAGCCTTGGTAAACTTACCAAGAGTGAGTGGTACACGTTCTTCAGGAAGAGATGAGTGATACTCACTTGTAAAAGGGTACCAACTCGTGATGCCGTCTCTGAGGCGTGGAACTGTAGGGATAGGAAGTAGTATGGTATTTGTGGCATATGGTGGACAATGGTACCTATATCCAATTTGGTTGGGTTTGAACCGTGCTCCTTCAAGAATCTTCATCTTCAGAAGCTTTGCCAGGTCCAAATGGTTGTCCTTGATTGTGTGAGGACGATCCGCGAGGTTTTCAGGCGGTCTCAAGGATGAAAGTGATGGCTCCTCAAAAGCTTATGCAAGCTTGCTTGTCTTTACTTGTGCTAGCATCATGCTTGATCTTCACAAGTCTCTTGGCTAGGAGGGCAGCATAGTTAGCTCTCCGTGGATGCTTAACAAAAGGGATGGTCAAGAAATTGTGCTTATCACAAATCACATTGTTATGGGCTGTGCGTGAGAAGAGAGTGTTGGTGAGAAGCTTGTGCACATACCAGATCGATGGGTGTGATAGTGAGGCAGCCTTGGTCTTTCCACTATCAAAACTTCCTTGTCCAAAGCTTGACCAATAAGCATTGGTATCAACTTTTCCAAACTCAGTAGCATCTTGGTATTCAAATCCAAGTGCATTTCCAAGATCTAGAATGGAGATGTGGTGGTGCTCACCACTGATGGTGAAGAAGAGCTTTACATCTCGCGCCAATGGGGCTTGTGTGCGCGAATAGGCTAGTTTGACCGTGGCAAGAAATTGCCTTGTCTCTTCTTCATAGATTTCTTGGCGAGTAGATTCTAGGAAAGTGCTGAGTCCTAGAGCATTCAAGATCCATTCAACATCACTTGCCAATCCAAGAACATGCAAGGATGTGTATTCAACTCTCAAGGTGGGTAAAAGATTGAACCCATAGAGTGGTGTGAGATAATCAAGACTCTCATCCATCTTCTTTCCAACAAAGGTCAAAGGCAGCTCCTTCTTCTTAAGTCTTTGTAGTAAGCGGTGAGCTACTCTAGTTCTAAGATGGTGTGGCACACATAGCATGATTGGTGTGTCATAATCGCTATCATCTTGAATCTCACCACTCTTGTCCTTCGAGTTGGCACCTTCATCAACAATTCTTTTCACTTTGTTCTCGTGTGTTGCTTTGTCATGTACCATCTTAGTCCTCATCTCATCACTAGTGATGGTCCGAAAGTTCTTAGAGGATCTAGTGTCCATTGTTTGGTACCTAGAGTTAAGAGAGATTGATACAAGTTAGCAACATGGCTCAATGAGAAACATATTTCAATCCACTACATATGAGATGTAACAATGGGGATTGAAATAGACAAGGAAGTGTATGTTCAATATTATAAATCAAGAAATCAAAACTCATGTTCAAATATTTGGATTCAGTGGTGACCTTCACAAAAATTGCATCCTAAATCAAGTTCAAAACAATACTAAGTGAAAAATCATTCTAAGTTCTCTTGTCAAGTGTGAGTAATGTTTACAAAGTATAGATTTTATGAGATTTATGCGGATTAACTAGAGAATTAGAGAAGAGATTCAATGAAAACAAGAGAATTAGAGGCAGCTCTCTCTCAGCCATAAGAGGCACGAAAATTAGGTTCGGTTACAAGAAAAAAGAGGTTTCCTCCTTTTATAGCGGAAGGAGGAAGCCCTAAATAAAAAAACTGTAGCAATAGTGAATTGCAGTTTACGGGATGAATAGTGACATTCTCGGAACGCAGTTTACGGGATGAATAGTGACATTGCTGGAACATGAAGACGAACACTCACAGGATGAATAGTAATCTCGGGTGCCGGGATGAATAGTAATCTCGGGTGTCGGGATGAATAGTACCCGGGATGAATAGTACCCGGCCTTCTGCACAGAATGCCTTTTCTCAATACTCCCCCTCAAGCTTAGCCGTCGGTGAACAAAGACTAAGCTTGGACCTACATAGGCGTTACCTCGGTAAAAACCTCATCATAGAAAAAAACCACGTGGGAAAAAATCTGTGATGAGGAAAAGAGCATAACGTCTACGAGTAGGGGATATGATCAAGGGTGAGTTGGATCCACAAGCCCCAGTTTGCTGTAGATGTGTTTGCAAACCTTAAGACTCGCAGCTTTGGTGAAGATGTCTGCAAGTTGATCTTCACTTCTTGTAAAACATGGTAGTGTGACTCCTTCTTTGATCTTCTCTCGAACTTTGTGGCAATCAACTTCTATGTGCTTGGTCCTCTCGTGAAACACAGAGTTGCTGGCAATGTGGATAGCAGCTTGATTATCACAATGCATAGTGATGGGTCTTGTGGTTTCAATGCCTAGATCTCTGAGTAGTGCCTTAAGCCAAATGAGTTCTTCTGTGAGCTTCCTCATGGCTCTATACTCGGATTCAGCACTTGAACATGACACTACCTTCTGCTTCTTAGACTTCCATGTCACCAAATTCCCTCCAATGAATGTGCAATATCCAGTGGTTGACTTCCTATCATTCGTGTCACCAGCGTAGTCTGCATCACAATAACCAACAATCTCGGCATTCTCATTCTTTCCCATCCATATGCCTTGTCCCGGACTCCCTTTTAGATATCTGAGTATCCTCTCCACCATATTCCAATGGTAGACTGTGGGTTTTTGCATGTATTGACTCACCTGATTCACAGGTCTTGTTAAAGTCAGATAGATAAGCTTACCCACTAGTCTTCGGTATTGGAGAGGATCTGCATATGGTTTGTCTAATGAATCTTCTTCTTCGAGCTCCTTGCCCTTTTTCTCCCCTTTTCGCTTGACCTTGTAGCCATCTGCAAGAGGAGTTTTGGCTGGCTTTGCTCCCATTTTACCTGTCTCATTCAGCAAGTCAAGAGTATACTTCCTTTGTGATAGAAATAAGCCCTCCGAAGAGCGACATACTTCGATCCCTAGGAAATATTTTAGTTCTCCAAGATCTTTGATATCAAACACAGTTTTAAGATAGGTTTTAGTTTCGAGAATACCTTCCTTATCATTGCCGGAAATGATAAGGTCATCCACGTAGACCAATACTACAACGATTCCTCGTGGACTTTGGACTGTGAACAATGTGTGATCAGCTTCAGATCTCTTGAACCCTTTCTCTTCGAAAGTACAGCTCAGTTTGTGGTACCAAGCTCTTGGAGATTGCTTTAGTCCATAGATGGCTTTTCTAAGCCGCAGAACTTTTCCTGGAGCAATGGAGTCTTCAAGGCCTGGTGGTGGAGTCATGTACACTTCTTCTTCAAGTTCTACTTGCAAGAACGCATTCTTCACATCCATTTGCCATAACTCCCAATCCAGATTTGTAGCCAATGAGAGAACAACTCTACTGTATGCAGCTTGGCGACAGGAGCAAACGTTTCTGTGTAGTCGTCTCCATAAGTCTGTGTGAATCCTCTTGCAACAAGTCTGGCTTTGTACCTCAATATCTGCATTGCTTAGATACTTGATAGTGAAAAGCCACCTTGAACTAACAGCCTTCTTTCCCAACGGTAGGTCGGCTTCATCCCATGTATGATTCCTTTCCATAGCCCCATCCTCATTATCTACTGCTCCAAGCCATTCCTTACTCTCTTTGGCTTCTTGATAACTCTGTGGAATCCATTGAGCATCAATGTTCCCAAGGAAGGCTTGATGAGCAGTTGGCAACAGGTCAAGCGAACACACAGCTTGTATAGGATGCGCCACAGCTTGGTTGTTGAAATAGACTCTAGTGACCTTCCAATGTTCGGGTCCAAACCTCTGTCTAGTGCTTCTCCGAAGAGGAGGTGGCGGTGGAGGAGGAGTTTCTGCTTCATGTCCAACCTCATCATGGTGATCCTCTTGAACCACATCTTCAGTCATACCATCCTCATCTTGAACTTGGTCTTGTTCCCTGTCAAGTGGGTTTGGTTCCGGCTGAGTGTGCTCAGTGGTATCAGTTTCTTCCAAGGGGTTCGGAGCAGCCTGTGTATTCCCAAGGTCAGTATTGGGTTGATCTTCTGTAGTCTCCACTCCTTGTTGGTTGGTTTCGACATTATCAGATTGTTCTTCTCTCCGAGGAGGAGGATTCCCAAGATGACTAAGGAGATGTTGGAGACTAGCGGCTCTATCTGATGGTGATCTTGTCAAATCTTTCAAACTCCCCCAATCCTTCTTGTCGTAATACCCTTGGTGCTCAATGAACTTGACATCTCTTGACACAATTGTTCTGTTCTTTGAGAGGTCATAGCACTTGTAGCCCTTTTGAGTAGTAGAGTAGCCTAGGAACATGCATTTTGTGCTCTTAGCTTCAAGCTTGTCCCTTAGTTCACCTGGTCTCAGTACAAAACAAACGCAACCAAACACTCGTAAGTGATCAATAGAAGGTTTGGCTCGGTTCAATACCTCAAATGGTGCTAAATCAGTTAGGATCCTTGTTGGTGTCCTATTTATTAGGTAACAAGCTGCCATGACAGCATCACTCCAGAATCTCCTTGGAACATTGGTGTTAAACATCATGGATCGTGCAACTTCCATAAGATGTCGATTCTTCCTCTCAGCTACACCATTTTGTTGAGGTGTATACGGGCAGCTAGTTTGGTGTATGATCCCATATCTTGCTAAGTGATCTTTGAACTTGTGACTAGTGTATTCCCCCCCCCCCCATTATCAGACCTGAATACCTTGATCTTGGCATTAAACTGGTTAGTAACATATGATTGAAAATTAACAAATGCATCATATACTCTATCCTTAGATGCAAGCAGTGTGACCCATGTATATTTCGATTTCTCATCAATAAATGTAACATAGTATTTATTATTGTCTCTAGATAAACATGGGGCAGTCCAAACATCTGAATGCACAAGATCAAAACATTTTTCATAGAAAGTTGAAGACTTAGGAAAAACAGTTTTACAATGCTTTCCTAGAATACATGCTTCACAGTTCATATGATTAAAGACAACATGGGGTAACATAATCTCTAAAGCCCTAGCATGAGGGTGACCAAGTCTATCATGCCACAGTTTATTTGGGCTAACAGCATAACAAGATTGACAAGAAAGAGAAGTAGATTTTGTTGTTGGAGAATCCTCAAAAACATATAAGTCACCGTTAGTGTTCCCTTCTCCCAGAACTTTTCCACTCTCAATATCCTGAAAATGAAAGCTATTAGGACCAAATATAGCATAGCAATTAAGATCATTTGTAGCTCTTTTTACTGAGACAAGATTAGAGGTGAACTCGGGCATGAAGAACGCTTTAGAGTTCTTATCACAAAGTTTTAAATCACCTACTCCTCTTATGGGGATCCTATCACCATTTGCAATTATCACATTTCCATTAATAGGTTTAACATTATTAATGAGGTTGGGGTTACTAATCATATGATGAGAAGCCCCAGAATCAATAATCAATGTTTGATTTTGTGATTTAGGTAAAGAAGCAAAGTGAGTGATACCGGATTCTTTATTGGTAAGGGCAGCAATGGACTTGATGAGAGCTTCAAGGTCCGACTTCCTAACAACATCATTGGAGTAGGCAACCATAACCAGTTCATCTCCTTGTCTAGATGGTCCGGCCGGAGCTTGCTCAGTTGAGGCTTCTTGAGAGTAGTTCGCTTGAACCTTGAACTTTGCTGGCTTAAGATGTGGTTGTAGTATCCAACATTTATCCTTGATATGGCCTCTCTTCTTGCAGTGATCACACACAAGAATCTTCCTATCTTCAGACTTGAAAGTAACTTTGTGTGCCATGACCATTTCCCCTTTGCCACTGAAGAGACCTACTGAGCCTTGTTCACGTTGGATTTGAGAGCACACCTCATCTAAGCTAGGTAACTTCTCCGCTCTAAGGATGTGCTTGATGAGATCATTGTAAGCCGGGTTCAATGTGAGAAGCAGACCAAAGACCCTATCTTGTTCACCCCTTTCCTTGAGAGCACTTGGATCCACCGAGAAAGGTCTTAGCATCTCGAGTTCAGCCCACAGGGATCTGAATTTTCCAAAGTGTTTTGTGAAGTCCAGATCTTCTTGGCTGAGATTGTTTATAGCTTTCTTGACTTCAAACACTCGAGTAAGATTGGAGACATTTCCATAGACATTCTTTAGTGTGTTCCACAGCTCCTTTGCCGTCTCACAATAAGAATAAGCTTCAAGTATTGCGGCTTCAAGTGAGTTTTGAAGTAGTCCAAGAACCCCCTGATCTTCTTGAAACCATTTGCCATCTTCAGAACTTGGATCTCCACTGATCTCTTTTCCATCTTCATCCGTGATTACTTTCTTATCTTGGGTTTCAATGTGATTCCAAAGACCACGACCACACAGATTTGTCTTGGTGGTTCTAGCCCAGAGTAAGTAGTTCACACCTTTGAGAGTAACTGGTATAGGAACAGATTTTGAAGAATCCATGCTTCAGCGTTTCTTACAGCCAACAAACCCACAACTTTCCAGATTGATCTTAACTTCCCAAGCAACCAACAAGACTGAAATCGTATGAACTGAGTCTTAAGTGAAGTAGAACAGAGATGATTTTACCAAATACAGCAGAGAAAGGTTACACCTTTGCTGAGAAATCACAAGTTCTGTTGGTATCACTGTTGCTACAGTACCTCCGAAAATCTGTCAAAACCAGAAGAGAGCTGAAGATCTATAGAGCCAGCAATGGAGATTAATCTGCTGAGAAGGGACAGAAACCTGCTGAGATCTTCAAGCATAGACAAGAGAAACAAACACAAGCAGAGATTGAGAACTTTCTGTGAGAGATAAAGAGAGAGCTGTGGCATGAATGGAGATTAAGAAAATAGCTAGAGATGATTGAATAGAAGCAGAGAATCAGTAACAAGGCTCTGATACCATATAGATTTTATGAGATTTATGCAGATTAACTAGAGAATTAGAGAAGAGATTCAATGAAAACAAGAAAATTAGAGGCAGCTCTCTCTCAGGCATAAGAGGCACGAAAATTAGGTTCGGTTACAAGAAAAAAGAGGTTTCCTCCTTTTATAGCGGAAGGAGGAAGCCCTAAATAAAAAAACTGTAGCAATAGTGAAACGCAGTTTACGGGATGAATAGTGACATTCTCGGAACGCAGTTTACGGGATGAATAGTGACATTGCTGGAACATGAAGACGAACACTCACAGGATGAATAGTAATCTCGGGTGTCGGGATGAATAGTAATCTCGGGTGTCGGGATGAATAGTACCCGGGATGAATAGTACCCGCCCTTCTGCACAGAATGCCTTTTCTCAATACAAAGTTCAGTTCCTAAACAATTGCATCATGAATTCCGTTTTTCCCTAAGGTCACAAAATTTTAGCGAAGCAAAAATCAAATTCCATCAACAATACATCACAAAAATCGGTTCTTAGATAACCTAGAGGCCAATCTATAAGTTCTCTATAATTTCCTAGTAACAAAAGTCAATGAATCAAGATAATCTTGAAATACCTCTTTTGAAGCTCAATGAGAAAATTAGAATTCAGAGAACATACCTGGTATTTGATGAATGTGATAAGAGATTTTTGATCTCTTGATGGTTGGGTATTTGGATTTCCAATCAATTTGTAAAAACCCTAATTTTGAAAAGTTTGGATCAAAGTGATATATTTCCCAATGGACTTGGACAGATGATAAAAAACTTCTTGAATCTTTAAAATCATCTTTTCAATATAAAAACTTGTTTTAACCTAAAAAGGTTGGGCTTTTTGAAAAGGAAGGGAAACTTACCTATGGGGCCCATTGAATAGGGGTTTCACAAAAATATAGAGTGAGTTCCGGGAGTGATCCATTTTGTTGGTTGTGAAATACGGTTCAACGGGAAGTTGTGGATTCACAGATTGTACAAACGAACTAAGAAACTTTCAAGACGGCTCGGGATCGAAGATTCGGACAAACAAGAACTGGGTGGAACTTGGCCGGGCAGGGTGGAAACCTCGGTCACAGGCTATGTGACCGGGACCATACCTTCTTGGCATCTCGATCACGGGCCTCGTGACCAAGGTTTTGGCTTCTCGTGGTCAAAACTTTGATTTTGGCCAAATGCATCTTGGAAATCAATTTTCGCAACCTGTAAAGTAGAATGGCATCCCACAATAATTATAGAGACTAGGAAGAATACTTACCTTGAGGGGATGGAGATTGGTTGGATCCTTTTGTCATATTTCCCAAGAAAGGTCCAAAGTGATGGTCCATTGGAAATTGTGACTTTCAATCCGTGCATTTCCAATTCTCCTTCGATGATTACCTCTTAAATTTCCTCATATCATTAGACATCCAATATCAAAGGGTTTCATCGAACCATTTGCAAGATACTTCAAGTTTCACGAATTTCATAGTCGCGGCAAGGAATTGGGATAATTTCTAGTTTCAAATTTCATTCTCTAAGATTTTCCTCGATCATCGCTCTCAAAATTACTCAGTTATATTAAGTACCCGATTATAGTTCATTTGATCGAGTATTTCTTGGAAATTCTCTTACCTTGCTGATTTTCGTAGCGGTGGAAGGTGTCGGCTAAAGGGTGCGGAATAAAAAGTTAGCCCTTTTCAAATCTGAGCTTCATTTTCTGAAATTTCTTCAACCAAAACTTCCCAATGGTCAACCTCTTAGTGTGTGTCAAGTTGGACCACTTTTGCTCGAGTAGATTTCAATATTCTCCCACTTTGGTGAATTATGCAACCGTGAAGTTTAAGATGGAATGATCGCCTACCCATGAGTCTTTCTCCAAGAATTATCTTGGCCATTACTCCTAGAATACCCATATGGTGTTGAGTACCTGATCCTTGGTCATTTGGACGAGTGGAACTTGAAAATTCTTCAATGGGTCATGAATGACATAGTCGCGGCTCGGAAATGGGGTGAACCTTGGCCTTGACTTGGTAAAACGTTATGGATGTGGTTGGGAAAGGTTGCATTGCTCCCTGGGGTAGTAAGGATGGCTCGGAAAGACTCCAATAGGTCAAAAGTACAATAAACAAGATTTGGGCTTAAATCTTCAAAAACCTCGGTCACGGGGCTCGTGACCTGGGTGTGGCCTTCTCGGGGCCTCGGTCACGGGACTTGTGACCGAGGTTTACATCATGTCGCCTTGGTCATTTCCAACTTGACCCAAAGGCTAACCTTCTTCCTCTTTTTCGTTTTTCTGTTTTTTTCTTTTGTATTTGGTTTTCTTATTTATGTGAAATCTGAGATAAAACATGCAAAGAACAAAATCAAAATGAAATCTAATCTAAAAAGGAAAAAGAAAATTACAAGTGGGTTGCCTCCCACAAAGCGCACTTCTTTAAACTCTTTGGCTAGACTTGGGAAGCTTATTAAGCTTGAGAAGGTGTAGCCTTGGAGATTGATATCTCCTTAGCTTCCTTAAGATCTTGATAGTCAGCTCCAGCTTCTATCACAAGTTGTCCTTTTGATGAAGTTTCTTGGTGTGCCTTATCATCTCTTCAATCTGCTATTTGCTTTCCTTGCTAAGTTCCTGAGGAAGAATGATCTTGATCTTCGAATTCTGGGGTTGCTCGGGAGGCTTTGATGGTAGCTTCCGAGTCTTCTTGTTGAAACTCTTAGTTCCCACATTGGTCTCATCAACCTCGGGATCTAGTGAATCTGCATCATATGGTGAAGCTCATTGCTTCATAGTAGAGTGAGTTGGATAGAATACCTTTTTGCTGACATTGGTGAAGGTTGTCCTCTTGTTGTTGTGATCCATGACGGCTTCAACAGTGGCAAGGAATGGTCTTCCCAAAATCAAAGATCTCTCATTCTTCTCATCCATCTCAAGAATGTGAAAATCTGTAGGGACTATGCAGTCTTCTACAACTAGCTGCAAATCTCGAACTAGTCCATCAGGGATCTTCTGTGATGAGTCTCCAAACACAAGACTTAAGTTGGACGGAGACAAGTCTCTAAGTCCAAGTTTCTCAGCAACATTTCTTGACATAACATAGATATTAGCACCGGAATCACATAGAGAGTTAGAGAATTCAATGCCTGTTATGGAGCAAGAGCAAACAAAGCGTCCACGATCTTCTACTTTCGGTACTCTCCTCATCAGATAGTGCTGTTGCTCGTCATCTTCTATGGTACGTGTCATACGCACCATGTCTTCATGAGAATCAAAAAGCGGAACCAATGGCTCACTCACACGCCTTGTAGAGGCTGGGATGGTGGAGATTACATTGCAATAACCTTTGGGATTCTCCTCGGGCTTACCCGGAAGTACACCAACTTGCCTTTGGGCTTGATTCGTGGTTTGAGCAACCCGAGTTTCCAGCTTCTTCACAAATGTGGAAATGCCTTCATACTTACCATTCAACTTGCCATAGATGTTATCCACCTTGACATAGATATCCCTTGTTGCTTGCTGATGAGAAACAAGCAATTCACACATCATAGTTTCAAGTATGTCACCTTGTGGTATTGGAGCTTGAGCTTGTGCGGCTGGAAAGGGCACCTTGTTGTTAGTGTTGAATAGAGGTCGCGGCTGAAAGTTGAGATTTTAAAGAGATTAGATGCGGAAATAAGGACAGAGATTAGATGAACTAGAGAGAAAGGGAGGTTCAGCCATTTTCTTCTTTAAGCCTATGGAGGCAAGAATTGTGTTAGGTTACAAGAAAAAAGGGGTTTCCTCCTTTTATAGAAGAAGGAGGAAGCCCTAAATAAAAGAAAACTGCAGCAATAGTGAAACGCAATTTAAGACTCACGGGATGAATAGTAATCTTGGGTCTTGGGATGAATAGTACCCGGTCTTCTGCACGGAATGCCTTTTCTCAATACGAAGACTCACGGGATGAATAGTAATCTCGGGTCTCGGGATGAATAGTACCCGGGATGAATAGTACCCGGCCTTCTGCACGGAATGCCTTTTCTCAATACTCCCCCTCAAGCTTAGCCGTCGGTGAACAAAGACTAAGCTTGGACCTACATAGGCGTTACCTCGGTAAAAACCTCATCATAGAAAAAACCACTTGGGAAAAAATCTGTGATGAGGAAAAGAGCATAACGTCTACGAGTAGGGGATATGATCAAGGGTGAGTTGGATCCACAAGCCCTAGTTTGCTGTAGACGTGTTTGCAAACCTTAAGACTCGCAGCTTTGGTGAAGATGTCTGCTAGTTGATCTTCACTTCTTGTAAAGCATGGTAGTGTGACTCCTTCTTTGATCTTCTCTCGAACTTTGTGGCAGTCAACTTCTATGTGCTTGGTCCTCTCGTGAAACTCAGAGTTGCTGGCAATGTGTATAGCAGCTTGATTGTCACAATGCATAGTGATGGGTCTTGTGGTTTCAATGCCTAGATCTCTAAGCTTCCTCATTGCTCTATACTCGGATTCAGCACTTGAACATGACACTACCTTCTGCTTCTTAGACTTCCATGTCACCAAATTCCCTCCAATGAATGTGCAATATCCAGTGGTTGACTTCCTATCATTTGTGTCACCAGCGTCGTCTGCATCACAATAACCAACAATCTCAACATTCTCATTCTTTCCCATCCATATGCCTTGTCCCGGACTCCCTTTTAGATATCTGAGTATCCTCTCCACCATATTCCAATGGTAGACTGTGGGTTTCTGCATGTATTGACTCACCTGATTCACAGCAAAACATAAGTCAGGTCTTGTTAAAGTCAGATAGATAAGCTTACCCACTAGTCTTCGGTATTGGAGAGGATCTGCATATGGTTTGTCTAATGGATCTTCTTCTTCGAGCTCCTTGCCCTTTTTCTGCCCTTTTCGCTTGACCTTGTAGCCATCTGCAAGAGGAGTTTTGGCTGGCTTTGCTCCCATTTTACCTGTCTCATTCAGCAAGTCAAGAGTATACTTCCTTTGTGATAGAAATAAGCCCTCCAAAGAGCGACATACTTCAATCCCTAGGAAATATTTTAGTTCTCCAAGATCTTTGATATCAAACACAGCTTTAAGATAGGTTTTAGTTTCGAGAATACCTTCCTTATCATTGCCAGAAATGATAAGGTCATCCACGTAGACCAATACTACCACAATTCCTTGTGGACTGTGGACTGTGAACAATGTGTGATCAGCTTCAGATGTCTTAAACCCTTTCTCTTCAAGAGTATAGCTCAGTTTGTGGTACCAAGCTCTTGGAGATTGCTTTAGTCCATAGATGGCTTTTCTAAGCCGCAGAACTTTTCCTGGCGCAATGGAGTCTTCAAGGCCTGGTGGTGGAGTCATGTACACTTCTTCTTCAAGTTCTCCTTGCAAGAACGCATTCTTCACATCCATTTGCCATAACTCCCAATCCAGATTTGTAGCCAATGAGAGAACAACTCTAACTGTATGCAGCTTGGCGACTGGAGCAAACGTTTCTGTGTAGTCGTCTCCATAAGTCTGTGTGAATCCTCTTGCAACAAGTCTGGCTTTGTACCTCTCAACATCTCCATTGCTCAGATACTTGATAGTGAAAAGCCACCTTGAACTAACAGCCTTCTTTCCCAACGGTAAGTCGGCTTCATCCCATGTATGATTCCTTTCCATAGCCCCAACCTCATTATCCACTGCTCCAAGGCATTCATTACTCCCTTTGGCTTCTTCATAACTCTGTGGAATCCATTGAGCATCAATTTTCCCAAGGAAGGCTTGATGAGCAGTTGGCAACAGGTCAAGCGAACACACAGCTTGTATAGGATGCGCCACAGCTTGGTTGTTGAAATAGACTCTAGTGACCTTCCAATGTTCGGGTCCAAACCTCTGTCTAGTGCTTCTCCGAAGAGGAGGTGGCGGTTGAGGAGGAGGAGTTTCTGTTTCATTTCCAAGCTCATCATGGTGATCCTCTTGAACCACATCTTCAGTCATACCATCCTCATCTTGAACTTGGTCTTGTTCCCTGTCAAGTGGGTTTGGTTCCGGCTGAGTGTGCTCAGTGGTATCAGTTTCTTCCATGGGGTTTGGAGCAGCCTGTGTATTCCCAAGGTCAGTATTGGGTTGATCTTCTGTAGTCTCCACTCCTTGTTGGTTGGTTTCGACATTATCAGATTGTTCTTCTCTCCGAGGAGGAGGATTCCCAAGATGACTAAGAAGATGTTGGAGACTAGCGGCTCTATCTGATGGTGATCTTGCCAAATCTTTCAAACTCCCCCAATCCTTCTTGTTGTAATACCCGTGGTGCTCAATGAACTTGACATCTCTTGACACAATTGTTCTGTTCTTTGAGAGGTCATAGCACTTGTAGCCCTTTTGAGTAGTAGAGTAGCCTAGGAACATGCATTTTGTGCTCTTAGCTTCAAGCTTGTCCCTTAGTTCACCTGGTCTCAGTACAAAACAAACGCAACCAAACACTCGTAAGTGATCAATAGAAGGTTTGGCTCGGTTCAATACCTCAAATGGTGCTAAATCAGTTAGGATCCTTGTTGGTGTCCTATTTATTAGGTAACAAGCTGCCATGACAGCATCACTCCAGAATCTCCTTGGAACATTGGTGTTAAACATCATGGATCGTGCAACTTCCATAAGATGTCGATTCTTCCTCTCAGCTACACCATTTTGTTGAGGTGTATACGGGCAGCTAGTTTGGTGTATGATCCCATGTCTTGCTAAGTGATCTTTGAACTTGTGACTAGTGTATTCCCCCCCCCCCATTATCAGACCTGAATACCTTGATCTTGGCATTAAACTGGTTAGTAACATATGATTGAAAATTAACAAATGCATCATATACTCTATCCTTAGATGCAAGCAGTGTGACCCATGTATATTTCGATTTCTCATCAATAAATGTAACATAGTATTTATTATTGTCTCTAGATAAACATGGGGCAGTCCAAACATCTGAATGCACAAGATCAAAACATTTTTCATAGAAAGTTGAAGACTTAGGAAAAACAGTTTTACAATGCTTTCCTAGAATACATGCTTCACAGTTCATATGATTAAAGACAACATGGGGTAACATAATCTCTAAAGCCCTAGCATGAGGGTGACCAAGTCTATCATGCCACAGTTTATTTGGGCTAACAGCATAACATGATTGACAAGAAAGAGAAGTAGATTTTGTTGCTGGAGAATCCTCAAAAACATATAAGTCACCGTTAGTGTTCCCTTCTCCCAGAACTTTTCCACTCTCAATATCCTGAAAATGAAAGCTATTAGGGCCAAATATAGCATAGCAATTAAGATCATTTGTAGCTCTTTTTACTGAGACAAGATTAGAGGTGAACTCAGGCATGAAGAACGCTTTAGAGGTCTTATCACAAAGTTTTAAATCACCTACTCCTCTTATGGGGATCCTATCACCATTTGCAATTATCACATTTCCATTAATAGGTTTAACATTATTAATGAGGTTAGGGTTACTAATCATAAGATGAGAAGCCCCAGAATCAATAATCAATGTTTTATTTTGTGATTTAGGTAAAGAAGCAAAGTGAGTGATACCGGATTCTTTATTGGTAAGGGCAGCAATGGACTTGATGAGAGCTTCAAGGTCCGACTTCCTAACAACATCATTGGAGTAGGCAACCATAGCCAGTTCATCTCCTTGTCTAGATGGTCCGGCCTGAGCTTGCTCAGTTGAGGCTTCTTGAGAGTAGTTCGCTTGAACCTTGAACTTTGCTGGCTTAAGATGTGGATGTAGTATCCAACATTTATCCTTGATATGGCCTCTCTTCTTGCAGTGATCACACACAAGAATCTTCCTATCTTCAGACTTGAAAGTAACTTTGTGTGCCATGACCATTTCCCCTTTGCCACTGAAGAGACCTACTGAGCCTTGTTCACGTTGGATTTGAGAGCACACCTCATCTAAGCTTGGTAACTTCTCAGCTCTAAGGATGTGCTTGATGAGATCATTGTAAGCTGGGTTCAATGTGAGAAGCAGACCAAAGACCCTATCTTGTTCACCCATTTCCTTGAGAGCACTTGGATCCACCAAGAAAGGTCTTAGCATCTCGAGTTCAGCCCACAGTGATCTGAATTTTCCAAAATGTTTTGTGAAGTCAAGATCTTCTTGGCTGAGATTGTTGATAGCTTTCTTGACTTCAAACACTCGGGTAAGATTGGAGACATTTCCATAGACATTATTTAGTGTGTCCCACAGCTCCTTTGCCGTCTCACAATAAGAATAAGCTTCAAGTATTGCGGCTTCAAGTGAGTTTTGAAGTAGTCCAAGAACCCCCTGATCTTCTTGAAACCATTTGCCATCTTCAGAACTTGGATCTCCACTGATCTCTTTTCCATCTTCATCTGTGATTACTTTCTTATCTTGGGTTTCAATGTGATTCCAAAGACCACGACCACACAGATTTGTCTTGGTGGTTCTAGCCCAGAGTAAGTAGTTCACACCTTTGAGAGTAACTGGTATAGGAACAGATTTTGAAGAATCCATGCTTCAGCGTTTCTTCTAACCAACGCACCAACAAATTCCCAGATTGATCCTAACTTCCCAAGCAACCAACAAGACTAGAATTGTATGAACTAAGTTTTAAGTAAGTAGAACAGAGATGATTTTACCAAATAAAGCAGAGAAAGATTACAACTTTGCTGAGAAATCACAAGTTCTGTTGGTGTCACTGTTGCTACAGTACCACCGAAAATCTGTCAAAACCAGAAGAGAGCTGAAGATCTATAGAGCCAGCAATGGAGATTAATCTGCTGAGACAGGACAGAGATCTGCTGAGATCTTCAAGTATTGACAAGAAGAACAAACAAATTTCGGAATTGAGAACTTGAAACAAAAAAACGAAAATGGCTGTGGTGTGTAGAGAAGAGAATAGTAACTGAGGAGAAATCAAGAGAATAGCTAGAAATGATTGAATACAAACAGAGAATCAGTAACCTGCTCTGATACCATGAGATTTTAAAGAGATTAGATGCGGAAATAAGGACAGAGATTAGATGAACTAGAGAGAAAGAGAGGTTCAGCCATTTTCTTCTTTAAGCCTATGGAGGCAAGAATTGTGTTAGGTTACAAGAAAAAAGGGGTTTCCTCCTTTTATAGAAGAAGGAGGAAGCCCTAAATAAAAGAAAACTGCAGCAATAGTGAAACGCAGTTTAAGACTCACGGGATGAATAGTAATCTTGGGTCTCGGGATGAATAGTACCCGGCCTTCTGCATGGAATGCCTTTTCTCAATACGAAGACTCACGGGATGAATAGTAATCTTGGGTCTCGGGATGAATAGTACCCAGGATGAATAGTACCCGGCCTTCTGCACGAAATGCCTTTTCTCAATAAAATTTGCCACCAAAGTTGTTGTTGTTGCTTTGAAACCAATTCTGAAATGGTCTCTGGTGTTGCTGCGGAAAGGTCTGATCTTGAGGATTCTCAACATTGGGATTCCTATAAGATAGGTTAGAATGGTACCGGAAGTTGTTGTTGAAGTTGTTGTAGCCGCGGTTCGGGAATGAACCTTGAGTACCAACATAGTTAACATCTTCTTCTTGATCCAATGAATCATAAAACTCATGGAAACCATCATTGTTTCCATCATCAAATGTACCACAAACATTGATAGCACGGTTTTGATTCCTTAGAAGCTGGCTCATCATGTTCTTAAGCTCAGTGATCTGCTTCGAATCAGAGTCACTAGGACGTGTGGTTCTATCAAAGTCAGTACAAGAGTTGCTACTATTTGCAGTGAGGTTCTCAATGAGAGCTCTTCCTTCTAAGACAGTCTTAGTGGTGAAATCTCCATTCCTGGCCGTGTTGAGTGATAACTAAAACTTTGGATGTATTCCTCTATAGAATGTACTTAGAATACTACCTCCACTGAAGCCATGGTTAGGACAATCTCGTTCATAGTCCTTAAAGCGCTCCCATGCTTCATAGAATGTCTCGACATGTCCTTGTTGAAAACATTGAAGTTTGTTCCTAAGAGAGTTGGATCTCGACTTCGTGTAGAAGTGATTGAGAAATGTTGACTTGCATCCTTCCCATGTAGTGATCGATAAGGGGGGTAAAGACTTCAACCATCTATGAGCCTTGTCGGGCAAAGAGAAAGGAAAAAGCTTACACTTCAAATAGTTTTTGGGCACGCCGTTGGTTCTCGTAGTGCTGCAGATTTCTTCAAAAATATCAATGTGATCTATGGGGTGTTCCGTGGTGATTCCGTGGAACTGGTTTTGCTTCACCAAACCAATGATTTGATGTTTAATCTCATAGTCACGCCTTGGTGGAATTGCAATTCGTATTGTGGTTCGGTCTTGCGGATACTGATAAGGTATGTCAAACTTGGCTATTGTACGGTTCTGATTGGCACGCCTCAGAGGGTGCACATAAGCAGCTTGTCTAGCACCAACATTCGCATGTTGAGGTGCATGGACAACATCAGGAGGCTGGTGAGGAGCATTGATGTTATCTCCCACGCCTACATGGTTAGCTTCTTGTGGAGCTTGGTTATGAATCTACAGTCGATTCACGGGTGCTTCTTCAGGTCATAAGATGAGGTTATCATCCTTATCTTGCATCTGTCGCCTCTCAGTATCATTGGCAACAGCTTGGTG
This sequence comes from Cardamine flexuosa, assembly GCA_963555745.1. NCBI lineage: Eukaryota > Viridiplantae > Streptophyta > Magnoliopsida > Brassicales > Brassicaceae > Cardamine > Cardamine flexuosa. The sequence continues at coordinate 17,714,730 of OY743216.1, read as the reverse complement.
ATCATCTAGGTCACCTTGATCTTGATTCCTTAATTCGGCCATGGGTTGTTGTCTCTGGAGTTTTCTGAGTTTTCGTTCAAGTCGGTATATATCTTGGATTGGAGTGACAGCTTCAGAGTTTTGGCTCCTTGTCATGCACCATGAATCCTGAGATCAAAACATGAAGGGAACACAAATGTAAAATAGTAAAAGTGAATTAAATTGAAAGATTCAAATGAAAAATTCAAAGTATCTTAGACGAGAGATCTTATTGAATTCAAAGGTAGCTTGTAGACTCCCCGACAACAGCGCCAAAAACTTGATGTGTTGTAAAGTTTTCCTCAAAGAAACAACACAATGAATGAACTGTAAGTGCACAGCAAATAAGTAGTAGTACTTAAGGTATCGATTCCACAAAGAGTAACAAGTATGCGGATTAAATTCAATCAAAGATATCTAACTAAGAGAATGCAATAAGGGGTTCTGGTTTTGGGGTTTCTAATGAGTGAATGCAAATGAATGAATGAAAGCAAAGTCAATGATTGATTTGTAAGCTATATGATTAAGAGGTTAGGCGTCAAGGGTTTATCTAAGGTTTCCATGGTTTCTAACAAGTAGGGGATATATCTAACTAATAGGTTATCATCAATGTTTCTCAACTACGAACACGGATTCACACTCAAGCCATAATTCATGATAGAGGCTTCTTAAGTCACCACACCATGGTACTCAAGTTCCGCAGGTAACAACACGCTTAGACCAGCCATATAAACAAGTTTGATATGTTCAAAAAGTCCTATAACTCAACTATCACAGGCTATAAAACGAGGCTTCGGTAATCCTTGGTACAAGAAGTAGGTTTACGCGGATAGCACTCCTAATCTCCCAAATCAGTGCTTGGTGATCAAGTCAAGCAACATGCATAAAGGAAAAGATATCCGAAGAAAACCCATAATCTAGATGAAAATCGGATCTAACAACCTAAATGAAGGCAACCATGTTTTCGTAAGATATTAACACAACAAACCCAACAAAAGAACTACTCGCTCATGGTGTAAAGAAACGCAATATACATAATGGAAATCATCAAATAAACAATTCAATATATCAAAGGGGGTTCAAAGGAAACTTCTCTAGATGTTACAGATGAGATCTCATCTCCCCAGTAGCAAGTACAAAGAGTAGAAAGAGAAACACTGAAGAACAATAGATGAAACTTCAAGGAGATGGTCTTCTAGGTTGAGGCGACGTAGGAGGATGAAGCTGCGGTGATAGAGACGAAATTAGGTCGTGGATCTCCTTGTCTAACTCCTAAGGACGTTCTTTATGGGTGGCTGTGCGCTCTTAGGGATTCCAAAACTACATCATTTTGATAAGTGTGGAGGGAAATGGCCGAGCCTGGTCATGGCTGAGGTCCGTAGGTTGGAGTAAGTCGGCAACGGTCACTAGGGGTAGTGTCCGAGGTCTTCAAGAGGGCTAACCTTGGTCACGGGTCTTGTGACCGAGGTGGACATGTCTTCACTCTTTGGGGTGCATCTTCCAAACGACGGAATGGATTTCTTGGATTCTAGTATGAGGTGAATTTTGACTCTTCTAGCTTTCCATGGATATAAAGAACTCCAAAATTGGCTCATGGGAAGATCTTAAAATGTTGCCCAACGTCTGATTATCCGAAACTGCCTTAAAACGTGTTTTGCTTGCCTTTGGATCCTTTTTGCTCCAAAACTCCCAAACTTCTTTGGGAAGTGTAAATGGTGGAATGTGCCCATAAACCTTCCATAATATCTTGTTTCTTTATGATTTCCCGGCCAAAAACATATGAAATAAAGGTGAAATTACGAGTATATCACACGTCCTAATGTATCCATAGCTGCCTCTCCACCTCTCAGAAAGCTCCCGGTCCCACCATGTTAATGCATGTTCAACCAATTGAGCTGAAGCCACGGCTACTTTCTTTTGGTTGGAGTAGGTGTAGCATTCAAAGATATACTCCATGCGCTTCTCCCAATCCAAATAGGTATCCGGATTCACTTTTCCCGCAAAGATTGTAGGAATAAGCTTCACGTGAGTTGCCTTGATGGAAGGGTTCTTCTTCCCGGTACCAACCTCGATGATGTGGATCTCGACGTTTATTCCTTGGTTCTTGCCGCTCTTGTTAGAGTTCATTGTCATCAGTATCGTATAGCCCTTCTTCGATTCGCACACCTCTTCTAGGTTGGATGTTCGGGAGGTCAGGTGCATTAGCAATCGGAGCTGGTTCTAAACAAGCCATTCATTCATCCATGGTTTGAAGTTGAGTTTGGATGTTGGCTAGGATCTGAGCAAGATCCACTGGTTGTGCCACGGGTGGTGGTTGTTCCTGGTTTTCTACCATGTTGTCCGTATAGTCTTTCCTACAAGATTTCAAAGAATAGCGTAACCTAAGGAGAGAATAGAGACGACGACTCGATAGACTAAGGAGAGAAAAATCTCTTAGTGGTTTTGTTTATAAAATAGCGTAACCTAAAAATGAGAGAGGTTCAGCCCTTTTATAGGCGATACAAGGAAGCTAAGGAAACCCTAAAAAGTGGGGTAAAGTCGCGAGTTACATTCGTGGTAAACAAAGTCCTGGTAAAAACATATCATCCGGTAAAGTCAAAGTAGCAAAGTAAAGAGATAAGAAAAGAGGAGGTTTTATTGGTGGGTCCTCCTCGGGATAGATCCAGGAAGCAATGCATAGTTTATCTTTTCCACGAAATCTTCAGAGTAAACTATGCATGGAATTACTCCCCGTGCATCAAAATGGTTACCTCGTTAAAAACCCTATCGAGAAAACCCATTTGGGACAAAACTCAACAGGGGAAAAAGAGTATAACCTCTTGACATCTTACACAGGTTGTCTTCACCCTTGGGTAATGGTGAAGACAAGCTGATCGCGGTTTTCCCAACTGGTCGTAGTCTTTATGTTGCATTGGCTTGTTAATGGACTTGCAGGTGCGTCGCCGGGGTCGTGGTCGAGGAACTTGATGGCATCTTGGGCAAATATGTTGAACTTGTGCCTGTATGCTCGGGATGTGGTCTTGCTTCTCGTAACGACACCTGGGTCGATTTGGGGTGCTATCGGGGCAACCTCACGATCGTCCGAGTTGTTGGTATCGTCTGGATTGGGGTCTCGGACGACTCAGGTTCCATCAGAGCTGGTTATGAAGTCTTTTGTTAAGGTAATACCTTATTGATTGAGCATGTTAGCACCTGGGACTTTCTAGAGCATTCACTAGCTAGTTAATTCACCCCTATGATCCCTATAGTTTTAATATCACTTGTCTCACCAGTTTAGATCATTTAAGTACTAGTCCAATAGTTAAACTTGCCCACTCGACCATACCACTCGAGTGGACCAGTCGAGTGGCCTAGTCTGCTTTAAAGTGTGACAGCCTTTAGTGAGCTTAGTTTGTTTTTGTGTCTTTGGCTACTTACTAAAGTGTGACAGCCTTTAGTGAGCTTAGTCTTTAGTTTTATCTTTTATTTTGCATTCGTTTAGGTTTATAGATATCACCAAACAACTTTCATATTTGGGTTGAATTAATTGCTAATGTACGCATCCTTTTTGCTTAGTGCTATTCACTCAATGGATTGAATCATATCTATACTATGATTGATTGAAAAACCTATGTTCTGTTTGCATGCCTAGTTTGATTGTTTTCATTCTTAGCATATAGGCAAAATACTTGTTTCAATTTGGCGCCGTTGCCGTTTTGGTGTTTTTAGTATTACAATTAGAATCTCATTGCTTTTAGTTTCAAATCTATCACCTTGTTGTATTGGAGCATGAGCTTGTGCGGCTGGGAAGGACACCTTGTTGTTAGTGTTGAATGGAGGTCGCGGCTGAAAGTTGCTACCAAAGTTGTTGTTGTTGTTTTGAAACCGATTCTGAAATGGTCTCTGCTGTTGCTGCAGATAGGTCTGATTTTGGGGGTTCTCAACATTGGGATTCCTATAAGATAGGTTAGAATTTTACCAGAAGTTGTTGTAGCCACGGTTCGGGAATGAACCTTGAGTACCAACATAGTTAACATCTTCTTCTTGATCCAATGAATCATCAAACTCATGGAAACCTTCATTATTTCCATCAACAATCATACCACAAGCATTGATATCATGGTTATGGTTTCCTAGAAGCTGGCTCATCATGTTCTTAAGCTCGGTGATCTGCTTAGCATAAGAGTCACTAGAGTGTGTGGTTCTATCAAAGTCAGTGCAAGAGTTGCTACTACTTGCAGCAAGGTTCTCAATGAAAGCTCTTCCTTCTAGGACAGTCTTAGTGGTAAAATCTCCATTGCTGGCCATGCCGAGTGACAACTGAAACTTCGGATGTATTCCTTTATAGAATGTACTTAGAATATTACCTCCACTGAAGCCATGGTGAGGAGAATCTCGTTCATAGTCCTTAAAGCGCTCTCATGCTTCATAGAATGTCTTGACAGGTCCTTGTTGAAAACTTTGAAGTTTGTTCCTAAGAGAGTTGGATCTCGACTTCCTGTAGAAGTGATTGAGAAAGGTTGACTTGCATCTTTCCCATGTAGTGATCGATCCAGGGGGTAAAGACTTTAACAATCTATGAGCCTTGTCGGCCAAAGAGAAAGGAAAAAGCTTACACTTCAAATAGTCTTCGGGCACTCCGTTGGTTTTCGTAGTGCTGCAGATTTCTTCAACAAGATCAATGTAATCCATAGAATGTTCCGTGGTGAGTCCATGGAACTGGTTTTGCTTTACCAAACCAATGATTTGAGGTTTAATCTCATAGTCACGCCTTGGTGGATTGGGAACTCGTATTGCGGCTTGGTCTTGCGGATACTGATTAGGTATGTCAAAGTCCGTAATGGTATGGTTCTAATTGGCATGCCTCAGAGGGTGCACATAAGCAGCTTGTCTAGCACCAACATTGGCATGTTTAGGTGCATGGCCAACATCAGGAGGCTGGTGAGGAGCATTGAGGTTATCTACCACGCCTACATGGTCCGCTTCTTGTGGAGCTTGGTTGTGAATCTCCAGATGATTCATGGGTGCTTCTTCAAGTCCATAGATGGGGTTATCATCCTCATCTTGTATCTGTTGCCTCTCAGCATCATTGGGAACAGCGTGGTGATCATCAAGGTCACCTTGATCCTGATTCCTTAATTCGGCCATGAGTTGTTGTCTTCGGAGTTTTATGAGTTCAAGTTCAAGTCGGTATATGTCTTGGATTGGAGTGACGGCTTCAGATTTTTGGCTCCTTGTCATGCACCACGAATCCTGAGATAGAAACAAGAAGAGAACACAAATGTAAAAGAGTAAAACAAAAAAAAAATTAAAGATTCAAATGAAAAATTCAAAGTATCTTAGACGAGAGATCTTATCGAATTCAAAGGTAGCTCGTAGACTCCCCGGCAACGGCGCCAAAAATTTGATGTGTCGTAAGTTTTCCTGAAGGAAACCACACAATGAATGAACTGCAAGTGCACAGCATAATCTGTAGTAGTACTTAAGGTATCCATCCCACAGCGAGTAACAAGTACGCGGATTGAATTCAAGCAAAGATATCTAACTAAGACAATGCAATAAGGGGTTTTGGTTTTGGGTTTTCTAGTGAATGAATGCAAATGAATGAATGCAAGCAAAGTGAATGATTGTTTGTAAACTTTATGATTAAGAGGTTGGGCGTCTAGGGTTTATCTAATGTTTCCATAGTTTTTAACATGTAGGGGATAGATCTAACTAATAGATTTTCATCAATGGTTCTCAACTACGAACACGGATACACACCCAAGCCATAGTTCATGATGGAGGCATCTTAAGTCACCACACCCTGGTACTCAACTTCCGTAGGTAAGAACATGCTTAGACCAGCCGTAAAAACAAGTTCAATATCTTCACAAAGTTCTATAACTCAATTATCGCAGGTTATAACACGAGGCTTCAGTAATACTAGTTCCGAGAAATAGGTTTACGCGGATAGAGCTCCTAATCTCCTAAATCAGTTCTTAGTGATCAAGTCAAGCAACATGCATTAAGTAAAAGATATCCCAAGAGAACTCTAATCTCGATGAAAATCGGATCTAACAACCTAAATGAATGCAACCATGTTTTCTTAAGATATTACCCCATGAAACCCAACAAAAGAACTACTCGCTCATGGTGTAAAGGAACGCAATAGACATCATGGAAAACATCAAATAAACGATTCTATATATCAAAGGGGATTCAAAGGAAACTTCTCTAGATGTCACATATGAGATCTCGTCTCCCCAATAGCAAGTACAAAGAGTAGAAAAGAGTAACAATGAAGAACAATAATGAAACTTCAAGGAGATGGTCTTCTAGGTTGAGGCGACGAAGGAGAGTGCAGCGGCAGTGGTAGAGGGGAAATTAGGTCGTGGATCTCCTTTTATAACTCCTAGGGACGTTCCCAGTGGGGGGTTGTGCTCGCTTAGGGTTTCCAAAACCCTAAGAATGTTTTATAAAGGCTTCTCCACAAGATTAGGTCTAGAGGCATCCAAAACTACGTCATTTTGATAAGTGTGGAGGCAATGGGCCGAGCTTTTTCATGGGCTGAGGTCTTTAGGTCGGAGTAAGTTGGCTCCGGTTACTAGGGGTAGTTCCCAAGGTCTTCAAGAGGCTTAACCTCGGTCACGGGTCTTGTGACCGAGGTGGACATGTCTTCACTCTTCGGGGTGCATCTTCTAAACGGCTGAATGGATTGCTTCGATTCTTGTCCGAGGTGAATTTTGACTCTTTTAGCTTTCCATGCATATAGAGAACTCCAAAAATGGCTCATGGGAAAGTCTTCAAATGTTGCCCAATTTCGGATCCTCCGAAACTGCCTTTAAACGTGCTTTGCTTGCCTCTGGGTCCTTTTTGCTCCAAAACTCCCAAATGTCTTTGGGAAGTGTAAATGGTCGAATGTGGCCATAAAGCTTCCATAATCTCTTGTTTCTTCATGATATCTCTGCCAAAAACATATGAAATATAGGCGTAAATACGAGTATATCACAACTCATGTCCATAGAAATTCTTACTCGACAGGCCCACTCGACCTCTCACTTGAGTCAGGCAGTCGAGTTGAAGAACTGTGAGATGCGTTGGTACACGGACATGGCAAACTACAAAGCCACTGGTTACAAACCTCTACACCTTGATGCCCTATCTTTACAGGAGAGGTCCTGACAGTTTATTTAGGAGATGCATTGCAGAGGAGGAATTACAGGGAGTGCTTGAACATTGCCATTGTTCTTCCTATGGTGGACATTTTGCTATTTTCAAAACTACGCAGAAAATTCTTCAAGCAGGTTTATGGTGGCTAACAATGTTCAAGGATACAAAAAACTTCATTGCCCAGTGTGATGCATGCCAGAGGATGGGCAACATTAGTAGGAGGAATGAGATGTCACAAAACCCAATCCTGAAAGTGGACGTTTGTGACTGCTGGGGGATAGACTTCATGGTAGCTGCTGGGGGATAAACCCAATCCTGGAAGTGGACCTTTTAACCCACCATCTCATGGAAACAGCTATATCTTGGTAGCTGTTGATTATGTCTCCCAATCGGTAGAAGCTATAGCATCTACAACCTATGATGCCAGAGTAGTTTTGAAAATGTTCAAGACCATCATCTTTCCCAGATTTGGAGTACCAAGGGTTGTAATAAGTGATGGTGGTTTCCATTTCATCTACAAACAGTTTAAGAGCCTACTAAGGAAGCATGGAGTGAAGCATAAAGTCGCAACACCTTACCACCCTCAGACAAGTGGTCAAGTTTAAGTCACCAACAAGCAGATTAAAGCCATTTTGGCTAGAGTAGTGGGAACTTCCAAGAGAGACTGGGCAACTAAACTTGACGAAGCTTTGGGAGCCTACATAACAGCATACAAAATGCCTATAGGCAGGACTCCTTTTCAACTCTTATATGGTAAATCTTGCCATTTGCATGTGGAGATAGAATACAAAGCCCTCTGGGCGGCCAAGCTGCTGAATTTTGACATCAATTCCGCCCAAGAGAAAAGAAGAATTACTCTGCATGAGTTGGAAGAGATAAGGCTTGATGCTTATGAAAGCTCAAAGGTGTATAAGGAAAGGACCAAGGCTTTTCATGACAAAAGGATCACACCTAAACCTTTCACAGAAGGAAACCAAGTCCTCATGTTTAACTCCGTGCTAAAAAAATTTCCTGGAAAGTTGAAATCAAGATGGACAAACCCATTCCGCATCAAAGAAGTTCTACCCTACGGAGCAATCACTTTGCTTGACACTGACAGCATATACTTCACAGTGAATGGTCAAAAAGTCAAGCCATACATGGCAGATCAAGGTATACCAGGAGACACCTCAGTATATGTGGGTGATCCTGATAAAGCCTAAGGTAAGAAAGTCAAGCTAAGGGACTCTAAACGAGCTCACTTGGAAGGAAGTTCCATGTTTATCAATGTACATATTTTAATTTTTCTTAATATTTTGATGTTTTCACCTTTATTTTTAGATATTTGATGTTTTAGAGAGGCTAACTAGACCAATTCAAGGATTTTCGGACCAAGCACAACGATACTCGACCACACCACTCAACCAAGGTAGCCGAGTGGCCTACTCGAGTGGGCCAGGATAAGCCGAAAACTCTAATGCAATCTGAGCTTGTGATCTGAGCCGTCTATCTCATCTTACCCGCACATACCTACCAGCCTACTCGACTACAGTACTCGAGTGCTCCGAAATAAATCTTCTTTATCCCATCTCATCCTTATTCCATTTCATTTTATTCCATCTCTCATCTTTCATCACTTGCACAAAAACATTTTTATTCTAAAAAATCTTTAAATCTTCTTTAAAAAAAAAATTTCATTGCATTAAGTCTCATCTCTAATCCAAAAATCATGTCTAGAGGAGGTCACCTTGTTCAGTAAGTACATGATATCGAAGTTTTTGTTCATTAAGGCTAGGGTTTATCTATGAAAAGAACTCATAAGTTTATCTTCAGATCTACTTTAGATCTTGATTTTATGGTATATTTCAAAGTCTCGGTTGTTCTATAAAAACATTTTCTTTCAAGCCCCTTATGATTTCAAAATTTTTGATAGCTCTTGAAATTTTTTTAAAGCAATGAAACCTTTGCTATTTAATGCGCATGATGGACTGATTTTCCCTCTTTGTTCTAACAAGTTCGTATGAAGTTTCGTGAAAGATTTGATTTGAGGTTACTGTAGACGCCCACTCGACCATACCACTCGAGTGGACCTGTCGAGTAAGCCTCCTTCCCTTACTAAATTTTCGAAACTCATTTTGTTCTCAGGTTAGCAGAGCCACAATCAGTTGCAGTGGTAGCAAGGCGCATAGCAAAAGCAAGGCGATCTCTACAACACAGTGGAGAGCCCTCTCTTGAAGATCAAACTCCTGTTAGGCGAGACAACCTGATGTGTGAGGAGACACCAAGATTTCAGAGAAGATCGGGCCAAAGCTCGTAAGCAGTGATACTGAGTGACAACAAGGAGCCAACCCATGAAGAAAGATAAAGTTAATGAACAGGGCGCAACACGTGCCTCGGAAGAAACAGAGGAAAACCTAATCAAAATTTTGAAAACCATGCGTTTTCAAGGGACTAGGTACCCTCACCGTGAAGCGATGGAAGCACTAGGGATAACAGAAGAGGTGGAAGGTCTGATTGAGGCAGCCAACCTTCAAGTTCTTATGAAGCAAATATTACTTACCTATAAGGATGAAGTTGCCAATTTTTGGCGACAATGAAGGTTTGCCCTTATGTTGAGAACCACACCATGGTCTCTGATGGAAGTTTGGGATACATCTATTTCAAGATAGATGGTGTTGATTACACAATGATCTTTCGGCACATGGACGCTTTGTTTGGGTTTAGAGAAGGATCGGGCCAAAAGCCAGCTTTTGACACTGCTGAACTTATCAGCTTGCAGGAAACCCTAGGAGGAAGATCAACTTTCAGGACGTCCCAGTCTAAGAGCTCTGACTTCAGACACCCTGCTTTGAGATATTTTCACCCAGTGGTTGCAAGCACTGTATTCGCCAAGAAGAGTCTTGGGACTGTGAATGATCAAGAACTGCAGATAATGGATTCAGCCCTTAAAGATTTCCTTGTGTATGCCTCGCCAGAAGATATGGACAGAGGGATAACTAAGAAGGGTGACATGGGCAATGCAGGGAACACTGCACTCTTGCTAGCAAGTCTTTCATACTGCAAGGCTTATGCATCCTCCAAGGTGACATCACTATTGGAGGATTGATAACACCAATCTTGCTTGCATCCGTAGTTGATTTGAGTTTGACTGTGGAGATTGAACCGTTGTGGCTAGACATCCCTCACTTACAAAGTTCTAAAATTTTGGGATCCCGCATGGTTAGGGACAAGTATGTTTACAACTTTTCACATCCTTTAGTTGGGAGAGCCAAAGTCCTCCTCCCACTTCATGGAATGCTAAAGATCACCCAAGGAGAAAGTGTCATCTTCATCCCATCACCGGAGTTGCTCTACACCACTAGGGCTCAAAGAAAAGCCCATCAGGCCGAGATAGAAGAAGAGATAGATGATACCATACCTGAGCCAGAGATGTATGACTTCGGTGATGAAAAGTGCTCAAGCTTGAGAGAGGTGAGTAAGAAGTTGAGTCTTTCAAGGCGGTGGTGTAAGTGGCAAGACAAGACCATAAAGAAGCTCTCGGGGAAGGTAAAGGAACTCACAACAGCAGTGAAGGACTTGACAACCAGTGTCAAAGATATTGGGATAAATCACCATGGTTCCCCACCCTCCGCCCCAACTCAAAGATATTAGGAGTTTGACAAAGACCAACTCCCTCAACACACATCAAAGGCAGGCACGCCCACACCAACCTAGGCGTCAATCATCAGTCGAGGACAACCAAAGGAGGAGAAGAAATTATATCCAAGCCTTACCTCAGATGAAGAAGCGCAGCCACTCGACCAGCCAACTCGAGTATACCAGTCGAGTGAGCCGTTTGAGTCGACACAGAGGAGAGTGAACATTAGGGTTTCGGACAACAAGGAAGAAGAACCTGAGGAAGGATGTCTCATTCGACGTAGGAGTACAAGACAGCTCACTTGACCTGGGAACTCGAGCAAGCCAATCCACTCGAGCCAGCACCACTCGAGCCAGCAACAGTCGAGCCAGCGTATCCAGTTGATCCATCTTACACAGCCCCGCCTGCTTACACGGCTGAGTCCGTGGACAACTACCTCAGTGCCTACTTCTCATGAGGTACCACCTTAATCCACCATCATTATATATACCATTGCATGTTTTTATTAACCTTTGTTTTAGTCTCTCCAATCATCTTCCGGACTCATTTTACATAAGGGACTGTGTAATTTAAGTTTGGGGGAGGGTTGAGACGTATTTGAGATGTTTCTCTATTTTCTTATTCAAATTTGCATCATATATGTCCATTGAAAAACCCAAAAAATTTGAAAATTTTCTGAAAAATATTTTACAAAAAAACAGAGTGCCATGTAGTTTCATTATCATTTTAGGATTGAATTTTTAGTGTAGTGCTTAGGATTGTACATATGCATAAGGGATAATGATGAGTTAAACCGTAAAAAGCTTAAGAACCAAACATATAATTTCAATGCCACAGTTATAAGTTGACTAATGCATGCACCTAAGTTTGAAACATAAGGCTGAACCCTGTTTGGAATCAGATTTATCATTCGGCCTTAATTAAAATTTTTTGTGATTTGTAATGCTATCTTTAATAATTTGAACCTAATCTGATTAAAAATTATCATGTTATAAATTATAGTATGAACTCATGGTTACCTTATACATATTTGGATCTCCTTATCCCTTTTTACCACTCTTGTTGATCCAAATAGCTGTTCCCATCTCTGGAGCAGTTCCCCAAAGCACCAAACTTTACTTCTTTCGGACCCTGATAAATTCTGAGTGGAAGGCCTCATTTTCGATTGAACTTAAGAGAAAGTGTTAGGTTTAGGCTGACAAACATAGGTTCCCATATAGACTCTGGTCCATGATTTTTGGACTAGAATTGGCTAGGGAATTCGAAATAGGAGTTAGTATTGAGTCTGGGAAAGAAAACAAAGAGTGAGAAAAGAAAGAAAAAGATAAGAGAGTGGTAAAAACGTTTCTTTGGAGAGGATAGTAAATATATGTTTCTAGTAAAGGAGTTGGCTCTATGATGAGAAAAAGAAAAAACTATTAGTGTATAAAATTTCACTCGACCACTCTACTGGACCAAAGGGGTCGAGTGAGAGCCTTGCAGTAAAAAAAAAAAAATCTTCAATTCCGCTAGAAGTAAAAAAATGAATGTAGAGTATCCTCTCCTTAGAAGATAAATAGAAATCGATCCCTGAGTCAAAGAAATGAAAAGAAAAGCTTTTAAGCGCAAGGGTAAAACTAGGATCAGTTTTGGGTATAGAGTTAGAGAAAGTCATTATTGTGTTTGCTTGGGTAGATTGGAATCTATTCTTGTATGCATCAGTTGGCTTTTACCTTTAGCATTCTCTTAAAGTTCAATAAATTATCTGAGAGATCCCTGTTACTAAATGCATAAACCAGAGGAAGAAGAGATCATTTTTATCTCTTAAGCCCAGTCCTTGAACCAAATGAGTTCTTACCTAATGTATAGCATGATCCAGTGTTCGCACTTAATAAATGTTGAAAGGATAGTTTACTTTGAATGCTTGTTGAGGCTGAGTCTGCTTGGTAAGTTCTGTTGTGATGGGCATGGCTAGGTTTTTAAGTAGAACTGTTGTGTATTGTATTCTAGAATTATTAACTGTGACATTGACATTAGATGTTTGCTTCGTCTGCTTAGGGTTCTCAGTCCCCACTTTTCACACTACTCCTTTCATCACATCATTTCTATTTGCTTGAGGGCAAGCAAAGGGTAAGTTTGGGAAAGTTGATAACACTACATTACGCACGTTTGTATCACCCTTTTATCAGCTTTTAGTATCAAATTTTATCCATCATCCATATCATTCTATGCATTTATCTTTCATATAGGGTGATTAGTATTTTTGTATAAGCATTGCATGCATTTTGCATATTGGGGGTCTTATCAGGTGCTTATAGAGCTTACAAGGCATACTTAGGTCTTTGACTTGTGCAGTGAAGCCTCATGGACTCGAGTGAAGCTTGCAGGGAAGACAGACAGACTACTCGACTCGCCACTCAAGTGCCTGCTCGAGACACCACTCTTCACAGGCTGACCACACCACTCGACTGCTAGGTCGAGTGGGCCATTTTCTTTGTTTTCCCTTAAAACTTGGATTTGTATTTGAGACTTGATATAAAATCCCTTGATTAACCTAATGTCAAGGGTACGCCGCATTTGATCCTCTTAACCTAGTTTTAGACTTTCTCTCCCTAGTTCATCTTTTGTTCTTGAGACTTATCAGATTCTATGACTTTGTACCTTTGATAACTTTTTATATAATTTGTATTTGCGTTTGATTTCTTCTACAAAGTTGGTTATCATCCCCTTATTTATTACCTATGTCACTTTTAGAGATTTCTGGGTTTGAGTTGGTTTTCATGAATTTAGTGTGTGAGAGTAGTTAGATTAAGGTTATGAGGGGTAGATTAGGCTTGTGAAGTTCTTGATCGTCTTGGGTGTCTAAGTGTGTTTGCAAATTCGTTGTTTTCCCTCTTGGGTGAGTGATTTTAATGCTTGTTCTTTTCTGGCCAGTCAGAGCATGATTTTAGATAGTCTCATGAGCACGACCCATGCTTTGAGCCATTAGATAGACTTTTTCCGAGGTTTAGAGTACAATAGCATGAGGGTGGATGCATCAGACATTGATTTATGTCATGACTCCACCTGTTCACTTGTTATGAACTCTTCTCGACTTGAATAGGCTGAATCGTCATGCCTGATCCGACTCCTCACATTATGCTGACTGGGTTGGGTCATGAGGCTCCTTACCACGAACCATTGACTGAGCTGGTTATGAAGTCTGTTGTTAAGGGAATCCCTTATTGATTGAGCATGTTAGCACCTGGGACTTTCTAGAGCATTCACTTGCTAGTTAATTCACCTCTATGATCCCTATACTTTTAATATCACTTGTCTCACTAGTTTAGATCATTTAAGTAGTTGTTCAGTAGTTAAACTTTCCCACTCGACCATACCACTCGAGTGGCCTAGTCTGCTTTAAGATTTCTGTGTTTTTGTGTCTCTGGCTACTTACTAAAGTGTGACAGCCTTTAGTGAGCTTAGTCTTTAGTTTTATCTTTTATTTTGCATTCGTTTAGGTTGATAGATATCACCAAACAACTTTCATATTTGGCTTGAATTAATTGCTAATGTACACATCCTTTTTGCTTAGTGCTATTCACCCAATGGATTGACTCATATCTATACTATGATTGATTGAAAAACATGTGTTTTGTTTGCATGCCTAGTTTGATTGTTTTCATTCTTAGTATATAGGCAAAAAACTTGTTCCAGGAAGACCACTAGTTATCACATTAGGCTCCTGATAAGAACCCTAATAATAACATACAACTGCTTCAGCCTGGCGTGATCTCTGGGTCCTCGACCAATATCAAACCTCATCACTAAATCTTTTCCAAATTTTAGATCAATCTTTCCTCCTTTGACATCAATAACTGCACCAGCACTAGCCAAGAATGCCCTCCCAAAAATCAGGTGACTTGTTGTTTCTTCATCCATTTTAAGGATTGTGAAGTCTGTAGGCACTTCTACGTGGCCTATCCTCACAGGTAGATCTTCAAGCATGCCGTAGGGTTTCCAGATCACAGAGTAACAAGGCTTGAAGTCTTCAAATCCAAGCTTTGTTGCAATGTTCAAGGGCATTATGTTCATAGAGGAACCAAGATCACTCATGGAGTCTCTTAAGACTGTTTCCTTTATGGAACAAGAAATGGTAAAGGTCCCTTGATCTTCAAGCTTTTCTTGGACAATTACTTCCTTCTTAGTGATCATCTTGCATTCATGATCCTTTGCAACTGACTCTTCTTCCTTCTGAGTCTCTTCCACTAAAGTTTCCCAATAGAAGTTTCTGATGGATCCATCTCCTTGCTAGTATCAGTCAAAGATCTCTTAGCTTCTTCCTTTTTTATCTGATCTTTCATAATATCCTCATAGATTATTGTTATCATTTTCTTGAGCCTTCCAGGATATAGACAAGATAGAAGCTCCTTCAGATTGGCAATCTTCTTATTTCTTGCAAGGATAGCTTCTACTCGACCTGCTACTCGAGCAGAGTGGTCGAGCTGGTTTTCTGAGATGAGATTCTCAGTGTATGAGGCATGTCTTTTCTTGAGTGGGACTGCTTTATGATTTTCCTGGAGAAGGGACTGCTTTATGATTTTCCTGAATGAAATCCTCCCCATCTTGAACATCACTGTCCACAGTGTATGAGGCATGTCTTTTCTTGAGTGGGATATGAGAATCTGGTCTTGAAGATACAGCATATACATTAGCTTGTTCCTTTGGATTCTGAACGGACTTTCCAGGAAGTTGACCCTGTGTTTTGGCAGAAGATTGTGCAGCCAATGTCTCTAGATACTTAAGTCTAGAGTTCAAGGTCTCCACCTCGGTGTTCAGCTTATTGTAGGAGTTGTCGATGTGGTGCTTCAGTTCAGTAAGCCTCTTACTCTGCTCTATGGCTCCATTTGTTTGTCCATGCATTATATGTTGTAACATGTCTTTCATATCTGGTTCTGGGAGAATGGGATTTTGCTGAGATGCAAATCCTGGTGGTGGATTTAGAGTAGGAGCTTGTTGCTGGAAACCAAGCGGTTGTTGCTTAGGAACAAACTGCTGGTTTTGATTGTATTGAACAAAAGGTTTGTCCTGAGCGTGTTGCTGAGCAGGATATACTTGATCATGTGGGTTTGCCACATTATTATTCCTGTAAGAGAGGCTGGGGTTGACCTTGTAGTTAACCAATCCTCTGTTGTAGCCACCTTGATTCTGGATGTAGCTAATCTCTTCTTGCTGATCAACCTCCCCATATTGAATCTGATACTGGTCTTCTTCTGATTCACCAACAACAATCGATCAAGCTTCTCATTCAGTAGTTTGATTTCCTTCTTGTGTCTATCATCACTGTCCACAGATCCTCTTGTTGTCCTTTCATACTCCTCATAGTGGTTTCCATCAGCCTGAGCTAAGTTCTCTATGAGCTCCTTTCCAATCTCCACATCTCGATTCAAGAAGTTGCCATTGCTGGCTGTATCAAGAAGAGTCTTGATGGAGGGTAGTGAACCTCTGTAGAGTGCTAAAAATTGATTCCTCGGTGAAACCATGATGAGGGCATTGTGAGATATATCCTTTGAACATTTCCCATGCTTATGAGAATGTCTCTCCATTCTTCAGAGTGTAGCTTGAGATTTCATTCATGAGCCTAGCTGTTCTTGACTGAGAGAACTTGTCCAGAAAATACTTCTTGCATTCATCCCAAGTGGTGATGGATCCATTATGCAGATTCCTCTCCCACTAATAAGCCTTGTCTCCAAGTGAGAATGGAAACAATCTGAGATTGAAGCATCTTCAGTCACTCAATTTATCTTTGTGAGGCTGCAAAGGCAATCAAACTGATCCATGTGTGCAAGAGGGTTCTCCATTGGTAAGCCATGGAATTTGTTCCCTTGTACCATGTTGATGAGACTTCCACGGATCTCAATTGTTGTTCTGAACTGGTGGTGGGACTATCCCTTGTCTCTGTGTATGAGTACTGGGAGCAATCCCAGCTCCAATGACTCTAGGTCTTGGTTGAGGTTCAGCCATTGCAACTGGTTTAACAGGTCTGACTCTGTCCTAAGGTGTTCTAGGCTGTAGCGGTTGATATGATCAAGATACTGTATGAGATTGTTGCTGCCTTGAGATCTTGTATGCATTCAGTAGGTCGAAGTGATTCGAGAAAAGCACTCGACTGGTATGATCGAGTAGGTAGGTCGTGTCAGGTACCTGATACAAACAGAGGTCTAAAAAGCAAACTAAATCAGTAACCAAGTAAAAGTAACTAAAGAATTTAAGATTAAAAACAAAGAAATTGTGTATGGAACAGATATTTTTTCGTATCTAAATATGCATGGAGGGTTTCAATTCCTCATTGTTGCTGTAGTACATGAGGTGTCAATCCATAATGGGTTTGGTGCAAGCAATCACAATATATCTATGCTAATAAGCTAAGCCAAATCAGAGATGATAGTGAAACTAACAACCTAATGATTGGAAATGCAAATAGCTACTAATTAAAGCAACGAACACTTAAGATGTCAATTCAAATGCACAAAGAGTAAACAAACAAGCAGGATAATTAGAGTAGAAAGCCACTCGATCGATACAGTCGAGTGGTTTGGTCGAGTCGAAATGCGAAAATACAGAATCACCAAATAGAACTTGTAACTGAACGTTTAATACAATTATAAAGAGATAGGGATCATAGGGATGAACTAATTGACTAAGGGATAACTTTCTTAACCTGGGTACTCAACAAACACAACCTATTTCAAGGCTAATCATTTGACGATAGATATCTAAACCAATCAAGCCCACTGTCGTGATGAATGATCTCGAACCCAATAACTCAACATACCCGATTTTGCCAGAGCCAAGCTATTGGACAAGCTTTAAGAATCAACCTACCTAAGCCAACATAATTTCCTAACAATAGCTTTGAGTATCATGGGTTCCCAAACACCATTGAAGCATACTCTCTACAGGTTAATATAACTATGTCTCTGGAAAAAGCTAATCAAACAATCTACAAGCACTATAGTGAAGAGATTATCTAAGATCATATTCAAGTTGATCAGAAATGAATAAGCATTAAGAACTCTCACCCAAAAAGGATTTAAAGCATTTAAGAACTTTTAAAACTACCAGATTAATCAAGATCCACCCTAATATAATCCATCACTAATAACCCTAAGGTTAACTACTCACTAAGCATAATGGAAACTAAATTTGCAAACCCATAAAGTTCTAAATCTGAAATATGAGATAGATCAGATTGAGATAGGAAGGTTTGCTGAGGAAAATAAATGCAAGTACTGATTTAATAAAAAGATATCAAGTTTACAAAGATCTAAAATGATGAACAAGAGAGAGAGTAATTAGGAGGCAGAGAGAGATAATATCAGGTCTAAAATAGGATTAACATATGTTATTTTATACTAAAGATAAGGTTTAGGATAAGAAAAAATAGAATTCCTACTAATCCAGAAATACCACTCGACCATAGTGGTCGAGTGGATGATCGAGTAGCTTCCATCTTCCCTCAATCTCCTTCTTGAGCTGATCCAAAACTCCTATCCAGCTCCTTAATGCTCCAAAGCTTCCTTAGCATCCAGTTTTACCTGTAAACAACCCACAATATGCAATATATATACAATGCTCATGCAAAGGACCCTAAAACTCAAAAGGAAGTGAAATATGCATATAATTGTATAAACAGGGAATGAATAAGCACTAATAAGATGATAAATGTATGCTTAAAACTGGTAAAATACAGAGTTATCAGTAATCATCTGCAAAACACAAGAAATCGCAAAATCATTTCATGTTCAGAATTCATGCATGCGTGTCGACCGACACAAGTAAGCCGTGTCGATCGACACAATGCCAAATTGTAGATAGTTATGAAAATCAGAAATTCCAAGCAAGATCAAGTGCAATTCAAGAGTTTCACCGAATAAATATCAATCTTAACCATCAAATTCATCTTAAGAACATCAATTCATCATCTAATCAACCTTAAATTCCGAATTTGCAATTGGATTAGAGTTAGGGTTTATCAAAAGAAATTCATGTCTTTTCAATTAGTTCAACCTAAATTAACAACCATCAACACCTAATTCCTTCTAGATTCATCCTAATCAGTCAAGATTAGCAAGCATTAAGAGTAAAATCGGAACTCCAAAGTGAGAATCAAACCCTTGAAATTTTTGAAATTAGGGGTAGAGATTTGAAGAACATACCTTTGATTTTGAATGATTAGATGGTATAGAAATGTAAGGAATATAAATCTCTTGAGTTTAGAAGCAAAAATCGAATGATTTGGTGAAGGATTATGGAAAACCCAATTTTTGTTTTATAGACGCATAGGGGTTTTGCAAAAAGGAAAAGGAGAACTGGAGGAGAAAAAGGAAATTAGGTATTTATACTAACCTCGGATCTGTGTCGACCGACACAGGGTGTTTGTGTCGATCGACACGGCCACAAACCTTGAGCTCCTTGGTCAAAAAATTACATAAAACTTCTCCAATCAATGACCAATCCTTCCACATTTGTCATTAACCACGTCTAGTTACCGAGACAAATCAAAAACAAAGAAAAATTAGTAACAAGACACAGAAAAACGTATTTACAGACTCACCAGTGGATTGCCTCCCACTAAGAGCTTATTTCAGTCATTAGCCTGAATTTATCAGATATCAGATTGATGGAGATTGTGAAGATGATGTCTTGGAGCTGAGTTCATCCTCACGTAAGTCAAGAATCTTGGGTTTCAGAACCCTATTCATCATCTCATCCATCGCGACTTGTCCTTTAGCCTTAAACTCAGGGGTGATGATAGCTCTAATATTAGCAAATGGTCTTGAACCACTTCCATACTGAAGCTTATACTCAATAGAAACATTAACTTGCCTCACAGGAGTCAAAGTCATAAGGGGCTCTGCAGTCACTGCTTTTCTCTGCGGTTTCTTCTTCTTAACCGCAGCTTTCGGGTTCTTTGCAGTGAACTCTATAGAGTGAATTGATAACATCGAGTTTTTACCTATTTTAGCCATTGTTTTCTTATGGTTTTATGGAGATTTTGTTAGTTTTAAAGGCTTAAAAGGTTATTATCAAGTATTTGCGGATTCAAAATGGTTTTGTAGGTTTTATGGAGTATTGGATCCAAAAGGAGCAAAAACCCATTTTAAGGCAGTTTCAGAATATCAGAAGTTTGACAATGTTTGAAGACCTTCCCCTAAACCAAAATGAGAGTTATGGTGTCTATGGAAAGCTAGAAGAGTCAAGATTCAGCTGGGACAATAATTGAAGCAATCCATTCAGCCGTTTGGAAGATGAATCCCAAAGAGTGAAGCACTATCAAACCACGGTCACAAGGCCCGTGACCGAGGTCCAGCCTCTTGGTGAGTCCGGTCACAAGCCCCGTGAACGGGGCTTTCTCTCAAGACTCCTACAGACCTCAGGCCCACGTCAAAGCCTGGCCCATGCCCCTACATCCTTTCAAATGAGTTTGCCCAAGGAAACCCTAAAAACCGAACACTAATGATCCCTAGGACCTATATATACTTGTTTTGACCTAATGAGAAGGTGTGCTTCGTTATTACTTCAAGTGGCCGCCCTAGTGTGCCGTCCATAGGCTCTACTTTGTAGCCGTCGAAGTCACCACATCTCTCTTTACTCTTGTTTCATCTCTCATCTCTATTCACCACTTGTAAAAGGAAGAAAATTCATCAAATTTGTATCTCAGAGAAGATCTCTAAACCCTTTCCTTATATTCTATTTGCAATCTATTATCCATATGGTTTTGCTTTCTATGAATATGTGTGAGTAGTTTTCTTTGTTGGGTAGTTAGGGTGCATTCTAGGGGAATCATGAGACCGATTGTTTAGGCTGTTAGATCTGGAATTATTCATCATATTTTCTTCGTCCTTGGCTTGTTTTTAATACATATTGCTAGAGTAGCTAACTAGTGATTGATGTTTGGCGATTTACACATCGATAGATCTCTAGAATTGTGTGCCCTAGCCTTGCTGAGTATTGTGTTAACCTGCAATAGTTGAGTTATAGGGTTTTACGGACTATAATCGAACTTGAATTTAATGCTTGAATATTTGCATCTTTGCCTGCGGATGTTGAGTACTGTTTCCATTTAGACATTAGGCGATTGGTATTGTGAACTGCATATCTTTTGTTCATCCGTGTTTCGTAGTCCAAGAACATCCACATCATTGAATAATCCTGATTTGCTTTCCTTTGCATACATTCATCTTATGAAACCCGAAGAAACCCCTCGCAACCCAGCATTCTGTTTTTATTGATATTTGCTCTGTTTCTTGCTGCATTTGTTTGCTGCATATTTTTGTGACACATCATCAACCCCCCCCCCCCCCCTTCATTGTTTTGTGTTAGCCATATTTCATTCCAATATTCTTGTAACGTGATCTTAAGTCTCTGTTGGATCAATAACCTTAAATACTACATTCGAAGTACTGTGCACTTGCACGTGTGAATTCTAGGTAAAAGTTTTGACTGAAAATCCTTACCACATCATGAATCTCATTCACCTCTTGGTTACAAACCTTATCAACATCTTTAGCAACAACTTGAGGGCTCCACATCACATATACATTTAAATTTACATCATAGAACACGTCAGGATCAACATGCTTCAGAGAACTCCTGCTACTTAGCAAATCATAGATAGCTCCAGCAGTAGCAAGGAATTGGTCGACCCAAAATTAGTGGCATATCTGAACCGATATCCGTCTCAACAACATGGAAGTCACAAGGAAGCAGACAATAACCAACCCAAACTTGAAGAGTCTCAACAAAACCCATAGATCTCTTCACCAGAGCATCAACCAATGTAATCTCTACTGAAGATCTCTTCATATTGTTGATTCCCAACCTTGTTGCAATGTCATTGGACATAAGATTAATAATAGATCCAGTATCACAGAGTGAATCAGTGAATCTAACTCCAACAATAGAACAAGGCACAACCAAACTTCCAGGATCTTCCAACTTAGGCAATTTTTGGAGATAAATTCCGTCATGAGGCTGAGCACGACGACCGACACAGGCATGGTGAAGCCAGAACTGTCTTTATTCGTGACTTGCATCAAATCTTCTGAGATTTGGGGTGGTGTCGACCGACACTAGGTGGTGGTGTCGATCAACATGAGCTCCGTGATGAGAGTCTCAACTTTTTCCTTAGCTTCAGACTTCTCCAGACTCTCTTCTTTGACTTTTCTCTTGACCATATCTCCCAAGGACAAAACAGCACCACACTGGTACCTAGGATTAGCACCACTACTTCCAGGTAAGATGCCATCAGGGCGTTTAGTGTTCACAGTAGATTGTGAAAATTTGGTATCCAACCTCTTGATGTGGTTGTTCAAGGTCTCATACTTCCCATTAAGATTTGCATACAATGCATCTATCTTACCATTGAAATCAACAGTCATCTTCTGCTGTCCCTCAAGAATTTGGTCTAGCATATCTTTCATCTCAGAATCTAGAGTCTTATAAGGTAGATTCTGGTAGTGGGAACTTCCAGAATCCCTAGTGAAACCGCTGTTGTTTTGCTCAGCATCCTGAACTACAGGCTTGTGCATAAATCCAAAAGAGTTCTAGTGGTTACCGTAGTTGTTCCTCTGATTGTTGTAGCCTCTGAGTTGTCTTGAGAATTGCCAAAACTTTGGCCATTTAAACCGGAAGCATTAACATAGTTCACATCTTCTTCAGTAGCTTCTTCTTCATCCTTAAGAACCTCAACCTCTTGATCAAAGTGAACAAATTTCTTGTTCACATAAAGATTGTGCACAGTATCAAGCTTTGCTTTGACTTGCGCCATCTAACTATTGTTCAAACCAGCAGCTAACTTCTTCATCTCATAATCAGCATTCTTGTTACTACTACTTGATGTCAAATTATCAATCAACTTAATAGCTTCATCTGGTGTCCTAGTCTTGAAGTTACCATTACTAGCAGCGTCTAAAGCAACCTGATACCTCCTATCAAATCCGCAAAAGAAAGTCCTTATGAGCTGGACTTCATCAATAGTGAGATTTTAAAGAGATTAGATGCGGAAATAAGGACAGAGATTAGATGAACTAGAGAGAAAGAGAGGTTCAGCCATTTTCTTCTTTAAGCCTATGGAGGCAAGAATTGTGTTAGGTTACAAGAAAAAAGGGTTTTCCTCCTTTTATAGAAGAAGGAAGAAGCCTTAAATAAAAGAAAACTGCAGCAATAGTGAAACACAGTTTAAGACTCACGGGATGAATAGTAATCTTGGGTCTCGGGATGAATAGTACCTGGCCTTCTGCATGGAATGCCTTTTCCCAATACGAAGACTCACGGGATGAATAGTAATCTCGGGTCTCGGGATGAATAGTACCTGGCCTTCTGCACGGAATGCCTTTTCTCAATACTCCCCCTCAAGCTTAGCCGTCGGTGAACAAAGACTAAGCTTGGACCTACATAGGCGTTACCTCGGTAAAAACCTCATCATAGAAAAAACCACTTGGGAAAAAATTTGTGATGAGGAAAAGAGCATAACGTCTACGAGTAGGGGATATGATCAAGGGTGAGTTGGATCCACAAGCCCTAGTTTGCTGTAGATGTGTTTGCAAACCTTAAGACTCGCAGCTTTGGTGAAGATGTCTGCTAGTTGATCTTCACTTCTTGTAAAGCATGGTAGTGTGACTCCTTCTTTGATCTTCTCTCGAACTTTGTGGCAGTCAACTTCTATGTGCTTGGTCCTCTCGTGAAACTCAGAGTTGCTGGCAATGTGTATAGCAGCTTGATTGTCACAATGCATAGTGATGGGTCTTGTGGTTTCAATGCCTAGATCTCTGAGTAGTGCCTTAAGCCAAATGAGTTCTTCCGTGAGCTTCCTCATTGCTCTATACTCGGATTCAGCACTTGAACATGACACTACCTTCTGCTTCTTAGACTTCCATGTCACCAAATTCCCTCCAATGAATGTGCAATATCCAGTGGTTGACTTCCTATCATTTGTGTCACCAGCGTAGTCTGCATCACAATAACCAACAATCTCAACATTCTCATTCTTTCCCATCCATATGCCTTGTCCCGGACTCCCTTTTAGATATTTGAGTATCCTCTCCACCATATTCCAATGGTAGACTGTGGGTTTCTGCATGTATTGACTCAATTGATTCACAGCAAAACATAAGTCAGGTCTTGTTAAAGTCAGATAGATAAGCTTACCCACTAGTCTTCGGTATTGGAGAGGATCTGCATATGGTTTGTCTAATGGATCTTCTTCTTCGAGCTCCTTGCCCTTTTTCTCCCCCTTTCGCTTGACCTTGTAGCCATCCGCAAGAGGAGTTTTGGCTGACTTTGCTCTTATTTTACCTGTCTCATTCAGCAAGTCAAGAGTATACTTCCTTTGTGATAGAAATAAGCCCTCCAAAGAGTGACATACTTCAATCCCTAGGAAATATTTTAGTTCTCCAAGATCTTTGATATCAAACACAGTTTTAAGATAGGTTTTAGTTTCGAGAATACCTTCCTTATCATTGCCGGAAATGATAAGGTCATCCACGTAGACCAATACTACAACAATTCCTCGTGGACTGTGGACTGTGAACAATGTGTGATCAGCTTCAGATCTCTTGAACCCTTTCTCTTCAAGAGTACAGATCAGTTTGTGGTACCAAACTCTTGGAGATTGCTTTAGTCCATAGATGGCTTTTCTAAGCCGCAGAAATTTTCCTGGAGCAATGGAGTCTTCAAGGCCTGGTGGTGGAGTCATGTACACTTCTTCTTCAAGTTCTCCTTGCAAGAACGCATTCTTAACATCCATTTGCCATAACTCCCAATCCAGATTTGTAGCCAATGAGAGAACAACTCTAACTGTATGCAGCTTGGCGACTGGAGCAAACGTTTTTGTGTAGTCGTCTCCATAAGTCTGTGTGAATCCTCTTGCAACAAGTCTGGCTTTGTACCTCTCAACATCTCCATTGCTCAGATACTTGATAGTGAAAAGCCACCTTGAACTAACAGCCTTCTTTCCCAACGATAGGTCGGCTTCATCCCATGTATGATTCCTTTCCATAGCCCCAACCTCATTATCCACTGCTCCAAGCCATTCGTTACTCCCTTTGGCTTCTTCATAACTTTGTGGAATCCATTGAGCATCAATTTTCCCAAGGAAGGCTTGATGAGCAGTTGGCAACAGGTCAAGCGAACACACAGCTTGTATAGGATGCGCCACAGCTTGGTTGTTGAAATAGACTCTAGTGACCTTCAAATGTTCGGGTCCAAACCTCTGTCTAGTGCTTCTCCGAAGAGGAGGTGGCGGTGGAGGAGGAGGAGTTTCTGTTTCATTTCCAACCTCATCATGGTGATCCTCTTGAACCACATCTTCAGTCATACCATCCTCATCTTGAACTTGGTCTTGTTCCCTGTCAAGTGGGTTTGGTTCCGGCTGAGTGTGCTCAGTGGTATCAGTTTCTTCCATGGGGTTTGGAGCAGCCTGTGTATTCCCAAGGTCAGTATTGGGTTGATCTTCTGTAGTCTCCACTCCTTGTTGGTTGGTTTCGACATTATCAGATTGTTCTTCTCTCCGAGGAGGAGGATTCCCAAGATGACTAAGGAGATGTTGGAGACTAGCGGCTCTATCTGATGGTGATCTTGCCAAATCTTTCAAACTCCCCCAATCCTTCTTGTTGTAATACCCGTGGTGCTCAATGAACTTGACATCTCTTGACACAATTGTTCTGTTCTTTGAGAGGTCATAGCACTTGTAGCCCTTTTGAGTAGTAGAGTAGCCTAGGAACATGCATTTTGTGCTCTTAGCTTCAAGCTTGTCCCTTAGTTCACCTGGTCTCAGTACAAAACAAACGCAACCAAACACTCGTAAGTGATCAATAGATGGTTTGGTTTGGTTCAATACCTCAAATGGTGATAAATCAGTTAGGATCCTTGTTGGTGTCCTATTTATCAGGTAACAAGCTGCCATGACCAAGTCTATCATGCCACAGTTTATTTGGGCTAACAGCATAACAAGATTGACAAGAAAGAGAAGTAGATTTTGTTGCTGGAGAATCCTCAAAAACATATAAGTCACCGTTAGTGTTCCCTTCTCCCAGAACTTTTCCACTCTCAATATCCTGAAAATGAAAGCTATTAGGGCCAAATATAGCATAGCAATTAAGATCATTTGTAGCTCTTTTTACTGAGACAAGATTAGAGGTGAACTCAGGCATGAAGAACGCTTTAGAGGTCTTATCACAAAGTTTTAAATCACCTACTCCTCTTATGGGGATCCTATCACCATTTGCAATTATCACATTTCCATTAATAGGTTTAACATTATTAATGAGGTTAGGGTTACTAATCATATGATGAGAAGCCCCATAATCAATAATCAATGTTTTATTTTGTGATTTAGGTAAAGAAGCAAAGTGAGTGATACCGGATTCTTTATTGGTAAGGGCAGCAATGGACTTGATGAGAGCTTCAAGGTCCGACTTCCTAACAACATCATTGGAGTAGGCAACCATAGCCAGTTCATCTCCTTGTCTAGATGGTCCGGCCTGAGCTTGCTCAGTTGAGGCTTCTTGAGAGTAGTTCGCTTGAACCTTGAACTTTGCTGGCTTAAGATGTGGATGTAGTATCCAACATTTATCCTTGATATGGCCTCTCTTCTTGCAGTGATCACACACAAGAATCTTCCTATCTTCAGACTTGAAAGTAACTTTGTGTGCCATGACCATTTCCCCTTTGCCACTGAAGAGACCTACTGAGCCTTGTTCACGTTGGATTTGAGAGCACAACTCATCTAAGCTTGGTAACTTCTCAGCTCTAAGGATGTGCTTGATGAGATCATTGTAAGCTGGGTTCAATGTGAGAAGCAGACCAAAGACCCTATCTTGTTCACCCCTTTCCTTGAGAGCACTTGGATCCACCGAGAAAGGTCTTAGCATCTCGAGTTCAGCCCACAGTGATCTGAATTTTCCAAAATGTTTTGTGAAGTCAAGATCTTCTTGGCTGAGATTGTTGATAGCTTTCTTGACTTCAAACACTCGGGTAAGATTGGAGACATTTCCATAGACATTCTTTAGTGTGTCCCACAGCTCCTTTGCCGTCTCACAATAAGAATAAGCTTCAAGTATTGCGGCTTCAAGTGAGTTTTGAAGTAGTCCAAGAACCCCCTGATCTTCTTGAAACCATTTCCCATCTTCAGAACTTGGATCTCCACTGATCTCTTTTCCATCTTCATCTGTCATTACTTTCTTATCTTGGGTTTCAATGTGATTCCAAAGACCACGACCACACAGATTTGTCTTGGTGGTTCTAGCCCAGAGTAAGTAGTCCACACCTTTGAGAGTAACTGGTATAGGAACAGATTTTGAAGAATCCATGCTTCAGCGTTTCTTCTAACCAACGCACCAACAAATTCCCAAATTGATCCTAACTTCCCGAGCAACCAACAAGACTAGAATTGTATGAACTAAGTTTTAAGTGAAGTAGAACAGAGATGATTTTACCAAATAAAGCAGAGAAAGATTACAACTTTGCTGAGAAATCACAAGTTCTGTTGGTGTCACTGTTGCTACAGTACCACCGAAAATCTGTCAAAACCAGAAGAGAGCTGAAGATCTATAGAGCCAGCAATGGAGATTAATCTGCTGAGACAGGACAGAGATCTGCTGAGATCTTCAAGTATTGACAAGAAGGACAAACAAATTTCGGAATTGAGAACTTGAAAAAAAAAAAAAAAAACGAAAATGGCTGTGGTGTGTAGAGAAGAGAATAGTAACTGAGGAGAAATCAGGAGAATAGCTAGAAATGATTGAATACAAACAGAGAATCAGTAACCTGCTCTGATACCATGAGATTTTAAAGAGATTAGATGAACTAGAGAGAAAGAGAGGTTCAGCCATTTTCTTCTTTAAGCCTATGGAAGAAGGAGGAAGCCCTAAATAAAAGAAAACTACAGCAATAGTGAAACGCAGTTTAAGACTCACGAGATGAATAGTAATCTCGGGTCTCGGGATGAATAGTATCCGGCCTTCTGCATGGAATGCCTTTTCTCAATACGAAGACTCACGGGATGAATAGTAATCTCGGGTCTCAGGATGAATAGTACCCGGGATGAATAGTACCCGGCCTTCTGCACGGAATGCTTTTTCTCAATAAATAGCATGGTGCGAACAATCTCTTTGGTAAGCCTTGAATCTCAACCAAACAGCCTTAAGAGTCTCTGCAGGTCCTTGAGTAAACTGAATAATCAAATCCCTCAAGTCATCTGTCTTAGCATCATCATAAAAGTTGTTTAGAAAAGCTGTCTTGATGTCCTTCCAAGTAGTCAAAGAACCTGGTTGTAACTGTTTCAACCATTGAGCTGCTTCTCCAGCAAGAGAGTATGGGAAGAGCTTGAAGAATAGATAGTCTTCAGACACTCCATTGGCTTTAATACTCAAAGCCAAGTATTCAAACTTCTCTATGTGGTCTGTTGGATGTTCAGCAGGATGAGCATGGAACGTGTGTTGCCCCACAAGAGTGTAGTATTGGGATTACAACTCAAAATCATTCCTCTGAAAAGAAGGAGGACATATATCAGACCTATTAGTGTAGAACTCATTGGGTCTGTTGAAATCAGCAAGTGTTCTTCCCACACTTTCAATCCGAGCATCCAAGTCATTCGGACCGCGTCCATTGTCATCATGTTGACCAACACAAGTATTGCCATTTTGGTCGACATGACCAGTATTGTTGACAGCTTCCACGATGGGGTTTCTTTCAGAATCAAGTTTCTGACCTTGATAATTGTACTAGTTGCCCTCTAAATCACGCAAGATCCCAGCAGCATTCTGAAACTGCAATTTTCTCAATTCTAAATATGCATGGAGGGTTTCAATTCCTCATTGTTATTGTAATACATGAGATATCAATCCATAATGGGTTTAGTGTAAACAATCACAGTGTATCAATGCATAATAAGTTAAGCCAAATCAGAGATAATAGTTGGAACTAGCAACCTAATTATTGTAAATGCAAATAACAAATAATTAAAGCAATGAACACTTGAGATGTCAATTCAAATGAACAAAGGGTAGACAAAAAAAGCAGGGAAACAAAAGTAGAAAGCCACTAGATCGATACTGTCGAGTGGTGGGGTCGAGTCGAATTCTAAGAACACATAATCACTAAATGGAACTAGCAACTAAGCATGTAATGCAATAATAAAGAGATAGGGATCATATGGATGAATCAATGGACTAAGGGATCACTTTCATAACCTGGGTACTTAACAAACACAACCTATTTACAGTTAATCCTTTGACGATAGATGTCTGAACCAGTCAAACCCACTATTGTGGTGAATGACCACGAATCTAATGGCTCAGCATACCCGATTCTGCCAGAGGCAAGCCATTGGACAAGCATAAAGAACCAATCTACCTAAGCCAACATTATTTCCAAACAATAACTTTGAATATCATGGATTCAGATGCCATTGAAGCATACTCTCCACTAGCTAGTGTAACTAAGTCTCTAGAAAATGCTAATCAGACAACCTCAAAGCACTATCGTGAAGAGATCATCTAAGATCATATCCAAGTTGATCATAAATTAATAAGCATTAAGAATTCTCACCCAAAAAGGATTTAAAACAATTAAGGACTTTAAACTACCAGATTAATCAAGATCCACCCTAATCTAATTCATCCCTAATAACCCTAAAGTTAACTACTCAATAATCATAATCATAACTAAATATGCGAACCTAGAAAGTTCTAAATCTGACATATGAGATAGATCAGATTGAGATAAGAAGGTTTGCTGAAGAAAATAAATGCAAGTACTAATTAATTAATCAGATATCAAGTTTACAAAGATCTAAAAATGAAGAACAAGAGAAAGAGTAATAAGGAGGCAGAGATAGATAATATTTCAGGTCTAAAAACGAGCACACCCTTTATTAGGGTCAACAAATGTGCTTTTATAATAAAGGATAAGGTTAAGGTAAAGACAAAATAGCTATCTTACTAATCCGGAAATACCACTCGACCATAGTGATCGAGTGGCTGGTCAAGTAGCTTCTATCTTCCTTCAGTCTCCTTCTTGACCTGATCCGAAACTCCTATCCAGCTCCTCAATGCTCCAGAGCTTCCATAACATCCATTTTTACCTGTAAACAACCCACAATATGCAATATATATGCAATGCTCATGCAAAGGACCCTAAAACTCTAAAGTGAGTGAAATATGCATATAACGGTATAAACAGGGAATGAATATGCACTAGTATGATGATAAATGTATGTTTAAAACATGTAAAATGCAGGGTTATCACATCCTTCACAAGCATAACAGTCCTAACCATCTCTGATTTCCTCTGTGCTTTGCGATTATCACTCTCTAGCTTCACAATCTCCTCAATAGCATCTAAGTCTTTGTCCCTGTTGCTCCTAAGTTTCATGCACCTGAGATAAGAGAAAGTAGAGATGTAAGTAACAAAATAAATGAAAAGTCTAGACTAAACTCTAATTGAAATCTAATTATGAATTTAGAGTCCGCGGCAACGGCGCCAGAATTTGACAGGGGTCAAAGTAACCCTAGAACTACTCTCTCGAATAAAGAGGTCAATTGAAGTGGTTAGGGGTCGAATCCACAATGACTCTGAAAACTAACACATCTAAACAGAACAGATTCGAGTTAAGCTAGATTAAATAATAGAAAACTAAATGAAACAATGCAATAAAGAAAATAGCAATTAAATGGGGATATAATTCAAGTGATTAAAATGCTAGACCTAGAGACAATAAATCAGGAATACTTTGGAAAGTGAACTGGGCAGTTTGTTAATCAGGTCTAAATTGTTTGTGCGGTTTTTGAACTCGTAACACTAATATGATATCTCATCCAACTCTCAATGTGACGACATATATCCTCTAAACAGAAGCAAACCAAATCTCTTTGCAAAATACCAAGAAATAGAGTCTCTATGATAAGTGGGTACGATATGCTTACAAAATTCCTAAACCAACTCTCTCTGCAAAAAAGCTGTTTGCTCATCTAAGATTGGGTGGTCAGGTATCAATAGCACTCTTGCGCCTACCAATATTTCTACGGTACGAGGATTAAGGTGATCAATCTTAAGACTAGTGTGATAGTCAAATTTAGATGAAGAACAATATAGATAACCTAACAAGACTATGCCCGATTCAACAATCCATCATAAACCCTTTTGAAACCCTAGCTAGATCTAACAAGGTGACTACACAGACATAGAAGAGAAAACATAATTCATTATCTGACTAATACTCA
Source organism: Cardamine flexuosa (assembly GCA_963555745.1). Taxonomy (NCBI): domain Eukaryota; kingdom Viridiplantae; phylum Streptophyta; class Magnoliopsida; order Brassicales; family Brassicaceae; genus Cardamine; species Cardamine flexuosa. The sequence goes on along the minus strand of OY743216.1, from coordinate 17,683,722 downwards.
TTAAAAACGGAAATAGAAAACAATGGAGATCAGAATTCTTCTCTCTACAAAGTTTGAGATCGGAATCTTGTCTCCCACCAAACTCCTTTGAACTTACAATGAAACTTGAATAATTTGAAACTCAGAGAATGACAAAACTTAGTCTGTGGGACTTCTAAAACATACCTGACCCAAACAGAATCAAAGAGACTGTTTGTTACCTCGTAGTGAACTTCATCAAATATTTCAGAGGCAAGCTTCACACGAACAGCCTGAATGATCTTGTCGCTTAAACCATCAAATTTCAATCCAAGTGCTAGACACTCAATGTATTTCAACGAATATACTCCACAATCTCCAGGATTTTTCATTCCGTGGCACATTCACCAACATTCTTCTCACATCCATCATTGCACAGTTCTTCTTGCGATCCTTAACAGGAATGTATTGACTAAGTATTACAGGGACAATTTTCCGGATAGTGCGAACACTTTTTTGGAACTCTTCATCGTCCTCTGGTGGGATGCTGTCATAAACAAAATTGGTTTTCCGCTTCAAGTCTATATCCAAAGAAACCCAGTGATTTGTACCCACAAATAAGCACGCATACAAGTTATCAATATCCATGAACCACCTCTTGTTAGTCACCACAGGCTGGAGACCAAAGAAGTTGTCGCGATATGTGTTCCTGAACCTGAAGTTTTTCTGGTCTGCGAGATATACTGGATAATCATCATTCATAAACCTGAGTAAGAAAGGATCCAAGAAAGCAATACGCTGACTGCAGAATGGAGAGAAGGATAGCTTATATGCCTATTACGAAACATAGTCATTGCCACACACATGTGCTGCAAGAAAGAAAATAAACATCAACATATCGAGTGCAAAGAAACTTACCAATTGACTGCAAATATTAGCAGAGTGCGAAGAAACTTACCCCAGATGCTAACCATCCAAACTCACTGTTTAGCCAATCCTCCCGAGGAGTTATAATCGAGATGTAGAATCTCCATTTGGTATCTTTGGTACAGAGAGGTGCTTCCCTACAGAATAAAGGACGCATAAATTTAGCATAGAAATGATGTTCTGCTAATAGTAATAGTGGAAGGATTGTGATTACTTACTCATCAGTCTTCATGAACTCCAGTAGCTTCTCATGGAGGAATTCATCCACATCCTCAAATAGATCGTAATGAGCATGCTAGACTTGTTTGCCTTTGATGATTCTCTTCACTGTAGAGTTACCAACAAAAGGATATTTTTGAGAACCTGCCAACTTGATTGCACGTTTTGGTTTCGGAGTCTCATCATTCAAGTTGGTCGTTACTTTAAGTAACACGTCTACTGCCTTGTCCATCACCTTACTAGCCTCCTTATCCTTTGGGTTTGACCATATTGAATCCTCAGATCCTGCCTCTGCCTCAGCTTTCTTCTCAACATCACCATCTGTCTTCTCTATTTTCACTACCACTTTCTTCATAGGCTTATCATGCTTCTCTTGTTTCTTCGCTTTCTCCTCACTCTCCTGTACGTTCTTCTCTTTTATCTCATCCATCTTCTTCTTCTTCTCATCTTTCTCTTTCTTTTGAACGTCAATGTCTTTCTTCTTCGTCTTTTGATCTGTCTTATCCTTCTTCTCAACTTTCTTATCCTTCTTCTCATCTTTCTTATCCTTCTTCTCATCTTGCTCTTCTTCGTTCTCTTTGTCCTCAGACACCAATAGTTGAACGTCCCTCTCTTTCTTCTGTTTTTTCCTAGAATCCTTCACATGATCCTATTCTTTCACTTTATTCACCACTCTTGCAGTTGGGAACTCCTTATTGGAGGTTTTATCCAACTCGACCATCCATGACTATAAATAAGTAAAAACCATAGGTTGTTAGTGCACATCCTCTTGTTGTTCGAAAAAATTTACATGATATATAACTTACAGGTGATGCATTTGAAGCATCATCATCTACTTCTCTGTTTGACTGGACTTTCTGTTGTCGTTGAACATTGATCTCTTTTTCTTGAGCACCTTCGAAATACGTCAATCATCTTAGAATACAAGTCAGCAAGGTCCTTCTGTTGCTCAGTATTCCTCTCATTGTATCTCTCATTCGCTTCTACTTTCCTTGCTAGATCCCCCACCAAATACTTGATGGCATCAACATCACCAGTCACCTTTGTCACCATGTTAAACATAGACTGCAAAATGGAATACTTTAACAGTAAATAACCAGCAATATAGAGACAATTTACGGTTTAAATTCAAAGTCTTAAAGCAGGAGTTACATAAATCAACATACATCTCCTTGTTCGTTCCCTTTCATCTTCGTCTTCTTCTTAGACATGTCATCATCAACATCTTTCTTGTCTTCAGCATGCAATTTCCGTTTCCCTTTAGTCACTTCCTTAGACCAAGCATTGTCACGCAGTCTACCGCTGATGATATCTTCAACCATGTTCTTCACAAGTGGATCTATATTGTCAGCATCACTCCATTTTGGGTAAATATCTTCAACCATATGCTTCACCAGAACCTACATTGTGTAATCATGTTAGAATTCAAACATATATAGCATACAAAATGAAACAATAACATAATACTTACTTTCCCATGAGCAGCCTTCTCAACTATGAATTTATCAAAATCCAATGTACCATGACCAGAGTGCCAAGTCAGATGTGGAACCTCATCAAGATCTGTTTCGTTTTGCTTCTTCTTTTTATTACCATATCGTTCTCCTAAACCAGGCACGTGCTCATACACCCAGGTCAATAACACTTGCACAGGTCCTTGAAGAGTAAAAATTCTTTTATCCACCCTCAGAATCTTGATCGAAGTAACCAACTTCTCAAAAGATACTCTACCCCATGGATGCTTCTCAAAAGCGTCGTCATCAAGAACTAATCTGGCAATTTCCAATGGTATCCTCGATCCTCTATTAATGCAAAGTACCCCAACAGAAAGTAGACATAGTTTTGCTACCAGATGCTTCTAACCCGAAGACCAAAGATGGCTTCTAGCCATCACACCCTCCAACTCTTCAAAAGTAGGTCCTGTTGCAGTAGATAGTTGCATCTCCCTCCAGAACTCTTCGTGACTAACAGAACATACCTCAGATGGCATTGCATCACAGTTAAGACCTGTGAAAGCTCCAAACTCATGGATAGAGAAACGGATTGGTCGATCATCAATAAAAGACCAAATCTCATGCGGATCAGTCACTAGCAGCTGGTTCACCAAAAAGTACTTAGCTCTGTTAGCTGCCCATTTGAAATCCAATTCAGCAAACTTGGCAAACACGCCAATAGAACACTTCTTCAAACAAGACCACACATCATTTCCTAATTCTTCTTTCACTTTGCCCAAGTTGCCCATAGCAGAATAGTGATTCATGATATGCTTCTGTATTGGAGATTTTCCTTCTTCATGCAATCGGGGAGGATATTGACGGAGTGCACTCGAAGAAGCCAGTCCTTTACAATTCAAATGAAAAATACAGTTAGTATGACATGAAAACAATATCAAGAATATGAAAAAAATCTCCAACAGTCAATGAATAAAATATTGAATGCTATGAAATGCAACAGATGCTGAAAAAATCATCAAACAATATGAATGGTAATATAGTCGGTTATTCTACTATTAGATACAATAGCCTATTAAATCATTTGCTAACTAGTACATGAATCATCTTAACCATAAACACTTATGAAAAACATGGAAGTTTTCTAACTTAAGCATCAGTTCTAAACAATTTTATTTTGATCACACTACACATAATATAAATAATTTAAGATTAAACAAACCTATACCTCTGCCTACCCAAAATCAACAACCTTACAAATGACAAAAACCTTATTTTATAATCATATCAACAATGATTATGAATAGCAAAATCTGCGATGTCAAAGAAAATCAATTGGAACAACTCTGCGGTAACTAAAACAAAAAACAAAAAATCTACAATGAGGCAACAAGCATTCACACCGAAACGTAACAATCAAGCATAAAAATCTACGAAAACAAAGAAAATCCTAACATAATTCTGAAGATATCTGCAGTAATCAAACATTTAGGCGGGATTTTTACAAAAACCTAAAAAAACAACTTACCAGAATCCGACATCTTCACACCAGAAATTGAATGAGGCGGTGGTGGATGTCGCTGTCACTTGCCGGAATTATCCACACTCTAGCAGTAAAATCCAATCTTACACTTCCAATTTGTAGATCTAAAGCAAAAAAAAAACTTATTTTAGAAACAAATCAACAATGAAAACTGAGAATACATTGGTGAGAGGATAGATGAAACTAATGAGAGACAAAGAAACTTACCAGCAATGAGAGGAGAGAAGTTACGCCGGCAGATCTGGTAGAGGAGACAAGAAACGGCGATAGAGTGAAGAGATGAAATCGGTTTGTTTGGAGAACTGAATTGGCCTCCGCAGCGGCAATAGGTGAACTGATACGGCAACTACGAGGCCAGTGCTCAAGAAGACGACGCGCCAACGTAGCTCAGATGACCGGAGAGAAGAGAGGCAACCGGAGAGAAGAGATGGAATCGGTTTGTTTGGAGAACTGAATTGGCCTCCGCAGCGGCAATTGGTGAACAGATACGGCGACTACGAGGGCAGTGCTCAAGGAGACGACGCGCCGACGTAGCTCAGATGACCGGAGAGAAGAGAGGCGACCGGAGAGAAGAGAGGCAATTTCTAGGGTTTCAGAGTGAAAAGGGGGAAAATTTGATTTTAATCCCGTGTAACCAATGCGATGTAGTTATGTTTTTTTTGAGTTTTTTTTAATCTTTAGATTTTAATAATTTTTTAGTTTACATATTTAGATTTTAATAATTATTGCATTTAACTATTTCAATAATCCAAAACCTATTTTATATATTTTAAAATTTTATTTTACATTCCCTTAGTTAAGATTTTTTTTATTTTTTAATAACTAAGATTTGATCATTTTAATCTTTCAATTTAATTTTGATAAATTTTATTTCACATTAACAAATATTTGATTATTTTTTATCTTTCAATTTAATTTTGATATATTTTATTTTACATTAACTAAGACATGATTATTTTTATCTTTCAACTAATATTTTTCTATGTTTTTTTAAATTTTATATTACTTTAACTAATATTTTTTTCTGATGATAACTTTTTTTTCATTTTTATTTTACATTAGTTTGGTTTTTAAAATTTTTTTATCTTTCTATTTTCCAAATCAGATTTAACTAATTCAAGTTTCCATATTTGAAGCATAATGGTATTTTTGTCTTTTAACCAAAGATTAATATTAAACTAGTAAACCTTTTTTGAGGATTTTATTTTAGTAATTAAGTTAAAATTTTGTATCATTCTAAGCAAATTTTAGTTTTTTTATTTATTAAATTAGGGTCAGAGACGTTTAGAGGAAGTTTTAACGTTAAGTATTAATTAGAAAGAGGGACAGCTGTCAGCTTCAGAAGATCCAAAGTGTCAATCAGATGGAGTCCCTCTTAACTATTATAGTAACTAGGGTAATACCTGCACATATGCGCAGATTTTTTCAATAACATATTCTTTTAATATGTATATATGTTTAATTAATAGGTTTATAAATATTATTTAAATTATGGAATTTGATAAAATTAGAATTTCATAATTCTAATGTAAAAATATTTTTACAAAAATCTTGTTCCAAGAATAGGCTAATTTCTTGTTTTTAAGTTTTTGTTTTAAATAAAGCTTAAAAAGAAAACCCAGATTTACTTTGTGAATTGCATCAGAAATATATGAAAAATCATATGAAATTTATAAACTTGCATTCAATATTTTTTTACCAATAGAGTTCTTAAAAATAAAATAAAAACTAAAAAGTAGTCATATAACAACAAAAGAATGATTTCATATTTTTTTTAAGAAGAATTCACAATCATGCATCTGAGTTACGGATTCGAAAGTGCTAATGGAGATCACATAAGAATTCAGATAATTGAGAGTAGTGATCGAATGGACCATTCACTGATAATCCGAAAGCAAAAATGAAAAGACATTAAAAATATTAATTACGGTTTCATATATATATATATATTGATTTTATTTTTATGTTATACTTGATATATATATTTTTGTGATATAACCATTTAAACTAATTTTTTATTGTAATATATAAAATGTTGAGATGAATTGTTTATCCGTGAAAATTCAAACAAAATATTCAGAAACAGATAGCCAAAAAAACCATTAATCTATTTATTTTATTTCTTATATAGAACATAAAAATAAATCATAAATTTATTGATTTTTATAAATTAGAAAATAGTGTAACTATTTAAATATAATTAGCAAGAATAGTGAGAAATATGATTAAACGTATTAAAAAATGATGAAAAGTTAAGATAAATTAAAGTATCATATTATGTGATATTTATATTAAGTCTTTTAAAAATTCAATTTGAATTGTGTATATTTTATAGGTTTTTAAATTATTTATTAGGATAATTGAGATATATATATATATATGTCATAAATGATTAAATGTTTTGTATATGCTGATGTGGCAGCAGAATATGAGAGGAATGAGAGGCTGATGTGTCAAGCCTGGAGAGCCTCCCTTCTCTGCCTTATATATAGGATGATGATTATAATTTCAGTGCAGGTACGTAAGGTTAAGTAATAAATGATGTAATATTATTATTTCTAAAGTAAAACGATCTAAACCTGTGAGCATAGGTAGCCCAATATGTTACAGGGCGGGTATTGACACAAATATATTAGGTTATGCATGCGGGTTAGTGAGTCGGCCTGCGGATTACAAATATTTAATAAAAATAAATATTTTTATATAGTTATGATAATATAAAAGGTAAAATGTGTGATAAAATAAAGAAACTTAATATATAAATTAAAAATATTTGAAAGAAAACTGATATTTAAAGTTATTTTAATTTTGAAAATTTAAGTTTTAAATTTTGATTTTTTTAACAATAAATTTTTAAATATGAAGAACCTCCCAAAACAAAATTGCACGTCGCAGGCAGGTCCAAACGGGAGAGGACCAACCCGTTTGACACCACTAATTTGTAATATTCATATAAGGATTCAAAAAAATCGAATATTAAACAAAATATTAAATCGAGATGAGTCCAACTTATGTATAGTATTTAAAACATTCATAAACCGTATTAAAATAAATCAAATACTAAATCAAATAGTAACCCCAATGAGTCAAAATTTATAATGATATAGTAATTATAAATATTGTTTATAATTATAACTCTGGATCTGAATCTAATTTTATTATTATTATTTGTTTTTTAAAGACACTCATATCCACCATTATCTAACCAATGGAGGTGGTCTAAGTGAGTTAATAACTTCTCACGTGTAAACTCACACATTCAGACTTCCAATGAGAAAAAGACACTTTTCAATCTAATAATTGACTGAACCTTAACAACAATCAAATCGATCACTTGGTTCCTTTGAGCTTAACCAGCTCCTTACCTTGAAACCTTCTGATTGAATCAGAGCTTCTCCAAAGTACTTGATTTGGATCATTGACTATTATTTTTTTGTTATACTTTCTAGACAATCCTCCTCTCTAGATTTTTTATTGCCTTCAATCTTTTAGATGGTTTTATTATATTGGATGTTTAGAAATTTATATTACTAGGTTTCACACGCCTGGTGGTGGAATCAGATTCGCTCCAATTGATCACGGCGATTAACACCGGTGAGAGTTTTTCGGAGATCCATGGAATGATGATCGACATCGTTTTGTTATCCCTTTCCTTTGAAGTTTGCAACTTTAGTTTCATTTCTAGAGAATTTAATGTGGTAGCAGATAGTTTAGTGAAGAAGTCATTATTGACTTTTGTAAACCGAACCTAATAAATTAATGAATATTTCAAGTGATAAACAAAAAGAATAAAAGAAAGAGAAAAAAACTGCAAAAATTATTGTTTTCTAAATTTTTTATAGAGAAAAAACTCAATTTGAAATTAATGGAGATATGGTGTAATGGAGATAATTTAGGATTTAGTGATAGGTCGGAATTATTATTTTCAGTCTTTTTGCTCAACTTTTTAGTTTTTATATTTTTAAATAAAATTTAAAATTATAATAAATATTTATGTGACAACAAAATTTTAAAAGAAATCTATGTGATATGTTTTTGTAAGCCAGGTAACATGTGCTTTATTATATAAAAAATAGCGTGTTATTCTTCTAATAGGTGATTGATTCATGACAGTTGATATACATTTTCTTATCTTTTCAAAAGCAGGATGAAAAGGAGAAAACAATTTGGTGCTTTTCTTTCAAAAGGAATTTATTCCTTTCAACTTTCTTTCATATCTGTATTTACAATACCAATGTTTTCAACAATATCTTAATATTGTTTTCAACGATCCTACTAATACTATTTGGAAATTACATTTTAAAAACTATCTCTCCAAAAGGTAAATAATACATAATTTCCAATGAATAAAAACAACAACAAAACTCAGTAGTGGTAAAAAGTCTTAACAGTTAACTCTACAATCCCTATAGCTAACAAAATCTTATCTAATTTTATCCTACTATCTATATTATCAAACAAGCAATTAAATATAATTGCAATATATGATGAATAAATTTTATTCTATTTATCTGATAACAAAAATAGTACGGAAGCAAATTTTCATTTTCTTGTATTCTTTAGTAATTAAAATATTAAAAATATCAATAACATTAACATATAAATTTGATAATAAATATCATGCAAATGATAACCTTTTTAATAAAATAAAAATGAGAAGAAAAAGTTCCATTATTGTACATTCCAAATATATACTTAAATTTAAAAAAACTCAACGAAAATATATTAAATAAGATTGCTATATAATATATAAAAACAAATAAATTGATTTTAGTTAGATTCTTAAAAAGTATTATCGATATATATTTTTGATTATTCATAATGAATTATAAATAATTTTTCCCTGGTTCGAAATTACCTCATTAGAAAGTTAGTCCTAGTCTTATGTATTTCTTTTAGTTTTACATATGTATTAATAAATTTTGACTAATATAACCAAAAAATACGAAATAAAGTTTGATAAATCAATGAGAGTAAACAACACAAATATGCTATGGAAGATTTAAATTAGACTCTCATAAAATTAATACTTTAAGATACATTATCTTTTATAAAGAATTAAAGATTCAGTAATCTAAATTTCCTAAATTAGAATAAACATAAATGTAAATAATATATTAAGGGATTATGTTAAAACTGTTTTTTTTTTAATGATACTTTTTATTCATCTTTTTATTCCTTCACCAAATATGACATCATTTATTTAAATTTAAATTTGCTTAGCTAAGATATTCACAAATATACAATAATTATATTCTCGAATTTCTGTCTTGGTTCATAATCATGGACTATCTTGACTCGATTTCGGTATATCTAGCCAATGTCGCATCTTACTTAGCAGAAATGTGTCACATGACATCTGACTTAGTAGTAACTAATGTTTTGATTGACGCTGTTTCAGTCAAAGTTGATTTTGGCATTCCATATGAAAGTTCATGTAGTTTATTTTTTGAAAATTCTGTAAGTTGAAGTTGAAAACCCTACTAGATCTTAGTTGGTATATGAAAATAGTTGATATTGGCCAATTTTCTAATTAGGAACATGAACATTCGTTTTCCCGGTGACACTACCACGTTGACAAAGAAATGGAACAAAAATGAAATCTTGAATTATGTTTGATTTTAGAAATAAATACAAAAGATGAACCTTTTTGAAAATTTATTTCCAAACGAGAATCTTTATTGCTTCAAAAATCTGTCTCAAGGGATCCTATTTGAAAATAAAATATCTAAAAGATATATTTTAGATAATCACCCTTAATTTTAAGACACAATAAGACGAAAAAACATAAGGGGGAAGAACTAATGAATTGTAAAGGAACTATAACTTATAAGAATTGGATCATGATAAATTGATAAAAATAAATAACATATGTATTATGGAAGAATTACACTACACTCATAAAATAATATAACAAGATACATTATCTTATACAGATATCGAATAATCTAAATTTCCTAATTAAACTGTGAATAACAAAAATAATATATTTCCTTAAAAAATATATTAACAAATATACTTCTGTTTTCGAATCCGGATCTCAGTTCAGAATCTCAGTTGATCTCGGTTCCATTTTGGGTGATCTAACCGATCTCTAGGGGGGTGTCAAAGCGGGTTCATCAACCCTGTTTAATCTGTTTCATTGTGGAGTTGAGTTAATTTCGGATTGGCCTGCCATAACATGCAGGTTTTAAACTAATAACCCTAACTTCCCCCCCCCCCCCCACTATAATGCGGGTAAGCTGGTTGGTTCACGAAATTCCAAATTATGTTAATAACAAAAAACAAAATAAAGCTTTATATATAAATTCATAGATAATAATATAAATGCATTTCGTATCCTTCCTAAACTAAACAAATAGTATTTAGAATTACAAAATGCATAAATAATCAACACGTTATAATTTTTCAAAACTAAACAAATATTAATGTCTCCAACTTATTAAGAAAAAAAAAAAAATATTTTTCAAAGTTTCGAAAGCTTCGCGACTACCTATTTTTCTTTGTTGTTTTTGGTATCCAACTAGATATATATTTGGACATCGATGTGATATCAGTCTGAAACCTCATCATATTCTTTTTAGGATTTCATGGCATACTAATATGTTTTAAAAAATAATTGGGGAGGGAGACATAACACTATTTACAATTAGTGAGGAAATCAGTTTTTACTGTTGCAAAATGTTCAAGTTATTATTCTGTCCCTGGCTTATTTGCATATTTACATGATGTGTTATCGATCTTTTTTGTTTCCTTTGTTTCTTCTTTTTCTTTTTCTCTTTCTCTTTTATTTTGTTTTTATATAAAAATTCTTAGTTCTTTATTTATCTCACAAAAGAGACATATAAAAAGTTTAATAACAAAATGTTAGTTTTTAAAATCTTTTTGTGAATCTAACAATACCCATTTGCATAAAGTACAATAAAAAAATCATCTTATACCTGACGATATACAAAACCAGTATACAGAATTATGTATAAGATGATTTTTTTTATTGTATTTTATGCAAATGGGTATATAATTATAAAATGCACTGGTTGTGTACATCGTCTCTCTATACTGACTTTGTACATCGGTTATGTACACCGGCTCTTGTACACGATCTTGCATCGACTTATGGTATTTAGGATATGACTCAAAGATCTTGTACACTATATTTTACTCCAGATCTTGCAAGATGTTTTACACCATTTTCCATTCAATTTTGGTGTACTACGTCAGCACCAAGATCTTGTTCATCTTATACACCATCTCGGATCTTATATTGGTGTACAATGAGAGCCGGTGTACAAACAGATTTTGTATACGAAGAAATTTGATATACGCAAAGAATCGATGTACAAAGTACTATTGAAAATAGTAAGATAAGACACTGGAGACATCTTGATAATTTCTTATTAATCACTATTATACGCTATAAGAAAGGCTATTAGAGGGGAACAGTGTATATCTTTACACCTTATTGCAAATAGTTTATTGTATATGTCTTCTATTATTTATCAAAACACTGTCTACTCTGCAAATATACTTTTATTTTTAATCGATTACTTGGTTTTGCCTCTTTACACACTAACAAACAAGTGTAAGAGTTTTCCTCTTGGAAAAATAACTTTGAGGTTAAGCATGATTATAGCTACTCGAATAAATAAAAAAATTTAATTTAAAGGATTAATAGACCATCAATAACTATAATCCATGCGGATTTATCCAACAAAGAGCATAGACCATGTCAGATCAACCCGAAATATCCTCTCTTTTTTGGATAATCAAAACATAATCTCTAATATGCCACATAGCAGTGAGGGTTTAGGATTGCCCATCAGTTTTCATCCTTAATTGACACCCTTACCGATCTCCCAATAAAGTTAACAACAACAAAAAATTAAAATATTCTCATGCATTGCACTGGTTAGAATCTAGTTTGCTAATTTGTAAAAGAAATTCGCAAGGGAGAAGTGGAGTATTTATAAAAAGACAGAGGAATCTAAAGTACAGAAGAAGATTGGTATATAACAACTTTTTCCGAGAGAACATATGCTTTTGGGCCACAACAATTATGTATGTATATGTATATGCTTATATACTGTGACTACCATCAATACAAAGCAAAGAAGGCGTATTGCAAGAGAATAATAGAAAGATGGGGTGGTTTGTTAAGGAAAGAAGAGGAGGTTCATGGAAGCGAGGATGGTTTGAGGAAACACTACTTACATCATCACCACCACCACTTGGACTACTAGCTCTCCTAGCCATTATATCTCTGCTCTTCTTCCTCTCTTCGTACCCACGTTACAAGTACGAAGTTGAGAAAACCGCCATTAATCTCAAGCTCTTCATGTTGTTCCTCCCAATTCTCTTTGTCTTTTTGCTCATCTCTCTAAGCTTTTTCAGTCAACTTCTCTTCAATTCACCGTACCACACTAGAGCCAACAAGACTAAGTTCCTTTTTGGAGAAGGAAACTTTCCGTGGGGTGTTTTAGTTATGCTTGTACTTATACTTCTTTTAGTTTCTAGACAATCTTATTTTCACTCCTTGTGGTACCCCAACTTATGAGTACATGAGTTCTTTAATATATCTATGAAATTGACGATAAAATTCCGTTGAAGAAATATATTGTGAGGTCCGTCTCCTCCTCTCTTGCGAACCGTGCATCACTAACATTAACTATTTATTCAAGTAACTCAATAAATAAAAATAATTTTTATTAATTAAATAATTGTATCACAAATATCCAAATATTTAAATATTCAAATAAATGAATTAAACCGAAATATAAAATCCGAATAAATAAATAAAACAATTTCGAAATATAAAAGTAATGAAAACTCTGTTGATCCCTAAAACAACACCATAAGATCTTGCACATCAAGTACTCAACATAACCACCTGAAAGAAAAAATACAGAGAAAGGGGAGAGTAACTGGGGAGTCACTCAGTAAGGTATGGTGTGCTAGACCACACAAATCAAACCCGGCTTCACAACACACCATGAGAGTCTAGACCTAAACATGAAACAACCACGGCACCTAAAGCACCCAAGAAAAACAAACAACGGGTCCTATGTGAATTAAGTGATCCGCTTCAACAACACTTCCTAGTCTGCAACGGTTTAGGTTTATCGATCCTTATTAACTTCCAAATAATATTTAGTTAATTGAACTAATTAAATAAATTACTAAGATAAAATCAAAAGTTCCCAATCCCGGTTTAACGGGTTAATATTGACTCGATACTCTCTAATTAAATTAACTAGTTCTAGTTTAATAATTAAATCCACATGTGCTAATAATTTAATAATAGGACCCAACTAATGGATTCGTAAACAACTCACATACAGTAAAACCTCTATAAATTAATAATGTTGGGACTGGAGAGTTTTATTAATTTAGAAATGTTATTAATTTATTGATAAATTAATATTATTAATTTTTAGAGAGTTTTTCAAAATTTGGGAAAGTATTGTATAGAAAGTAGAGAAATGAAGAAAATATTTCAATATGTTTTAATATATTTACAAATTAGGAAATTATCATTGTATATATTATGTATATATTTTGATATTTTATGAAAAAACAGACATAAACTCTAATAAAATTACAAATTTTACAAATAAATCACTAAAATATATTTTATAAATACAATAAATTTATATGATTATTAATTTATATTATTAATAGGATTATATATTTACATAGAGATTTCATAAAAACTATTATCCTATTGTTTTATTAAAATATGTCAATTACTACACTGGCCCAACTCGAGACCGAAATAATTTATTAATTTAAAGAAATTATTAATTTATCGAGTATTAATTTATAGAGGTTCTAGTGTACATACAAGTACGCTTGGTTTAATGGTTTTAAATGCATATAAACCTGGTTTACCCTTGGTTTAATCTATTTAACCAAATCCTATTATTAGATAAAAAACGTCACGAACATCACGCACAACACCGACCACTAGAGATAAATCAATTGGTTAATGGACTTTAATTGCAATCAGAGTTCCGGTTAAATATGGTTTCAGCTGGTTCAATAATTAATAAAGGCAAACTATCGTACAGACATTAACGCAACAAGAGATTCACCGGTTACCTTTCTCGGTGAACTATCTCTGGTGACTCAACAGTTCAGTGGTGGTTCACCAACGGCGGATCTGCATCAACCAAGCCCTCACGTTCAAACTCCAAACCACATCCAACAACATCAGATCCAAAAGCTTTGGGGACTAAGAGATTCACGGCCGTTACCTATTTGGAGATGGTGGTGCTCGTGGTGGCTCTAGCTGGCTCAAACCGTGGCTACGGTGGTCTGGGGAAATACTATAATTCACAAGCGGCCCTTGATTAGATCTACTCACATCACAAAAGCCAAGCCCAAAGATTAACTCTAAGCCATTAGAGTTTACCTAATTTCGATTGTAGCTGATGACGACGGAACAGACTCGGCGGCGGCAGCGGCGTGGTTGCTGTGAGACTCTAGGATGAACCTCGAAATCTGTGCCCTCCTTTTATACACCCGACAAAAAAACAACGGTTGACTAGGGTATATATTGGGCTCAACATGGGCCTCGGGTCTTTGATATTGGGACATGTCCGTTATAATTCTCCCTTACTACAGAGGAATTCGTCCCCAAATTCTGGCCATTATCGGTCTGTCTATTCTTTTCCCCCAAAAGTTTAAGATAATCTATTTTCAACTGAATTTTGTTTTTCTAAGTCTCTTCCTCGATTCCGTCTCTGTCCCAAATAACTTTGACCATGATGGTTTTCTTCTCCTGAACTTTTTTCTCTTGTCTTTCCAAAACTTTGACTAGTAAACTATGCGCTGACAAGCCCCTTTGGAGGTCATCTGGTGATTGCTGCAAAATAAGCTATCGATCTTTAACTACTTTCCTTAGAACTGACACATGGAATACTTTGTGGAATTCACTCAATTCTGGTGGTAAGTAAGGCGATAAGCCACTGCCCCAATCCGCTCAACTATAGAATATGGTCTCATGTATCTTGGCTTCAGTATATTCAGTTTCCTTGTCTCTGATCCCCCTTGGAATGTTCTCATCTTCAGATATACTAAGTCACCCACATCAAATTCAAGATCCTTTCTGCGCTTGTTCGCATAGCTCTTTTGGTGATCGTGGGCTTCTTTTAGTCGAGTTTCAAGTAATTCAACTTGTTCTGACGTATCTTGCACCCATTTTGGATCAAAGATTTGGCGCTCTCCTACTTCTGTCCAACACAACGGTGTACGACATGGTCTTCTATAAAGAGCCTCATACGGTGCCATCCCAATGCTCGAATTATAACTGTTATTATATGAAAATTCAGCCAGCGGTAAATAATTTCCCCAGCCTCCTTCCCAATCTAATACGCAAGCCCTTAACATATCCTCTAGGGTCTGAATAGTTCTTTCAGACTGACCATCTGTTTGTGGGTGATGCGCTGTACTCATGTGTACTTTTTGATCCCAATTCTTTCTGGAATGCTTGCCAAAAATTTGATGTAAAGTTTGTATCTCGGCCGGACACTATACTAACCGGCACCCCATGCAATCTCACAATCGTATCAATATACTTCCGAGCCAACAGTTATGACCCGTATGTCCTCTTTATTGCCAAGAAATGAGCAGACTTCCTAAGTCGACCCACAATCACCCATATTGCGTTATTTCCACCAGTTGTCGTTGGCAAGCCTGTAATGAAATTCATAGTCACCATATCCCATTTCCATTCTGGCATAGGCAGGTTTTGTAATAATCCGCTAGGTCACTTGTGTTCTGCCTTAACCAACTGACAAGTCTGACACTGTGATACATACGTGGCCACGTCCTTCTTCATTCCACCCCAATGATAATACCGCTTTAGATCTTGGTACTTCTTTGTACTGCCTGGGTGAATAGAGAATCGCGAGTGATGAGCTTCCTATAGGATTTCCTTTCTTAACGACTCATTATCCGGTACACACACTCGATCTGGTATAGAAACGTTCCATTTGTAGCTGTGTGATATCCTATGACCTTATTGTCAATCAACTTACCAAGAAATTCATCTTTTCCTTGAGCCTGCAGTATCCTCCACAACAAGTCTGCTTGATCCAACATCTCAACACCAGATGTCTCCCCCTCTACAGTAACAACATACAATCCGAGATCAGCAAATTCTTCGACGAGCTCTTGGGTCTCCTTAGTTTCTGAAACGTTGCTTCGGCGCCTGCTTAGTGCGTCTGCCACTTGGTTCACCTTACCAGGATGATAAGTGATCTCCAGATTATAGTCCGCCAATAGTTCCATCCCCCTACGCTGCCTCAGATTCAGGTCGGATTGAGAAAATATATACTTCAAACTCTGGTGATCGGTAAAAATTTGTACTTTCTCTCCATACAAGTACACTCTCCAAATCTTTAGCACAAATACAACTGCTGCCAACTCGAGATCATGCGTAGGATAGTTGGCTTCATGGGGTCTTAACTCCCGTGATGCATATGCAATGACCCCTTCGTCCTGCATCAGAACACAACCTAATCCAGATCCAGATGCATCAGTATGAACCATATATGGTATCCCTGGTCTTGGAAGTACCAACACTAGTGTCTCTGTCAAATGCCTCTTCAACTCCGTGAAGGTCTTAAAACAGTCATCCGTCCACTCAAACTTTACATCCTTACCCATCAATCGTGTCATCGGTTTGGCGAGACTAGCAAAACTCTGGACAAACTTTCGGTAATACCCTGCTAACCCCAAGAAACTACGAATCTCTGTAGCACTTTTAGGTGTCAGCCACTCAGTATTGGCTGTGATCTTCCCAGATTCTACAGCAACTCCGGCTGCTGAAACCACATGCCCCAAAAACCCTATCTTTCTTTGCCAGAAACTACATTTACTCAGCTTGGCAAACAGCTTCTGCTCGCTCAACTTATTTAGCACTATTCTCAGATGCCATGCATGCTCATCTTTGTTGCGTGAGTAAATCAAGATGTCGTCAATGAAGACAATCACACACTTATCCAAGTA
Organism: Cardamine flexuosa; assembly: GCA_963555745.1. NCBI lineage: Eukaryota > Viridiplantae > Streptophyta > Magnoliopsida > Brassicales > Brassicaceae > Cardamine > Cardamine flexuosa. The sequence continues at coordinate 17,666,613 of OY743216.1, read as the reverse complement.
TTCACAGAATACATTATTCATCAGCTTCATGAATACCGCTGGTGCATTCATTAATCCAAACGGCATGACTGTAAACTCATAGTGCCCATAACGTGTCTAGAAAGCTGTCTTTTGCACATCTTCTTCAGCAATCGCAATCTGTTGGTATCCCGATGCCAGATCAATCTTAGAGAACAATGACGCTCCCTGTAACTGGTCTAACAACTCATCAATTCTTGGAAACAGATACTTGTTCTTGATGGTCACCTTGTTCAAGCCCCGGTAATCTATGCAGAGCCTGAGACTCCCATCCTTCTTTTTCACGAACAGGACCGGTGCTCCCCATAGTGAACTACTCGGTTGGATAAATCCTTTATCAGTCAAATCCTCCAATTGCTTCTTTAACTCTGCCATCTCTGCTAGAGCTAGGCGGTATGATGCCCGCAAAACATGTGTTGTTCCTTGCTCCAACTCAATAGTAAGGCCATCTCCGCTTCTCGGTGGTGGTCTTGTCAGAGGTTGAAATACATCTTCGTATTCTGCAACTACCGGTATATCATCTAACTTCTTATCATTTTCGTCCTTCATCATATTTATAGTTGCTAAGAATGCCTCGGCTCCCTTCTCCACTAGCTTTTCCACATGAAGCATACATATAACATGAACTCCGATACTCCTCCAAACACCTTGAAAATGATACTCCCTTCAGCTCTGCGAAGATGTAGTCTCGCCCTTGGACAATCTAGCATCACTTTGTGCTGCGTTAGCCAGTCAATTCCTAGTATCACATCATAACTGTTCAACTTCATATATGCTAGATCTCCACCGAACTCAACTCCTCCGAGCAACACTGGCATATCCCGATGAATGCCTGTAGCCCCTAACTTTTCTGTACCAACAGTCTCGACCTTCTTGGTGTTCGGCTCGAACACACCCTTACAAGCCCAACATTTAACTATCTCCGGACTCACGAAGCTATGGGTTTATAAAACTAAGAAAGATTTTCATATCAAACAAAAAAAAATCATTCCACTTAAAAAATGAACAACACAAAATGTACCTACTATCGCCTTAATCCCCTCGTGTTCTCTCTCGCGGTCTTCTTTGTGGTCTCCAAGACCAAACACTCGTGGAGTGGTGGCTTGACGCATAGGTGGGGGTCCTGGTACCATTTGCCCCCTTTTTGGGAAATCTCTTCTGATATGACATGGCTGATCACAATTGAAACAATCCCTCGGCCCAACAGCTGGCACAGCAATCTGTCTGATAGGCTGTGCGATCTCTGGTCTTTATTGAGATCAAGATGGCGTTCTATTCTATATGAAGAAAAACGTTCTATATTGAGATAAAGAAGACGTTATATTATTGAGATAAAGAAGACGTTCTAATATTGAGATCAAGAAGACGTTCTATATTGAGATCAAGAAGGCGTTATATTCTATATGAAGAAGACGTTCTATATTAAGATCAAGAAGGTGTTCTATTTCTATATGAAGAAGACGGTATATATTGAGATCAAGAATGCGGTATATTCTATATGGTTAAAATATAGTGTAAAATAGAGTCCCAGCTGTATTTATGTACTCTATTCTATTTGGTTAAAATTGAATAGACTTCTCCTTATCACTAAAAATGGACGGAGACACTCCGTAAAATAATTAACCTAATATTCCGCCTCCTTCAAGGCTAAAGCCCAATGGGGATGTATTTTCTCCATAAATACGAAATTATCTCATATTTGTTCTTATTCTTGATTATTCTGGTTACTAATCTTGTTACCCATTCTCTGAATCTCTCAATCTCCGAATCTCTTAATCTCATATTCTCTCATTCTCCATCTTTATTCCGCAAATATTCTAACATGGTATCAGAGCAAGTAGATCTTGCATCCTTTTTATGGCAATGAAGAGATAAGATGGAGACATGAGAAATCTGGGTGATGCCTAAAAAATTCTCTCCATTTTAATGACTTGGCTCAACGGTTTATATTCTCTTTTAAGCTCCATCTTCTTCTCCAAGCCATTTTATTAGATCCTTTGTAACAGTGAAGAGAAGGATCTGAGGCGTGATGAAGAACCACAAGGGAAGAAAATAAATTTGTTGCCTTAAAAGAGCTTATCCATTGGTATATTTGGAACCATGGTTTGCTTGGCTCTGTTTCTTTTCTCACATCCCTAAGCCTCATTTGTCTTCTCTGAGTCATAGTTAGTTTTAAATAAAACCCAAAATCGCATTTGTTATTGTTTTAAAAACCTTGGATGAATTTCTAGTTCCATTGGAATACAAAAGTGAAATCCATCGTAATTTTTGCTTTATATTTGCGATTTGGGTGATTCAAAATAAGGGAACCACGCTGAATGGTGCTTGATTTCTATAGATCTAATGCACCTAGTGTCGTGGTATATATGTGTGTATACTTTAATTTTAAAATGAGCTGTGCAGTTGCATCCGTAATAGTTTTATAACCTTGAATGGATCCTGATTTCTACTGAAATTAATGGACATGAAGTTCAATGGATCTTTTGTTTTGGATCTGAAATTTAAGCCATTTTAAAAGAACCACACTTGAATAGATGTTTGATTCATATGAATTAAAGACCTAAGGTGTGGAATATCATTTGTCAAAAGGAAGAGAACCTTGGTAAAGCCTATCTCATATGAGTAAGAGCATAAAGCCATGATGAATCCAAATCCAATGGGAATAGTACCTTGGTAAAGCTAAACTCTCATAAGTAAAAGCATAAGGCCTTGATGAATCCAAGTCTCATTTTGTTAAAATTTCCAAAGGAATGTGAACCTTGGTCGCTTTTACTCAATGGAGTTTTAAGCTTTCAGGCCTTGCTGAATCCAAATTTCTCTGGTTATTCTTAAAACCTTGGACCGCTTCTAAGCACCTAAGTTCTTGGTTGTTTTTCAAAAGATGAACATTGATCTGGAAAATTGCTTTGAAAATATTTCCAAATAAATCATTGTTTATCCCTTGTTTTCATTTGGAAAGATGAATCTTAGTCTGATTTCCTTCTTATGAATGAGAAACATACTATGACTTTGAATCATATTAATTTTGTTAAGGATAAAAATTTAGTCCAAGTTTCATATCTTAGTAATTTGAAAACTCCTAAGACCATAATTAAATCCAATCTCTCATAAGAGAGTAAATAGTCTTTACGGTGAAGAACAATAAAGAGAAAATGTTTTTTTTACTACTAATCCTTGTGTATGCATATGTATGCTCATAATGGGAACTCCCAATATGTTGTCACAAACAATTGTTGACCCTAGGCTAAGAAGAAAACATCAAGGAGCAAGTAGTGAAGAAACTGTGTGTAGTTTGACACACAAACCTCTACAAAGAAAAGGGAGTACACTCTACCTTTTCAGTTCTATGAATAATCTCCTATCTCTTTAAACTGAAAAATAGTTTTATATTCACTTCTTAAACCCCCATGACAATTACTTACTGAATTTAAATCCTCTATGAAGGATTTAAACAAGGAAAGCCGGGACTATTATTGGTGAGAGAAATTTTATAGAAGAAGGGACACATCAAGAAGAAATGGAGTCAAGTTCTTGCAGCATGTGCATTAATAAGCTGGATACAGAAAGGTGTTACTCAAGAGATGTTGAGGAGAAGATCTACTCAAGGTGTTCCCAAATCTTGATAAGAAGACCAACTTGCCATACCTATTCACCAGATCATAAACCAAAAGGACAACTCTCTAAACTCCTATTGATTATGTCATGCTTAATGTTACATTTTTGGTCTTGAACTTGTTACATTCGTTTCTCTTACTTATCATCTTCAGTTTTGTTATATAAACTTCTTAAAAGCCCACGGCCAATGCTTTAAAATTTTGTATCTCTTGATGAAGGTACAAAGGAGTAAGAGGCGTGACTAATCTCTCAAGAAGTTTGGAAGCAAAGAAAATATCACATGGAGAAGAAATGAAGTCAAGAAGCGTTGATTCATCAGAAGTTTTTTATCCGTTGACAGACTTACAGCGCTCTTCTATTGACGATATTTAGACACACGGGATCTACAAGAGTTGGTGTTCGTATGGAACCAGTTTGAAGAGTTTCTGGGTTATGGTTCGCAAGTTATGCTCTTTTGAATGGAGAGTGGTCTGTCTTGTGGAAAATGGGTTTCTACCGAAGAAAGGATAAGTGGAGTTCCAAGTTTCTACCAAAGAAACGCTTCATATCAAGCTTGGGGATCAAGCAATGAAGGAATTACTACAGAAACCTCACACCAAGTTCGTAGGATACAAACCATGAAGAGAAAATTACTCCTACCTTACACTACACGTATAGACGTTGAGGAGAAAGGAGGAGAATATTGTTATGTTGGAAGTTTAAGGGGGAGTCCCTCCACTTATGCTTGAGCGGGAGAATTCAAGATTCAAGCCTGAATCAAAAGGCGTTTTTTTTGTTGACAAAGCAAGGTTACAAGACAGCAAGGCTATCTAAGCAAAGGCGTTTTTGTTTAAAGTTATCAAGGCAAGAGCAAGTGTTGAAATGGGGTAAAGACAAGAGCGTAAGAGGTGTGTTCTGAGTCTCAAGCTGGTGTGAAGAAACACGAAGTCTTTGATTCTGAATGCGTTGGTCCAATCCGAATCTCCCAAGACCACTCCATTGTGATCAAGACCGAGGATTCTTTGCCAAAGTCAAGTCTCAAAGTTAAAGATGTCTATCTCATTTTCTTGTGCATTCAGTCCAAGGGTGAAGTATCATCCAAGAAGTCTCCACTTGAAGCTAGTTACTAAGCTAAGCAAAAGTTTGAGAAAGCAAATGCTGTGTCTTGCTATATGATTCACATGAAGTAATCATCATCATCGCCAACATAAGGTCAGACCATCTATGGATTCTTCCCAAGTATCAAAGGAGGATATCAAAAGCAGACAAAAGCAAGAGACCAGACCAAAGGAAGTCTAGAGAAGCCGAAGTGGCTAAAAACTATCCTTGAAGATCATAGGTACTTGAAGTCTTCTCGCTACTCTATCACCTTTGACCATATCCCCTACTCATAGATGTTATGCTCTTTTCCTCATCATAGATTTTTTCCCAAGTTGTTTTTTCTATGATGAGATTTTTACCGAGGTAACGCCTATGTAGGTCCAAGCTTAGTCTTTGTTCCAACGACGGCTAAGCTTGAGGGGGGGGGGTATTGAGATCAAGAAGGCGTTCTATTCTATATGACACAAAGACGTTCTATATTGAGATCAAGAAGATGTTATATTATTAAGATCAAAAGACGTTCTATATTGAAATCAAGAAGGCTTTATATTCTATATGAAGAAGACGTTATATACTAAGATCAAGAAGGTGTTATATTTCTATATGAAGAAAACGGTCTATATTGAGATCAAAATGCGATCTATTCTATATGGTTAAAATAGAATGTAAAATAGAATGTCCCAGCTGTATTTATGTACTCTTTTCTATTTGGTTAAAATAGAATAGATTTCTCCTTATCACTATAAAAGGACGGAGACACTTTGTAAAATAATTAACCTAATATTCCGCCTCCTTCAGGGCTAAAGCCCTTTTGGGGATGTATTTTCTCCATAGATACGAAATTCTCTCATACTTGTTCTTATTCTTGATTATTCTGGTTACTAATCTTGTTACACATTCTCTTAATCTCTCAATCTCTGAATCTCTTAATCTCATATACTCTCATTCTCCATCTTTATTCCGCAAATATTCTAACAGTCTTTCCATACAGTTCCTTGCAAAATGACCAAGCTTCCCGTAGTTGTGACACTTAGTACAATCCCCACGGTGGCGGCGATGATAACGAGAACATTTTTGGGTGGTCCCATCTGCTCCCACGTTCTTTTGTTAGTCTCTGGAGTCTTTCCCTGTTTTGGTTCAGTCACTTTGTATAGCTTATGCTCCTCAGCTAAACAACCCTCCTGAATCGCAGCCTTCTCCACTAACTCCACCATGTTAGGGTAGTCCCTCACTGAACAGAGGGTACGAATATCCGGCCGTAAACCCTTCATAAACCTTCTGATCAAATCCTGCTCATCCATATCTTTTCCAGAAAACCTGCAAAGACAACTGAACACCAGCTCGTACTCACGAACAGTCTTGGTATCTTGGCAAATATCCTGGAAAGCATTTTCTTTTTCATCAAAGGTCTCTCGGGGAAAGAACTTCCTGGTAAATTCCATTTTGAAATCCACATAAGTCAAAACTAAGCGACCACGGTATGCTTCAACAATCCCCTCCCACCAGAACAAAGCATCATCCTTCAAATACTGGGTAGCTATGTGAAGACGGTGTGCTCTGCTGGACACCTCATATGATCCAAATTACGCTCTAGCTTCCGTTTCCAGTTATCCGCAGCCATGGCATCAACCCCATCCCCAAACAACTCTAGGCCCAACTCCCTCATCTGTCTCATTAGCTCCCAGTAGGATGGCCCATGCTGCTGTCTGACAGGTTGTGGTGGTGGTGGATATGGTCTAGGTCCAACAACTGGTGGTGCATCCTGCTGCATCCTAGCTCCTTGAGGTGCTTCTCCAACACCAACATCTCTGTGTAACTGGTCTCCAAACCTCTCCCGATATTACCCAGAACTTGCCCTGGCTGAGCGGCAACTTGCAGGGCTTTCTGACCAGCGGCTTGATTGGCTTGAAGGGCAGCCTGACGAGCTATCTCTTGCGCTGCCACCTGAGCAGCTTCCTGTGCCGCAATCCGAGCAGCTTCCTGTGAAACCTGTCTAGCTGCATCCTGGGCTATCTGTCTAACTGTCTCCAAGTCAACCTGCCCAGCAGCGGGCTGGCCATTCGCAACATGAGTACTCTCAGCCTCCAACTCGTGAGAAGCAGCTCTGATTGAAGCTCTGGTACGTCTCTTAGGTCTCATCTGAGAAATGAAACACGTTGCTTAGACTTTGCTCTGAACTCACAAATTAATGACAACAAAGCAAGGCTAGACAGAATGGTGCTTTTAATTTTTCAAAACAATTTTTTTTTTTCACAATCTTCAAAAATCTTTGAAAAATGTTGAATACCGATTCTACTACTCTACTTCATACACTACCAACTACACGGTCTCCCGGGTGAGGACCGGTCTGGCAAACCCGCTCTGATACCAAAATGTGAGGCCCGTCTCCTCCTCTCCTGAGAACGGCGCGTCACTAACAGTAACATCTTAATCAAGTAACTCAATAAATAATAATCATCTTTATTAATTAAATAATTTACCAAAAGTATCCAAATATTAAAATAAATTAATTAAACCGAGTATAAAATATGAATAAATAAATAAACAATATCGAAATATAAAAGTAATGAAAACTCTGTTGATCTCCAAAACAGCACCATAAGGTCTCTAACATCAACTACTCAACATGACCACCTGAAGGGAAAAATACAGAGAAGGGGGTGAGTAACAGGGGATTCACTCAGTGAGGTATGGTGTGCTAGACCACACAAATAAAACCCAGCTTAACAACACACCATGAGAGTCTAGACCTAAACATGAAACAACCACGGCCCCAAAAGCATCCAATAAAAACAAACAACAGGTCCTATGCGAATTAAGTGATCGCCCACAGCCCCCCCCCCCCCCCCCCCTTAGAGGCATCATTATGGGATAGTGCTCAATCACACCGCCCATAGACACTTTATCGATACACATGGGTCCTGGTTCAGCGATCGACTGACTGACCGTACCCAACACACAAAGAACCCAGCAGTACAGCGGAAACGCCAACTCTGTACATCCACTGTGTCACCTCATAATCATATACATATAACACAACACTACACCACATCAAGTGAACCAAGAAATATGTGAAATCATCTAAACATTCTATGTCCGGTTTAACAAAAATAAGACCGACTCGATCATAGAGATTAATCACATTTAGGTACTATACAATCATTAGGGAAGTTACAGCAAATAAGAAATGTGCGGTTAGCCCTCACCTTCACTATACTGTTGACTTCTCTATGTAAAACTAGCAAAATGGGAATCCGGTTCAACAACACTTCCTAGTCTGCAACGGTTTAGGTTTATCGATCATTATTAACTTCCAAATAATAATTAATTAATTAAGTTACTTAGATAAAATCCAAAATTCCCAATATTGGTTTAACGGGTTAATATTGACTCGATATTCTCTAATTAAATCCACCCATGCTAATATTTTAATAATAGGACCCAACTAATGGATTCGTAATCAACTCACGTACATATAAGTACGCTTGGTTTAATGATTTTAAATGCACATGGACCTGGTTTACCCTTGGTTTAATCTATTTAACCAAATCCTATTATTAAATAAAAGACATCACGCACAACACGGGCCGTCTGTATGTAACCACATGGAAACTTTCAATTAAATTTGTATCCATATAGGTTTTGAATAACAATGTATAGCCACACCAAAAGTTTTTCTTTGAGTTGTAATCACATTTCCATTAATTTTGACGAAAAGTTAAACATTTTGCTTTAACCACTAACAAAGTTAAAAAATTTCATGTGGTTACACCCCGACGGCCCAAAAAAAATTGTAAATAATATTTCAACTCGAAAATAAACTGTTGGAGTGACTAGACATTGTTTTTCAAAACCCATGTTGATATGGACTGAATTGATAAATAATTTGGTTAATGAACTTTAATTGCAATCAGAGTTCCGGTTAAATATGGTTTAAGCTGGTTCAATAATTAATAAAGGCAAACTATCGCACAAACATTAACGCAACTAGAGATTCACCGTTTACCTTTCTCGGCGAACTCTCTCCGGTGACTCAACAGTTCAGTGGTGGTTCAACAACAGCGGATCTGCATCAACCAAGCCCTCACGTTCAAACTCAAAACCACACCCAACAACATCAGATCCAAAAGCTTTGGGGACTAAGAGATTCACGGTGGTTACCTATTTGGAGATGGTGGTGCTCGTGGTGGCTCTAGCTGGCTCCAACCGTGGCTACGGTGGTCTGGGGCAATGCTACAATTCACAAGCGGCCCTTGATTAGATCTAACCTTATCACAAAAGCCAAGCCTAAAGATTAACTCTAAGCCATTAGAGTTTACCTAATTTCGGTGATGGCTGATGAGACGGAATAGACTTGACGGTGGCGGCGATGGCCTGGTTGCTGTGAGACTCTTGGGCAAGCCTCAAAATCTGTGCCCTCATTTTATACACCCGATGAAAGAACAAGGGTTGACTAGGGTTTGCTTCATTATTGGGCTCAACATGGGCCTCGAGTCTTGATATTGGGTCAGGTCCATTACATATATTTGAACAGATGTTTTGAAAAATGAGCAACCAAGTGTGTTTACAACATATTTTTTCACGCTAAAACTCATTTGTAGTTTACAACAAATTTTGGTGACTGATTTTGTTTTGAGAAATTCCCTGTAATAGCACAAATTCAATTAACTGTGAAACTTTGAAATTATAGTGTCTTTTGTGTTAGATAAATATACAGAATATTCACAAGATATGTGGAAATCTTCCTAATGAAAATTTCCTAGGGTTTAGGTCAACCTATGTATACACTATATATATGACGTCTATGAATACAATATCTCTACGGTGTTTTCTATCTAACATTGTGTTCTTTCTTTTAATCAATTTCCATTCGATTTGGCAATTTTTCATTATGTACAGATTGATTTTTGATCAAGCTCATAATTGTGAAACAACAAAATTGTTGTGTTTCGATCAAGCTTATCTTCTTTTCAGCTAAATTACAGTGCTTTTGTTCAAACTTCTCTTCTTCTTTCAATCAATTTTCAATATTATTTTTTTGACTTTGGGAATTCTGATATTGAAAGTTCATTGTTTAGATCAAGCTTCTCTTCTCTACTTTGAAATTACAGAGTTTTGATCAAACTTTTTCTCTTCTCTCCATGATTCACTAGCAAGCTCTGAATATACCTCAGGATCAACAGTAATGCAGCATCCTTCTGCTAATAAAACACAATAACCCATTTGTTTGGGTTTTAGTATACTGTATAATTGTGCAGTGTATCCAGAGGAAAGCTTTGTGAAAGTGAAGAAATATGGACTTCCGATGTTGCTTATTGAAGATGAATCCGTCTAATCTCACTTCTCAGCTGTCCGGTAAAGTCTCTAGCAATTTACATGGTAGAGATCTGATTTTGTTGAAAAATAGACATAGATTTTGAGATATGATCTAAAGGATTCTTTTGTATATGAAGTTTTGTGAGCGCCTGAGGCTGATAATGTGATCTCTCTGTGTTTTTGGTCTAAAGAATGGATTGAAGCCATAGTTTTTAGTACTTCCATAGGTTTTTTGACCTATTTCTAGTTAATAATCTTGGACAGAACAATGGACATATTTTTGTGAGAACCTGAGACTAAATTTATGATATTTTGGGGTTCAGTTTGAAGTGTTGTTGTTTAACTGACTGGCGTATGAAAGATGGTGTTCTGAAACGGATTCACAGGATATGTAATCAGACTTGCGGGTGGCATTGGAGAGAATGATACCAAACTAGCTGAAGACTGGAGTCAAAATGTTTCCAACATGCTCAAACTGCTTCTTGCCAAAGGCTTTGGTTTTCAAAGAAACCAAATGATGAGCAAACATAGCACCCAAATTCAAATTAATATTGGGTATAGCATACCTCCAAGTCTCTTGAGGAAACATGTGGCGAACACTAAGCATCAAGAGCATAGATCTGACTTCCGAGCCTTGGCAGGATGGCGGACATCTGTCTGCTTCGAAGAACCGGTATCATACTCACCTTTCCCAATATGGGACTGAAAAGTCTTGATATCTCCCCACTCTGTATCCATAATAGCCTGAGTATCATCTCTCCCAAATCTATACAAATCACAGAGATCAGTGAGAGTGATCATGTATCTCACAACCTTGCACTTGAAGGTAAGAACTCCCTGCTGTGTCACCTTGGCACTCTCATCAGCATAGTTATAACACTGTATTTTACCTGTTTTAAGCATACATTTATCATCATATTAGTGCACATTCATTCCCTGTTTATACTATTATATGCATATTTCACTCTCTTTTGAGTTTTAGGGTCCTTTGCATGAGCATTGCACATATATTGTATATTGTGGGTTGTTTACAGGTAAAAATGGATGCTAAGGATGCATTGGATCATTGAGGAGTGATAACACCACATTATGCATGTTTTCATCACCCTTTTATCACCTTTTATTATAAACTTTCATCCATTGTCCATATCATTCTATGCATTTATCTTTCATATTGGGCGATTAGTGTTTTTGTATAAGCATTGCATGCATTTTGCATATTTGGGGTCTTATTAGGTGATTATGGAGCTTCCAAGGCATACTTGGGTCTTTGACTTGTGCAGTGAAACCTCATGGACTCAAGTGAAGCTTGCAGAGAAGACGAACAAACTACTCGACTCCCCCACTCGAGAGCCTACTTGAGTGCCTACTCGAGACACCATTCTTCATAGACTACTCGACTCACCCACTCGAGACACCACTCGACTGCTAGGTCGAGTGGGCCATTTTCTCTCTTTTCCCTTAAAACTCAGATTTGTATTTGAGACTTGATATAAAATCCCCTGATTAACCTAATGTCAGGGGTACGCCGCATTTTATTAGCTTAACCTAGTTTTTAGACTTTCTCTCTCTAGTTCATCTTTTGTTCTTGAAACTTATCAGATTTTGTGATTTTGTACGTTGAATAAATTTTTATATAATTCGTATTTATGTTTGATTCCTTCTACAAAATTGTTCATCGTCCCGCTCTCTGTTACATATGTTAAGTTTAGAGATTTCTGGGTTTGAGAATTTTGTGATGAGTTTCGTGTGTGAGTAGTTAGATTAGGGTTATTAGGGGTGGATTAGGCTTGTGATGTTCTTGATCGCCTAGGGTGTCTAAGTTTGTTTGCAAATTTGTTGTTTTCCCTCTTGGGTGAGTGCTTTTAATGCTTGTTCTTTTCTGGCCAGTTAGGGCATGATTTTAGATGGTCTCATGAGCACGACCCATGCCTTGAGCCATTAGATAGAGTTTTTTGGAGGTTTAAAGTACAATAGCGTGAGGGTGGATGCATCAGACATTGATTTATGTTACGACTCCACCTATTCACTTGTTATGAACTATTCTTGACTTAAATAAGCTGAATCTTCATCCCTGATCCGACTCCTCACATTATGCTGACTGGGTTGGGTCTTGAGGCTCTCTACGACGAACCATGGATTGAGCTGGCTATGAAGTCTGTTGTTAAGGGAATTCTTTATTGATTGAGCATGTTAGCACCTGAGACTTTCTAGAGCATTCACTAGCTAGTTAATTCACCCCTATGATCCCTATAGTTTTAATATCATTTGTCTCACCAGTTTAGATCATTTGAGTAGTCCAGTAGTTTCACTTGCCCATACAACTCTAGTGGACCAGTCGAGTGGCCTTGTGATAACATCACTTTTATACACGTTTTTACCAGTTTTTATCCATTTTTATACCATTTTGTGCATTTATCCTTCATATAGGATGTTTAATATTTCTGTATAGACATTGCATGCATTTTGCATATTTGGGGTCTTATCAGGTACTTATGGAGCATATTTGGATTTTGGCTCATGGAGTGAAGATGTGCAGTCAAGCCCTATGGACTCGAGTGAAGATTGCAGAGAAGACATATGGCTCACTCAACCAGGCTACTCGACCAGGCACTCGAGTGAGCACTCAAGACATGCTACTCAACCAGGCACTCGAGTGAGCACTCAAGCCAGGCTACTCGACCAAGCACTCGAGTGAGCACACAAGACAGGCTACTCGACCTCAGCTTCACAGGCTCACTGGACTTCAGCACCACCTGCCTACTCGAGTGACCACTCAACCACCCCACTCGACGGCTGGGTCGAGTGGGCACTCTCCGACTTTTTCTCCTAAAAACTCGCAAAATGTAATAAGCACTTTTGACTAGGTATAAAAGCGTCTCATTAAACCTAATTAGAGAGAATCGAATAGCACCGCTTTGGCTTAGTAATTTTTAGGTTTAGCTCTCGTTTTTCTCTCTCTTGTTCCTGCTGTTCTTCATAGTTCTTCATTTTCTACAACCTTGTAATTTTGATAAGTTTTTATATAATCAGTACTTGCATTTTATTTCTTCTCCAACCTTGCTCACAAGATCATAGGCTATTACATATGTCAAGCTTAGGCTTTTCTGGGTTTCGAACCCCAGCTATGATCATAGTGTGTGAGTAGTAAAGTTGGGATTTTTGGGGATGGATTACGGTAGCTTCTCTCTGTTTTGTTATTGCTTAGATAGGTTAATCATCACTCAGTTTCGACTCCCTCTTGGGTGAGTGATTTAATGCTTGTTCTCCCCTCATTAAGGAGAACATGATTTTAGATGGTTTCATGAGCACGACCCATGCCTTGAGCCATTAGATAGACTTTTCTGGGGTTTAGAGTACAATAGCGTGAGGGTGGATGCATCAGACATTGATTTTATGTCACGAATCCACCTATTCCCTTGTTATGAACTCTTCTCGACTTGAATAGGCTGATTCTTCATGCCTGATCCAACTCCTCACACTATGCTGACTGGGTTGGGTCTTGAGGCTCTCTACCACACATCATGGATTGAGCTTGTTATGAAGTATGTTGTCTAGGGTAGTCCTGTGATGAAATTGCTAGTTGATAGCTGCAATAGAACAGAGTGTTTGTGAATCCTGTGATATCCATCCCCAAAGTCCCTGTTTCCCCCCATAGTTTACAGCTTGCTTAGTAATCTTTCACCGTAGTTTTTCTCTGTTTTTACTGTAGCACTCAACCTCACCACTCGATCAGTGTGGTCAAGTCGTCCTAATACTGTGATTTTTCCTGTTTAGCTCCATGATGTGCTAAAGTGTGACAGACTTTGGTACCTCTAGTATTAATTAGGGGTTTTAGTAGATTACTCATTTAGACTACTAGTACCACACCCTTTTGATAATTACTTGAATAGCTTGCCTTAATAATCTGGTAGTTGCTGTAGACCACTCTTGATTGGTTCGACAAAGTTACATAACTCTTACCACTATACTACAATTGATTAGAGGCTCTGTGTTTTATCTCTCTAGGCTTAGGTTGATTGCTTGGCTGTCTTTATTTTCTTAGAGTAGGTGAAATCTTAGTTTCAATTTGGCGCCATTGCCAGTTTTGAGTGTTTTTGTCAACACAATTAGTTGTTTAAGGCTTACTCGATCAAGTCTGTTACTTTTGAGATCTGGGTACTGATTTGGTTTTGAAATTTTGTCTATTTTGCATCAAGTACTATAGCACTCGACCCCCACTCGACCTTACCACTCGAGTACTTGATCGAGTCACTACTCTCTGAATCCAAACGCGTTCTCAAGGCAGCCAAAACCTAATCCAGTTACTTGATCACATACTTCACATCAACCAGCATACTCGTCAAGCTACACCTGCACCTGCTACCTCCATTTTTGAACAACCAGTTCCAGAGACACCAGTTGTCATGGCAGAACAAGTTCCTCAGCCTAGGGTGATTGGAGCAGGAGACGCTCCAAACACTCACTCTCAGAGGCAGGGAATTGTAGCCCATCCAGTCAACAACAATAACTTTGAGATCAAGACAGGTTTGATCTCCATGGTCTAGAACCACAAATTCCATGGAATTCCTATGGAAAACCCGCTTGCTCATTTGGACCAGTTTGATAGACTGTGCAAACTCACCAAGATCAATGGAATCTTAGAGGACAGCTTCAAGCTATGCCTCTTTCCATTTTCTCTTGGTGATAAGGGTTCCCATTGGGAACGAGCACTGCCTCAGGGTTCTATAACCACCTGGGAAGACTGCAAGAAGGCTTTCCTGCTGAAATTCTTCTCTCTATCAAGGACTGCCAAGTTCAAAAACAAAATCTTCAGCTTCACTCAGCGAACCAATGAGAGTTTCTCTGAAGAATGGGAGAGGTTTAAGAAGTACACAATGCAGTGTCCACACCATGGTTTCACCAAGGAATCTTTGCTCAGTACGCTCTACAGAGGGGCAAGCCCGAAGATCAGAATGCTATTGGATACAACCAGTAATGGAAATTTCCTCAATAGAGACGTAGTCACTGGCTGGTAGCTAGTGGAGAACCTTGCAATCTCTGATGCAAACTACAGTGAGGACTTTGACAGATCAGTCAGAAGACCATCTTCATCTTCTGATAAGACCAAGAAAGAGATCCAGTCTCTTAGTGAGAAACTTGACAAGCTCATCCTAGCTCAGCAGAAATCTGTGAACTTTGTTGGTGAAGTTTCTGCTACTCAGGCTCAGGAAGGTGAAGATGATCAGGTTGAAGAGATCATGTATATACAGAATCAAGCTGGCTTCAACAGAGGGTACATCAACTATAGGAACAATTCTAATCTCTCCTATAGGAATCCCAACATAGCCAACCCTCAGGATCAAGTCTACCCGACTCAGAACCCAGGCCAAAACAAGCCTTTTGTACCTACAGCTCAAGCCAATCCACCTGGATTTGCTCCAAGACCACCTCAGCCAGCTGATGATAACCTTAAGCCTTTTCTACTCAAACTTCTTCAAGGCCAGAATACTGCTACTCAAGAGACATTAAAGAGGTTCACTGAACTCAGAACCCACATCGATTGCTCTTATGATGATTTGAACCATAAGATTGAGGTTCTCAACAGTAGACTGAGGTTTGTTTAGTCTAGTGCTGCATCAGCCTCTACTAAGACCACATGCAAACTTCCTGGCAAAGCTGTGCAGAACCCTGAGGAACCTGTAACTCTCTATGCAGTGAGCACATCACCAGCTCTCCATCTTCTTCCTTTCAAGAAGAGATTCTCCAACATCACTGGGGATAGTGATACTCAAGTTGGGGGGCAATCTTTCGATCTGCTGCTGAAATTGGCTGGAGCACTGTAGCACTCGACCATACCACTCAAGTGAGTGGTCAAGTAGGCACACCCGAGACTGCAAAGTAGAAGCGCATAATGGACTTGCATGCGATGATGACAAGTCATTTCCCAGAATAGTTTAAAGCTAAGATTGAGAACGAGTATGCTATTATGCTTGAGGAAGAGCTATCAGAGCTTGAAGCTAAAATGACTTGGGATGAAGCTATGAAGTCACTTGGGCCTTTTGACAGTGGTTTGAGAAAAAAGAGCCTTGAAGAAAATTCAAGATAAGTGAGCTGTGAAGTCACTTGGACCTCTATGAGACGAGATGGATGGCTGGTGCTGCAGAGATGGGGCATGTGAGCTTCAGAGTCTTAGGTATAGACTATCAGCTACCCCTCAGTGTGGTCGACATCTTGTTTGACTTTGCAGAAGAACAGGGCAAGCCCAAGACTTTGAGAAGAAAGAGCTGAATAAGTTGTGGTTAGAGCTTGGAGGAAGGGAACACTATCAGTCTGCTAGGGCTAAGTGCAGTGAGATCAGGCACCCAATAGTGAGATATCTCCACAGGACTCTTGCAAATATAATGTTTGCAAAGAAGGCCACAAGGCCAGTGAATGAGAGTGAGTTTAAGATGCTGGACAAGGCTCTTTGCGACTACCTTATCTACTCATCTGAGGAGAACCGAGCCAATGGGATTGAGATGCAATGAGATAGAGCCTACACAGGGAAGTCCATCATTTTGGTGAGACACCTCATGAGCTACATAGCTACTGCTATCAAGAATGACAAGATGCTGAATAAGGCAGAGTTCACAGTGGGAGGGATAGTTACTCCATTTTTAGAGGCTGCTGGAGTTGAGCTCATATCAGCACCTACACCATACACTCTGATGGACTTGGATCACATTAAGGACACTCAGACTATTGGTGCAAAGGTTGGGGAGAAGTACATCTACAACTTCTCACATCCTAGGAGCAGCAAGGCTAAGATTTTGCTACCTTATGGAGGTCTAGCCAAGCTCTATGCAGAGGACGGTAACCGTAGTGTCCCCTTTGTACCGCCAGTCAGAGATCTCTACTTCTCTGATGAGGGAGTTAGACTCCAAGAAGATGAGACGTTTCAGGACTTCATGGGGAGTGTGCATGCTCCAGAGAGGTTTTATTTTGAGGAGACAGAGTGCAAAAGCCTCAAGGAGGCTAACCATAAGATCTCCACACTTCAGAAGTGGTACAAGTGGCAGGATAAGCAATTCACCAAGTTCAAGAGTGGAATGAATGTCAAAATGAAGGGGATCACCAGCCGCTTAGCAGCAGCTGAGAGGAAGTTTAGTGCTGGCTCGTCGAGAAAGACTTTGGCTGAGCAGAAGGAGAGAAAGAGACGCCCAGATAACCCCATAGAGGATTTGGAGCATTCGTCCCCAGATGAAGCCACTCGACCACCTGGGTCGAGTGAGCCACTCGAGTGCTACCAGGGATTCGACTTGAGTGCACCTGTCGATCCTTACCCATGCTATGATCAGGGCGCACAGCTTCCACCTTACCCGGGGTACTACCAGAGAAAACTATTCGACCATGCTGGGTTGAGTGCACGATACATGCCAGACCACTCGACTGCTGGGTCGAGTGGACCACACCCCGGAGCTGATCCTCTCAACACCAGAGTTCAACCCTACATTCAAGAGAGCATGGAGGCTAACACAGATGCCTTCTTCACTCCACAAGAATGAAGTACCACCCCACTTCCTTATCATTGTTCATATCATTGCATTTTTTGTTCTCTTTTGTTCTAGTCTCTCTAATCATCTCTTGAATTCATTTTACATAAGGGACTGTGTAATTTAAGTTTAGGGGAGGGTTTGAGAGACATATTTGATGTATTTCCTAATTTTCTTATTCAAATTTGCATCATCTATGTGCATTGAAAAAACCTAAAATTTTGAAAATTTTCAGAAAACTATTTTACCAAAACAGAGTGTCATGTAGTTGCATTATCATTTCTAGGATTGAGTTTAAGAATTTTGCTTAGGATTGTACATATGCATAGGGGATAATGATGAGTCAAACCATAAAAAGCTTAAGAACCAAACATATAATTTCAATGCCAAAGTTATAAGTTGTCGAATGCATTCACCTAAGTTTGAAAATTAAGGCTGCACCTTGCTTGGTATTTAGATTTAGCACTCTCACTTGGTTGATGCGTACTGTGATTTGTCAAACTATCCCTATGAATTAGATTCTAATTTGAAAAACTTAATTATCATGATATGCTCTAAAACTTTAACTCGTGCATACCTCAAAATACTTGGATTTTCTTTCATCTTTTACCACTCTTGCTAATCTAAGTAGCTGTCTCCACCATTGAGACAGTTCCACAAAAACCAAACCCAAAACTTCATTTCAGACCATACAATATTTTTGAGTGAAGTGTTAGGTGTTGCCAACAGGAGTAGCCTCTCATGTAGTTTCTGGTTCATAATTTTTGAACCAGATTTAGGCTAGTAAAGGATTTGGAAGAAAAAGATAAAAGTTGGCTCACTAAAAGAAACAGAAAAAAAAATCGTATAGTAACCACTCGACCAAGACCACTCGAGTTAGTGGTCGAGTCATAGTTTAGTGAAAAAAATCAAAAATCCCAAATCCGCTAGAAGTTAAAAGTAAAGTATCCGCATGTGCATTAATCATCACCAAGGGGTGACTCTCTGCCTGAGGAAAAGCTCATGTCCATAGGAATTCTCACTCGATAGGCCCACTCGACCTCTCACTCGAGTAAGGCAGTCGAGTCAAAGCACTTTGAGACGCCTTGGTAAGCAGACATGGCAAACTACAAAGCCACTGGTTACAAACCTCTACACCTTGATGCTTCACCATAGGAAAAAGCTGTATAGAGATGCAGGACACTATTTCTGGAATGAGCCCTATCTTTACAAGAGAAGTCTTGACAGTTTATTTTGCTATTTTCAAGACTACGCAAAAAATCCTTCAAGCAGGTTTATGGTGGCCAACAATGTTCAAGGATACAAAAAAAATTATTGCTCTGTGTGATGCATTCCAGAGGATGGACAACATTAGTAGGAGAAATGAGATGCCACAAAAACCAATCCTGGAAGTGGAAATTTTTGACTGTTGGGGGATGGACTTCATGGGACCTTTCAACCCACCATCTCATGGAAATAGCTATATCTTGGTAGCTGTTGATTATGTCTCCAAATGGGTAGAAGCAGTAGCATCTCCAACCAACGATGCCAGAGTAGTTTTGAAAATGTTCAAGACCATCATCTACCCCAGATTTGGAGTGCCAAGGGTGGTAATAAGTGATGGTGGTTCTCATTTCATCAACAAGCAGTTTGAGAGCCTACTAAGGAAGCATGGAGTGAAACATAAAGTCGCAACACCTTACAACCCTCAGAAAAGTGGTCAAGTTGAAGTCTCCAACAACCAGATTAAAACCATTTTGGCTAAAGTAGTGGGAACTTCCAAGAGCGAGTGGGTAACTAAACTTGATGAAGCTTTGGGCCTACAGAACAGCATACAAAACGCCTATAGGCAGAACTCCATTTCAACTCCTATATGGTAAATCCTGCCATCTACCTGTGGAGATAGAAGACAAAGCCCTCTGGGCGACCAAGCTGCTGAATTTTGACATCAATTCTGCCCAAGAGAAAAGAAGAATTACTCTGCATGAGTTGGCAGAGATAAGGCTGGATGCATATGAAAGCTCAAAGGTGTATAAGGAAACGACTAAGGCTTTTCATGACAAAAGGATCACACCAAAAGCTTTCACAGCAGGAGACCAAGTCCTCATGTTTAACTCCAGGCTAAAACTTTTTCCTGGAAAATTGAAGTCAAGATGGACAGGCCCATTCCACATCAAAGAAGTTATACCCTATGGAGCAGTCACTTTGCTTGACACTGATGGCAAAGAATTCACTGTGAATGGTCAAAGAGTCAAGCCATACATGGCAGATCAAGGTATACCAAGAGACACCTCAATAGATGTGGTGATCCTGATAAAGCCTATGGTATGAAAGTCAAGCTAACGAACTCTAAACAAGCTCACTTGGAAAGAAGTTCCATGTTTATCAATGTATATATTTTAAATTTTTTCTTAATATTTTGATGTTTTCACCTTTCTATCTAAAGTTTTGTTGTTTCAGAGAGGCTAACTAGGCCAAGTTAAGGATATTCGGCCCAAGCACCAAGTCACTCGACCGCACCACTCGACCAAGGTAGTCGAGTGGCCTAATCGAGTGGGCCAGGATAAGTCAAAAAATCTCATGCGATCTGAGCTTGTGATCTGAGCCGTCTATCTCATCTTATCTGCACCTACCTACCAGCCTACAAGAAGAGTCTTGGGACTGTGAATGATCAAGAGCTGCAAATGATGCATTCAGACCTTAAAGATTTCCTTGTGTATGCCTCACCAGATGATATGGACAGAGGGATAACTATGAAGGGTGACATGAGCAATGCAGGAAATACTGCACTCTTGCTAGCAAGTCTTTCATACTGCAAGGCTTATGCGTTCACACTCCACAAGAATAACCGCCGAGGTGACAGCACTATTGGAGGATTGATAACACGAATCCTGCTTGCATGCGAAGTTGATTTGAGTTTGACTATGGAGATTGAACCGTTGTGGCTAGACATCCCTCACTTACAAAGTTCTATAATTTTGGGATCCCGCATGGTTAGGGACAAGTATGTTTACAACTTTGGACATCCTTTAGTTGGAAGAGCCAAAGTCCTCCTCCCACTTCATGGAATGCTAAAGATCATGCAAGGAGAAAGTGTCAACTTCGTCCCACCACCATAGTTGCTCTACATCACTAGGGCTCAAAGAGAAGCCCAGCAGACCGATATAGAAGAAGAGATAGATGACACAATACCTGAGCCGGAGAGGTATGACTTTGGTGATGAAAAGTGCTCAAGGGGTGGTCTAAATGGCAAGACAAAACCATAAAGACGCTCTCGGGAAGGTAAAGGAACTCACAACAGTAGTGAAAGACTTGACAACCAGTGTCAAAGATGTTAGGAGAAATCACCGTGGTTCACCACCCTCCGCCCCAACTCATGACCCAAGGAGTTTGACAAGGATCAACTCCCTCAACACGCATCAAAGGCAGACACGCCCAAGCCAACCTAGGCGTCAATCATCAGTCGAGGACAACCAAAGAAGGAAAGGACTTATATCCAAGCCCTATCCTCAGATGAAGAGGAGCAGTCACTCGACCAGCCCACTCGAGTATACCAGTCGAGTGAGCCATTTGAGTCGACACAGAGGAGGGTGAACATTAGGGTTTTAGACGAAGATGAAGAAGAACCTGAGGAAGGACGTCTCATTCGACATAGGAGCACAAGGCAGCTCACTCGACCTGGGAATACGAGCAAACCAGTCGAGCAAACATATCCAGATGTGCAGGCATCTACTGTCGAGCAAGCCAATCCACTCGAGCCAGCACCAGTCGAGCCAGCGTATCCAGTCAATCCATCCTACAGAGCCCCACCTGCTTACACGGCTGAGTCCGTGGACGACTACCTCAGTGCTTACTTCTCATGAGGTACCACCCCAAATTCACCATCATTATATATACCATTGCATGTTTTTTATTAACCTTTGTTTTATTCTCTCCAATCATCTTCCGGACTCATTTTACACAAGGGACTGTGTAGTTTAAGTTTGGGGGAGGATTCGAGAGACGTATTTGACATGTTTCTCTATTTTCTTATTCAAACTTGCATCATATATGTGCATTTAAAACCCCTAAAAATTTGAAAATTTTCTGAAAAATATTTTACAAAACACAGAGTGCCATATAGTTGCATTATCATTTTAGGATTGAATTTTTAGTGTTTCGCTTAGGATTGTACATATGCATAGGGGATAATGATGAGTTAAACCGTAAAAAGATTAAGAACCAAACATATTATTTCAATACCACATTTATAAGTTGTCTAATGCATGCACCTAAGTTTGAAACATAAGGCTGAACCCTGTTTGGAATCAGATTTATCATTTGGCCTTAGTTAAAATTTGTTGTGATTTTTAATGCTATCCTTAATAATTTAAACCTAATCTGATTAAAATCATGTTATAGTATGAACTCATGGGTACCCTATACATATTTGGATCTCCTTATCCCTTTTTACCACTTTTCTTGATCCAAATAGCTGTTCCCATCTCTGGAGCAGTTCCCCAAAGCACCAAACCTTACTTTTTTCAGACCCCGACAAATTCTGAGTGGAAGGCCTAATTTTCGATTGAACTTAAGAGAAAGTGTTAGGTTTAGGCCGACAAGCATAGGTTCCCATATAAACTCTGGTCAATTTGGACCAGAATAGGCTAGGGAATTCGAAATAGGGGTTAGTATTGAGTCTGGGAAAAAAACAAAGAGTTCGAAAAGAAAGAAAAAGATAAGAGAGTTCTAAAAACGTTTCTTTGGAGAGGATAGTAAGCATATGTGTCTAGTAATGGATTTGGGAAGATTATCTATGATGTAAGAAGCTCTATGAAGAGAAAAAGAAAAAAAAATATTGTATGAAAATTCACTCGATCACTCCACTCGACCAAAGGGATGGTGAACTATACCTGAGCAGGGCAAAGCCAGAGGAAACTCTGGTGGAGGCCCGCAGCGATACTGACGTGCAAATTGTTCGTCTGACTTGGGTATAGGGGCGAAAGACTAATCGAACCATCTAGTAGCTGGTTCCCTCCGAAGTTTCCCTCAGGATAGCTGGAGCTCGGAGTGAGAGCCTAGAAGTAAAGAAAAAAAATCCCCAATTCCGCTAGAAGTAAAAAAAATGAATGTAAAGTGTCGTCTCCTTAGAAGAAAAAAAAACAGAAATCGATCCTTGAGTCAAAGAAATGAAAAGAAAAGCTTTTAAGCACAAGGGTAGAACTAGGATGAGTTTCTGGGAATTTAGAGTTAGGAAAGTCATTATTGTGTGTGCTTGGGTAGATAGGAATCTATTCTTGTATGCATCAGTTGGCTTTTACCTTTAGCATTCTCCTAAAGTTCAATCAATTCTTTGAGAGATCACTGTTACTAAATGCATAAACCAGAGGAAGAAGAGATTATTTTGATCTCTTAAGCCCAGTCCTTGAACCAAATGAGTTCTTACTTAATGTATAGCATGATCCACTGTTCGCTCTTAATAAATGTTAAAAGGATAGTTTACTTTGAATGCTTGTTGAGGCTGAGTCTGCTTGGTAAGTTTTGTTGTGATGAGCATGGCTAGGTTTTGAAGTAGAACTGATGTGCATTGCATTCTAGAACTATTAACTGTGGCATTGACATTAAAGGTTTGCTTAGTCTGCTTAGATTCTGAGTCCCCACGTTTCATACTACTCCTTTCATCTCATCCTTTCTATTTGCTTAAGGGCAAGCAAAGGGTAAGTTTGGGGGAGTTGATAACACCACATTATGCATGTTTTCATCAATCTTTTATCACCTTTTAGTGTAAACTTTCATCCATTTTCCATATCATTCTATGCATTTATCATTCGTATAGGGCGATTAGTGTTTTTGTATAAACATTGCATATATTTGGGGTCTTATCAGGTGCTTATGGAGCTGACGAGGCATACTTAGGTCTTTGACTTGTGCAGTAAAGCCTCATGGACTCGAGTGAAGCTTGGCAGAGAAGACGCACATACTACTCGACTTGCCCACTCGAGAGCCTACTCAAGTGCCTACTCGAGTGCCTACTGAAGACACCACTCTTCAGAGACTACTCGACTCGCCCACTCGAGAGCCTACTCGAGACAGCACTCGACCACACCAGTCGACTGCTAGGTCGAGTTGGTCATCTTCTCTCTTTTCCCTTAAAACTTGGATTTGTATTTGAGACTTGATATAAAAGCCCCTTATTAACCTAATGTCAGGGGGTACGCCGCATTTTATTAGCTTAACCTAGTTTTTTGACTTTCTCTCTCTAGTTCATCTTTTGTTCTTGAAACTTATCAGATTTTGTGATTTTGTACCTTGAATAACTTTTTATATAATTTGTATATGTGTTTGATTCCTTCTACAAAATTGTTCTTCGTCCATCTCTCTGTTACATTAGGAGTGGATTAGGCTTGTGATGTTCTTGATCGCCTTGGGTGTCTAAGTTTGTTTGCAAATTTGTTATTTTCCCTCTTGGTGAGTGATTTTAATGCTTGTTCTTTTCTGGCCTGTTAGGACATGATTTTAGATGGTCTCATGAGCACGACCCATGCCTTGAGCCATAAGATAGACTTTTTCCAAGGTTTAGAGTACAATAGTGTGAGGGTGGATGCATCAAACATTGATTTATGTCACGACTCCACCTATTTACTTGTTATGAACTCTTCTCGACTTGAATAGGCTGAATCTTCATGCCTGATCCGACTCCTCACATTATGCTGACTGGGTTGGGTCTTGAGGCACTATACCACAACCCATGGATTGAGCTGGCTATGAAGTCTGTTGTTAAGGGAATTCTTTATTGATTGAGCATGTTAGCACCTGGGACTTTCTAGAGAATTCACTAGCTAGTTAATTCACCCCTATGATCCCTATAGTTTTAATATCATTTGTCTCACTAGTTTAGATCATTTGAGTAGTAGTCCAGTAGCTTCACTAGGCCACTCGACCATACCACCCAAGTGGACCGGTCGAGTGGCCTTGTATGCTTTAAGTTTTATGTATTTTTGTGTCTCTGGCTATTTACTAAAGTGTGACAGCCTTTAGTGACTTTAGTCTTTAACTTTATCTTTTATTTTGCATTCGTTTAGGTTGATAGATTTCAACAAACAACTTTCATATTTGGCTTGAATTAATTGGTAATGTACACATCCTTTTTGCCTAGTGCTATTCACCCAATGGATTGACTCATATCTATACTATGATTGATTGAAAAACCTGTGTTCTGTTTGCATGCTCTGTTTGATTGTTTTCATTCTTAGCATATAGGACAAATACTTGTTTCAAGGACTTTCAGATCAGCTCAAGAAGGAGATTGAAGGAAGATGGAAGCTACTCGACCAGCCACTCGATAGATATCTATCGTCAAAGGATTAGCATTAAAATAGGTTGTGTTTGTTAAGTACCCAAGTTATGAAAGTGATCCCTTAGTCAATTGTTTCATCCCTATGATCCCTATCTCTTTATTATTGCATTAAAAGCTTAGTTACTAGTTCCATTTTGTGATTCTGTGACTTTATAATCCGACTTGACCACACCACTCGACCGTATCGATCGAGTGGCTTTCTACTTTTGTTTCCCTGTTCTGTTTGTTTACTCTTTGTGCATTTGAATTGACATCTCAAGTGTTCATTGCTTTAATTATTAAGTATTTGCATTTACAATCATTAGGTTGCTAGTTTGAACTATCATCTCTGATTTGGCTTAACTTATTATGCACTAATACATTGTGATTGCTTGCACCAAACCATTATGGATTGACACCTCATGTACTACAACAACAATGAGGTGTGCCAAGTCCGGATAAAGAAAATACGTGTTTCACATAGTAAACTCTGCAGGAACCTAAGAACTGGCGTGCCAAGTCCGGATAAAGAGTGTTGTGCGTGAGTGCCATATAGCGTAATCCAATCTTCTTGAGCATGTGCTGGACATCATCATCAATTTCAACATCTGTCATAGCTTCACGATGCTTCAACCGAGTAGGTCTCATATCAACGCTTTGCCATGCATTATAGAACAATGTATCATACTCATCCCAATCTTCTGAAATAGGCCGATGAACACACTCAGCTCTGGTTGTCTCAGTCTTTGGATCACTGTCCCAATTGCGCTTCATCCTACTCATCTGAGTCTCAAGATTTGGCCAAGGAGCTCCAAAGTGAGCATTGACTGGGAAATCTGAAATAGGTGTGGTGGCTATGATGGCTGTGGGTGTAGCCTCAATGATAGGCTCATCATCAGTAAGATCGATCTCTTCTCTGCGGGTACGCTTGTTCCTCGAAAACCTCCTAGTATACATCTGCAAAACCACAAGAAATCGTGAAAATCATTTCAAGTATTAAACCCGGCCATGCGTGTCGATCGACACGGTACCAAATCGTGAACACCGAGTGAAAATCATAAATTTCAAACAAAATCAACTTCAAATCAAAATTTCACCACATAATAACCCCATTCAATAATCAAAATTACCATATCAACATTAATCTATCATCCTAAACACCTCTAAATTCCTAATTCAAGTCAAAATAATATCAAGTTTTGTCAATAGAAAATCATGACTTTTCTATAAATTCAATCTAAATTAATAATAATCTACACTTAAATCCTTCTAAATTCATCTTAACCAACTAGGATTAGCAAGTATTAAGAGCAAAATTGGATCCAAAAGTGAGAATCTAAACCTTGAAAATTTCGAATTTAGAGATGGAGATTTGAAGAACATACCTTTGATTTTAAGATAATGGATGAGATAGGAGTGTGGGAAATAAAAAATTCTTCAGTTCTGAAGCAAAAATCGAATGATTTGATGAAGAATAAAAAAATTGGTGATTTGGGTTTATACGCAGAGGTTTTCGCAAAAAAGGAAAAAGGAGAAGTGGAGAAGAAAGGAAAAAATCAGGTGTTATACTAACTTGGGGTCCGTGTCAACTGATAACATCGAGTTTTTACCTATTTTAACCATTGTTTTCTTATGTTTCTATGGAGATTTAATAGGTTTTCAAGGCTAAAAAGGTTGTTATCAAGTATTTGCGGATTCAAAAAGGTTTTGTAGGTTTTTGTGACGACCGCATTTTTTTTTCTTTTGAACATGAAAATAATGAACTAATTCCCATACATTAAACATTCAAAACCATACAATAGCAACCATTTACATAAACGACCACGAAGGTCAACAGTTCTACCGGTTCTACCAATCCTTCGAAAGCTAACATAAACCACAAAACTACCGGGTCCTAATCATCCCCTCTTCACTGCCTCGATTCCACGATCACGCCTTATCTTTACCTGCATCAACAAAAGTGATGCATCAACATTTGGTAAACCAAACGCTGAGTGAGACTGATCCTCCCAACAACAGGTTATATGAAAGCCACAAACAATTTCAAACAACCACAACAACATGAAATCAAACACACCACGCGTTAATTTCTACTCGATCAAATTCACGGATGAAAATAATCCACAATCACAGCCTTATCAATTCTTAATCATCAACCCATGAAAAGAAAATCAATAGCATATATGACTAACCACTTAGCAATTCAAAACCCATGAAAAGCTAAAACTCACAAGCTTAGTAAACACACACTAAAATTCCACAATGACCCATGGAATTCACCAAGAACCCACGAAAATCACCATCAACAAGCCAAGCAATAATACAAAATTAAAGCTTAACAAGGCACAACAAGCAACAATCCATGCTTCTCTAACTACCCCACAAACCCCAACCCCAACACAAGGCTTAATGTTAACCTTTGGTCACAAACTCACCTTGAAAATCTTTCCCTAGATGTCCTGAAGCTACCCACAAAAATTTCGTAGCGATCAGACCGAAGGTTCACTTGCGATCTTCGTTTGAATAGACGCTGGTCCAAATCGCGTCTGAGATAGAACAGTTCATCGAAACGCTTATAACTCTTTGAATATTGACTCAAATCAATATCCGCAAAAGGTCACATCTAGATATAGGTCTTAGCTACAATCCCAGAAACTTTTGTTACCTTTGCTTACTATTTGCTAGGTCAAAACTCTTTTCTACAAGACTCTGACAGTTCTGTCTCTCCCTCCCTTCACCAAAACTATGAAGGATCTAGCCTTAGATGGACTCCACAAGCTCAAGAAGATCTCTCCTCCTCCTCCAAGCTCCACGCCAAACCCTAAGCTCCAACCACTCACTTTTTCAAGCTCCATAAGGTTCACACACCTTTGATCTCGCAAGATCCAAGCTTCTCACAAGCTCACCAAGCCTTCCTCTTCTTCTTCTCTCTTCTTCTTCTCTCTTCTTTCTCTTCTCTCACAAGCTCAAGAAAAATCACTCTCCCGCCCTCACAAATGGCGAGCTCAAGAAGGAGAAGAAGAGAAAACCAATTTTGTTTCCCAATTGTTACTTGTGAGAAAAACCCCCACAACTTTCAAACCAATTTATGACACCCCCGGAACAAATCCAAATTAATTATTTCAACCCCATAGTTAATTTCTGGAGACTTGTCTAAGGTTCATAAACTCGAAAGAGTTTCTAAATTAATTAAATTACTTAATTTCCAGAACACGGGCGTTACAATTCCCCCCCACTAACATAGATTCGTCCTCGAATCTTACGTTACTGTTCATCTCCAATGAACCCTAATCGTCGCAACGATTACTTCAGCCTTGGCCAACCCGACCAACTCAACACACACACGAGGTTTACTACCAACCTCCAAGGTTTTCCCACTCAGTCACTATGCTTATGACACCGCAGCATCATATGTGCTTATTGCTCACACGCCGACCAAATTCCATCACTCAAGACACTGCAGCATCTCCGAGTTTCGGGCATCTGCCATACCCCGTAGGATATCAACCATACCTCGCAAGGTATTACCCATACCACAGGACCCAAGACACCGCAGCATCTCCGAGTTCTGGGTATCTGCCATACGACTCCACTCGGGGTAATATAACCTACATAAGTCTTGATATCCCATACCCCTTAATTCTGGGCAATATATCCTACGTCTAGGATATACACCTTACGAATCCACGGTATCACATATCACTCTAGGCTATACACCTTACGAGTCTGGGTACATCGCCAGTCACACTCTCAAGACACGCGGTCCTTCGAGCTATCAGCACTAGAGGAACTAGTCCTCTCATCGAGCAATAAGTCACACATCTATAAGCACCTCGACTGAACTACCTCCCATGATCCGTGTAAATCCTCACAAGGTAACAATGGCATCACCCATATTCTGCACCCGGAATATCTGTCGTGCATAACCAATACCAAGGCTATCGCACATATACCCAGTCACTTCTGGTACACCATAATCTCTTCCCGATTATGAACCAAATTTTTTTTTTTTTTTTTTTAATTCTCATAAAAACTTCCCATGACACTCGTGCCATCAGCAATAAGAACTACCATCTTATTACTCCCATCCAAATCGCGTCTGAGACAGAACAGTTCATGAAAACGCCTATAACTCTTTGAATATTGACTCAAATCAATATCCGCAAAAGGTCACATCTAGATATAGGTCTTAGCTACAATCCCAGAAAATTTCGTTACCTTTGCCTACTATTTGCTAGGTCGAAACTCTTTTCTACCAGACTCTGACAGTTCTGTCTCTCCCTCCCTTCACCAAAGCTATGAAGGATCTAGCCTTAGATGGACTCCACAAGGTCAAGAAGATCTCTCCTCCTCCTCCAAGCTCCAAGCCCAACCCTAAGCTCTAACCACTCACTTTTTCAAGCTCCACAAGCTTCACACACCTTTGATCTCGCAAGATCCAAGCTTCTCACAAGCTCACCAAGCCTTCCTCTTCTTCTTCTCTCTTCTTTCTCTTCTCTCACAAGCTCAAGAAAAATCACTCTCCCCCCTCACAAATGGCGAGCTCAAGAAGGAGAAGAAGAGAAAACCAATTTTGTTTCCCACTTGTTACTTTTGAGAAAAACCCCCACAACTTTCAAACCAATTTATGACACCCCCGGAACAAATCCAAATTAATTATTTCAACCCCATAGTTAATTCCTCGAGACTTGTCTAAGGTTCATAAACTCGAAAGAGTTTCTAAATTAATTAAATTACTTAATTTCCAGAACACGGGCGTTACAGTTTTATGGAGTATTGGACCCAAAAGGAGCAAAAACCCGTTTTAAGGCAGTTTCGAAGCATCAGAAGTTTGGAAATGTTTGAAGACCTTCCCCTGCACATAAATGAGAGTTCTTGGTGTCTAAGAAAAGATAGAAGAGTCAAGATTCACCTTGGACAAGAATTAAAGCAATCCATTCAGCCGTTTGGAAGATGCATCCGAAGAGTGCAACACTGTCAAACCTCAGTCACAAGCCCCGTGACCGAGGTCCTGCCTCTTGGTGAGTCTGGTCACAAACCCCGTGACCGGGGCTTTCTGTCAAGACTCCTATGGACCTCAGGCCCATGCCAAAGCCTGGCCCATGCCTCTACATTCATTTAAATGACGAGTTTGCCCTGGAAACCCTAGAACCGAAATCCTAATGATCCCTAGGACCTATATACACTTGTTTTGACCTAATGAGAAGGTCTGCTTCGTGTGCTTCATTTTTACTTCAAGTGGTCGCCCTAGTGTGTCGTCCATAGCCTTATCATCACCGTTCTTAACCTAAAAGGAGATCTCACCGCCGCTCAAGCCGTCGAGTCAATCTCCACCACTTTGAAGCCGCTGCAGTCACCACCACCTTTCTCTCTACTCTTGTTTCATCTCTTATCTCTATTCACCACTTTTTAAAGGAAGAAGATTCATCAACTTCGTATCTCATTGAAGATCTCTAAACCCTTTTCTTATATTCTATTTGCAATCTATTATTCATATTGTTTTTCTTTCCATGAATATGTGTGAGTAGTTTTCTTTGTTGGGTAGTTAGGGTGCATTCTAGGGGAATAATGAGGCTGATTGTTTATGTTGTTAGATCTGGAATTATTCATCATATGTTCTTTGTTCTAGGCTGGTTCTTAATGCATATTGCTAGCCTAGCTAACAAGTAATTGATGTTTGGCGATTTATAAATCGATAAATCTACAGATTTTTTTGCACTAGCCTTGGTGAGTATTGTGTTATAACCTGCAATAGTTGAGTTATAGGGTTTTACGGACTAGAATCGAACTTGAATTTAATGCTTGAATATTTGCATCTTTGCCTGCGGAAGTTGAGTACTGTTTGCATTTAGACATTAGGCGATTGGTATTGTGAATTGCATATCTTTTGTTCATCCGTGTTTTGTAGTCCAAGAACTTCCACATCATTGAATAATCCTTGTTTGATTTCCTTTGCATACATTCATCTAATGAAACCCTGAGAAACCCCTTGTAACCCAGCATTCCATTTTTATTGATATTTGCTTTGTTTCTTGCTGCATTTGTTTGCTGCATATTTTCGTGACACATCAACAATCCCCATTCATTGTTTTGTTTTAGCCATATTTCATTCCAATATTTTTGTAACGTGATCTTAAGTCTCTGTGGGATCAATAACCTTAAATACTACATTCAAAGTACTGTGCACTTGCAGTCACATGTGTATTCTAGGTAGAAGTTTTGATTGACAATCCATACCACATCAAGCTTTTTGGCGCTGCTGCCGGGGACTTTATTGCATTACTTGCGAGTTTGAGAATGAAATTTTGTCTAAGACCTTTTTTTCAGCTTGCTTTGATATTTTCAATTTCTATTCTCAGGTACTCTCAAGCTTTTCTTGAATGGAGAACCACAACCATGTTCTAGGAGATCTTGGCGATCCACCACCTCAGGGGGGATGATCAAGTATTTGCTGGGAACAATGGAGTATAAAATCCGGATCAGCTGGATCCACTTACCAAGAAGATATAGATTTTATGAGATTTATGCGGATTAACTAGAGAATTAGAGAAGAGATTCAATGAAAACAAGAGAATTAGAGGCAGCTCTCTCTCAGCCATAAGAGGCACGAAAATTAGGTTAGGTTGCAAGAAAAAAGAGGTTTCCTCCTTTTATAGCGGAAGGAGGAAGCCCTAAATAAAAAAACTGTAGCAATAGTGAAACACAGTTTACGGGATGAATAGTGACATTCTCGGAACGCAGTTTACGGGATGAATAGTGACATTGATGGAACATGAAGACTAACACTCACAGGATGAATAGTAATCTCGGGTGTCAGGATGAATAGTAATCTCGGGTGTCGGGATGAATAGTACCCGGGATGAATAGTTCCCGGCCTTCTGCACAGAATGCCTTTTCTCAATACTCCCCCTCAAGCTTAGCCGTCGGTGAACAAAGACTAAGCTTGGACCTACATAGGCGTTACCTTGGTAAAAACCTCATCATAGAAAAAAACCACGTGGGAAAAAATCTGTGATGAGGAAAAGAGCATAACGTCTACGAGTAGGGGATATGATCAAGGGTGAGTTGGATCCACAAGCCCCAGTTTGCTGTAGATGTGTTTGCAAACCTTAAGACTCGCAGCTTTGGTGAAGATGTCTGCTAGTTGATCTTCACTTCTTGTAAAACATGGTAGTGTGACTCCTTTGATCTTCTCTCGAACTTTGTGGCAATCAACTTCTATGTGCTTGGTCCTCTCGTGAAACACAGAGTTGCTGGCAATGTGTATAGCAGCTTGATTATCACAATGCATAGTGATGGGTCTTGTGGTTTCAATGCCTAGATCTCTGAGTAGTGCCTTAAGCCAAATGAGTTCTTCTGTGAGCTTCCTCATGGCTCTATACTCGGATTCAGCACTTGAACATGACACTACCTTCTGCTTCTTAGACTTCCATGTCACCAAATTCCCTCCAATGAATGTGCAATATCCAGTGGTTGACTTCCTATCATTCGTGTCACCAGCGTAGTCTGCATCACAATAACCAACAATCTCGGCATTCTCATTCTTTCCCATCCATATGCCTTGTCCCGGACTCCCTTTTAGATATCTGAGTATCCTCTCCACCATATTCCAAT
Source organism: Cardamine flexuosa (assembly GCA_963555745.1). Taxonomy (NCBI): domain Eukaryota; kingdom Viridiplantae; phylum Streptophyta; class Magnoliopsida; order Brassicales; family Brassicaceae; genus Cardamine; species Cardamine flexuosa. The sequence continues at coordinate 17,634,162 of OY743216.1, read as the reverse complement.
GGTAGACTGTGGGTTTTTGCATGTATTGACTCACCTGATTCACAGCAAAACATAAGTCAGGTCTTGTTAAAGTCAGATAGATAAGCTTACCCACTAGTCTTCGGTATTGGAGAGGATCTGCATATGGTTTGTCTAATGAATCTTCTTCTTCGAGCTCCTTGCCCTTTTTCTCCCCTTTTCGCTTGACCTTGTAGCCATCTGCAAGAGGAGTTTTGGCTGGCTTTGCTCCCATTTTACCTGTCTCATTCAGCAAGTCAAGAGTATACTTCCTTTGTGATAGAAATAAGCCCTCCGAAGAGCGACATACTTCGATCCCTAGGAAATATTTTAGTTCTCCAAGATCTTTGATATCAAACACAGTTTTAAGATAGGTTTTAGTTTCAAGAATACCTTCCTTATCATTGCCGGAAATGATAAGGTCATCCACGTAGACCAATACTACAACGATTCCTCGTGGACTTTGGACTGTGAACAATGTGTGATCAGCTTCAGATCTCTTGAACCCTTTCTCTTCGAGAGTACAGCTCAGTTTGTGGTACCAAGCTCTTGGAGATTGCTTTAGTCCATAGATGGCTTTTCTAAGCCGCAGAACTTTTCCTGGAGCAATGGAGTCTTCAAGGCCTGGTGGTGGAGTCATGTACACTTCTTCTTCAAGTTCTCCTTGCAAGAACGCATTCTTCACATCCATTTGCCATAACTCCCAATCCAGATTTGTAGCCAATGAGAGAACAACTCTAACTGTATGCAGCTTGGCGACAGGAGCAAACGTTTCTGTGTAGTCGTCTCCATAAGTCTGTGTGAATCCTCTTGCAACAAGTCTGGCTTTGTACCTCTCAATATCTCCATTGCTTAGATACTTGATAGTGAAAAGCCACCTTGAACTAACAGCCTTCTTTCCCAACGGTAGGTCGGCTTCATCCCATGTATGATTCCTTTCCATAGCCCCAACCTCATTATCTACTGCTCCAAGCCATTCCTTACTCTCTTTGGCTTCTTGATAACTCTGTGGAATCCATTGAGCATCAATGTTCCCAAGGAAGGCTTGATGAGCAGTTGGCAACAGGTCAAGCGAACACACAGCTTGTATAGGATGCACCACAGCTTGGTTGTTGAAATAGACTCTAGTGACCTTCCAATGTTCGGGTCCAAACCTCTGTCTAGTGCTTCTCCGAAGAGGAGGTGGCGGTGGAGGAGGAGGAGTTTCTGCTTCATGTCCAACCTCATCATGGTGATCCTCTTGAACCACATCTTCAGTCATACCATCCTCATCTTGAACGTGTTCTTGTTCCCTGTCAAGTGGGTTTGGTTCCGGCTGAGTGTGCTCAGTGGTATCAGTTTCTTCCATGGGGTTTGGAGCAGCCTGTGTATTCCCAAGGTCAGTATTGGGTTGATCTTCTGTAGTCTCCACTCATTGTTGGTTGGTTTCGACATTATCAGATTGTTCTTCTCTCCGAGGAGGAGGATTCCCAAGATGACTAAGGAGATGTTGGAGACTAGCGGCTCTATCTGATGGTGATCTTGTCAAATCTTTCAAACTCCCCCAATCCTTCTTGTCGTAATACCCTTGGTGCTCAATGAACTTGACATCTCTTGACACAATTGTTCTGTTCTTTGAGAGGTCATAGCACTTGTAGCCCTTTTGAGTAGTAGAGTAGCCTAGGAACATGCATTTTGTGCTCTTAGCTTCAAGCTTGTCCCTTAGTTCACCTGGTCTCAGTACAAAACAAACGCAACCAAACACTCGTAAGTGATCAATAGAAGGTTTGGCTCGGTTTAATACCTCAAATGGTGCTAAATCAGTTAGGATCCTTGTTGGTGTCCTATTTATTAGGTAACAAGCTGCCATGACAGCATCACTCCAGAATCTCCTTGGAACATTGGTGTTAAACATCATGGATCGTGCAACTTCCATAAGATGTCGATTCTTCCTCTCAGCTACACCATTTTGTTGAGGTGTATACGGGCAGCTAGTTTGGTGTATGATCCCATGTCTTGCTAAGTGATCTTTGAACTTGTGACTAGTGTATTCCCCCCCATTATCAGACCTGAATACCTTGATCTTGGCATTAAACTGGTTAGTAACATATGATTGAAAATTAACAAATGCATCATATACTCTATCCTTAGATGCAAGCAGTGTGACCCATGTATATTTCGATTTCTCATCAATAAATGTAACATAGTATTTATTATTGTCTCTAGATAAACATGGGGCAGTCCAAACATCTGAATGCACAAGATCAAAACATTTTTCATAGAAAGTTGAAGACTTAGGAAAAACAGTTTTACAATGCTTTCCTAGAATACATGCTTCACAGTTCATATGATTAAAGACAACATGGGGTAACATAATCTCTAAAGCCCTAGCATGAGGGTGACCAAGTCTATCATGCCACAGTTTATTTGGGCTAACAGCATAACAAGATTGACAAGAAAGAGAAGTAGATTTTGTTGCTGGAGAATCCTCAAAAACATATAAGTCACCGTTAATGTTCCCTTCTCCCAGAACTTTTCCACTCTCAATATCCTGAAAATGAAAGCTATTAGGACCAAATATAGCATAGCAATTAAGATCATTTGTAGCTCTTTTTACTAAGACAAGATTAGAGGTGAACTCGGGCATGAAGAACGCTTTAGAGTTCTTATCACAAAGTTTTAAATCACCTACTCCTCTTATGGGGATCCTATCACCATTTGCAATTATCACATTTCCATTAATAGGTTTAACATTATTAATGAGGTTGGGGTTACTAATCATATGATGAGAAGCCCCAGAATCAATAATCAATGTTTTATTTTGTGATTTAGGTAAAGAAGCAAAGTGAGTGATACCGGATTCTTTATTGGTAAGGGCAGCAATGGACTTGATGAGAGCTTCAAGGTCCGACTTCCTAACAACATCATTGGAGTAGGCAACCATAGCCAGTTCATCTCCTTGTCTAGATGGTCCGGCCTGAGCTTGCTCAGTTGAGGCTTCTTGAGAGTAGTTCGCTTGAACCTTGAACTTTGCTGGCTTAAGATGTGGATGTAGTATCCAACATTTATCCTTGATATGGCCTCTCTTCTTGCAGTGATCACACACAAGAATCTTCCTATCTTCAGACTTGAAAGTAACTTTGTGTGCCATGACCATTTCCCCTTTGCCACTGAAGAGACCTACTGTGCCTTGTTCACGTTGGATTTGAGAGCACACCTCATCTAAGCTAGGTAACTTCTCCGCTCTAAGGATGTGCTTGATGAGATCATTGTAAGCCGGGTTCAATGTGAGAAGCGGACCAAAGACCCTATCTTGTTCACCCCTTTCCTTTAGAGCACTTGGATCCACCGAGAAAGGTCTTAGCATCTCGAGTTCAGCCCACAGGGATCTGAATTTTCCAAAGTGTTTTGTGAAGTCCAGATCTTCTTGGCTGAGATTGTTTATAGCTTTCTTGACTTCAAACACTCGAGTAAGATTGGAGACATTTCCATAGACATTCTTTAGTGTGTTCCACAGCTCCTTTGCCGTCTCACAATAAGAATAAGTTTCAAGTATTGCGGCTTCAAGTGAGTTTTGAAGTAGTCCAAGAACCCCCTGATCTTCTTGAAACCATTTGCCATCTTCAGAACTTGGATCTCCACTGATCTCTTTTCCATCTTCATCCGTGATTACTTTCTTATCTTGGGTTTCAATGTGATTCCAAAGACCACGACCACACAGATTTGTCTTGGTGGTTCTAGCCCAGAGTAAGTAGTTCACACCTTTGAGAGTAACTGGTATAGGAACAGATTTTGAAGAATCCATGCTTCAGCGTTTTTTACAGCCAACAAACCCACAAATTTCCAGATTGATCTTAACTTCCCAAGCAACCAACAAGACTGAAATCGTATGAACTGAGTCTTAAGTGAAGTAGAACAGAGATGATTTTACCAAATACAGCAGAGAAAGGTTACACCTTTGCTGAGAAATCACAAGTTCTGTTGGTATCACTGTTGCTACAGTACCTCCGAAAATCTGTCAAAACCAGAAGAGAGCTGAAGATCTATAGAGCCAGCAATGGAGATTAATCTGCTGAGAAGGGACAGAAACCAGCTGAGATCTTCAAGCATAGACAAGAGAAACAAACACAAGCAGAGATTGAGAACTTTCTGTGAGAGATAAAGAGAGAGCTGTGGCATGAATGGAGATTAAGAAAATAGCTAGAGATGATTGAATAGAAGCAGAGAATCAGTAACAAGGCTCTGATACCATATAGATTTTATGAGATTTATGCGGATTAACTAGAGAATTAGAGAAGAGATTCAATGAAAACAAGAGAATTAGAGGCAGCTCTCTCTCAGCCATAAGAGGCACAAAAATTAGGTTAGGTTGCAAGAAAAAAGAGGTTTCCTCCTTTTATAGGGGAAGGAGGAAGCCCTAAATAAAAAAACTGTAGCAATAGTGAAACGCAGTTTACGGGATGAATAGTGACATTCTCGGAACGCAGTTTACAGGATGAATAGTGACATTGCTGGAACATGAAGACGAACACTCACAGGATGAATAGTAATCTCGGGTGTCGAGATGAATAGTAATCTCGGGTGTCGGGATGAATAGTACCCGGGATGAATAGTACCCGGCCTTCTGCACAGAATGCCTTTTCTCAATAGAAGATTGCTGAGTTTGACACTCCTTGCCAACACTTTAAAAGTGGTTATGCATTTCAACCAATGCACCCGCAACAAGAAGATTTCAAGATTAGTCCTAGAGTCATCATTCTAGTGAAGGAAAAACTATACATTGGTTTACCTTCGGAGCACCCGAAAGATCACATATAGAACTATGAAGATATATGTGATGCCACAACTACCTATGAAGACTTTAGAAGCTACTTGAAGTGCACATTATTCTCTTTTTCTCTTGGAGACAAGGCAAATAGATGTTGGAAGACTCTTCCTCATGCATCAATCTCTACTTGGGAAGCATGTATGAGTGCTTTTGTTAACTATTTCTACGCCAAATCTCGGTCCAATCTGTTTCGGGACAAGATTCAAGGGTTTCAACAAGGAGCCAAGGAGTCTATTCTTGAGGCATGGGGAAGATTTCAGGAGTATGAAAGAGATTGTCCTCATCATGGTTACACATAAGGTAACATGATGAATACATTCTACAGGGGACGTCATGGTGAGTACCAACAGTATCTTGATATTGCGAGCAATGGAGACTTCTCTACAAAAACCATTGAAGATGCCCGGACCTTTATCACTAATCCTGCTGAGAGTGAAAGCTACAGAACCAACAATCGGAAGCCATCCAATCCGGATGGAGAACCAGCTACCTCTACTGAATTCAAGGTATTTGCAAACTTTATCAATCAAATGGCCAAGAATGTCAATAGACTTGTCCGTTTCCATGAAAGAAAAGAGTTTGATGATTAAGAAGATGTAAACTGCATCAGTCATAAAAGAGGGTACCAAGGGAGGTACATGAATCGATATTTCCATGATCATAATACAATAGAGGAAATTTTCGACAAACGGCTACCTTAACAAATGTTCAAGGATTTTAAAGAGGATACCATAATGTTCATCTGCATGATCAACATTCCTTCTTTGGAGACCTAATAGAACAAATGAGAGCTAGCCATCAGAGTTTTACAGAGGAGATCAGAAGAAAGGTTGGCAGCAATTACCAAGAACTCAATGGTAAGATCGAATCTCTCTCGGCTAAGATTGATTTTAATGGCGCGCAAAACAGAGAGGCGATTTTTGCTATTGAAAAGTCTTTGGAAAGAGATGCTCAATTAAAGGCTCTCACTCTAAGGAGTTGCACAGCTTACAAGGAACCCGAGTATCCTAAGGATTCTGTGGAAAAGGAACCAAAAGAATTGGAAACTATACAAATCCAAGAAGAAGAAGAAACCGAGAAAACTGATCCCTGAGCTTACCAAAGAAGCTCCACCTCCTCCTAACCCTCTTGAATGTGTCTATCAACCTAAGGTACCATATCCTGGCCCTCTTAAAAGTCTGAAGAAAGCAAGAGGATTGGCCAAGCTACAGGAGATTATCAGACAGCTCAATATACGGTTACGCTTTACTCAAGCTTGTACAATGATTCCACCTCTCAGGAAGTATATGAAGAGTATCTTGACAAACAAAATTTTCATGGATGATGCGGTAATGATGATTACCCAGAAGTGTAGTGCTATACTACAGAACAAAAAGAGGTTTGATCCTAGTAAATTTGTGTTGTTCTGCGAGATCAACAAGGAAGTATTAGAGCGTCCCCTTTGTGATCTGGGTTAAAGCATCAATATGATGCCTCTTACTGTGGCAAAACGCCTAGGATACTCGAATTTCAAGCCTACAAGAATCTCATTAGTCCTTGCAGACCGTTCTAATCAGAAACTAGTCGGAATTCTCATTGATGTGCCCATCATCATTGGTGGATGCGAAATTCCCACAGATTTTGTTGTTCTCGATTTTGAGAAGGAACCAAGGGACCCCCTGATCTTAGGTCGTCCATTCCTCTCTACTGCTGGAGCTCTAATCAATGTCCCCAATGGAAAGATTGACCTCCGACTAGGCGATTCCGTCATGAAATTCGACATGAACGACACTTTAAAGCAAAAAATAAGTGACAATAGAATCTTTTATGTTGATGATTTGGAGAAGACCACTCTGGGAGTATGTGAGATGCTTGCTCTTGAAGATCATATGGAATTAACATTGACAAGAGATTCAAGCGATTGTGATGTTTTAGAGGATTCCGTGGGAAACTGTGAGAAAATCCTTGATTCTGCAGAAAGTTATGCGAGACATGGTGCATATCTCAATATAGATGAAAAGATCATCACTTCTAATCCGCCTAAGAACACTCCAGCCGCGATATCTGATCCGTGGAGTGAACTAAGAGCACCAAAAGTCGAGCTAAAGCAACTCGCTATTGGTTTGAAGTACACATTTCTCGGCCCTAACTCCACTTATCCAGTTATCATCAATTCTGGTCTGAATGAGATAGAGACTACAATGCTTCTTACTGAGCTAAGGAAGCATAGGAAAGCTTTGGGATATTCATTGGAAGACATTACAGGTATTTCCTCAATCTCATAGGATTCATCTCGAAGAAGGTTTGAAGAATTCTATTGAACATCAAAGGAGATTAAACCCTAATCTCAAAGAAGTTGTGAAGAAAGAGATTATGAAACTTATGGATGATGGGATCATTTATCCAATCTCGGATAGTACATTGGTTAGCCCAGTCCATGTCGTGCCTAAGAGGGAGGCGTGACAGTTATCAAATCAGAGAATGATGAGCTTATCTCCACTCGGACGATCACAAGACATAGGATGTGTATCGACTACCGGAAGCTCAACAACTCTACGAGAAAGGATCATTTTCCTTTACCTTTCATTGATCTGATGCTTGAAAGGTTAGCAAATCACAAATACTACTGTTTCTTGGATGGATACTCAGGATTCTTTCAGATTCCGATCCACCCTGATGATCAAGAGAAGACGACATTCACATGTCCCTACAGTACTTTTGTATACCGTAGAATGCCCTTTGGGTTATGCAACGACCCATCACCTTCCAGCGTTGCATGATGTCTATCTTTACAGAGTATATTGTAGATTTTATGGAGGTATTCATGGAATATTTCTCAGTTTATGGTCCATCTTTTGAAGAATGTTTGTCAAATCTTGGCAAAGTGCTGCAAAGATGTGAAGATAAGCACCTAGTTCTCAATTGGGAGAAGTGTCATTTCATGGTATGAGATGACATCATACTTGGGCACATAATCTCCAAGAAGGGTATTGAGTTTGACATGGCAAAGATTGAAATCATGATGAGCCTTCAGCCGCCTACCAATGTAAAAAGGAAGGAGTTTCCTTGGGCATGTTGGATTCTATAGACGGTTCATACAAGACTTTTCAAAGACTGCGAGACCCCTCACGCGCCTCTTGTGTAAGGATGTCGGATTTGAGTTTGAAAAAGACTTTCTTGCTGCGTTTCATACAATCAAGAAGGCACTAATCTCAGCCCCTAGAGTCCAACCACCGAATTCGGAGCTACCTTTTGAGATTATGTGTGATGCTAGTGATTATGCCGTTGGAGCTGTACTTGGTCAAAGAATGGACAAGAAGCTGAATGTCATCTACTATGCAAGTAGAACTCTTGATGAAGCTCAATGCAACTATGCCACAACAGAGAAGGAGCTTTTGGCTGTTGTGTTTGCTGTCGAGAAGGTCAGACAATATCTTGAAGGAGCTAAGATCATTGTCCATACAGACCATGCGGCTGTTCGATATCTAATGTCGAAGAAGGATGCCAAACCACGCCTGATAAGGTGGATACTCTTGCTGAAAGAGTTTAATATTAAGATACGAGATCGCAGAGGTACATATAATGGAGTCGCAGACCACCTTTCGCGAATGAGAGTTGAAGATCCCATTCCTTTAGACGATAGTCTACCTGAAGAGAATGTGTATAGCATCGAGGTTGTACCAATTGCTGGAGCTACAACACTACCACGACCTAGAATGGTAAGATCTTGTGCCTATGACACCCCCTGGTTTAGGCACTATGCGAGTTACCTTGCTGCAGAAGTAGAGCCACCCAAGTTCTTTGGTTATAACAAGAAGAAATTCTTGAGAGAAGTTAAGAGATTCTATTGGGATGAGCCCTATCTATACAACAAGTTTGTTTTGAAGATGTATTCCGGAAGAAGAACTCGACAGAGTTCTATTAGGATGTCATGGTTCATACTATGCAGGTCATTTTGCAACCTTTAAAACCGTTTCTAAGGTCTTGCAAGCAGGATTTTGGTGGCCCACTATGTTTAAGGATGCTCATGCATTCATATCCAAGTGTGATGCTTGCCAAAGGATGGGCAACATAAGTAAGAGAAACGAGATGCCACAAAATTTCATACTTGAAGTTGCAATTTTCATGTGTGGGAATAGACTTCATGGAACCTTTCCCAAAGTCCAATGGTAATGAATATATTCTTGTTGCTGTTGACTATGTTTCTAAATGGGTGGAGGCGATAGCCAGTACCACCAATGATGCGAATGTGGTTTTGAAGATGTTCAAGACAATCATATTCCCAAGGTTTGGAGTTCTGAAACTAGTATTTTGCCTACTCTAAGCAAAGAAAGACAGCAATGCAATCAACCTAAGCCTAGAGAGACCAAATACAAAGTTTATCAATTGTAGTATAGTGGTAAGAGTTGAGAGTTGAGAACAATGTCGAACCAATCAAGAGTGGTCTACAGAAATTAGTTGATTATCAAGGTTAGCTATTCAAGTAATTATCAAAAGGGTGTGGTACTAGTAGTCTAAATAAGAAATCTACTAAAAACCCTAAATGATACTAGAGGTACCAAAGTCTGTCACACTTTAGCACATCATGGAACTAAACAGGAAAAATCACAGTACTAGGACTACTCGACCACACTGATCGAGAGGTGAGGTCGAGTGCTACAGTAAAAACAGAGAAAAGCTACAGTGGACGAATACTAAGCAAGCTGTGAAACTATGGGGAAAAACAGGGACTCTAGGGATGGAAATCATGGGATTGCAAACACTCTGTTCTATTGTAGCTATGAACTAGCAATTTCATCACAAGACTACCCTAGACAACAGACTTCATAACCAGCTCAATCCATGGTTCGTGGTAGAGAGCCCCAAGATCTAACTCAGTCAGCATAGTGTGAGGAGTCGGATCATGCATGAAGAATCAGCCTATTCAAGTCGAGAAAAGTTCATAACAAGTGAATTGGTGGAGTAGTGACATAAATCAATGTCTGATGCATCCACCCTCACGCTATTGTACTCTAAACCTCGGAAAAAGTCTATCCAATGGCTCAAGGCATGGTTCGTGCTCATGAGACCATCTAAGATCATGTTCTCCTTGATCAGGGGAGAACAAGCATAAAAATCACTCACCCAAGAGGGAGTCGAAACTGAGTGATGATCAAACTATCTAAGCGATAACAAAACAGAGAGAAGCTACCCTAATCCGTCCCTAAAAAATCCAAAATCACTACTCACACACTGTGATCATGGCTGGGGTCCGAAACCCAGAAAAGCTTGAGCTTTTCATATGTTATAGCCTTTGATCGAGTGAGCAAGGTTAGAGAAGAAATCAAAAGCAAGTACTGATTTAATAAAAAGTTATCAAAGCTACAAAGTTGCTGGAAATGAAAAACTGTCAAGAACAGCAAGAACAAGAGAGAGAAAAACGAGAGCAAAACCTAAAAATTACTAAGCCAAAGCGGAGCTATTCGATTCTCCCTAATTAGGTTTAATGAGGCGCTTTTATTCATAGTCTCAAACGCTTATTACATATTGCGTGATTTTAGGAGAAAAAGTCGGTGAGTGCCCACTGGACCCAGCAGTCGAGTGGGGTGGTCGAGTGGCTTCTCGAGTAGGCAGGCGGTGCTGAAGTCTAGTGAGCCTGTGATGCTGAGGTCGAGAGTGCCCGTCTAGTGTGCTTCACTAAAGTGCCTGGTCGAGTAGTCTGGTCGAGTGAGCCATATGTCTTCTCTGCAATCTTCACTTGACTCCATAGGGCTTGACTGCACATCTTCACTTCATGAGCCAAAATCCAAGTATGCTCCATATGTACCAGATAAGACCCCAAATTTGCGAAATGCATGCAATGCCTATACAGAAATATGAAACATCCTATATGAAGCATAAATGCACGAAATGGTATAAACAATGGATGAAATATACTCTAAGGCATGATAAAAAGGTGGTAAAAACGTGTATAAAAGTGGTGTTATCAAGTTCCGTGTGTTGTGATAAGTGACGAAGGATGCCACTTTATCAATGGAACTATCATGGCACTTTTCAAGAAGAATGGGATTACTCACAAAGTTGCATCCCCATATCACCCTCAAACGAGTGGGCAAGTGGAGATCTCGAACAGAGAGATCAAGTTCATCTTGCAGAAGACCACGTCAAATACAAGGAAAGATTGGTCTACCAAGTTGGATGATGCTCTTTGGGCGTATCGGACCGCATTCAAAATGCCGTTAGGTACCACTCCTTTTCATATTGTCTATGGGAAATCTTTTCATTTGCCTGTTGAATTAGAATACAAAGCCGCTTGGGCCATGAAGGAGTTGAACTTCAATCTCAAGACAGCCTCAGAAAGGAGATTGATCCAGTTGAATGAGTTGGATGAGATAAGACACAATGCTTATGAGAATGCTAGGATATACAAAGAGACAACTAAGGCTTACCATGACAAGAAGATAATACCAAAGTCGTTTGCTCCACACGACAAGGTATTACTCTTCAACTCTACGCTTAAACTCTTTCCGGGAAAGTTAGAATCAAGATGGTCCAGACCATTCACGATAAAATAAGTCATGCCATTTGGAGCTGTTATCCTCCTTAATGACAAAGGCTGTGAATGGGCAACATTTAAAACTAAAACAAGTATTTTGCCTATACGCTAAGATTGAAAATAATCAAGCTAAGCATGCAAACAGAACACAGGTTTTCAATCAATCATAGTAAAGATATGAGTCAATCCATCAGGTGAATAGCACTAAGCAAAAAGGATGTGTACATTAACAATTAATTCAAGATAAATATGGAATTTTGTTGGTGATATCTAACAACCTATGTGAATGCAAAATAAAAGATAAAACTAAAGACTAAGCTCACTAAAGTCTGTCACACTTTAGTAAGTAGCCAGAGACACCAAAAACAAAGAAAACTTAATACAGACTAGGCCACTCGTTTGGTCCACTCGAGTGGTATGGTCGAGTGGGCGGATTCAACTACGTAACTATTACTCAAACGATCTAAACTGGTGAGACAAGTGATATTAAAACTATAGAGATCATAGGGGTGAATCAACTAACTAGAGAATGCTCTAGCAAGTCCAAGGTGCTAACATGCTCAATCAATAAGGGATTCCCTTAACAACAGACTTCATAGCCAGCTTAATCCATGGTTCGTGGTAAGGAGCCTCATGTCCCAACCCAGTCAGCATAATGTGAGGAGTCGTATCAGGCATGAAGATTTAGCCTATTCAAGTTGAGAAGAGTTCATAACAAGTGAATAGGTGGACTCGTGACATAAATCAATGTCTGATGCATCCACCCTCACGCTATTGTACTGTAAACCCTGGAAAAATTCTATCTAATGGCTCAAGGCATGGGTCGTGCTCATGAGACCATTATAAAATCAGGCCCTAACTGGCCAGAAAAAAACAAGCAATAAAATCACTCATCCTAGAGGGAAAACAACGAATTTGTAAACAAACTTAGACACCCAAGGAAATCAAGAACATCACAAGCCTACTCCACCCCTAATAACCCTTATCTAACTACACACACATGAAACACATCACAAAATTTTCAAACCTAGAAATCTCTAAAATTGACATATGTAATAGATAAGGGGATGATAAACAACTTGTAGAAGAAATCAAACGCAAATACAAATTATATAAAAAGTTATCAAAGGTACAGAGTCATAGAATCTGATAAGTCTCAAGAACAAAAGATGAACTAGAGAGAGAAAGTCTAAAAACTAGGTCAGCCTGTGAAGAGTGGTGTCTCGAGTAAACACTCGAGTGGGCAGTCTGTCTTCTCTGCAAGCTTCACTCGAGTTCCTGAGGCTTCAATGCACAAGTCAAAGACCCAAGTATTCCCCGTAAGCTCCATAAGCACCTAATAAGACCCCAAATATGCAAAATGCATGCAATGCTTATACAAAAACAGTAATCATCCTATATGAAGGATAGAAGCATAAAATAGTATGACCAATGGATAAAAGTTTATACTAAAACGTGATAAATGGATGGTAAAAACATGCATAATGTGGTGTTATCAAGCCTCCCAAACTTACCCTTTGCTTGCCCTCAAGCAAATAGAAAGGACAAGATGAAATGAGTAGTGTGAAAAGTAGGGACTCAGAACCTAAGCAGACTAAGCCATGCTCATAAAAGCAGAACTTATATATCAGACTCAGCCTTAACAAGTATTCAAAGTAAACTATCCTTTTGACATTCATTAAGCGCGAACAGTGGATCATGTTATAACTCAAGTAAGAACTCATTTAGTTTAAGGACTGGGCTTAAGAGATAAAAATGATCTCTTCTTCCTCTGGTTTATGCTTTTAGTAACAGGGATCTCTGGGAGAATTGATTGAACTTTAGGAGAATGCTAAAGGTAAAAGCCAACCAATGCATACAAGAATAGATTCCCATCTACCCAAGCCACACTACTGACTTTTTCCTAACTCTATACCCAGAACTGATCCTAGTTCTACCGTTGTGCTTAAAAGATTTTCTTTTCATTTCTTTGACTCAAGGATCGATTTTTGTTTTTCTTCTAAGGAGAGGATACTTTACATTCGTTTTTTTTTTCTTACTTCTAGTGGAATTGGGGAATTTTTTATTTATTGCTATGCTCTGACTCGACCTCTTTGGTCGAGTAGAGTGGTCGAGTGAATTTACATACACTAATATGTTTTCCTTTTTCTCTTCATAGAGCCTTCTCATATCATAGATAAACTTCCCAAATCCTTTACTAGTCACATATATTTACTATCCTCTCCAAAGAAACGTTTTTAGCAATCGCTTATCTTTTTCTTTCTTTTCTCACTTTTTGTTTCTTTCCCATACAAAAACTTAGGTGAATGCATTAGACAACTTGTAACTGTCGCATTGAAATTATATGTTTGGTTCTTAAGCTTTTTACGGTTTAACTCATCATCATCCCCTATTCATATGTACAATCTTAGGCGATACACTAAAGATTCAATCCTAAAATGATAATGCAACTACATGGCACTCTGTTTTTTTGTAAAATATTTTTTTGAAATTTTCAATTTTTAGGTTTATTTTTTCAATGCACATATATGATGCAAATTTGAATAAGAAAATAGAGAAACATGTCAATTACGTCTCTCAAACCCTCCCCCCAAACTTAAATTACACAGTCCCTTGTGTAAAATGAGTCCGGAAGATGATTGGAGAGACTAAAACAAAGGCTAATAAAAATATGCAATGGTATATAAAATGATGGTGCATTTGGGGTGGTACCTCATGAGAAATAATCACTGAGGTAGTGGTCCACGGTCTCAGCCGTGTAAGTAAGTGGGGCTGTGTAGGATGGATCGACTAGATACGCTGGCTCGACTGGTTTTGGCTCAAGTTGTCTGGCTTACTCGACCGGTTCGCTCGAGTGCCCATGTCAAGTGAGCTGCCTTGTGCTCCTACGTCGAATGAAACTTCCTTCCTCAGATTCTTCTTCCTCTTCCTCTGAAACCCTGATGTTCACTCTCCTCTGAGTCGAGTCAAACGGCTCACTCGACTGGTATACTCGAGTGGGCTGGTCGAGTGGTAGCGCCTCTTCATCCAAGGATATGGCTTGGATATAAGTTCTTCTCCTCCTTTGGTTGTCCTCGACTGATGATTGACGCCTAGGTTGGTTTGGGCGTGCCTGCCTTTGATGCATGTTGAGGGAGTTGGTCCTTGTCATACTCCTTGGGTCATGAGTTGGGGCGGGGGGTGGGGAACCACGGTGGTTTTTGCTAATATCTCTGAGACTGGTTCTCAAGTCCTTCATTGCCGTTGTGAGTTCCTTTACCTTCCCCGAGAGCTTCTTTATGATCTTGTCTTGCCACTTAGACGACCGCCTTGAAAAACTCAACTTCTTACTCACCTCTTTCAAGGTTGAGCACTTTTCATCACCGAAGTCATAACTCTTTGGCTCAGGTATGTTGTCATCGATCTCTTCTTCTATCTCGGCCTGCTGGGCTTCTCTACGAGCCCTAGTGGTGTAGAGCAACTCTGGTGGTGGGACGAAGATGACGCTTTCTCCTTGCGTGATCTTTAGCATCCCATGAAGTGGGAGGAGGACCTTGGCTTTCCCAACTATAGGATGTCCAAATTTGTAAACATACTTGTCCCTCACCATGCAGGATCCCAAAATTTTAGAACATTGTAAGTGAGGGATGTCTAGCCACACCGGTTCAATCTCCACAGTCAAACTCAAATCAACTTCGCATGCTAGCAGGATTGGTGTTATCAATCCTCCAATAGTGATGTCACCTTGGCGGTTATTCTTGTGGAGTGTGAATGCATAAGCCTTGCAGTATGAAAGACTTGCTAGCAAGAGTTCAGTGTTCCCTGCATTGCCCATGTCACCCTTCATAGTTGTCCCTCTGTCCATATCTTCTGGCGAGGTATACACAAGGAAATCTTTATGGGCTGAATCCATCATCTGCAGCTCTTGATCATTAAAAATCCCTAGACTCTTCTTGGCTAATACAGTGCTTGCAACAACACGGTGAAAATATCTCAAAGCAGGGTGTCTGATGTCAGAACTCTTAGACTGGGACGTCTTGAAAGTTGATCTTCCTCCTAGGGTTTCCCACAAGCTGATAAGTTCAGCAGTGTCAAAAGCTGGCTTCTGACCCGATCCTTCTCTAATCCCAAACAAAGTGTCCAGATGCTGAAAGATCATTGTGTAATCAACACCATCTATCTTGAAATAGATGTATCCCAAACTTCTATCCGAGACCATGGTGTGGTACTCAACATAGGGGCAAACCTTCATTGTTGCCAAAAATTGGGAAGCTTCATCCTTATAAGTAGGAAATATTTGCTTCAACAGAACTTGAAGGTTGGCTGCCTTAATCAGACCTTCCACCTCTTCTCTTATCCCTAGTGCTTCCATCATTTCACGGTGAGGGTACCTAGTTCCTTGAAAAGGCATGGTTTTCAAAATTTTGATTAGGTTTTCCTCTGTTTCTTCCGAGACACGTGTGGCGCCCTGTTCAGTTACTTCATTTGTCTCCATGGGTTGTGGCTCCTCATCGTCACTCAGTATCACTGCTTGCAAGCTTTGGCCTGTTCTTCTCTGAAATCTTGTTGTCTCTTCACACATCATGTTGTCTCGCCTAACAAGAGTTTGATATTCAAGAGAGGACTATCCTCTGTGTTGTAGAGATCGCCTTGCTTTTGCTATGCGCCTCGCTACCACAGCAGCTGATTGTGGCTCTGCTAACCTGAAAACAAAATGAGTTTATAAAATATAGTAAGGGAAGGAGGCTCACTCAACAGGTCCACTCGAGTGGTATGGTCGAGTGGGCGTGAACAATGCCATAGATATCTACAGTAACCTGTAATCATTTATTTCACAAAAATCCATATGAACTTGGTAGAACAAAAGGGGAAAACGGTTTATGATGCACATTAAATAATAAGGGTTTCATTGTTTTAGCAATTTTTCAAGAACTATCCATATTGGTGAAATCATAAGAAGCTTGTAGGAAAACGTTTTTGGAGACCAACCAAGATCTTGAAATTAATCCTAAAATCAAGATCTAAAGTAAATCTAAAGAAAAGCTTATGAGTTTTGTCAAAAATGGCGGATGAACCCTAATTTTAATGACCCAAAATTTGAGATCATGTACTTACTGAACAAAGTGCCCTCTTCTAGACATGATTTGTGGATGAAAATTGAGGTTTAATGCAATGAAATTTTTTAAGAAGATTCAAAGATTTTTCAGCATAAAAACGTTTTTGCAAGTGATGATGTGTATGAAAAGTTTTCCTCAAGGGGACCACACAATGAATAGGCTGCAAGTGCACAGCAATCAATCTTAGTACTCAAGGTATATCGAATCCACAGAGAGAGAAGATGTATTGCAAATCAAGAGAAACAAGTAAAGCTAGAACTCAATAAGAAATAGGGGTTTTGTGTCATGCAAATAAAATGAATGTAAATAATATATGAGATGAATGTTTGGCGCTTAAGGGGGTCTCTAGGATTCAATGATCTGTCTATTCGAAATAAGTTCAATGTAATGCATGTCTACTCCTATGTCTCGGACTATGAAACACAAAAGTTTGGCTAACCTATTGTCATAGAGAAAACCGGCTGAAATCCACAAATCCTATTACTCAACTATCACAGGCAATAACATAGGTTTCAAAGCATTAAAATCAAGTTCAATCCTAATCCATAAGACTCCATAACTAAGGGGTATGTGCTTGTTATGACGCGATACACATCAAATCTAGGTTCCAACAAACTAGTCAAATGGTTTAAATTACTTAGATGCCTAAGATCAATAGCTAGTTCATGACTCTAACTATATGCATTAAGAATGAGATAAGACCGAAAGACAGTGTAAACGGATATGCAAATACAATAAAACTCGCCACTCAAAAGACAATGATCATCTCACCCCATTGACTGGCCCTTTAGACCTAACTGGATAGTCTACTCGGCCATGCTCAAGGTTGTCATCGAGGATATGAAAGAGTAAAACATAGATCTAATGAAATAAGGTAAAGGTTTAGAGATTACTTCTATAGATCCAAAAATAACAAGATGTAAGGACTTTTCCTTCGACAAAGTTACAAAAGAATAGAGAAAGAGATGGTGGAACTTCAAAGTGTCAGCGAGATCAATTGGCTTCTGCCGCTCCTTGGAGGAACTTCTAGGGTTTTTTGTGGTGAACTTAGGTGGTGGTTTGAAATTTTGATGAGGCACACTAGACCCTAGCTTCATAAGCTTGTATTTATAGGTCTTGGGACGCAAGAGATTGGCTTCTAGGGTTTAGGAAGGGCAGACTCGACATCTTGGTGAGTGTGGAGGCAATGGGCCGATCTTGGTGATGGGCCAAGCGCCTAAGGTGGTGAAGGAGGCTGGCCTCGATCACGAGTTTAGTGACCGGGGTGCCCAAGAGGCCTGGCCTCGGGCATGAGCTTAGTGACCGAGGTTTGGTGCTTTGGCGCTGGTTTGACATAGCTTCATCTTCTGGGATGCATATTTCAAACGGCTGAATGGATTGCTTTGATTCTTGTCCCATACGAATCTTGACTCTTCAAGATTTCCAATGATATAGCGAACTCTAATTTTGGTTCACAGCAAGGTCTTCAAATGTTTTCAAACTTCTAATGCTTTGAAACTGTCTCAAAACGGGTCTTTGCTCCTTTTCGATCCATATTCCCATAAATCCTGTAAAACCACTTTGAAACTAACAATACTTGATAATAGCCTATTTAACTTTGAAATCATACCAAATTTCTCTTAAAACAATATGAAAACCATAGTAAAAATGGGTCAAAATACGATGTTATCAACTCCCCCAGACTTAAACCTTTGCTTGTCCTCAAGCAAAATAGAATGGAAGAGAGGTTTGAATATCACGGGAACTCACTTAGCTTGTTGGGGATGTCTGGACTTCAAACAATTTGTCACTGGGCGCCATTGTCATCTCTTTAAATAAATTAATGGAATGAATGGTACGGTGGTCTTACCAAAGGGAAATCAACTTAAAGTCATGGAAACTTCTTCTTACCAAGGCTTTCTCCAGCATACTTTCCCTCTCCTCTTTTTGTTCCAAGCTCCTTAATATCATGTTCACAGCCACCGAGTTTTGTTGTTTCAGGTGCTTCGCGTTTTCTTCTTCTTCGTCTTTTTCTTTCTTTCTTTCTTTTTCTTTCTTTCTTTTGTTTTCTTTGTGATGAGTACCCCTGTAATCACAAAGGATACACGGGTCTACGCATCATCCCTTGGCCGCTTTGACTCTTAATGTTTCCCTTACAACACAATCTTTCCATGAGGTCGCAAAAGATACACGGGTTTACGCATCATCCCTTGGTTCACTTATGCTTGTTGCTTTGATTTGTTTCTCCTTTCCTTTCTCTCTTTTTTATTTTTCTTGCTTTTCTTTTTTTCTTAGCTTGCGAAGAGGAAGAGAGGTCATTGTATGCTTGGTGGAAAATTGTGTGGCCTTGTATGGTTCAAATAGGTCTATGTCCAATGAGTACCAATCCGTGAGGAAGAAATTGAATGTCAAGTTAGGTTCAAATAGATTTAGAGACGACTTTGGTTGACCCCTACTTTCCAACGAAAAGTACCTTTTGGGGAATGTTGAATCTTCCTACAGCCTTTCCCAAACGGAACCTCGGCCAAGCTGTGAGTCATTAGAGTAATCACCAGTCGAGATAATCCAATAGATCAAGGTCCTTTTTCCCTAACAGTTTTGACTCTATAAAAAAAAAATTTGACTCGATAGGCATAATCATTGATGTAAAAATTGGCAAAAGGTCTCAGGTCAACAAAATTGAGGTGCCAGTAAAGGATGAATATCCTTCCCCCAAGACTTAAATAACACCGTCCTAGGTGGGAAAACAAGAAGGAGAAAAGGATGGAAATCATAAGAAAAAGTTGGGTTAAAGAACAATGTCACCTTAATCAGAATTTGGGCGACTAACCGGTGTTTCTTCCTCTGAAACTTAACATCACATGGACTTGGTTCTAGTCCATTGAATTCTTTGTGAAGATCTCTTCTAAGTGCATCTTTCCTGAGACAAAACCTAAAAACCATCAATGATATGCTAAAAAATAAATAAAGATAAATAAAATAAAGATAGAGATATAATGGTGGTGGTGTCGATGGTGAGATGGTGGTGATGTTATCTCTTTGATGTCATGAATGCCATGGTTGAGATCTTCCCATGGTGACTGATATGCTCAAAATATGCTTGTGGTCAGATTGGTGAAGTGATCTTGATCAGTGAAGTAACATGGTAAAAGAGGAGTGGCGTGGAGGCACTAGGGTGAGAAACCTCGGTCACAAGTAGTCGTGACCTGGGCTGGCTCTCCTTCACACCTCGATTATGGCCCTTGTGACTGGGGTCGTCCTTCCGAACCCATAATGGATTGTGGCTGCCCTCTTCTTCCTTGTTCCTTTTTCTTTTCATGCAAATATATCATCCCATGCTTCAAAATGTACCAAAGGAATGTATACTTACTTGTGGATCCGAGATTTGGATGTCCCATTGAAGTTTTACCCCCTCATGTTCAGGGTAACCTTCAAAATAGGGTCTGATGGTGAATCTAGAAATCTAGCCCGATCATGGCTACATTTTCTTTGATGATAACTTTCCAAATATTCTTATATCCTTAGCTATTGAATCTTGTGTCAATGCATCGAACCAATAGGAAAATGGCCAAAGATTTGTGAATTTTCTAGCCACGGATTGCCGGTTTTGATGATTGGCCCTTTTATTCTCTGAGCCTCTTTTTCTAAAATTTATTCGACCAAAAATTCCCAAGGGTCATCCTTTAGGCGTGTGTCAAGTTGGACAACATTGGCTCGAATAGATTTCAATATCCTTTAACTTTAGTGGAATATGCAACCGTGAATCTTGACGTGGAATGATCTTCTTCTCATGAATCCTTTTCGGAAAAGTAACTCGACCATTACTCCAAGAATACCCATAAGATTATGAGTACCTGATCCTTGATCGTTTGGTTTAGTGGAACATGAAAATTCTTCATGAGGCTTGATTTTAACATAGTCGCGGCCCAGTAAATCAATATGAGATGAATGTTGGACACTTAAAGGGGTCTCTAGGGTTCAATGATCTGTCTATTCAAAATAAGTTCAATGTAATTTATGTCTACTCCTAAGTCTCGGACTATGAAACACGAAAGTTCAGCTAACCTATTGTCATAGAGAAAACCGGTTGAAATCCACAAATCCTATTACTCAACTATCGCAGGCAATAACATAGGTTTCAAAGCATTAAAATCAAGTTCAATCCTAATCCATAAGACTGCATAACTAAGGGGTATGGGCTTGTTATGACGTGATACTCATCAAATCTAGGTTTCAACAAACTAAGCAAACGGTTTGAATTACTTAGATGCCTAAGATCACAAGCTAGTTCATGACTCTAACTATATGCATTGAGAATGAGATAAGACCAAAAGACATTGTAAACAGATATGCAAATACAATAAAACTTGCCACTCAAAAGACAATGATCATCTCACCCCATTGACTGGCCCTTTAGACCCAACCGGATAGTCTACTCGGCCATGCTCAAGGTTGTCATCGATGATATGAAAAAGTAAAACATAGATCTAATGCAATAAGGTAAATGTTTAGAGGTTACTTTCTTAGATCCGAAAATAACAAGATGTAAGGACTTCTCCTTTGACAAAGTTACAAAAGAATAGAGAAAGAGATGGTGGAACTTCAAAGCTTCAACGAGATCAATTAGCTTATGTGGCTCCTTGGAGGCGGCGTCGACTTCTTGAGGTGATGGAGAAACTTCTAGGGCTTTTTGTGGTGAATTTAGGTGGTGGTTAGAAACTTTAATGAGGCACACGAAACCCTAGCTTCATAAGCTTTTACTTATAGGTCTTGGGGCGCAAGAGATTGGCTTCTAGGGTTTAGGAAGGGCAGACTCGTCATCTTGGTCAGTGTGGAGGCAATGGGTCGATCTTGGTGATGGGCCAAGCGTCTAAGGCGGTGAAGGAGGCTGGCCTCACTCACGAGCGTAGTGACCGGGGTGCCCAAGAGGCGTGGCCTTGGTCATGAGCTTATTGATCGAGGTTTGGTGCTTTGGGGCTGGTTAGACATAGCTTCATCTTCTAGAATGCACCTTTCAAATGGCTAAATGGATTGCTTTGATTCTTCTCCCATACGAATATTAACTCTTCAAGCTTTCCAATGATATATAGAACTCCATTTTTGGTTCACAAGAACGTTTTCCGATGGCACAAGTGGACCTGGTCAAGGTTCGAGGCATTCACTGATAGGGTCTTGGATGTCTTTCCGATGGCACAAGGGGTCCCGGTCCCCAAACCCGTGGTGACCGAGGATGTGAAGATCTGATTCTTAGTGTTCTCACCAGCACTCGGTGAGACGCTTACCAAGTCGCCAAGGACGATGCACTCTTTTTCCCCACTCGGGTTTATCCTTACGAGGCATTCGGACTTGGTGCATTGCACTTGTCCCCAGTATTTACCCTTCGTGGAAACGTCCATAACACGCAACGGTAATTACCGAGTATAATATTTATCTTTTACAGAGGTTCACCGCTTTACCGAACCTCCTTTTCTTTACTATCATGTCTTGTAATAACGCGGTCTGCCAAGGGCACGCTTGACCGTTTCCAATGTGCAAACCCTAAGAAAGGCTCGGCTATATAAGCACGGGATCCCGCTATGTAAAAGGGTTAGCCTCATAATAAACATTTTCTCCTTATACGTTTCTCTACACAACTTAATCGAGTTCATTCTCTTAAGTCATTATCGCGTGAATCCTCGTAGCCGGTCTCGGATTCTTGCCTTAGTTGTATCACGAGCACTTCCTTAACTCTTGTGGCCGATTCTCGTTCCATTCACTATCCATCCTCTTCACCGTGTCACGTCGGTTCGAGCCATCGCCTTTGTTTTGCACAATCTCCATCCATTTCTGGTACCCGGTTCGAGTCATCGCCGGATCCATCTATCTGTTACCGTCTATCATCCTCAGAGTCGCTACCCGAGTTGTATCAGCTGGTATCAGAGCCTCGGCTCCATTAAAGGTTGTAACTTTACTTAGCTATTCAAGCTCTCTTTCTTTATCTTGTTTGTGTTTGCTTCCGTACCATCGAAAATCCATAAAAACTTTATCTTGTTTCATTTCCGGTCATCGTTAGGTTGATAGTTCAAGTTTGTGTGTTGCTTTCACCTCAAGTCAGTCTTAATAGTTCACCATTGTTGTTAAAGCTTGAAACGATGAAGAAACGTTCTTGAATATATCAATAACGTGTTCTTGACCGAGCCGATACACATGCGTCACCGTAGATCCATTTTGTGTGGTTAGGATTGAATACACTCCACCGTCTGTGCCTCCGTACCCGTACTACTCCGGTGACCGGACCACCACTACTCCACCGTCCGTAGCTCACCATCTGTACTACTCCGGTGGCCGGACTAGCCAACCTCGCCGTCCGTACATTCCTGCTTTCTAACCACACTGGAATTACTGTGCCATATGTACTTGACAGGAGTCGCTCTACCATCTGTACAGATCGAAATTCCATGGCCGATCAACCGGCTCCACCCGATCTCGGGCTGTACTAGTCGGTATTCAGGTTCAGTTACAACACTTGAATACCCACATCGATGGATTTGAAGTCCCACCCGCAGCCGTGCCTCCTCTTCCCGATCCCCCAGTCATTGGTGAGCCAAACGCTCCAATTCCTTCTGACCTAAGGCTTGGGGAGATTAATGAAGAAAAGGGAGACGACTATCTCCCTAGGAGAGTGCAACCACGACGCCGCAATGATAAGCCCGTTGACGATCCGGATGACCGGAACCCGCGTTCAAGAATTCCCAGGCACAAGCTCACGCCTCCCACATTTGCCGGCAAGGTCAATACCGAAGCCTACTGTGGTTGGGAACGACGTATGGATCATGTGTTCGACTGCTATGAGTATCCCGAAAGAAAGAAGGTCACCTACGCGGCTGCCCAATTCACCGATCATGAACTTACTTGGTGGGACCAAGACGTAGTCGAACATCAAAGACAACAGGAGGGCATGAAGTTTGTCATGAGGTGACGGTACGTGCCTCCCCTCTATCACCGAGACCTCCAAAAGTGTTTCCAGAAGCTACAACAAGGTTCCCGGTCCGTGGAGGAATACTTTGAGGAATTTGAGCACCTCCGGAATTGGCTCCAACTCAATGAGTCTGAGAAGACTCTCATGGCGCAATTCCCGGGATGCAAGACCATATCGTACGCAAGGTTGAGAGGCAACACTATGGAGGATTTGAAGAATTGCGCCATCTTGCCATCAACATTGAGCAGCAGATCAAGCGCTTGTCCGCGAGCACTATGCGGGCCCGACACCAACCAACCAAAGTTGGTCAACTAACCCCTCCTCACCCAACCATTCTGGCCGCTAGCCCGAGAGGAACAAGCCAGCCACTGCTGACTCCCGGTTCACCCCGCCGCAGCCCGAAGGTCCCAAAGATGCTCGGCCAGATCCAAGACGTAAAGCCAACACCGGACGAAGCTGGGACGTGGTCTGCTTTAAGTGCCAAGGATGGGGACACTATGCCCGTGAGTGCCCGAACAGCCGGGTCATGATCCTTACCCCAGAAGGTCATTACGAGTGGCAAGACGAAACGGTAGACGATGCCGAGAAGGAAGAAGAGGTAGTCTCGCAAACCGAGGGTGACATCGAGTATCCGAACGTAGGAGACTTGCTCGTGGTCAGGAGGAATCTGAGCACCGCCATTGGACCAACCACCTTTTCCCAGCACGGCAATCTCTTTCACACCCGCTGCATGGTCAACGGCAAGGTTTGCGGCTTAGTCATCGATGGGGGTTCTTGCACCAATGTTGCGAGCACTCATTTGGTGAAAAATCATTCTCTCCCTACTACTAAGCATCCCTCACCTTATAAATTGCGCTGGCTAACCGATAAAACTGTGGTATCGGTAAATTAACAATTAGAGGTTGCATTTAGCATTGGCCAATACCAGGACTCGGTCCTATGTGATGTAGTTTCTATGCAAGCTAGCCCTGTTACTCACGGACGTCCATGGCAGTTTGATAAGGATGCTACCCACAACGGTCAGACCAAATTTTATTCGTTCATGCATGATAATAGGTGTGTTAACCTAGCTCCCCTATCACAAGGCCAAGTGCACGAATTGCAAACCAAACTGTCTAAGGATGCCATTATTAAAACAAACTTCCTTATTAGCTCGCATATTGTTAGGAAGTCATTGGGCATGGGTACCCATGTGTTACTAATGGTCTTCAAAGATGTTTTAAGTATACGTACCCAAGACCGGGATCTTCAGGGAGAAATCAAGGGAGCGTTAGCCAACTTCACGGATGTCTTCCCCGAGGAACTTTCGAACGGCTTACAACCACTATGGAGGATTGAGCACCAGATTGACTTTGTCCCAGGTGCATCCTTGCCCAACTGCCCAGCCTATCGCGTCAACTCGGAAGAAGCCAAGGAGCTCGAGAAGCAAGTTACCGAGCTCTTGTCTCAAGGGTAAGTTCGGAAGAGCTTGAGCCCGTGTGTGGTACTCGTCCTATTAGTTCCCAAGAAGGACGGGAGTTGGAGGATGTGTGTTGATTGCCGCCCCCTCAACAACATCACTGTGAAGTATAGGCATCCGATTCCCCGGCTTGATGACATGTTAAACGAGTTAAGCGGGTCATCAATCTTTCCCAAGCTGGATCTGAAGAGTGGTTATCACCAAGTCAGGATGCGAGAAGGGGATGAATGGAAGACCACATTCAAGACAAAGCAGGGGTTGTACGAGTGGCTTGTCATGCCCTTAGGTTTATCAAATGCCCCGTCCACCTTCATGAGACTTATGAACCACACACTCCGAGCCTACATCAACAAGTTTGTGGTTGTCTACTTTGATGACATCCTCATCTACAGCAAGAGCTTAGTCGACAATGTTGCTCATCTAGAAGTCGTCCTTCAGACTTTGCGGGAAGAAGAGTTATACGCCAACATAAAGAAGTGCGTGTTTGGAGCGTCCGAGCTGGTGTTTTTGGGTTTTGTAGTTTGCGCCGAGGGTTTGAAGGTGGACCAAGAGAAGATCCGGGCCATTGAGGAATGGCGTACTCCTATGAGCATCGGCCAGGTCAGAAGTTTCCACGGCTTGGCCAGATTCTATCACTGGTTTGTGAAGGATTTTAGCACGGTCGCGGCTCCACTTACCACCGTGATCAAGAAGAGCACCAGGTTCATTTGGGAAGACCGGCCAGAGCAGGACTTTAGAGAGTTGAAGAAATGCCTCACCCAAGCACCATTACTCGTCCTACCCGACTTCCAAAGGACGTTTGAGATCAAGTGCGATGCCTCTGGCATTGGCATCGGCGCCGTGCTTACCCAAGGCGGTCGTCCCGTGGCTTACTTTAGCGAGAAAATTAGTGGAGCCACCCTCAATTATCCCACTTATGATAAAGAGCTGTATGCATTGGTCTGGGCAATGGATACGTGGCAGCACTATCTCTTATCTAAAGAGTGCGTCATCCACACCGACCAGGAGACTCTAAAGCACCTTCGGGGTCAAACGAACCTCAAGAGAAGGCATGCAAAGTGGTTGGAGTTTATCAAAATGTTCCCCTATGTGATCAAGTACAAGAAGAGGAAGGAGAACGTCGCTGCCGACGCATTGTCCCGGCGCCATTCCTTGATCACCACCATGGAGGCGAAGGTACTCGGGTTCAAAATCTGGAAGGGTCAATATGCGGATGACCAGGGGCTGGGGAGCTGTTACCGGGAACACGGGAAGGGTGCTTACCAAGCATTCTATATACACTAGGGTTTCCATTTCAAGGAACCAACTATGCATTCCCATCGGCTCAATACGGCAAAGCACACGGCGTCGGTCTCATGGGGCATTTCGGAGTCACAAAGACCTTGGCAATGCTGCTGTGCCACTTCTACTAGTCCAAGATGAGGGGAATAGTCGAAGCTTTCTGTGCCAGGTGCATCACTTACCATAAGGCCAAGTCCCACGCTTACCCGACTCAAGGATTGTACCTCCCGCTACCAATACCAACCTCACCATGGGTTGATTTGTTGATGGACTTTGTGGTAGGGCTACCAAAGGTGGATGGCAAGGATTCGGTGATGTACCCGGATGGCAAGGTAGTAGTTGATAGATTCTCCAAGATGGCCCATTTTGTGCCATGTACCCGGATGCTGGACGCCACTATGATCGCCGATCTATTCCTCCAAGAAGTCATCCGGTTACACTCGTTGCCAAGAACTATCGTCTCGGACCAAGACCCAAAGTTCCTAGGGCATTTCTGGCGAACCTTATGGAAACGATTGGGCACGAAGCCTCTCTTCTCGATGACTGCCCACCCCCAGACCGACGGCCAGACCGAGGTAGTCAACCGGACCTTGGGCGCATTGCTCCGAGAAGCCTTGGATTCTAACTGGGAGAATTGGTTACTTTGCATTCCCTATGTGGAGTTCGCCTACTACCTGTCCGTCCATTCGGCCACTATGTCACCATTTGAAGCGGCCTATGGTTTCAACCCAATCACGCCACTAGACTTGCTTCCCTTGCCACCCGGGAAGATTGAAGATCAAGACGGAGTGGCCAAGTCAGAGTTTATCTGCCAACTACACGAGCGGGTCCACGAGAGCATCAAGAAACATGCCGAGCACTACAAGCGCAAAGCTGAACGGGCACGGCGTCCCATGATCTTACAGCCGGGCGAATGAGTTTGGGTTCACATAAGGACCAAGAGAAGTGCATACCAGAGGCGCAACAAGCTGCAACCTAGGGGGGCCGGACCATTTTGAGTATTGGAGCGGATCAACAACAATGCCTACCGACTAGAGATTGCCAGTAAGAGTAAAATGTCCAGAACCTTCAATGTTTCTGACTTGGCTTGTTATGATGCAGGGGATGAACCAGTTTTGAGGTCACAACCTCACCAAGGCGGAGGGAATGATACGAACCCAACTGCCAAAGACCCAACCGAGGATCATCCGGACGAGCCCAAGGATGCCCGAGACGAAGATGCTGAGTTTACCGGGGTGACTAGAGCACCAATTTTACCCCAAGATGGAGACACCCGAGGCATGGAGAGACGTTACCAGGCAAGGTTCGAGGCATTCACTGAGCGGCTCTTGGAAGTCTTTCGGATGGCACAAGGGGACCCAGTCACCGAACCCGTGGTGACCGAGGATGCAAAGGGTCGGATCCTTAGCGGTCTTACCATCACTCGATGAGACGCTTACCAAGTCGCCAAGGACGATGCACCTTTCACCGTGTCACGTCGGTTCGAGCCATCGCCTTCGTTTTGCACAACCTCCATCCATTTCTGGTACCTGGTTCGAGTCATCGCCGGATCCGTCTATCCGTTACTGTCTATCATCGTCGGAGTCGCTATCCGGGACGTATTACAAACTGTCAGGACCTCTCTTGTAAAGATAGGGCTTATCCCAGAAATAGTGTCATGCATCTCTATAAAGCTTTTTCCTATGGTGAGCATCAAGGTGTAGAGATTTGTAACCAGTGGCTTTGTAGTTTGCCATGTGTGCGTACCAATGTGACTCACAGTGCTTCGACTCGACCGCCATACTCGAGTGAGAGGTCGAGTGGGTCTGTCGAGTGAGAATTCCTATGGACATGAGTTGTTCCTCAGGCAGAGAGTCATCCACTGGTGGCGGATCGTCAATTCTCATCCTAGAGAAGTGATCAGCTACTCCATTCTCTATGCCCTTCTTGTCTACTATTGTCAAGTCATACTCTTGCAATAGGATGATCCACCTCATAAGTCTTGGTTTGGTGTCCTTTTTAGCATAAATGTGCCTTAGTGCAACATGATCAGTGGATACTATAATCTTCTGATCCACTAGGTAGCTCCTAAATTTCTCTATTGCGAATACCACAGCAAGCATTTCTGCTATTAAGTTGAGGTTCAAGGGGTACCAACGGGATTGTCCGCACCACAACATTGATGAAGTTTAAGCTCATTAGGTCTTTCTTCTGCGGAATTGATTGGAGGTATCAGGTTGCTTTGGATGCTGCTAGTGATGGTAACTTTAAGACCAGGATACCATAGGCTGCTATTAAGTTGATTGAGAACTTGGCATCTAGTAGTAGTACTAAGAATGCTGATTATGAAAGGAAGAAGTTAGCTGCTGGTTTGAACAACAATCAGATGGCGGAAGTAAAGGAAAAGCATGATACTGTGCACAACCTTCTAGTGAACAAGAAGTCAGTTCACTTTGCTCAAGAGGTTGAGGTTTTTGAAGCTGAAGAAGAAGCTATTGAAGAGGATATGAACTATGTGAATGGTTCCGGTTTCAATGGCCAAAGGTTTGGCAATTCTCAAGGCAACTTCAGAGGTTACAACAACTAGAGAAACAACTACGATAACAACCAGAACTCATCTGGATTTATGCCCAAACCTGCGATTCAGGAAGCTCAGAGAAACAACAGTGGTATCATTAAGGACTTTGGAACTTCCCATTATCAGAATTTGCCTCCTAAGACTGCGGATTCTGAGTTGAAGGATATGCTTGACCAGATACTTGAGGGACAGCATAAGATGACTGTGGATTTCAGTGGCAAGATAGATGCTCTATATGCCAATATCAATGGGAAGTATGATAGATTGAATAACCACATCAAGAGGTTGGATACTGAGTTTTCACAATCTGTTGTGAACACTAAACGCCCTGATAGCGTCTTACTTGGAAGTACTGACACTAATCCTAGGTACTCTTGTGCTGCTGTTATGTTCTGGGGAGATATGCTCAAGAGAGAGATCACGGAAGAGGTTCTGGAGAGTTCTGAAGCTAAGAAAAAAGTTGAGACTCTCATCTCGGAGCTCATATCGATCAACACCACTGCTACTTGTCGGTCGACACCACCAACTTATCAGAGGATTTGATGCAAGTCACGACTAAGGATGGTCCTGACTTCAGCAAATCGATCGACAGGCACCTGGCCGTGTTTCGGTCGACGTGCACAGCCCAATGATGGAATTTATCTCCGAAAATTGCCTAAGTTGGAAGATCCCAGAAGTTTTGATGAAACCTTCTCAACTGCTGGAGTTAAGTTCACTGGTTCACTCTGTGATGCTGGAGCTAGTATCAGTATCATGTCTAATGATGTTGCGCTGAGATTGGGAATCAATGACATGAAGAGATCTTCAATTAAGATTACATTGGCTGATGCTTCTTTGAAGAAATCCTTGGGGTATATTGAGAATCTGAGAGTTCAAGATGGTGATTGTCTGCTTCCCTGTGATTTTCATGTTGTCGAGATGGACATTGGTTCTGATATGCCACTGATTTTGGATAGGCCGTTCCTTGCTACTGCTGGAGCTATGTTAGATTTACTAAGTAGCAGGATTTCCCTGAGGCGTGTTGATCCTGATGTGTTTTATCCTGCAAGACCGGACAAATATGTGATGTGGAATCCCCAGGTTATTGTCGAAGAAGTGAATGAGGTTCACAAGGAGTTCACTGCAAAGAATCTGAAGGCTGTGGGTAAGAAGAAGAAACCGCAGAGAAAAGCAGTGACTGCGGGATCCCTTATGACCTTGACTCCTGTGAGGAAAGTTGATGATAGTATTGAGTATAAGCTGCAGTATAAAAGTGGTTCCAGGCCATTTGCCAAGATTAAAGCTATCATCACTCCTGAGTTTAAAGCTAAAGGACAAGCTGCGATGGATGAGATGATGAATAGGGTTCTGAAACCCAAGATGCTTGATTTAAGTGAGGATGATCTCGGCTCCAAGACTTCATCTTCACCACTTTCGGATTCATCCGGAGATCCACCATCCATCTGAGTTCTGAAAAAGTCAAGCTAATGACTGAAAATAAGCGCTTTGTGGGAGGCAACCCACTGGGGAGTCTTTAATTAAGTTTTTCTGTGTCTTTTAACTAACTTTTCTTTGTTTTTGTTTTGTCTCCGGAACTAGACGTGCTTAATGATAATTATGGAAAGATTTGCATGGATTGGAGATGCTTTACATATTTTTTCGACCAAGGAACACAAGGTTTGTGTCCGTGTCCATCGACACGAACACCTTGTATATGTGTTCGTGTCGGTCGACGCGGACCCGAGGTTAGTATAAATACCAAATTTCCTTTTTCTTCTCCACTTCTCCTTTTCCTTTTTGTAAAACCCATATGCCTCTATAAAACCCAAATCGCAATTTCTGGATTCTAAACCAATTCATTCGATTTTTGCTTCTAAACTCAAGAGATTTCTATTCCTTACACTCTTATATCATCCAATCATTCAAAGTCAAAGGTATGTTCTTCAAATCTCTATCCTTAATTTTGAAACATTCATGAGTTTAATTCTCACTTTTGAATTCCGATTTTACTCTTAAAGCTTGCTAGTCTTGACTGATTAGGATGAACTTAGAAGGAATCAAGTGTGGAATGTGGTCTATTTAGTATGAATTGATTGAAAAGTCATGAATTTCTATTGAGAAAACCTAACACTAATCCAATTGAAATTTGGAATTTAGGGTTGATTAGATGATGAACTGATAATTATAGAGATGAATTTGATGGTTAATTTCGATGATTGTGGAAGTATTAATCTTTTTTTGGCATTGATCTTGCTCGGAATTTTCATTTTTCATACATATACACGATTTGGCATCGCGTCGATCGACACGGTATGCTTGTGTTGGTCGACACGCATGAATAAATTCCGTCCATGAACTGAATTTGCGATTTCTGGTTTGTGCAGATGACTACTAGGAGATCTTCAAGGAACAAGCGTACCCGCAGAGAGAAGGTTGATCTTACCAATGATGAGCCTAGTGTTGAGACTACTTCCACCACCGTCATAGATACCACACCCACTTCTCACTTCCTGGTAAATGCTCATGTCCCTGCCCCTTGCCCTAAGCTTGAAACTCAGATGATTAAGGTCAAGCGTGACTGAGATAGTTATCCAAAGACTGAGACAGCCAAGCCCGAGTCCACATGCTCGAGATGATAGGTCTACGCTCTATGGCACGCGACCACAACACTCTTTACCCGGACTTGGAACGCCAATTCTTAGCTTCCTGCATAGTGTACTATGCTGATGAGAGTGCCAAGGTGGCACAGCAGGGAGTTATGACCTTCATGTGCAAGGGTATGAGGAACAGGATCACTATTCCTGATCTATGTGACTTGTACGGCTTCAGGAGAGATGCAACTCAGACTGTTATGGATACAGAGTTGGGGGGATATTAAGACTTTTTGGTTCCACATTGGGAATGGTGAGTATGATACCAGTTCTTTGAACAAGACAGATGTTCGTCATCCCGCTGTTAGGTATGTGTTGCCCCTCATTGCCAGCACCATCATGTGCTGCTCTGACCCTACCAAAGCCCATAAGTCGGATCTTATGCTCCTTTTCCTTGGTGTTCACCACATGTTTCCTACTGCAGTTTGGAAGTATGCTGTCCCCAATACTGATCAAAATTTTGATGCTGTGTTTGCTCATCATTTGGTTTCTCTGAAAGCCAAAGCGTTTGGAAAGAAGCAGTTTGAGCATGTTGGCAACCTTTTGACTCCGATCTTCCATTACTTCAGTATAGTCTTGTCCAATGCCACTCGTAAATCCAATCATATCACCATGGATCTTGACTATCTCAAGCACGTGACCTGGATGAAGCCTAACAATATGTAGGTATTTGCTGATAAAGATGGCATAGTGAAGAATGTGAAGTTACCTGACATGTCTTTCCGAATCAAGATGGATCATGCTATGCTGTACTTTGCGCCAGATGAGACATTGTTGGTTGAGAGTTCAAGTCGCAAGTTTCACCGTGGAGCTTCGTCTAATGCCGCGCCTTCAGCTACTGAAGAGACTGTCCCGCCACTTCCAGAGACACCACTTCTCCGAGAGACTTCCATTCCCGATCTTGTGTTTCCGGAAGCCCCAGTGGGCTATGAGGACGATAGTCCTATATTTCGGAGGTACATGGTGAGTACGATGAGGAGTATGTGGCAGCTTATTGCTTCCGGTGTGACTCATGCCCAGGGTACCTCATCACCTACACGCCCACCCAGCCCTCTCATTGACCCTCGCACTCCTTGGAGTTCTGATGATGACTTTGTTTAGTCATTAGGATCCAGATGTCAGAAAACGAGTTGAATGATCAGATAGAATTGGGCAGAATTTTGGAAAATCATACCCCTGCTCATGTCGATCGACATGCAGGGTATGTGTCGGTCGACATGGATACACCATATCAGGTCACGTTTTTCAAAACATAACAGTTCAATCTCTACTCAATTTAATTATTTTTATCACTTTCCTTAGGCTGATTTACACTAGGAACTATGAGCTATCTCTTGGTCTATTTGTTGTTTGCTATGTGTTCTGGTGACCACTGATGCAGAGCTTATTCAGATTCAACTAATGGAAAAACCACAAGTCTGACCGGTTAACTTGAGAGCCCCACACTTACAACAGATTCCCGCTATAGCCTAAGCTAATTTCTGTCAGTTCCTTTTACCTCATGGACAAAATTGCTGTTTGAAAGATTGACTTTTCATTCATACCCGACTTGATAAAACCAAAGTAAGTTATGATGTATAGTCTCCCCAAAAAAGTTGTTACTAATAATAAAAGCTTTTAGGTATAATCTATGAATGAGCAATTGATTCTCTGAAGTAGAAGCGGGTAAGAGAAATCAATGCCCCCACATTTCTACTTCTTAAGGAGATGATGAAAGTAGGGTTGCTGTGAGGGTAGGAGCGATCCCGTGACCCAGTATTCACTTCTAATAGCCTACCTTCATAGACAAAAAGATAAGAAAAAGAAAATCATATGAAATCCAAAATAACCAAGGATTTAAGTCTGGGGGAGACGAATGCATCATTGTTGTTG
Source organism: Cardamine flexuosa (assembly GCA_963555745.1). Classification (NCBI taxonomy): domain Eukaryota; kingdom Viridiplantae; phylum Streptophyta; class Magnoliopsida; order Brassicales; family Brassicaceae; genus Cardamine; species Cardamine flexuosa. The sequence continues at coordinate 17,601,012 of OY743216.1, read as the reverse complement.
TGAGGTTTGTCTGGTTATGGTATAGGATGACAGCTGAGTCTAGAAGGCTTACTAAAGGGATATGTTGTTAAGTTGTGGTGGGTATTGAGAAGACTGTGAGTGACTACGGTGAATATACATGGTGGTTAGTCTCTGAATAGTTCTTGTACCATGTGGATTACATGATGACTGGTAAGCACAATGTTCTAAAGAGTAAGTGAGTTCCGTGATTTTCAAACTACTTTCTTGGTTTGGTTTTCTGTTTTGCTTGAGGGCAAGCAAAAGCTAAATCAGGGGGAGTTAATAAATCATGGATTTTATGGTTTTATGACATGATATATGTATTGGTTTTGGAGACTTTTGTATATATATATATATTGAGTCTTATTAGGTATAAACACGAGATGGATCATGATGAGCACTTTGGAGCATTTGGAGGCTTGTGGCTGAGCAAATCAACAAGGAGACGGATATTCCTGTCCACGTCGATCAACACGCTTCCCTTGGGTCGACGACATAACCTTGACGATATTGAAGCCTCCGAGTTTTATCAAGTTTCAAGAATTGCAACTTTGCCCTAGAAGTTTTCAAAGTTTATAAATCATGCCTAATTGTGTTTTAAGGTTAAAATTATGTTTTAGAAGTCCTAGACACTAAGTTTAATGATATTCTAAGTTTTTCAAGTTTATTGTAAGTTTCAAGGAGATTATTGGAGAGAAGATTCAGATCTCAAACTTTGTAGATAGAAGAATTATGAACTACCTTCGTTTCTTATTTCTGATTTTTATGAGTATTATTCAGACAATGATTTGTGTTTCATCTTCTATGTCTGAGTAGTCACCATGTTAGATCTAGGATTTCAAAAGGGATTATGAAGGAAAATTGAATTGGGTTTAGTATTGTTAAGTTATCTAATCTGATCTTCATCTAGATTTGATAATTACACTAGTCTTAGGATTGATCACCCTAATACTGGTACCATAGTTATTCATACCCTAAACTAATCTTAGATGAGCAAAAAGCCTATTCGCAACGAGTTGGTTTAGGAATTTTGTAAACATATCGTACCCGCACTATCATAGAGACTCTATTTATTGGTATTTCGCAAGGAGATTTGGTTTGCTTCTGTTTAGAAGATAGATGTCGTCGCAGTGAGAGTTGATGAGATATCATATTAGTGTTATGAGTTTAAGAACCACACAAACACTTTAGACTTAATGAACCGCCCATTTCATTTTCCCAAGTTTTCCTGATTAATGTCCATAGGTCTAGCGCTTTAATCATCTGAATTTAATCCCGCCTAGTTCATTTTCCTAAGTTTTCCTGATTAATGTTCCTAGGTCTAGCGCTTTAATCATCTGAATTTAATCCCGCCCAGTTCATTGTATTGATCTATTTAGTTTGCTTATTTTCGTCTAGCTTAACTCGAATATGTTCAATCTATTGTTTGAGTTTTCAGAGTCCTTGTGGATTCGACCCCTAAGTACTACAGTGTTCTCTTAATTTGAGAGAGTAGCTTCTAGGGTTATATTTGACCCCTGTCAATGCACATGCAGTGGCCAATTATAGTTCTAGTTGGGATAAACTCATCTTTATCAGTTTTAATCACAGTTATTCCTCCTTTCTTAGGTACACAATGTACAGGGGACACCCATGTACTATCAGAAATAGGGTATATTATTCCAGCATCTAGAAGCATCTACTTCTTTCAAGTTAGGGTTTAATCTCCTCTGGTGCTCTACACTAGTTTACATTTCATTTTCAAGGTGAATTCTATGATTGCATAAAGAGGGTAAAATACCTTTGATATCGTCTAGAGAATAACCTATGGCTTTCCTGAATTTTCTTAACTCTTTTAACCATAGTTTTAATTCGTTATGGTTCAGCTAATCATTAACTATGACAGGGTAAGTGTCCTTATTACCTAAGAAGCGTACCTTAGCCCTTCTGGAAGTGGCTTGAGTTTGACAGTAGGTGTCTTAAGTTCAGACCACTCGGGTTCAGGGTCGAGTGGGCTTGTTGTCTGCTGCGGTTTGCATTTCACAGGATCAGCCAACTCGACAGGTGCACTCGAGTGCCCTGGTCGAGTGGTATGTTCAAGTACAGCTACTCTTTCTGGAATAATCAAATACTCGAAGGTAACATCAACTCCTAAAAGTGGCTTTTCATCTAACACCACTTCATAGTCATAGGTCTCTGAATGAACGTACCCTCCTTCATCACACTTGATTAGTGCTGTCTTCAGATGATCTTTCTCAACTACTTCTCTAAAAAATTCCTCAGTCAAGTCATCTATCTCTCCAACCCCAAATATCTGCATCATGGGCTGTTTCATCGAGGACTTGATGTTAAACCGCATGACTTCCTTTCCCAGCTTCAAAGCGAATGTACCACTCTGCACATCAATGGAAGCTCTAGCTGTTGCTAAAAATGGTCTCCCTCGGATCAAAGGGTCTTTGAGTTCTTCTTCCATCTCAAGGACTACAAAATCAGTGGGGACCTCTAGGTGTCATATTCTGACTGGTAAATCTTCCAAGAGACCATGTGGTTGCCTAACAGATCTGTCTGCTAAGACTAAGGAGATTCTGCTAGGGGAAAACTTTTTGAATCCTAATCGCTGTGATACTAAAAGTGGCAAGAGACTCACCAAAGCTCCTAAGTCACAGAGGCAATTTTTGAAGTTAAGGGGTCCAACTGAGCATGGCAGAGTAAAAGAGCCTGGATCTTGGAGCTTTTCTTTGCAGTTTACTTTCTGCTGGATGATACCACTACATTCATGAGTGAGAAGTACCATACTTTGTGATTCTTTGGTCTTTTCCATAACCATATCTTTGAGATACTCTGGGCTAGGGGTATTAGCATCAAAGCATCCAACAGGGGTATATGAAGCTCAACGTCCTTCAGATGTTTCTCGAATATCTTCTTGTACTTAACTGCCTGTTGCTTCTTATTCCTTCCTCGGAAAGGCAAAGGAGGTACATAGGAGGATGATTCAGAAAAATTTTCTTTCCCTTTAGGCTGTACAGAATTTGTTTCTGGGTTCGCAGCCACTCGACCACCTTCTCGAGTGGTATGGACTAGTGGGCTCTCTTCTGCAGTGATAACATCGGATTTTGACCCGTTTTTACTATGGTTTTCATATTTTTTTAAGAGAGATTTGATATGATTTCAAAGCTAAATAGGCTATTATCAAGTATTGTTAGTGTCAAAGAGGTTTTACAGCTTTTATGGGAATATGGATAAAAAAGGAGCAAAGACCCGTTTTGAGGCTGTTTCAAAGTATCAGAAGTTTGACAATATTTGAAGACCTTCCTGCGAACCAAAATTGGAGTTCTCTATATCATTGGAAAGCTTGAAGATTCAAAATTCGTATGGGACAAGAATCAAAGCAGTCCATTTAGCCGTTTGGAAGATGCATCCCAGAAGATGAAGCTATGTCAAACCAGCGCTAAAGCACCAAACCTCGGTCACTAAGCTCGTGACCGAGGCCAGCCTCCTTCACTGCCTTAGAACCTTGGCCCATCACCAAGATCGGGCCATTGCCTCCACACTCACCAAGATGACGAGTATGCCCTTCCTAAACCCTAGGAGCCAATCTCTTCCGCCCCAAGACCTCTATATAAAATTTTATGAAGGTAGGGTTTCATGTGCCTCATCAAAATTTCAAACCACCACCTAAGTTCACCACAAAAACCCTAGAAGTTCGTCCCTCACCTCAAGAAGCTGACGCCACGTCCAAGGAGCAGCATAAGCAACTTGATCTCGCTGACGCTTTGAATTCCATCATCTCTTTCTCTATTCTTTTGTAACTTTGTCAAAGGAGAAGTCCTTACATGTTGTTATTTTCGGATCTAAAGAAGTAATCTCTAAACCTTTACCTTATTGCATTAGATCTATGTTTTACTCTTTCATATCATTTCATATCATCGATGAAAACCTTGAGCATGGCCGAGTAGACTATCCAGTTGGGTCTAAAGGGCCAGTCAATGGGGTCAGATGATCATTGTCTTTTGAGTGGCGAGTTTTATTGTATTTGCATATCCGTCTACACTGTCTTTTGGTCTTATCTCATTCTTAATGCATATAGTTAGAGTCATGAACTAGCTATTGATCTTAGGCATCTAAGTAATTCAAACCGTTTGCTTAGTTTGTTGGAACCTAGATTTGATAAGTATCGCATCATAACAAGCATATACCCATTAGTTATGGAGTCTTATGGATTAGGATTGAACTTGATTTTAATGCTTTGAAGCCTATTTTATTGCCTGCGATAGTTGAGTAATAGGATTTGTGGATTTCAGCCGGTTTTCTCTATAACAATAGGTTAGCCGAACTTTCGTGTTTCATAGTCCAAGACTTAGGAGTAGAGATGCATTACATTGAACTTATTTCAAACAGAAAGATCATTGAACCCTCGAGACCCCCTTAAGCGCCCAACATTCATCTCATATTGATTTACATTCATTTTATTTGCTTTGCGCGATTTGCGTGACACAAAACCCCTTTTTTATTATTGAGTTTTAGCTTTACTTGTTCCTCTTGATTTGTATTACATCTTCTCTCTCTGTGGATTTGATATACCTTAAGTACTACGATTGATTGTTGTGCACTTGCAGCCTATTCATTGTGTGGTCCCCTGGAGGAAAACTTTAAGACACATCAAGTTTTTGGCGCCGTTGCCATGGAGAGATTTTTGTGTTTGCAAATTTACGAACTAGAGTAACGTCTAGAACATTTTGCTACTGATTTTCCTTTGTGATTTGCATTGTTTCAGGAGACCTTGAGGATGAACCTCGACTCTCTCCCCGAGAAGTTTTGCAACCTTACTCTTGCGCAACTGTTGGCGCAACACAACTCTATGGACGGAGACATTTCTGGACCACTCTCTAGCTTACCTTCTGGAGTTTACCTTGGCTACTCTCACCCATCTCGTGGTACACCTATGATGAGACACTCTGGATGTCCATTACTTTCTTGATCCTGTGGAGATCGCCCAATAAGATTATCTCATTCTTTTGGTCCACACTACTCAGACCAAATCTGTCCCTCTATGGATAGTCACTTTGATTCAAGAGAAGTCATGAGAATTGAGGCATATGAAGGCTATGGAGCACCACTCTCTGATGCTTTCACTGATAAGATGATGAAGGTTATCCAACAATTCTCCTCTAAACAAAAGAAACATCATAAAGAGATTGACGCCAAGTTCACTAAGATGGGAGCTGAATTTGATTCAAAGATTTCAGACCTAACCAGCCACATTCAAAGATTGGAAAGCCGAGTTCAAGAAATCCAAATCCAAGCAGATCTTAATAGAGTGGATATTGATGAACATGGATCAAGGTTCTATTGCATAAAGCGCTACATGGATCAGCTGGAAGAACACTTGGAGTGGAAGATTGAAGCACTGCAACAAGGTTTCAACAATCCAAATGACTATGTGGAATGGCAAAATGACAAGACTATCTAACTCATGACAAGGAAGAAGAAGAAAAGGGTTCTAAGGGAAGAACTCGCAGCCAAAGCTATATCAGTGGAGTGGCCCGAGGATGAAGATTGCCACAATGAAGAATGTGATCACCTTACTAAAGAAGATATAGAAGAATATTTAAAGAAAAAGCCTTGTTTTATGACCATGGAGATCCCTAGCGAAAACAATGAAGATGGAAATGGCTCATGAAGTCTAGTTGAATGTGACCACCATGCAGACCCTATACCACCATCTGCCTATAACCTTGACCACAAGAAGCTCTATGTTTTGACGAGGGGATGGCAAAGACGATTTCCAACAAGTCAGTCCCGCAACTACACCCGTTCCAAAGCCTTGTTACAAAGAAGTCTACAAAAGGTTAAAGCAAGGAGACTCGAAAGATAAACCATGCAACACCTTGCTACTCAAAAGAAGAATTCGAAGGAGCTTATAAAGAAGATCATCACTATTGAAAGAAGCATGTGGGGACTTGGTAGCCGAATGGTATAATTGACATAGAAATTGGGGGATTTGGCCAAGAACACAACATAAAAAACTGAAGAATGACTAAGAGATTAAGGATTCCATGTCTAGAGAAGATCAGGAGCAGCCTCATACTCCTAATGCGGACATCCCAGTAAGTTCCAGAAGATGGTGTGATGATCTACATGACAAGGTAGAAGCACTAAGCAAGAATCTCGACTCCCTATTCTCCAAAGAGGTTGTACAAGAGGACGACAAGTGCAAGACCAAGAAGTTTTGTCTTAGGACAGAGGATTCTTCTCATCTCTCACACGAGAAAGACCAAGTCTAACCAAAGACTTTAAACAAGGGCGCTTAGTGGGAGGCAACCAACTTTGTAAGTTTTCTTTCCCTTTAATAGATTAGATTTCCTTTTGCTTTTGATTTTTGCATGTTTTATCTTAGGTATTCCACATAAACAGAAAAAAAAACATACAAAAGAAGAAAATAGAAAAGCATAAAAAGAGAAGAGAATCGAGTTGGAGCCACCTAGGTCACAAGGCTCGTGAACGAGGTCCCAAGGAGACCCAACCCCGGTCACGAAGACTGTGACCAAGGTTTTGAGTATGGCAACTCCGAAGTTCATGTTTCAAAGTGGCAAGAAGATTTTACAAGGCTGGTCAGATTCATTTGGCCAATGCATGGAGAAGGCAACATATTGATTATACCGAAGATCAATGTTGAAAGTCCCCACAAAGCATGACTCACCTCCAACTTGAAGAAGGACAACATCAGGCCCAATACCCCGGTCACAAGCCCCGTGACCGAGGTCCCATGAAGGCCACACCCCGGTCACAAAGCCAGTGACTGACGTTTTCCGAGCAAAACCTCTGAGAGCTGATTTCTGCTAAAGAGATTTTAAAGAATTTTGTTGATCTGGTACATTCTGACCTAATGGAGCCTATGGGGGCTACTTACATCATCTTAGGAAACTATGCAACCTTCCCCGACCTCATCCATTGAGTTTGACTAAGCCAAGGTAATGAGAACCTCCCAATTTCGGCACTTGTGAAGTTAAAACAAGATAGATTGGTGGCTGTGAGCCGTGGTGATGGAAGGGATTTGATGGTTGAATGGTTTGAAATAGAGATCTGCGGAAAGGATCTCTAAGATACAGCTTAATCTCTTTTGGATATTACACACCAAAAGACACTAAGGTTTTGCTGGATATAACACACCAACAAGATCCAAACTCAGAAAGTATTTTGATAAAAGATTGGATAACTGAAAAATGTGAAAAGCCAGAGTTTAAAAAGAAACAACAAGCAGGTTGCATCAGCAACACCTGTTACATAAGTAATTAAGGCTTAATTCAAAATAAATGGGCTGGCCGAATTCTTCTCTTCATGGGCTGGCCTTGATCAACAAATAGACAATGGGGATGTAATACACAAGCCTCATTAAAAACCTTATCAAGAAAATCCATTGGGAGAAAAATTGACAAGGGAAAAAGAGCACTCATGCATCACTTAATCCATTTGTTGATGCTGTTCAACTTGTATCAAAACCAGAGTGGTTTGGATAACTTCTTCTTCCTCCATGTATAAGCGTCTGAGCATTCCTCCAATGGCTTGGCTGAATAGCTTGCTTCTAGCTCGTGTCATTGGTCCTCTTGGTGTAGTAAACACGTCCTCATCTCCAAGTGCATCCTCAGCTACAAGCTTAGCTTCCTCTGGCTCATGCTCTGGTTCATACTCTTTGTTCTCCATGCTATCTATGATCATATCATCCTCTCCATCTTGAAAAGGATTTGACCTCAAATCTGTTTCATCTGAAATAAACGGAGCCAGATCAGAAGCATTGAAACTAGAATTCACAGCATACTTACCTTGGCGATCCAGCTGGTAGGCATTGTCACTAATCCTTTTGATTATCTTGAAAGGGCCATCGATCCTTGGCATAAGCTTTGATTTTCTTTCAGCTGGAAATCTTTCTTTCCTCAAATGAACCCAGACAAGGTCTCCTTCTTCAAAAACTACTTGCCGCCTTCCCTTGTTAGCATGCTTAACATAAAGCTTGGTCTTCTCCTCTATGTTCTTTCTGGCTTGCTCATGGATCTGTTTAACCAGTTCAGACTTTTTCTTTCCATCCATGTTAACTCTTTCACTAAAAGGCAACGAGATTAGATCCAAAGGTGATATAGGATTAAAGCCATAAACAATTTGAAAAGGAGAATACTTTGAAGCAGAATACACAGCATGATTGTATGCAAATTCAATGTGTGGCAAGCAATCTTCCCAAGTTCTAAGATTCTTTTTAATCAGGACACGTAGAAGAGTTCCTAAAGTTCTATTAACCACTTCAGTTTGGCCATCAGTTTGCGGGTGACATGTAGTAGAAAACAAAAGCTTAGTCCCTAACTTAGACCACAAAGTTTTCCAAAAGTAGCTAAGAAACTTAGTATCTCTATCAGAAACTATAGTCCTGGGCATTCCATGCAACCTCACAATTTCCTTAAAGAACAGATCTGCTATATGAGATGCATCATAAGTTTTATGACATGCAATGAAATGTGCCATTTTTGAGAACCTATCAACCACAACAAATATGGAATCCTTTCCAGTTCTAGTCCTAGGCAAGCCAAGCACAAAATCCATAGAAATATCAGTCCAAGGATGCATAGGAATAGGCAAAGGAGTGTAAAAACTGTTTGGCTGAACCTTTGATTTGGCTTGCTTACAAATTACGCACCTACCACAGATTCTTTCGACATCTCTTTTCATGTGAGGGCAATGGAAATGGTCCCTCATTACCTCTAGTGTTTTAGCAATGCCAAAATGTCCCATGAGACTTCCTCCATGAGCTTCCCTGACAAACAAATCTCGGATAGAACAGTTAGGCACACATAAGCGATTTTCATAAAAGAAAAATCCATCTTGTCTATGGTAATGTCCCGAGGAAATCTTAACACTGAGATTTAAAAGAGATTAGATGCGGAAATAAGGACAGAGATTAGATGAACTAGAGAGAAAGAGAGGTTCAGCCATTTTCTTCTTTAAGCCTATGGAGGCAAGAATTGTGTTAAGTTACAAGAAAAAAAGGGTTTTCCTCCTTTTATAAAAGAAGGAGGAAGCCCTAAATAAAAGAAAACTGCAGCAATAGTGAAACGTAGTTTAAGACTCACGGGATGAATAGTAATCTCGGGTCTCGGGATGAATACTACCCGGCCTTCTGCATGGAATGCCTTTTCTCAATACGAAGACTCATGGGATGAATAGTAATCTCGGGTCTCGGGATGAATAGTACCCGGCCTTCTGCATGAAATGCCTTTTCTCAATACGAAGACTCACGGGATAAATAGTAATCTTGGGTCTCGGGATGAATAGTACCCGGGATGAATAGTACCCGGCCTTCTGCATGGAATGCCTTTTCTCAATACTCCTCCTCAAGCTTAGCCTTCGGTGAACAAAGACTAAGCTTGGACCTACATAGGTGTTACCTCGGTAAAAACCTCATCATAGAAAACACCACTTGGGAAAAAATCTGTGATGAGGAAAAGAGCATAACGTCTACGAGTAGGGGATATGATCAAGGGTGAGTTGGATCCACAAGCCCTAGTTTGCTGTAGATGTGTTTGCAAACCTTAAGACTCGCAGCTTTGGTGAAGATGTCTGCTAGTTGATCTTCACTTCTTGTAAAGCATGGTAGTGTGACTCCTTCTATGATCTTCTCTCGAACTTTGTTGGAGTCAACTTCTATGTGCTTGGTCCTCTCGTGAAACACAGAGTTGCTGGCAATGTGTATAGCAGCTTGATTGTCACAATGCATAGTGATGGGTCTTGTGGTTTCAATGCCTAGATCTCTGAGTAGTGCCTTAAGCCAAATGAGTTCTTCCGTGAGCTTCCTCATTGCTCTATACTTGGATTCAGCACTTGAACATGACACTACTTTCTGCTTCTTAGACTTCCATGTCACCAAATTCCCTCCAATGAATGTGCAATATCCAGTGGTTGACTTCCTATCATTTGTGTCACCAGCGTAGTCTGCATCACAATAACCAACAATCTCAACATTCTCATTCTTTCCCATCCATATGCCTTGTCCCGGACTCCCTTTTAGATATCTGAGTATCCTCTCCACCATATTCCAATGGTAGACTGTGGGTTTCTGCATGTATTGACTCACCTGATTCACAGCAAAACATAAGTCAGGTCTTGTTAAAGTCAGATAGATAAGCTTACCCACTAGTCTTCGGTATTGGAGAGGATCTGCATATGGTTTGTCTAATGGATCTTCTTCTTCGAGCTCCTTGCCCTTTTTCTCCCCCTTTCGCTTGACCTTGTAGCCATCTGCAAGAGGAGTTTTGGCTGACTTTGCTCCTATTTTACCTGTCTCATTCAGCAAGTCAAGAGTATACTTCCTTTGTGATAGAAATAAGCCCTCCAAAGAGCGACATACTTCAATCCCTAGGAAATATTTTAGTTCTCCAAGATTTTTGATATCAAACACAGTTTTAAGATAGGTTTTAGTTTCGAGAATACCTTCCTTATCATTGCCGGAAATGATAAGGTCATCCACGTAGACCAATACTACAACAATTCCTCGTGGACTGTGGACTGTGAACAATGTGTGATCAGCTTCAGATCTCTTGAACCCTTTCCCTTCAAGAGTACAGCTCAGTTTGTGGTACCAAGCTCTTGGAGATTGCTTTAGTCCATAGATGGCTTTTCTAAGCCGCATAACTTTTCCTGGAGCAATGGAGTCTTCAAGGACTGGTGGTGGAGTCATGTACACTTCTTCTTCAAGTTCTCCTTGCAAGAACGCATTCTTCACATCCATTTGCCATAACTCCCAATCCAGATTTGTAGCCAATGAGAGAACAACTCTAACTGTATGCAGCTTGGCGACTGGAGCAAACGTTTCTGTGTAGTCGTCTCCATAAGTCTGTGTGAATCCTCTTGCAACAAGTCTGGCTTTGTACCTCTCAACATCTCCATTGCTCAGGTACTTGATAGTGAAAAGCCACCTTGAACTAACAGCCTTCTTTCCCAACGGTAGGTCGGCTTCATCCCATGTATGATTCCTTTCCATAGCCCCAACCTCATTATCCACTGCTCTAAGCCATTCGTTACTCCCTTTGGGTTCTTCATAACTCTGTGGAATCCATTGAGCATCAATTTTCCCAAGGAAGGCTTGATGAGCAGTTGGCAAATGGTCAAGCGAACACACAGCTTGTATAGGATGCACCACAGCTTGGTTGTTGAAATAGACTCTAGTGACCTTCCAATGTTCGGGTCCAAACCTCTGTCTAGTGCTTCTCCGAAGAGGAGGTGGCGGTGGAGGAGGAGGAGTTTCTGTTTCATTTCCAACCTCATCATGGTGATCCTCTTGAACCACATCTTCAGTCATACCATCCTCATCTTGAACTTGGTCTTGTTCCCTGTCAAGTGGGTTTGGTTCCGGCTGAGTGTGCTCAGTGGTATCAGTTTCTTCCATGGGGTTTGGAGCAGCCTGTGTATTCCCAAGGTCAGTATTGGGTTGATCTTCTGTAGTCTCCACTCCTTGTTGGTTGGTTTCGACATTATCATATTGTTCTTCTCTCCGAGGAGGAGGATTCCCAAGATGACTAAGGAGATGTTGGAGACTAGCGGCTCTATCTGATGGTGATCTTGCCAAATCTTTCAAACTCCCCCAATCCTTCTTGTTGTAATACCCTTGGTGCTCAATGAACTTGACATCTCTTGACACAATTGTTCTGTTCTTTGAGAGGTCATAGCACTTGTAGCCCTTTGGAGTAGTAGAGTAGCCTAGGAACATGGATTTTGTGCTCTTAGCTTCAAGCTTGTCCCTTAGTTCACCTGGTCTCAGTACAAAACAAACGCAACCAAACACTCGTAAGTGATCAATAGATGGTTTGGTTTGGTTCAATACCTCAAATGGTGATAAATCAGTTAGGATCCTTGTTGGTGTCCTATTTATCAGGTAACAAGCTGCCATGACAGCATCACTCCAGAATCTCCTTGGAACATTGGTGTTAAACATCATGGATCGTGCAACTTCCATAAGATGCCGATTTTTCCTCTCAGCTACACCATTTTGTTGAGGTGTATACGGGCAGCTAGTTTGGTGTATGATCCCATGTCTTGCTAAGTGATCTTTGAACTTTTGACTAGTGTATTCCCCCCCATTATCAGACCTGAATACCTTGATCTTGGCATTAAACTGGTTAGTAACATATGATTGAAAATTAACAAATGCATCATATACTCTATCCTTAGATGCAAGCAGTGTGACCCATGTATATTTCGATTTCTCATCAATAAATGTAACAGTATTTATTATTGTCTCTAGATAAACATGGGGCAGTCCAAACATCTGAATGCACAAGATCAAAACATTTTTCATAGAAAGTTGAAGACTTAGGAAAAACAGTTTTACAATGCTTTCCTAGAATACATGCTTCACAGTTCATATGATTAAAGACAACATGGGGTAACATAATCTCTAAAGCCCTAGCATGAGGGTGACCAAGTCTATCATGCCACAGTTTATTTGGGCTAACAGCATAACAAGATTGACAAGAAAGAGAGGTAGATTTTGTTGCTGGAGAATCCTCAAAAACATATAAGTCACCGTTAGTGTTCCCTTCTCCCATAACTTTTTCACTCTCAATATCCTGAAAATGAAAGCTATTAGGGCCAAATATAGCATAGCAATTAAGATCATTTGTAGCTCTTTTTACTGAGACAAGATTAGAGGTGAACTCAGGCATGAAGAACGCTTTAGAGGTCTTATCACAAAGTTTTAAATCACCTACTCCTCTTATGGGGATCCTATCACCATTTGCAATTATCAGATTTCCATTAATAGGTTTAACATTATTAATGAGGTTAGGGTTACTAATCATATGATGAGAAGCCCCAGAATCAATAATCAATGTTTTATTTTGTGATTTAGGTAAAGAAGCAAAGTGAGTGATACCGGATTCTTTATTGGTAAGGGCAGCAATGGACTTGATGAGAGCTTCAAGGTCCGACTTCCTAACAACATCATTGGAGTAGGCAACCATAGCCAGTTCATCTCCTTGTCTAGATGGTCCGGCCTGAGCTTGCTCAGTTGAGGCTTCTTGAGAGTAGTTCGCTTGAACTTTGAACTTTGCTGGCTTAAGATGTGGATGTAGTATCCAACATTTATCCTTGATATGGCCTCTCTTCTTGCAGTGATCACACACAAGAATCTTCCTATCTTCAGACTTGAAAGTAACTTTGTGTGCCATGACCATTTCCCCTTTGCCACTGAAGAGACTTACTGAGCCTTGTTCACGTTGGATTTGAGAGCACACCTCATCTAAGCTTGGTAACTTCTCAGCTCTAAGGATGTGCTTGATGAGATCATTGTAAGCTGGGTTCAATGTGAGAAGCAGACCAAAGATCCTATCTTGTTCACCCCTTTCCTTGAGAGCACTTGGATCCACCGAGAAAGGTCTTAGCATCTCGAGTTCAGCCCACAGTGATCTGAATTTTCCAAAGTGTTTTGTGAAGTCAAGATCTTCTTGGCTGAGATTGTTGATAGATTTCTTGACTTCAAACACTCGGGTAAGATTGGAGACATTTCCATAGACATTATTTAGTGTGTCCCATAGCTCCTTTGCCGTCTCACAATAAGAATAAGCTTCAAGTATTGCGGCTTCAAGTGAGTTTTGAAGTAGTCCAAGAACCCCCTGATCTTCTTGAAACCATTTGCCATCTTCAGAACTTGGATCTCCACTGATCTCTTTTCCATCTTCATCTGTGATTACTTTCTTATCTTGGGTTTCAATGTGATTCCAAAGACCACGACCACACAGATTTGTCTTGGTGGTTCTAGCCCAGAGTAAGGAGTTTACACCTTTGAGAGTAACTGGTATAGGAACAGATTTTGAAGAATCCATGCTTCAGCGTTTCTTCTAACCAACGCACCAACAAATTCCCAGATTGATCCTAACTTCCCAAGCAACCAACAAGACTAGAATTGTATGAACTAAGTTTTAAGTGAAGTAGAACAGAGATGATTTTACCAAATAAAGCAGAGAAATATTACAACTTTGCTGAGAAATCACAAGTTCTGTTGGTGTCACTGTTGCTACAATACCACCGAAAATCTGTCAAAACCAGAAGAGAGCTGAAGATCTATAGAGCCAGCAATGGAGATTAATCTGCTGAGACAGGACAGAGATCTGCTGAGATCTTCAAGTATTGACAGAAGAACAAACAAATTTCGGAATTGAGAACTTGAAAAAAGAAAACGAAAATGGCTGTGGTGTGTAGAGAAGAGAATAGTAATGAGGAGAAATCAAGAGAATAGTAATGAGGAGAAATCAAGAGAATAGCTAGAAATGATTGAATACAAACAGAGAATCAGTAACCTGCTCTGATACCATGAGATTTTAAAGAGATTAGATGCGGAAATAAGGACTGAGATTAGATGAACTAGAGAGAAAGAGAGGTTCAACCATTTTCTTCTTTAAGCCTATGGAGGCAAGAATTGTGTTAGGTTACAAGAAAAAAAGGGTTTTCCTCCTTTTATAAAAGAAGGAGGAAGCCCTAAATAAAAGAAAACTGCAGCAAAAGTGAAACGTAGTTTAAGACTCACGGGATGAATAGTAATCTCGGGTCTTGGGATGAATAGTACCCGGCCTTCTGCATGGAATGCCTTTTCTCAATACGAAGACTCACGGGATGAATAGTAATCTCGGGTCTCGGGATGAATAGTACACGGCCTTCTGCATGGAATGCCTTTTCTCAATACGAAGACTCATGGGATGAATAGTAATCTCGGGTCTCGGGATGAATAGTACCCGGCCTTCTGCACGGAATGCCTTTTCTCAATAAACACAAGCTTTATATATATCTCGAAAATCAGGATCAGTTTCATAAAACTCTTTAATCTGTTCAAATCCCAAAAGCTTAGTTTCAAGAGTAGAGAGAAGAGTGTACCTTCGGGATAATGCATCAGCATCGACATTATCCTTACCTTTTTTGTACTTTATAACATATGGAAAGGTTTCAATGAATTCAACCCACCGTGCATGTCTCTTGTTGAGTTTTTGCTGACCTTTCATGTGCTTGAGGGACTCATGGTCTGTATGAATAATGAATTCCTTTGGCCATAGGAAATGCTGCCATGTTTGTAGAGCCCTAACCAAAGCATAAAGCTCTTTATCATAAGTGGGATAGTTCAAGGTTGCTCCTCCAAGCTTTTCACTGAAATAGGCAATAGGTTTCTTCTCTTGCAACAAAACAGCTCCAATTCCTATTCCTGAGGCATCACACTCAATTTCAAATATTTTAAGAAAGTCTGGTAATATCAACACAGGGGCATTAGTAAGCTTCTCTTTAAGAGTCTGGAATGCATGCTCTTGTGCTTGCTCCCATTTGAATCCGACATCTTTTTTGATAACTTCAGTGAGTGGTGCGGCAATGGTGCTAAAATCCTTGACAAATCGCCTATAAAATCCATCAAGTCCATGAAAGCTCCTTACTTCTCCTACAGTCTTTGGACTGGGCCATTCTTTGATAGCTTTGACTTTTTCCTCATCCACCTTAACTCCATCTGCACTAACAACAAAATCTAAAAAGACAAGATTATAAAAGTGCACTTGCCAAAATTAGCATAAAGTTTTTCTTGTCTAAGAACACTTAAGACAGAGTCTAGATGTTGAACATGCTCAGCTAAACTTTTGCTGTATATCAGAATGTCATCAAAATATACCACAACAAAATGTCCAATAAATGCTCTAAGAACATGATTTATTAACCTCATGAATGTACTAGGTGCATTTGTCAAACCAAATGGCATAACTAACCATTCATATAATCCATGTTTAGTTTTAAATGCAGTTTTCCATTCATCACCCTCTTTCATCCTAATCTGATGATATCCACTTTTAAGATCAATTTTAGAAAATATGCTCGAACCATGCAATTCATCAAGCATATCATCTAATCTAGGAATGGGATGTCGATACTTCACCGTGATATTGTTGATGGCTCTACAGTCAACGCACATACGCCAACTCCCATCTTTCTTAGGTACAAGCAAGACTGGTACTGAACATGGACTCATGCTTTCTTTGATATGTCCCTTAGCCATAAGCTCATCAACTTGTCTTTGCAGCTCCTTTGTTTCTGCGGGATTGGTTCTATATGCTGGACGGTTTGGGAGAGTGGCGCCTGGTATGAAGTCTATCTAGTGTTCAATGCCATGAACTGGTGGTAAGCCACTTGGATTTTCCTCAGGAAACACATCCTTGTTATCCTGGAAAAGTTTAGTCATTTTACTCGGCAAAACCGGTACATGGTTAGTCAAGCTCGTGAGAGCTTCTTTAAAAACAAACAACAAAATTGGCTGTGTAGAAAGCATAGATTTCTTGACTTCTTTAGCCTTTATAAAGAGGTTGGGTTGTTTTACTAACCTGGGATCCTTGTGCTGGAGATGGATTTGATCTTCATAGACTTCTTGAGGTGTCATTGGTAAGAGAGTGATATTTCTGTCTTTAAGCACTAGAGTATGCCTGTTGGTAAAGCCATCATGAATTACCTTATAATCTGATTGCCAAGGTCTACCCAGTAGGATATGTCCAGCTTCCATAGGAAGCACATCACACAAAACATCATTCTCATATTTCCCAATGGAAAATGACACCAATACTTGATTCTTAACCCACATTTCTCCTTCACTATTGAGCCACTGCAACTTATATGGCTTGGTATGCTTCCTTACTGATAAACTGAGCTTTTTGACCATAGTTTCACTAGCCACATTAGTACAGCTACCTCCATCAATTATTAGACTGCAGACTTTGCCTTGAACCAAACACCTAGTGTGAAACAAATTCTCTCTTTGTTCTTGTGTTTCAGTTTGAATTTGAATGCTCAATGATCTTCTAGCTACTAAAAGCTGTCCTTGGACTCTTTCTTCATATTCTTCAGTGGTTGACAAATTTTCTTGCACAGGTTCATCCTCAGATTCAGTTTCTCCATTTTCTTGGATGATCATAACTCTTCTGTTGGTGCATTCATTTGCATAATGTCCTCTGCCCTGGCACTTGAAGCATTTGAGATCACGAGCCCTTGATGAAACTACCTCAGCTTTCCCTTTGTCATTTTCTTGACTAGTCGTGAATGGCTTAAACTCAAGCTTAGGAGTCATAACTTGCTTTCCCTCTCTTTGAAAGCTTGTTATGTTTGAATCAGCTCCATAACTTGGTCGTGAAGTTCCCCTCCTCTTTATTTGTTGCTCAACTAAAACAGCCTTATGTAGCATCTCCTCTAGCTGATCATATTGCTGCATCTCCACACGATCTTGAATCTCTCTGTTTTATCCTCCGAGAAACCGTGACATAGTAGGTTCCTTATGTTCAGAGATGTGAGCTCTTAACATTAAGGTTTCTAACTCCTGAAAATAATTCTTCCACTGAGCGATTGCCTTGATTCAGTTTCCTAAGCTTTGAATGTAGTTCACGGTGATAGTGGCTGGGAAAAAAACGTCTGTTCATCAAAAGCTTCATCTCTGACCAACTCTCAACAGGATACTCTCCATTACGTGTTCTAGAAGTAACTATTTGATCCCACCAACTGAGGGCGTAGTCATAGAACTCAGTAGCTGCTACCTTCACTCTGTTGACATCAGCATAATGTTGAGAGTTGAAAACCAACTCAATCTTCTTTTCCCAATCCAAGTATGCATCAGGATCATTCCTTCCATGAAAGGCCGGAATTTTAATCTTAAGTCCATTGAGATTTTCTTGCAACAGATTTCTGCCATCACGCCTAGATCTTGTTCTCCGCTGACTTCTTTGAGAAGAGTGGCTGTGGGTGCTGTAATAATCATGTGCAGCCTCATCTCTTGATTGTCTTCTTGGAGCTCTGAAGGCATCTTGTCTTTCTCCTTCAGGTGACTGATTCACTTGGTTCCTTTGATTTGGATCCAGCTTTTGTAACATAGCTTCAACCTTATCATTCAGATCTTGTTGCATAGCTTCAACCTTATCAGTCATTATCTTTTCCATCTTTGCTGTTAGTGCTTCAATATAAAGTTTCAAGATTTATTCGACATGATTACCTTGATGCAAGTTCTCATTTATTTTGAATATTATTTAAAATCAGGCAAACTTCTTCACTTCCCCCACCAATTTCGAGGCAGTTTTTCATCCACTCGTTTAGTAAGGTAATTTTCTTTTTCTTTTACTTACTGTCTTCTCACTTTCTCATTCTTTACTGTGCTCTTTTTCTCTCTCTTTGCTCCGTCGTCTGCAAAAATTCTCGTTTCTCCTTCCTTCATATTTTATCCAATTTCTTCAATTCGTTCTCTTCCTTATGGCAAGCGGTTCGAAATCCTTGGTTAATCGTCCCCCGAAGTCGGGTGACAAATTTGGTCCTCATCCTCCATCAATAATCAAGAAGGAAGAACATCTTCAAGCCTTTAAGACCCTTTGCAATGTTCCGTCAGGGGTCAAATTCTCCTTACCGACCCAGAGGAAACCCTAGAGTCAGGCCGTTCTGGTTGGCTCTGCATCTACTCGGTGTATCTCACCGGATGTGGTCTATTCTTCCCCATTCTCGAGGTCTTCCTTCTCTACCTCCATTCCTTAGGGTTGGCATTTCCACAAATGACGCCGAATATGCTCCGCGCAATCCTTTTCGTCCTTGCTGTTGCTGCGGAAGCTGGGTATGCTCTGAGTGTTGGTGACCTTCTCAAGCTCTTCAGTAATCGGGTGTCTCAGAAAAGTGGTTCAGGCTTTTTTGTATGTCATCCTCATCTTGATAGAGCCCTATTCACTGGGTTTTCTGAAAAGGACGAACATTGGAGATATTTATGCTTATTCGTCAAGATTAATGCTGCCTCAGTTAATGGGTTGTCTGAAATGCTATATTCCTCTTGGACTTCGTCCCCTTCTAGATGTTGTTATGAATTTTTTGTTACTTTTTTTCTAATATCCAAGCCTCATCCCGCTCCTTGGCAAGGATTCTTGGAGTTCTTCACAATCGTTACTGGAGGAACCACGGTCTGGAACTCCTTTTCTCTAGAGAAAAGTTATTCCTCAGGCTTGCGTATGAGGAGTGGAACTCTCCGGTCTCTAGATCCTGGTCCCGAGGATGTTCCTAACAATCGTTTGAGCTGCCGTGAGAGGCAAGACAAGGAGGCGTCACACAAAAGTTTGAAAGAGAAGATGGACGTTGTTGGACGTCATCATCGGTCAAAACTTGACACCCTGACTGCTGATTCCATGGGGAAGACTAGCTTGGTGTGAGATCTTCCTCCTTTCCTTGTTTACTCACCTTGCTCTGCCCCTCCTCCTCCTACTGAGGTCGATGAAGATGAGACTATCTCATCATTGAAGCGCAACAGGAGAGTTTCAGGACCTGAGGCATCAGCTCGGGATACATCCAAACCTCAAACGGAGATGCCTCTTCCTCCACCCTCTTGAAATCCTGGTGGTCAAGCTCTGGTTGCGTCAAGTTCTGCTTGAACGGAATCTGTTCCCCTTCCTGGTGGTCTTACAGCCACTTCTGGTACTTAATTTTGTCCCCTTTATAATTCTTGGTCACAATCCTGTTATTTTATTGAGTTGCTTTTGCTTTTCAGAATCAATTACGATGGCTGAAGTTTTCTGAAACCTTCCGCACCGTGGCAGCGCTGCCCTTCCTTCCTTTGATAAATGGCGCCCCAAACCGTGTGAGAATTTCATGAATCATGCTTGTCATACTAGTCAGGTTCTAAACTTCTCAACCGTTTCGTCATTCTTTGTACATGTCATACCATTTATTCTGATATTTCCTATCCTTTCTGTTCACATAGGCTCCTGCTGATTTTAACGACATGGTTAGTTACTACGAACGACTTATTCTTGGCATGTCCTCCTCTATGGGAACGGAAATTTCCAAGAAAATGGCAGCAGACCACAAAAAGGCTTTAGCGGACTTAAAGGAGAAAGACATGGCAACAATCGATCGGCTCAGGAAGGAAAGAAATGACATAAAAGAGAAACTCAAGGTCATTCGGACTGCAGCCAATAGTTTGGCAAAAGGTTATGAGGAGAAATAAGCTGCTCTCCGCTCTGAACGGCACACAACACAAGCTTTGAACTATCATTTAAAATGCAAAAACGCTGTTGCAAAAGAACAACTCGCAGAAACCTCCCTTAAGTACAATGCGCTGCTCTAATTCCACAACTATGATATCCAGAAAATGGCAAGTTTGGCCCGTAAAGAAGTGAAGGAGAATGGCAAGGCCTTACTGACTCAATTATCTGAATATGTCAAATCAATTGAAGCTCATGCCATTCTTCAGGCTGACGTCAACGATATTGGGAGCAATCTAACAATTCTCAAGAAAATTAAAGATGGAGAAATCGACCCTAACAAGGAGATTGTCGAGCTAACGAAGTCACTAGCTGAATCAACTTCTGTGCTGGAGAAATCTGTGGTCATACCCTGGGATCAGGATCTGTTTAATATTGCCTTTGCGGACTCTCCTCCTCTCCCTGAACCCAACCTTGACTTGCCCGTTGAGCAGGCCTCTCTGTCTCTTGCCGAAACTCCTATTCCTTCCTTTACCTCAATTGATAAGGTACGATTCGATCCGTCCTTTTGACTTAATTTATCTTGCAAATAGCATCTTTATATATCTAATGGAATAGTTTCATTTAATATAACTAGCATAATTGGAGTGTTCTGGACGTGCCTGTAGACGCTTCCCTTGTGGTTACTCCTCCTGACTCAGAAGTTTCCCCTATGGAACTATCTCCTCAACAAGATGTCAGTGGTCTCCCTCTAGAGACAAATGTCATGAATCCTCCGGCTGATCCCGTATGTGAAATGGTTGATGATACGTCAGAAAACCGATCTCGCCTAGTTTTAATTACGTGGTTGTGTCCAGTTGGCTAGGGATATGTCTCGGATATCATCAGACTTATTTCTGCGTTTCATTTTTTCCCAAGGGGGCTTTGAATATCGACTTTATTGCTTTGGCTAAGAAAGTCTAACTTTTATATTTGCTTATTTTGATAAGACTTTCACATCTGACCGGGTTTGCAAAATCTGGTTTACTCAGTAAACTTTATTTTCTCTTTACTACGCTTTTCTTCCTGTTTTGCTTTTCCCCTCTCTTCCTCTATTCACCTTCTTCTCGTTCACTATGGATACCTTCGGATATTATCCTCATTACGCTACTGACTCTGACTCTCCGTCGAGCCCTCCTCTGGCTTCTGTTTATGGTCCCCAAGCAGGATTTGTATTCATCACTTCATCGGTACTCTTGAAGGGAAAGAGAAAGAAGAGGCCATGATATTCATGGATATGGTTTGTTCGTAGACGATTTATTTGTATCCGCAATCTTTTTTTAAATCTGTTCTTAACACCTGTCTTTTCTTTAGCTTGCGATTTAAGACTACGACGCATGCGGTGATCGTCAGTACTCGGGAAGAAGAAGAAAATCCTGGAGAAGAAACTTCAAAAAATAGAAAAAAAGGATCCATCACTTGGAAAGTCACCCCATTCTTGGGAAAGGAAAGGTATCGACTCCATCATTCCTATTCCTGATGTGCTTCGCTCCGACCTTCAAGACCTGAGAGAGAAAAGAGCTGCGGCGAAACGGGCTGAGTGAGAAGACGCTCTGAGAGAGGGTTCTACATCTGGGCAAAAAGAATATATCACTCCGGATGCTGATGTGGCTATGACGAAGACTGTTCCTGAGCCCAAACCCTAAATGTAATAAAAAGTTTATTTTATGATGGGCTAAGGCCCATCACTATTTTTGTTTGGACTCAATTTTTTTCGTAGCTCGTTTGCATTTCATTGTCTTCACCGTATTAATTTCTTGAATCTCCAACATCACCATGCAGAGTCTTGACTTGTGTGATTTTCGTGAATTAAATCACTGATGGTAATTTCTAGGTGTGAAATTCGGCATGACCTAGTTGACAATCTTTATATATTACCAACCATGAAATCCAAATTGTTCACTCCTTCTACTCTTCATCCTCTTCTTTACCTCATTTTTTTCAAATGGTTGCTGAATACCGTTGTGCCAAACATGCCGGTATGTCCATCGAGAATGTCATTTGTTTTCATGACGATCCTACCGCGGCACTTAACTCCGAAGATGGTTCCTTCAAGTGTCTTTTAGGATAGGGAACTCCGATGAGCATCCCTTGCGGTTTGATGAAACAGCTTCCTCCTCATAGCCAAAAAATTAGCAATGAGATTCACTGAAAAGGTAAATCTCCAGTCCTTTATTCGTGATTTCCCTCTACTCCGGTCACATAATCTAACTCCTTGTCATACTAGCTGGTCACCAAGTACAACTAAGGTCGAAGATTTGGGAAATGGAACAAAAACAGTTCCAGATTTCCTGAGAAATGTGCATCCTTGAAGTTCATCTGTCGGACTGAATTGAACTCAACGTTGAAGAGTTGGGTATTACATGCCGCCAAGTGTGCCCGGGATTGTGGATCTAGTGGGGCAAGGGGCCGAGATATTTTGTAAGAAGGTCGATTATACATCCCCTTGATCATTCCTCAGTGCTTTCTCCGTCTCTTGCGAACTGCTGTTGTTGCTTCCCTGTGAGGAAGACTCTTCTTTTTAACCCTTGAACAAAGTTCACATATTTTTATATTAATTTTATTATATTAATAATAGCTGCAGTCTGATTGAGTTGCCTACGTACCCGTGTCGGGATCAAGCCAGTTAACTCCAAGTTTTTTGTCTCCAACTTCTTTAGTATTTTTGAACACTTTGCGCAAAACTAAATCACTGACTTGAAGAGGTCAATTTTTAATTTCGAATTATAATAACATGCAATTTCCTGCTGATAATTCTGGAACCGAACAAGGGCTTGGTCTCGTCGTTCATCAATTATATCTAGTGCATCCTCAATCATTTGCGTGTTGCAAGATTCGTTACTGGGGAGTTCATTTTGCCAGAGTCTGGGAACACTCAGTTCGGCAGGTACTACGGCCTCCATTCCGTAAACTAATGTAAAAGGAGCTTCTCCATAAGCTCTTCGTGGAGTAGTTCGATATACCCACAGAACCGGCTGAAGTTCATCGTACCATCCTCCTTTGTATGTCCCTAGTCGTTTCTTTAAATTGCTCAGCACAGTTTTGTTTGCTGCTTCTGCTTATCCATTTCCTTGCGGGTATCGTGGAGTTGAATATCTCATCTTTATTCCCCAGGCTGAGACGAAGTCTGCAAAATCTTTGGAAATGAACTGAGACCCATTGTCTGTAACAATCTCGGAAGGGACTCCTTAACGCCATATAATGTTTTTCCATAAAAATGTCTTTACCACCGAATCCTTGATAGAGAATGCCTCTGCTTTGATCCATTTGGAGAAATAATCTGTAGGGACAAGAAGATGCTGCACAGCTCGGGTTGACTTATGCATTGGACCGATAATATCCATTGACCAACGCATAAACGGATAAAGAGCTGCAATTGATGACAAAAGCTTTAAAGGTTGATGAATAAGTGGAGCATGCTGTTGACACTTCACACATCACTGAGAATACTTGACGCAATCGAGGATCATGGTCAGCCAATAATACCCTAATCATTTGATTTTAAAAGCCATTGACCGACCTGACGCATGATTCCCACAAAGCCCTTCGTGAACTTCACTCATAACTACCTCCACTCCTGAACCATGAATACATAACAAATATGGGTCGCTAGCACCTCGCTTGAACAATGAATCTTTAATCAAGCAATACTTCACTCTAAAGATTCGTAATTTCCTTGCTTTCCATTTTGCTTTTGGAAGTGCACCAGTTCGGATATACTCTTTGATAGGGTCCCTCCAGTCAGCCCCCCAATCGTTAGTGGGAATACCTTCTTGATTGCTTGGAAGCATAAAGGTATTATCATCGAACTCAATACTATCTTCCTCTTCCTGTTATGCTGCAGGCTCATCAGTTAGATTAGCGGTCTCTGAATCCATGCGAGACAGAGCACCTACGTCTTGTTGGGTTTCGGCAATAGGAATAACTTCGGGTACTGATGGGTCGCCTTTGTCTTTGATGATTACGGGACTTTCTGTTTTCTTTGGGCGCCCATGCTGTCATTTCGGAGGATTACCCTCTGGTACTAAATTACCGATGTGACGAGTTGGGGATTAAAGTGCACGGGATCGAGACCTTGTTACTGCCATAGCTTCATTTTTTACGTTTATACTTTGAGACTCAATGCATTCGACCGAAATGATCCTTTTCAAAGCTGGATCAGACGTAGATGCCAAGGCAGCCAATGCATCAGCTGTAGTGTTCTCACTGCAAGGAACCCGAACCAGATCAAAAGTATCGATGACCTCTCCAGTTTGAGTGACTAGGCTTATTCTGACTCCAGATCCTTGCTTCAAAGATGATCCATCTACGTTCAGCTTCCACACTTTATCATTGGAGTTGATTTCGTTATTGCTTGATGGCAACTCGGTCAGGAAATCGGCTAGCACTTGGGCCTTTGCACTGGTACGATTTTTGTATTCAATATCGTACTCGCTTAATTTGACTGCACATTTTGCTAAACGTCCGGACTAACTTAGACTATGAAGAATAAGTCGTAACAGATGCAAGGTCAATACCTCTATAGGATGTGATTGGAAATAAGGTCATAATTTACGCGCTGAAACCACCACTGCAAGAGTCAACTTTTCTATCATTGTATAACGAGTTTCTGGACTGGTTAAGCTTTTGCTTATATAATAGATTGGTCGTTGTTCTCCCCTATCTTCTCGAACAGTGACTCCACTAACGGCATGCTCTGATACTGAAACATAGAAAAACAAAGTTTCTCCAGACTCTGGCTTGGAAATTACTGGTGGAGTCGTGAAGTATGATTTTAGCTGCTTAAAGGCATCTTCACACTTCTTGTCCCATACGAAATGTTTAGTGCCTTTTAATAGCTGATAAAACGGGAGGCACCTATCCGTAGAACGAGATATAAACCTATTTAATGCAGTAATCCGCCCTGGTAAACGTTGTACCTCCTTCTGATTTCTTGGGGGTGGCATCGTTAGAAAGGCGTTTATCTGATTTGGATTGGCCTCAATTCCTCTTTTAGTAACAATATATCCTAGAAATTCTCCAGAAGGCACTCCAAAGGTACACTTTGCCGGATTGAGTTTCATTCCAAACTCATTCAAAATTTTAAAGCATTCTGCGAGGTGCTTTACATGATCAACCTATTGGAGAGACTTTACCAGCATAGCGTCTGTGTATACCTCCATTATTTTTCCGAGGTGATCCGCGAACATCTTATTTACAATGTAACAATAAGTTGATAAGTTGATAAGCCTTTGATAAGTTGCACCTGCATTTTTCAAACCAAATGGCATTACAATGTAACAATATATACCTCTGTCGGTTATGAATGCGGTCTTCTCTTGATCCTCAGGATGCATCTTGATTTGATTTTACCCATAAAAAGTGTCCATAAAACTTAGAAGTTCATGTCCGGCAGTTGATTTTACCAATCGGTCAATATGTGGAAGTGGAAAACTATCCTTTGGACATGCTTTGTTAATGTAAGTGAAATCGACGCAACTCGCCACTTCCCATTCTTCGTCTTTACTACAACTGGGTTAGCTAGCCTGTCTGGATATTTTGCGGGATCAGGTCCAAGCTTCCTCCTTTCTTGCTTGATTGGCTTAAAGCTTTCGTCAACCTGTAACTCATGAGATATTATACTTGGATCGATACCTGCCATATATTCTACTGACCATGAAAATGAATCTTTATTTTTTGATAAAAACTCTATGAGTTTGGATTGTAGTTCCATGCTTATGCCGGAGCCAATCTTTATTTTATGCTCCGGTCTCGCAGCACCAATCGATACCTCCTGGGTTACATCATCTGGTTTCTGCCCACTAGGAAAGCTAGGCTCCTTTGCTATAAACAAGACCTTGAGATTCCTTGATCTCCCTTGATTGTTTTTACTCCAGTCGGGGTGGGGAATTTAACACACTGGTGGTAAGTCGATGGAACTGCCTTCATTTGATATATCCAGGGTGCCCAGGAATATATTATATGCGGCCGGCCGGTTAAAAACGGTGAATTCTACCATTTTTGACACTCCGGATGCAAACACAGGAAGTTTAATGGTGCCAAGTGACATGACTGTCTCACTTGTAAAGGCATTTAATGGAGTTGGTGGTCCAATGATTTTGGTTTGGTTGATTCCCATCATGTGTAGCATACTGAGGAAGATTAAGTCAACCGAACTGCCAGTATCGATTAATACCCTTGTCACTTCGTAATTGGCTACGTCAAGAGTTATGACCAAAGTGTCATCGTGTGGTTTAGCCAAACTGTGAGTTTCGGCTTCCTCGAATGTTATTAAATGACATTACTGCTGCTCACTTATGTTTTTTAATTTCTCGAATCGAATCGTGACATAACTTGGACCCTCCAATAATGACATTTATTCTTCCTTTAGATGGCCCGGGCTGATATGATGATTTTTTCTTTTTGGTATTTGGCTTGGAAACTTGCTCATCCTTTCGATCTTTCTTATAGCTCCGGACAAACTCCTCCATACTGAACTTCGCAAGTCCTCCAAAAGACCAAAGTTTGGCGAGATGTTGCTTGAAGACGCTGCACTCCTTTGTTGTATGGACATTCATGCGATATATTTCACAGTAAGAATTATCTTTCTGGACCCATGTATTGTTTGATGAATATCCTGGTCTTTCTCCTCAGGAATAAGGTCATCCAACACTGTTGTTGCTGGGTGCTGCACCGAAATGTTTGATTCCTCCACTTTCCCTTGGTTCGAATTTTCTTACTGGTTGATTTATAACTCGTTTAGGAGAACGATACTTTCTTGCAAAAGTTGATTTTTCTTCCTCGGCCTCAATCCAGCTATTAGTTCGGAAAAGAGCATCTTGAATTGTTTCGGGCCGATTAATAGTTAATTCCTCCCTGAACCTTGTTTCATGCCATGGTCCATTTTTTAACGACGATAAGGCCACAATGTGAGAAATACCTGGGACTTTTTTGCTAGCAACTCTTAGAATTTAGCGATGTGCTTCCGAAAGGGCCTCCTGCGGTCCTTGTGATAAATTCCATAGATTGCTATCTGACTTTCCTTTTTCCATTAAGACAGAGTATTGCATAAGAAAAGCAGAAGATAATTCGTTGAAGCTATTGATTGTCCCTGTGCCGAGCCGGGTAAACGATAGCAGTGCCTGTCCGGAAAAAATTTCCAAAAATAATTTGCAATAACCGGCATCTTCTTTGTGAGGTTCGAGGTCAACTCGTCCAGCTGCAATTTGAAAGGCGGCTAGATGACTCTTTGGATCTCCTTGCCCATCATAAGTTGGTAAATTAACCCTCCGAGCATCCTCGCTTTTGGAACTTTCAATCTGTGCACTGAAAGGGGATTGCCTGGTTTCTTCCATGACCCTGTCAATATCCAGAACTGAACTAGTAGCTCGGTGAAATTTTGACTTCATTTCCTTCATCTCGCGACGAACAGAATCAAGCTCTTCATCGGTAGTTTGAAGCGCCGGGTATTGAGAAAAGGCATTCCGTGCAGAAGGCCGGGTACTATTCATCCCGGGTACTATTCATCCCGACACCCGAGATTACTATTCATCCCGACACCCGAGATTACTATTCATCCCGTGAGTGTTCGTCTTCACGTTCCAGCAATGTCACTATTCATCCCGTAAACTGAGTTCCAGCAATGTCACTATTCATCCCGTAAATTGCGTTTCACTATTGCTACAGTTTTTTATTTAGGGCTTCCTCCTTCCGCTATAAAAGGAGGAAACCCCTTTTTTCTTGTAACCTAACCTAATTTTCGTGCCTCTTATGGCTGAGAGAGAGCTGTCTCTAATTCTCTTGTTTTTATTGAATCTCTTCTCTAATTCTCTAGTTAATCCGCATAAATCTCATAAATTCTATACTGGGTCTTCTCCATCTCCGTTTATATGTTGGTTCTCTGTGGCTTGTCTGTCCCCATCAATTGGTTGTTGGGTTCCATCTGCGGGCTGGTTTGTTGAAATTGTCGGCATGGGAGTATGGAACACATTCTGCTGATGAGAGCTTCTGCGACTAGAACCTACAGATGAAGCATCTATTCGGGCAGGAAGAGTTACCTGACTGGTTTTCAAATATTGTATGTCTTGTTGCATGGTAGCAAGACTAGTTGTCAGATTTGTTAGATTCTCGCTTATTTTCGCCAATGTGTCTGTTGTGTCACCCATGGTTCAATGAAAAGATTTTCTAGCTTCAGTGCTTGAAAGATTCCTACTTAGTAAAATGAGTTTACTCAGAAAAAATAGTATTTGCTCTGATAAATAGGAAAAAAAAATCCTTTTTAGAATGTTATTCCTCCTCTATTTATACATATTTTTGACTATTAATGCTATAATAAATTACAATAAATCACATTACTCTGATTAAATATGTCGGTTTTGATATGTTCTTGAATGTTATAACGTATGACTTTTGAAATAACTTCACTCTTTCGACTTGATGATTGGATCCTTGATGTGAGCTCCTTATCTTCTCCGGTCTCCCTATGGTTCATCAACCTCTCTGAGCCTGCTACTTCGGCTTTATATCAGTTCTTGAACCAGACTCTCTCTTGATTACCGGACTGATTTAATAGACACGTGTCTTCCTCCTTTAATGATGTGGATCCTTGGTGCGGGATCCGGTATCAACAACTGCCCGCTCATCCATCAGCATACCTAAAAGGAAAATAAAACTGCGAGTTGGGGACAAGGTCATATGTTTTCCCATTGAGACTATCAAGAGATACCCAATTGCACTTGGCCAAACTCCCACTATGAAGGATGAGGAAGATACCATTCCTCCAATGAACCCAGAACCCAATTGAAATAAAACTAAGTCAAGCTAGTGACTTTGCTAAAACAAGCGCTGGTTGGGAGGTAACCCAACATGTGCTTTTAATTTATTTTTGCTTTTGAATTAATAAAACTATTTTATTTTATTTCCCTTCAGTTATTTTATTTTATTTATATATTTTCCAAAATTAGATATGATGATGTTTTTGTGTTGAGCTGACTAAAACAGGTGCAAAACATAGAAGATACGAATTTCAAGAAGTTTCAGTCTGCTGGGATCGACCGATCCTACCCAACCGATCCTCCGTTTTGGTCGTAAAATTCCTTCCACGGTTTATGGTTTTCTTTCTTGTTCACAATTCATTATCTCCAGTGTTGTTTCGCACCACCAATTTTCTTTGATTTTATATCACTGCGGGATGCAGTGATTTAAGTCTGGGGGAAGGGGTGACTTCTTTCATATGTTACTATCACTGTGTTTTCTTTTGTTTACTTGTCCCAAAAAAGAAATTTCAATATTTCAAAAATAAAATTTTTTCATTTTTCTTGAGTTATTTTATTGAATCAAAACATGAGAATTTACAATTTTCTTGGTTTCCATTTTATGTTGACATTTATTGGACTTAGTTCAGGAAGATTGGAAACATCATCAGTGGATCAACTTTACCAGAAGCGACCTATCCTTTGGAAATCTGAATAATCCAGCGTTAGCTCTATCTACTTGGACCTTTAACTTGGACTAATCTTCTCACTTAGGGGATCGATATCGCAAAAGGATCATATACATCTGGAGTTCACCCCATTCTTATTGCAGCTCCAGATGGCCAAGCTCATTTTTAGTGTGGTTACACACCCTTACACCCTTTTTCATTCAGATCCCAGTCCTCTTTCGCAACATTAGGAGCATGTGCAACCAAGTACAAAAATTACGGACTATGGGAGGCGGTACAACCAAATGTTCCAAGGATATTTGAGTAAGCTTTCTAGTATCAAGGACTTCATCTATATTAGTTTGAGTTGACTAGTGGTGCAGTTCTTATATTTCTGATATACATAGTTAGAACTGGTTCCAACTTCCCCTTCTCAGAAAATATGCTCTGGGATCGATCGATCCTGCCTTGATCGATCGATCCCATCTCATCTAGAGACTCTCTTCCAAAAAAAAAAACCGAAAAGAAAGAGAAGGGAAAGAAGTCTGAAGGAACCAGAATAAAACTTTTTATTTATTTAGTTAGTTATTTGTTTCTGTTAATTATTTTTGCACCAATAAAAACTTTATTAGGATCATCATATAGAAGCTTACTTAGAGATCAAGGTTCAGGAGGTTGTGCACCATCTTTGGTTTCCGTCTCACTTTGATTTTGTGCATTGGCTTGCACTAGAGTTCATTTATCAGACCTAACCATCACCCTTAAAATGGCCCCCTATTACTAGCCCTTAGCGATTGAGACTCCCTTTGTGAGACTACACGCAACACTTAATGAATCTTAAAGGGACAACAAAGGAGATCTCAGAAGTTCCCTTGGATCTCGGATGCTAGAGTACGATAATGTTTGCTATGCTTATGATAAAGTACATGTTGTACTGCTAAAGTTCAATTAACCTTTCAAAAGGTTTCCTTTTGGTTTACATGATCAACATGGTGGATTCTAAAGCTAAATGTAAGTTCTCGTTTTTCAAACTTCCACTTCTAAACTTTGTTTCATTGTCTTGTTTCTTACTTGAGGACAAGCAAGTATTCAAGTCTGGGGGTGTGATGAGTGTCTATTTTGACCTATTTTTGTTATTGTTTTACTTGTTTGATTGAGTCTAGAAGTTAGGTTTTGTATTCTTCTGGCCGGTTTTAGTGTCTTTTCAGGTTTTCACTTCCTTGGAGCTAAAATGGGCAAAATGGAGCAACTTTGGACGTTTTTACACATCATTGGATTTTGGAGACATCTTGGATCGATACTCTTCAGAATCGACCAAGCATGACAAGGATCGACCGATCCCGATGCAGATCGGTCAGTCAAAGGAATCTATGAGGTGGCACGGATCAGAGGAAGTAGATCGATCGATCCAAGTCAGATCGAACGATCCCAATCACGAATATTCTCCAAATCGCACATTAACTCCGAGTTTTGACCTAGAAGACACTCTATAAATAAAGCTTATTTCCTGAGCGGCCAGAGGGACCTAGACTCGATTTTTAGTGTTACTCTGCTATTTTTATTTCTCATTTCAGATCTGTAAACTTTTACATTGGTTTTTCTCAGATCTAAAGTATTTTCATTGCATTTTAAAGATCTACATTCTGTCTTCATCTCTTTCTTTGCATTTTCAACCATACAACATCATGATCTATCTACCCATTACCATGGTTGAGTAGATCTGCATTTAGAGAGATGGGATATATTCAAAGGGATTTAATGTTTAA
The DNA here is from genome assembly GCA_963555745.1 of Cardamine flexuosa. Lineage (NCBI taxonomy): Eukaryota > Viridiplantae > Streptophyta > Magnoliopsida > Brassicales > Brassicaceae > Cardamine > Cardamine flexuosa. Next base: position 17,569,834 of record OY743216.1, on the reverse strand, counting down.
TTAGGAAATTGTTATAGATTAGAATTATAGTTAATAGATCTCTACTTCTATGAAACAAATACTTTTGTTAGGTTGACGAATCTATAGTTTGTAGGCTTGATTTCCAGATTTCCAAAAGTTTAAGCTGAATCTACAAGTGAACTACAAACTTGCTCATAATATGCTACCATAGGGTCCTAGCGGATTTATGGTAGAATAATATTTGCTTTTAACTGAAAGATTTATTAGAATAATATTTGCTTTTAATAAAAGATCTATTTTGGTATAGTGTTTGTGTTCTAGATCTAGATCATTTAATTGCTAATCCGATTAGATATCTTTTTTATTTATTTTAATCCCTGCGATTTCGCAAATCCCAACATTTGTTTCAAATTGATTTCTTTCCTTATATTAAAGATTTTATTCGGATTTTATTCGGATTTGATTTTCATGACAACTTTCCATATTTGCATTCTTGTTTAGATCTACGGATCTATAATGCTCTTTACTCTCTGTGGATCGATCCTACCATTATACTGCCGTGCAGAACCATGCACATGCGGAGTTTAGATATTTGGTAAAATCTGATGCATAAAACATCACATCACCAAGAAACAAAAGAAAACACAGTGTTAGTAACATATGAAAGTAGACACCCCTTCCCTCAGAACTAAATCACTGTGTCCCGCTGTGATATAAAATCAAAGAAAAGGGGTGCTGTGAAAACAATAATGATAAAAACATATATATATATATATATATATATATGAAAGTAGATAACGAGTTAAGATAACAAAGTACATAAATAGTTAATAATAAAAAGAAAAATAGAAAATAGGATAACCATAAAAATCACTCCTCAAATCTAGCGGGAGTGGAGCCACCTGGACTCTTGCGTCGTCTATGCAGACGCGCTCCGTCATCTCAGGACAATCCCTCTCTCTCTCCAGCCGCTGCTGCTTTTGCGCCACCTCTGCTAGTGTTAGGCCCTGACTGGTCTGCTCTCGGTGGGGCAAAGCAACAAGGGCGCATCCTGCAAAAGAAATCACATGCCCTCCGTATCATGGAGTGCTGTCTCCGAGTGCTATCGACCATCCAGCGCTCAAAGTCCATGCTGAGCTCCCCTGAGAATTCGGGGAGGTTGAACTCGCTGACGTCTGGAATCAGTAATGGTGAAGTCGAGTCCCATGGCAGAGATGATGTCGAGGCGCGATGCAAGCTGGGGTCATACTCAGATGGCATCGCATCTGGAGCTAGAGCTCGGCGTGTAGTGCGACGAGCGGGAGGCTGGGGTCGGCTGCACTGGCCTGGCGCAGAGAGCTACTGCTTGAGGTAAAAACTTGATGTCCTCGGTGGAGGACAGAACGGTATGCTCCTCCTAAGGAATCTGGATGAAGCGGTACAGAGATTCTCAGTCCTGGAAGCAACAGACCAGGAAGTTCGGCACCAGAAAGCAGCATGAACTCAGATACTTCATGTCCATAAGGCTGCAGCGCTCCATCAGAGAAGGTCACGAGACCTCGATGGAGTCACTAGACTCCCAATGACAACCTTCTTCTTAAAAGAAGTGGCTGGACTTGTCTTCATGGAGACTAAAGCGGAGGCGAGGAGGTACCCCATGTTTACCCTATGCTGTCTGGGGTGAGCCATGGTCATCGTGCACCACCCCAAGGTGACACTCATGAATCTGGTGACTAGACGGACCGCAGGACGACGGATCAATGACTGTTTTGCTGCGCGCAAAACGTAGGGTCCTTGGCTATCAGCTCCCAGAACTCTCTATCGTCAGCCTCCTCATGCATATCGATGAGCGGTGTGCGACTAAAACCGTAGGCGTCGCAGAGCTGGTAGAGGGTCATCGTGTGTAACTGAACGTGGGCGAAGAAACAAAGAATCCCCTCATCGACCGTGGGGTAGCGCACATCCTAGAACTGCATCGTGATGGACCCCAATACTTCCTTGGCCAAGGAAGTGCAGAGATGGGGCTGAATGCGGGGCAGGTTTCCGAGCCCAATAGCGTCGGTAAACGTGAAATAGCTGTCGTGTATGCCAAGGCTGGCCAAATACCCCTTGTCAGTCATGCGAGTAGGCAAAAACGTGCAGGTACTCACTAAGCGTGCGAGGGTTGCATCATCTTCGCCCCAAGTCCGTGCAGCTGTGGGTCTGGGTAGGCTCCCTATACCCTTGTCCTTGTTTATCCTCTTGGGTACCATTTCCTAAAACATTTATCACCAATAGGAAAATTTCACAAGTCAGTCCATCGACAAAAATTAGAGAAAAAAATGAATATTTAAATTATTTGGGTCGCAAAATAACTATAGGAAAATTCAGAAATTACACCGCATGACCAACCAGGATCGATCGTTACCTTTGGGAATTTCCGAATTGCTCATCCCATGAATAACTCAAATTTCTCTAAGCCAATTTGCAGTTCATAATCTCTAAATGTTTATACATCCTAATGCATGCTCATAGGTCTAATCTATAACCTTAATTCATCCGAAATATCAACCTATAAGATTATTTCTCAAAATCAAATTTTAACACAATGCTACGATCAATCTTCTTTGAAATTGGTTTATCTAACAACCTATTCATCAACTTACACTCAATCTACCAAAATAAGGATGAATCAAGAGGTTGAAAGAGAGAATTCGGATAATCCAAGGTTAGTTCCGAAAATTGGTTTTAAACCTTTGATTTCTGCAACATACCTCCGCAGATTGAAGCTAAAGATGATACAGAGAGATAGAGAATAAAAATCTGATAAGTTTAGAGACTTGAATATTTAGGGTTTTGAGGATCAACGGCCGCGTTTATAAAACCCTCGATCTTTGCCTACCTGGGATCGGGATCGAGCTATCCGTGCAGATCGACCGGTCTGTCAGTCGATCCTACCTGGATCGGTCGATCTGGCAATATTTTATTATTAATATATATATATATATATATATTAATAAAAATTTGCTTAAAAAGGAGATTTCTGGGTTGCCTCCCAGTAGCGCTTGTTTTATGTCCCTAGCTTGACTAAGAATATTTCTGCAATTTAATGGAAACCTTCTCGGGGTTTGAAATCAACCTCATTGGGGTTTCGCATTAAATGTGGTCTCCCTCTATCATCATAAATTATGTACCCAGTGGTAGACAAATCTCCGCTCCTCCAGCGTCCTGGCGGAATATACTTAGGAGTCGAGGGAGATTTCTTTGGAAATTCCCTTTTGTCGACTTCTGGCTTTTTGGAGTTTGGTTTACGCCTTTGAAGTTTTTCTGCTGGCAGTGGAGGATCATCCCATTACCATGCGGGATTGATTGTCTTTCTTGGAAACTTTTCTTTTTTATATTTTGTTGGGGAACATGGTTCAGTTAGATGAACTTCTTCGATATGAGGGAAGGAAACTCACTTTACTTGTTCTGTGGAATCTAGTATTCGGGAAAAAATAGTCATCTCCATCCAGGTATTACCATATTCAGGTTCGGCCTGAATCAGTGCGACTTCTAAAGGATCCTCATAATGCATTTCATGCATCATTTCTTGGGTGATCTCTTCAGTTGTGTCAACCCAGAAAGTCTGATCTTCTATCATAGGCGTTTTTGACATTTTGTCTAAATTGAACCTCATGTCAAGGTCACTAAGGTGAAGATTTATTATGCCGTTTTGCACGTTTATTATCGCTCCTGCAGTAGCGAGGAAGGTTTACCCATGATAATTGGGTCGCGAGGTTCCGTTTCCAGTTTAAGAACGATGAAATCCGTCAAAATTGTACATTCGCCAAGTTTGGTAGGTACATTCGCAAGAGGTCCTTCCGGACGGCGAACTGAACGATCCGCTAATATAAGTGAGATCTTGCATGGTTTGAAAGTTGTCATGCCTAGTTTCTGAGCAACAGATAACGGCATCAAACTCACATTTGCTCCCAAATCACATAAACAGCGTCCAAACATCTTGCCTTCAATATCGCAGGGAAGTGTGATGTTCCCTGGGTTGACATCACCAATGATATTTTTTATCTTCTCCTGCATAGTTCCTCTCCTGCGGGGAGGGTATGGGAGTTATGGTTCATAATGTCTTGGAGGGATACATGGTGCTTCCTTCTCGGGATTCCTTTCTTCTTGCTCATCAGGAATTCGGACTTCTAACGTCATATCATGTAAAGGATCATGGGGTTTTCCAATTCCGAAAAGGATTGGTTGTCCCTCACCTCTATCAACTTCATCCAGAATCTTGTCATCAGTTTGATCAACTTCTCCCTTTGTTCGGTCAAACTCTGATGTTTTTTAGTTTCCCACTACTTGTTTTCCACTTCGGAGGTTAATTGCTCAACATGCTTTTGCGTTTTGGTTTTTGCAGAATCATTCGTCTGGGTGATCTTATCTTTTAAAGATATAAGTTGAGTTTCCAAAGTTTCACACTTTTGACTTATCTTTAAATAGATTATGTCAGCCTTTTCGTTGATATCTTTGCGAAACCTCCCACTATTTTCCAAAATTTTCTAGAATACGGGTTATACATTAGCCAGAGGATTGGGATTCCCAGATTGGTGGTTGAATCCCATTTTACCATAAGCAGCACTATTCTGGGGGTTATCTTGGTTTTGAGTACTCTGAGGTGGATAGAACCGATCTCAGGAGTTCTCAACATTAGTACTACGGTGGGAAAGGTTATGATAGTTCCTAAAGTCAGGGTTGAAACCCCGGTTTTGGTAGCTTTCTTGTTTACCGAGAAAAATGATCTCCTCAGTTCGTTCCTCCTCATCATTGTACTCATTACTCCCCAAGGGGTTTCCAGCTTGATCATGTTCCTTCCAGAGCATGTCTACCTTAGCAATAAGCTTCTCTATGACTTTTCCACTTATAAGGACAGGGTCAATCCTCTTGTTACAGTCAGAGCTTATGTTTAAGTTGCTTATTGCAAGGTTCTCAATTAATTTTATTGCTTCCTCCAGCGTGTTGCTCATGAAGTCTCCCTTACTGGCTATATCCATAGCCATCTAGTATTCCATTTCAACTCCGTTATAGAAAAAGTTTATCTTGTCCAACTTGGTGTAGCTTCGAGGGGGACAGTCCCTTAGGTATTCCTTATAGCATTCCCAAGCTTCATAGAAGGACTCAGTACCAGCTTGGCGGAAAGTGGCTATTTTGTTTTTGAGTGCTGTGGATCTAGCTTTGGTGAAGAACTGCTGTAAGAGAGCAGCTCGGCATTCATCCAAACTTGCGATAGATCCAGGACTCAAAGATTCCAGCCATCTATGAGCCTTATCAGCAAGGAAAAAAAAGAATAGCCTCCAACAGAGGTAGTCTTGGGGGACTCCGTTGGCTTTGGTGGTACTACAGATCTCCTTAAACATATCAATGTGATCCATTGGATAGCAGGGGGTATGATAGCAGATCGGTTCCTATAATAGGCGTGTGGGGCATCTTGCTCGCCTAAGGTAACCCTTCGCGGAGGGACTTGATGTCCCTGCGCAGCATCTACTCTCACCTCAGAAGCTCCAGCATCATTGAGAGGTCCTTGATTAACCAGACTCTCTTTCTGCCGGATTACTTCTGCATCCTCACCATCAACAACAGGGGGAATGTTTCTTAAGTTATTAAGGTCAGCCATACTAACCTTATTATTTGTTTTCCTTGTGGTTTTTGTCTTCTTTGTATCCTTGATCTTCCTTGTATACTTCCTTGCCAACTCCTCTATCCTAAGGTTTTGCATATCTTTCGAACCCTTGCTCCTTAATTGCATACACCTGAGAAGTATAAGAAGTTTGAAAGTCAGATCCGATTAAGAGGATCTGGGATCGATCAATCATGGAAGGGATCTGTCGATCTTGAGAGAAGTAGGATTGATCGATAAAAGAGACTCGATCGATCTTGCACAAAATAGGATCGGTTGATCTCAAAAGGGCTCGGTCGATCATGCAAAAAGTAGGATCGGTCGACCAAAAAGGATCAGTCTATCTCGGAGATAAAAATAAAAAATATAGAAAACAAAATATCCTAGACTAGGTCAAAAACATAGATGTAGAGGCAACAATTACTCCCCGGCAATGGTGCCAAAAACTTGATGTGGTTATTATCAGGTTTTACCCAAACCAATAGTTCCCGCAAGTGCACGGTTGTGCACGGTAGTATAATGGTGGGATCAAATCCACATAGACTAAAGTGCACTATAGATCTGTAGGTCTAAACAGAGATAGGACGAAGAATATTTAAATGTGTCACAAAAGGAAATCCAAAAATAATTAAATAAAAATAAAATCAATTTAAAACAAATGTTGGCATCTAGGAAATCGCACAGATTTAAATAAATAAAAAGGACATCGAATCGGATTAGCAGTTTAATGATCAAGATCTAGAGCTCAAAACACTGTAAACAAATAAACCTCTTTTCAAAAAGGGAATATTATTATAGCATAAATCCGCTAGGACCCTGTGCTAGCATATATTAACAAGTTTGATAAAGTTCACTTGTAGATCCAGCCTCAACTCTTGGAACTGAAAATCAAGCCTACGAACTATAGATTCAGGGTGGAATAACCAACGTCAGCTGTATTATAAAACCCTATGAATCATTTGATAGATTCGTCAACCTAACAAAGCATTTTTTTATAGAAGTAGAGATCTATTAATCACATTAAACATTAAACCTAATTAAACATTAAACCCATTTGAATAAATCTCATCTCCAACATGTAGATCTACCCAACCATGGTAATGGGTTGATAGATCATGATATTGTATGGTATGAAATGCAAAGAAAGAGATGAAGACAGAGTGTAGATCTTAAAATGCAATGGAAAATAGTATAGATCTGAGAAAAACAAATGTAAAAGTTTACAGATCTGAAAATGAAATGAAAATGACAAAGTAACTGAGAAAAACTGTGTCTAGGGCTTTTGAGCCACTCAGGAAATGATCCCTTTATATAAGGAGTCTTCTAGGTCAAAAATTAGAGTTAATGTGCGATTGGGAGAATATTCGTGATCCGAATCGATCGATCCTGATGGATCGATCGATATCCTTCCTTCGGTACGTACCACCTCATAGATTCCTTTAACTAACCGATCTTCTTCAGGATCAGTTGATCATCTTTGTGCTTGGTGATAACATCGTATTTTAACCCGTTTTTACTATGGTGTTCATATTGTTTTAGTATGATTTCAAAGCTAAATAGGCTATTATTATGTATTGTTAGTGTCAAAGATGTTTTACAGGTTTTATGGGAATATGGATCAAAAAGGAGTAAAGACCCGTTTTAAGGCAGTTTCAAAGCATCAGAAGTTTGACAACATTTGAAGACCTTCCTGTGAACTAAAATTGGAGTTCTCTATAACATTGAAAAGCTTGAAGAGTCAAGATTCGTATGGAACAAGAATCAAAACAAGGCCAGCCTCCTTCACAGCCTTAGACTCTTGACCCATCACTAGGCTTGGCCCATTGCCTCCACACTCACCAAGATGACGAGTCTGCCCTTCCTAAACACTAGAAGCCAATCTCTTGCGCCCCAAGACCTATATATACAAGTTTATGAAGCTAGGGTTTTGTGTGCCTCATCAAAGTTTCAAACCACCACCAAAGTTCACCACAGAAACCCTAGAAAGACCATCACCACCTCAAGAAGCCGACACCATCTCCAAGGAGCCGCAAAAGCCAAATGATCTCGCTGAAGCTTTGAAGTTCCACCATCTCTTTCTCTATTCTTTTTTAACTTTGTCAAAGGAGAAGTCCTTACATCTTGTTATTTTCGGATCTAAAGAAGTCACCTCTAAACCTGTACCTTATTGCATTAGATCTATGTTTTACTCTTTCATATCATCGATGACAACCTTGAGCATGGCCGAGTAGACTATCCAGTTGGGTCTAAAGGGCCAGTCAATGCGGTGAGATGATCATTGTCTTTTCAGTGGCGAGTTTTATTGTATTTGCACATCCATCTACACTATCTTTCGGTCTTATCTCATTCTTAATGCATATAGTTAGAGTCATGAACTAGCTATTGATCTTAGGCATCTAAGTAATTCGAACTGTTTGCTTAGTTTGTTGGAACCTAGATAGAATGAATATCGCGGCATATCAAACACATACCTTTTAGTTATGGAGTTTTATGGATTAGGATTGAACTTGATTTTAATGCTTTGAAACCTATGTTATTGCCTGCGATAGTTGAGTAATAGGATTTGTCGATTTCAGTCGGTTTTCTCTATGATAATAGGTTAGCCAAACTTTTGTGTTTCATAATACGAGACTTAGGAGTAGACATGCATTACATTGAACTTATTTCTAATAGATAGATCATTGAACCCCAGAGACCCCCTTAAGCGCCCAACATTCATCTCATATAGATTTACATTCTTTTTTTTTTTGCTTTGCGTGATTTGCATGACACAAAACCCCCTTTTATTATTGAGTTCTGGCTGTACTTGTTTCTCTTGTTTTGCAATACATCTTCTCTCTCTGTGGATTCAATATGTCTTAAGTACTACGATTGATTGCTGTGCACTTGCAGCCTATTCACTGTGTGGTTCCCTTGAGGAAAACTTTATACCCCATCAAGTTTTTTTGGCGCCGTTGTCGGGGAGAGATTGCTCTGTTTGCAAATTTACAAACTAGAGTAACGTCTAGAACATTGTGCTACTGATTTTCCTTTGTGATTTGCATTGTTTCAGGAAATATTGAGGATGAACCTCGACGCTCTCCCAGAGAAGTTTTGCAACCTTACTCTTGCGCAGCTGTTGGCGTAACACAACTCTATGGACGGAGACATTTTCGGACCACTCACTAGCTCACCTTTTGGAGCTTGCCATGGCTACTCTCAGCCATCTCGTGGTACACTTATGATGAGACACTCTGGTTGTCCATCTCTTTCTCGATCCTCTGGAGATCGCCTAATAAGATTATCTCATTCTTTCAGTCCAAACTACTTGGACCGAATCTGTCCCTCTGTGAATCATCACTTCGATTCAAGAGAAGTCATGAGAACTGAAGCATATGAAGGCGATGAAGCACCACTCTTGGATGCTTTCACTGATAAGATGATGAACCTTATGCAACAATTCTCCTCTGAACAAAAGAAGCATCATGAAGAACTTAACGCCAAGTTCACCAAGATGGAAGCTGTTTTCAGTTCCAAATCTCTACCCTCACCAAACAAGTCCACCATATTGAAGATCAAATTCATGGCATCAACCAGGAGTTATTAAAGCATGGTGAATACTTTCAAGAACAAGATGACAAGATCCTTGATGCAATGTACTCTACCCACCAGGTAGAAGACCAGCTGGAACAAAAGTTGGAGATTTTACAGCAGAAATTGATGACGGAGACCTAAGTCACGAGGACTTTGGATCTCAGCAAGGAGAAACCACCATCTCATCTAACCTTACCCAGGGAGAGGATGCTGCAACATGATAACTAGGATCCCTTATGGGGAAGTTCCCGAGAACAACAACTTTCATCAATCTCGGAACCAAGGAAACATCTACTCCCTAGGTAACTACGGACCTCCTCCAGCTCCTTACCATCACTATGAAGGTTTTAGAACGCCCTCAAGTCGTCACCAATCTCATTTTCCACATCCTTACCAAAGAAAGCTCGAGGATCTCCAAAACCGGTTTTCACGGAACCAGCATACCTATCATCCATCACAGCCACCTCTTCAACACTATGGTTACGCCTCTTCACATCAGAAGAGTCTAGAGGATAGACTTGAAAGCTTATTAAAACAATTCTTGGAGCTACAATAGGTAACTTCAAGAAAACTCCATGAGAGAATTGATATGATTAAAAGGAATATATGGAGACTTGCAAGAAAGATCACTAAACTTGAGTGGAAGAACGAAGATAAAGAGCTAGCATTGTTGACCACATACAAACTTCAGGAAGGATTTGAAGATAATGAGAATTCCAAATCTCCAACTCATGTTGGCTGCAACGTGATTACACCCCACAAGTTTGTACAACCATTGCAAGAACTAGAAGAAGGCGAGATATTTCAAGGAGGAGCAAGAGACCTTAGAAGAATGAGCCTTTCACGGAACATCTATGACTTCAGCTTGCAAAGAAACCAATGGTATCTGCAGACTATAAGCCTAAGGGAGCTTGGAAATTTCAACAGGGTAGTTGAACAACTACCAAAAGGCACATCTTTCGACAAAGCCTGTTCCAAGTATAGTATATACCAATTTTTCTTGGAGAGTTCTGAGACTAGAGCTGAGATAAAAGAGCTTTATGAACAAGTGTTGAGATACTCAAGACCCCCAAGGAAGCTTACGAAATCCAAAAGTCCCAGAAGATTCCTTATATCTTGAACTATAAGAGGAGTCAAGTTTAAAGATGCATTGCGTGACTCTGGTTCATGCATTAATCTGATGTCTTCCAGAGATGCTGAGAAGATTGGTTTGAAGGATCTCCAAACATCTGACATTTGCATAGGGTTTGCGAATTGTTCGTGTATAGTTCCCATGGGAATGGTCTCCGACATTAGCATGAAGATCGGAGATTGTGACATTCCTACAGATTTCCAAGTGGTACATATTGAGAAAAGAGAAGCTTCACAACTCATACTAGGAGGATCTTTCCTTGCAATAATTGGAGCGACAATGGATTGGCCAAACAAGAGGATAAGTTTCACCAACATTGATCGGAAATTTTTCTACGGAGCCATACCTTTTGTTCCAGCATCTCAACACCCAAGGAGAGGTTATTCAAATCCTAATGGAACACCACCAGAACTCGCCAATTCCAAGAAACTCTTTTTTAGGACAGAGGATTCTCCTCATCTCTCATAAGAGAAGATTTCACAAGTCTGTTCAAGTTGTTTTGATCAAATAATGCAGAAGGCAACAGATTTGTTATGATCAAAATCAATGCTGAAAGTCCCCACAAAGCACAACTCACCTCCAACTTGAAGAAGGACAACATCAGGGCCATACCCCGGTCACAATTCCCATGACCGAGGTCTCATGAAGGCCATACCCCGGTCACAAAGCCAGTGACCAAGGTTTTCGAGCAAAAAGCTCCTAGAGCCGATTTTTGGGTTCTAAGGAGATTTTGAAACATTTTGTTGATCTGTTACATTTCTGACCTTATGGAGATTATTGGAGCTATTTACATCATCTTAGGAAGCTATGCAACCTTCGCCGACCTCATCCATTGGGTTTAGGCAAGTTATGGCCATAAATCAAAACCAGGCCGCGACTAGGTCAAAACCAAGCCTCATGAAGAATTTTATAGTTCTACTCAACCAAACGATCAAGGATCAGGTACTCAACATCTTATGGGTATTTTAGGAGTAATGGTCAAATCACTTTTTGGAAAATGATTCATGGGAAGAAGAACATTCCATCTTAAGCTTCACGGTTGCATATTTCACTCAAGCTGAAGGATATCAAAATCTATTTGAGCCTAAGTGGTTCAACTTGACACATGCTTAGAAGTTGACCCTTGGGAAGTTTTGGTCGAAGGAATTTCAGAAAAAGAAGCTCAGGGAAGAAAATGGCTAATGATCAAAAATCGAGTTCACAGCCGGCAATCCGCGACTAGGAATTTCACAAATTTTGGGCCATTTTGCTATTGGTTCGATGGATCAACACAAGATTCAGTATCTAAGGATATGAGGATATTTGGGAGGCTATCATCGAAGAAGATGTAGCCATGATTGGGCTAGATTCCGAGATTCACCAGTGGACACTATCTAAAGGTATACCCGGACCGTAAGGGAGTAAAATTTCAATGGGACATCCAAATCTTGGATCCACAAGTAAATATACATTTCTTTGGTACATTTTGAAGCATAAGATGATATATTTGCATGACAAGAAGAACGAACAAGGAAGAAGAGGGCAGCCACATCCGTTCAAGGTTCGAAAGGACTGCCCTGGTCACAAGGCCATGACCGAGGCGTGAAGGAGGGCCAGCCCCGGTCACGACTACTTGTGACCGAGGTTTCTCACCCTAGTGCCTCCACACCACTCCTCTTTTACCATGTAACTTCACTGATCAAGATCACCTCACCAATCCGACCACAAGCATATTTGGAGCATATCAGTCCCCATGGGAAGATCTCAACCATGGCAATCATGACATCAAAGATATAACATCATCACCATCTCACCATCAACACCACCACCATTCTATCCTTATCTTATTTTATTATCTCTATTTATGTTTCAGCATGTAATTGATGGTTTTTAGGTTTTTGTCTCAGGAAAGATGCATTTAGAAGAAGATCTTCACAAAGAATTCAATGGACTAGAACCAAGTCCATGCGATGTCAAGTTTTAAGGGAAGAAACACCGGTTAGTCACCAACATTCCAATTCAGGTGACATTGTTCTTAACTCAACTTTTCCTTTTGATTTTCATCCTTATCTCCTTCTTGTTTTCCCACCGAGGACAGTGTGATTTAAGTCTGGGGGTAAGGATGTTGATCCTTTACTGACACCTCTATTTTGTTGACCTGAGGCCTTTTGCCACTTTTAACTTCAATGATTATGCCTATTTATGCGATTTTATCGAGTCAAAAAAAAATTTATTGAGTAAAAACTGTTAGGGAATAAGGACCTTGATCTATTGGATTATCTAGACTAGTGATTACTCTAATGACTCACAGCTTGGCCGAGGCTCGGTTTGGGAAAGGCCGTAGGAGGATTCAACATTCCCCAAAAGCTTCTTTTGTTGGAAATTAGGGGTAAACCAAAGTTGTCTCTAAATCAATTTGAACCTAACTTGATATTCAATTTCTTCCTCAGGGATTGGCACTCATTGGACATAGACCTATTCAAACCATATGAAACAAGTTTTTTTTACCTATGGTGCAGAGAAAGACAGTAAAAACTATCAGCCTAGGCACAAGTTTTTCAATCAATTGTAAGTATAGAAAATATCGAACCAATGGATGACTAGAGTTATGCAAAAAGGATGTGATCAATAACAAATAATTCAAGCCAAATATAAAAGGGTTGCTTTTATCTAACAGCCTAAATGAAACTATAACCAAACCTTAGGTGACCCTAGAGCTATCAAAGTCTGTCACACTTTAGTAAGTCATCAAAAATACAAGAAAACTAGGCTAAACTAACCACTCGACCTAAGCAGTCGAGTAGGGTGGTCGAGTGCTACAGTAAAAATTGAGAAAAACTACAGTGAACGAATACTAAGCAAATTATGAACTATGGGGAAAAACAGGGACTCTAGGGATGGAAATCACAGGATCGCAAACACTCTGTTCTATTGCAGCTATCAACTAGCAATTTCATCACATGACTACCCTAGATAACAGACTTCATAACCAGCTCAATCCATGGTTCATGGTAGAGAGCCCCAAGACCCAACCCACTCAGCATAGTGTGAGGAGTTAGATCAGGCATGAAGAATCAGCCTATTCAAGTCGAGAAGAGTTCATAACAAGTGAATAGGTGGAGTCGTGACATAAATCAATGTCTGATGCATCCACCCTCACGCTATTATACTCTAAACCCCGGAAAAAGTCTGTCTAATGTCTCAAGGCATGGTTCGTGCTCATGAGACCATCTAAAATCATGTTTTCCTTGATCAGGGGAGAACAAGCATTAAAATCACTCACCCAAGAGGGAGTCAAAACTGAGTGATGATCAAACTATCAAAGCAATAACAAAACAGAGAGAAGCTATCCTAATCCATCCCCAAAAATCCCAAATTTACTACTCACTCACTGGATTCATCACTTGGGTCCAAAACCCAGAAATCTCTAAAAGAGACATATGTGATAGCTGATGATCCGATGAGAAAGAGTGTAGAAGAAATCTAAAGCAAATACTGATTTTATAAAAAGTTATGCAAGTTACAAAATTTAAGAAAATGAATAACAAGATGAAGAACTAGAGAGAGAAACTAAGCTAAACTAGGTTAAACTAATAAAATCGGCCACCCCTGATATTAGGTTAATCAGGAGATTTTATACTAGGTAATAAAAGAGAAATAATACAAATTTCAAGTTTTAAGGGAAAAAGAGTAAACGCGCCACTCGACCAGTCAGTTGAGTGGACCAGTCGAGTGGGTGCTGTGGCTGACTCGAACACCCACTTGAGTGGCCTGGTCAAGTAGCTCAGTAGAGAGGCTGACTCAACTACCCACTCGAGTGGGTAGGTCGAGGAGACTACTCAAAGTGTCTCTGGTGCAGTGCAGGCTCTAGTTTGACATGTCTTCACTCTTCGGGATGTATCTTCCAAATGGCAGATTGGATTGCTTTGATTCTTGTCCCATGTGAATCTTGACTCTTCTAGCTTTCCAATGGTATACAGAAATCCAAATTTGGTCCACGGGAAGCTCTTCAAATGTTGTCAAACTTCTGATGCTCCGAAGTCACTTGAGTGGTCTTGTCGAGTGAGCCTGTCTGAAAGTGCTGTCTGAGAGTGCTTCACTCGAGTGGTCTGGTCGAGTGAGCCTGTCTGAGAGTGCTGTCCGAGAGTGCTTCACTCGAGTGGTCTGGTCGAGTGAGCCTGTCTGAGAGTGCTGTCCGAGAGTGCTTCTGAGAGTGCTTCACTCGAGTGGGCTGGTCGAGTGAGCCTTCTCCTTCTCTGCAATCTTCACTTGACTCCATAGGGCTTGCCACACGTCTTCACTTCATGAGCCAAAATCCATGTATGCTAGATAGGCCCCATAAGTACCTGATAAGACCCAAATATGCAAAATGCATGCAATGCCTATACAAAAATATGAAACATCCTATATGAAGCATAAATGCACGAAATTTTATAAACAATGGATGAAATCTACTCTAAGGCATGATAAAAAGGTGGTAAAACTGTGTATAAAAGTAGTGTTATCAACTCCCCCAAACTTACCATTTGCTTGCCCTCAAGCAAATAGAAAGGATAAGATGAAAGGAGTAGTGTGAAAAGTGGGGACTCAGAACCTAAGCAAACTAAACAAACCTCTAATGTCAATGTCACAGTTATTAGTTCTAGAATGCAATTCACAGAAGTTCTACTTAAAAGCTTTAGCCATACTCATCACATCAAATTCAACACTAAGACTCAGCCACAAGCAAACATTTAAAGCAAACTATCCCTTTAACATTGATTAAGCACGAACTGGTGAATCATGATATGCAATAACTATAACTCATTTGGTTGAGGGACAAGTTTTAAGAGATAAAAATGATTTCTTCTTCCTCTGGTTTTAAGCGCATGTATCAGGGTCTCTCAATGAAATGGATTGAATTATAAGAGAATGCTAAAGGTAGAGCCAACTGGTGCATACAGGAGCAGACTATCATCTACCTATGAAGAACCAAATGACTCCCCTAACTCTAAAATCTCAGAAACTTCATCCTAGTTCTACCCTTGTGCTTAAAAGCTTTTTCTTTTTTAGTTTTTCTTTTTTTTTTTTTTTTTTATTTGACTCAAGGACCGAATTTATGTTTTCTTCTAAGGAGAGGATACTTTACTTTTCACTTCTAGCGGATTTGGGATTTTTGATTTTTCACTAAGCTGTGACTCTACCACTCACTCGAGTGGCCTGGTCGAGTGGCTACTATACGATTTTTTTTTTCTGTTTCTTTTGCTGAGCCAACTTTTATCTTTTTCTTCCAAATCCTTTACTAGACTCATTTTTTTCTTTTGAACCTATCCTCTCCAAAGGCTTATGATTTTTAGCAAACTCTTTTTCTCTTTTCTTTTCTTTTCCCAGACTCAAACCCCAACTTATTCAAACTCTTAGCCTAAATCTTGTTCAAAAATTGTAAACCAGAGACTACATGAGAGGTTACTCCTGTCGGCAACACCTAACACTTTCTCTCTAATTCAATCTGGAAATAGGCCTCACTTCACTTAAGAATAATGTATGGTCTGAAATGAAGTTTTGGGTTTGGTTTTTGTGAAACTGTCTCAATGGTGGAGACAGCTACTTGGATCAGCAAGAGTGGTAAATGGTGAAAGAGAATCCAAGTATTTTGAGGTATCCATGAGTTAAAGTTTTAGAGCATATCATGATAATTAAGTTTTTCAAATTAGGTTCTAATTGATAAGGATAGTTTGACAAATCACAGTAAGCTTCAACTATGTGAGAGTGCTAAATCTAAATTCCAAGCAAGGTGCAGCCTTAATTTTCAAGCTTAGATGAATGCATTAGACAACTTATAACTGTGGCATTAAAATTATATGTTTGGTTCTTAAGCTTTTTACGGTTTAACTCATCATCATCCCCTATGCATATGTACAGTCCTAGGCAAAATTTCTAAAACTCAGTCCTAAAATGATAATGCAGCCACATGACACTCTGTTTTTGTAAAATAGTTTTCTGAAATTTTTCAAATTTTTAGGTTTTTTTCAATGCACATATATGATGCAAATTTGAATAAGAAAACAAGTAGATATGTCAAATACATCTCTCAGACCCTCCCCCAAACTTAAATTACACAGTCCCTTGTGTAATAAAAATTCAAAGAAAGGTTTGAGAGAATGAAAACAAAGCTAAACAAAAATATGCAATTGTATATACAGTGAAGGGTCTTGAGTTGGTACCTTATGGTGGAGTGAAGAGGGTTTCAGCAGCTGTATCCATGATCTCTTTGGTCTAGCTTGGTTCTATACGTTCCACTGCTTATTCCCTGAGACTCTAAACACTAGAAAAACTTCAAAATACCAAAAACATAAAATCTTAAAGCAGTATATATATAGGGATAGATATGGGACTTCCTCCCAAGTGAGCTTGTTTTAAGTCACATAGCTTGACTCTTCACTGTTTTTAATCAGGTGATGGATCATAGAGAGGTACTAGAGACTCCATTTGAAAAAGCTTGGGTGGGTAATGGAGGCTGGAAGCTATTGTTGCAATGTTGAAAGCTCTAGTCTTCCCTAGTACACTTAACTCATTGGTGACTTTCTTGAGAGAGGAACTATTGACATTACTCTTGAGCTCTAGTATCTGAAGCTTCATCTCTTCCAGTTGCCTTGTAAGCTCATTCTCAGCCCGTTTTGATGCCTTGATAATCCTGCTTGAGCAGTCATATAGTGCAGTTTTGACTGCGTTGATGGAAACATTGAGTTTAGACATCAAACTAGGCGTTTTTGGGAACATGGGGGTTTGACTCGACCATGAGCTCGAGTCAGGTGGTCGAGTGACCTCTGAACCTTCTTCATTGAGCGTGATATCCTCTGTTTGTGACCCAACTGCATCCTCAGAAACTTCTGTTCCGATACCTACTTTATCTAGGTGTAAAACCTCTCCAGGGCTCAAAATCTCACTGTTGGGATCTCCAACTTCCTCATCTTTCAAAGCAATCTGACTGTGATCCTTCTTAGGAGGTTCCTTGAATGGTGCATCAAAGAGATGGTCCATTACTTTAAGAGAGAAAAGCTGCCCATCAATGGTTGGCTTTTTGGCAGCACTATCAATACCAAACTTCAGCACTAGATCACTTCCCAGATGGAGATCTATCTTCTCATTCTTTGTATCAATCTCAGCACCAGCAAATGCTAAGAAGGGCCTTTTCAGAATTTGATGATCGTTTGGCTCCTCATCCATTTTCAACACCACGAAGTCAGTAGGCACCTCAACATGCTCAACTCTGATAGGGAGATTTTCCAGTAGACCACGGCAACGTTTGATAGTCCTATCATCTAACATCGAAGAAAGCTTACTTGGTTTGTAATCAACATAGCCTAGCTTCTTGGCAATAGGTATAGTCATAATGGTCATGGAAGCTCCAAGATCACATAGAGAATTCCTGAAGACTGTTTGGTTCAGAGAGCATGGGAGATTGAATGATCATGGATCTTCAAGCTTCTCTTGCACTATACTCTCTTTCTCAATTATAGCTTTGCATTCCTGGCTCGTTGCAGCTAACTCTCTTTTTTCCAGAATTTTCTTCAAGGTTCTTTCTCTTAGACCACTTTTGGATGGACCCAGTGCCTTAACTGCATCCTCCCAAGACATTTCCGCTTCCATCTCTAATAGCTCTTCCTCTAATAAAATCCCATAGCTTTCCTCTATCTCTGCTTTGAACTTTTATGGGTATGGGCTTTTGATCATTGCTTGCATGTCAGCTATTCATTTCTCCTTCTTAGTCATTGGCTCTACTCGACCACTCAATCGAGTGGGTTGGTCGAGTGGGTCAGAAATTTGAGAAATTTCAGCAACAGCTTGACAGGCTTGGGCGAGTGGGTCAGGAATTTGAGAAATTTCTGCAACAGCTTGACAAACAGCCTCCCCATCTGGAATATCACTGTCCACAGTGATTGTTGCATTTTCTTCTGTAGATGGTAGCTCTTGATCATTCCCCACTAAGATAGCATCCGCAGTGGTATGCATCTGTTCTTGATGCATTGTAGGAGGAGTAATGTGGCATTTCTCAGTAGAGTGAAGCCTGTTGCTGGAGGAGAATTTTGTTAGAAAGGCTTTCTGACATGCATCCCAAGATGTGGATCCGTGGCGAAGGTTCCTCATCCAGAGGCTGGCCTTGTCTCCTAAAGAGTGAGGAAACAATCTTAATCTGTCCCCATCTTCAGTTGCACCAAACATCATGGAGATGAAGCAGAGCTGCTCAAACAATTTCAGATGCCTTACAGGGTCCTCTGTTGGTAGAGCAAAGAACTTGTTGTTCCTAATCGTTGCCATGAGCTTAGTCTTGACTACAAACGCATCATGTGCATCATCAAGAATATCTATGATGTTCCACCGTATGTAGTTTGTTGGAGTATCTTCTGCTCCTATTAGACGTGTCATTGACTCTCTGGTGTACTCTATCAGGTAACTCGAGCTACAGGGTCGAGTGAACAGTACCTGAGGAAGAAAAATGAAAATTTACCAGAGTCAATACCAAAATAATAAAGTGAACGAACTTGATCTTGAAAGTAATGAAATCCTAATTGTAACTCTAAATCACCCAAATGGCAACGGTGACACATTGAAACTAATCTTTTCGCCTATTCGAGTGGCCTGGACGAGTAGCTCAGTAGAGAGGCTGGCTCAACTACCCACTCGAGTGGGTAGGTCGAGGAGACCACTCAAAGTGTCTCTGGTGTAGTGCAGGCACTAGTTTGACATGTCTTCACTCTTCAGGATGTATCTTCCAAATGGCAGACTGGATTGCTTTGATTCTTGTCCCATGTGAATCATGACTCTTCTAGCTTTCCAATGGTATACAGAAATCCAAATTTGGTCCACAGAAAGCTCTTCAAATGTTGTCCAACTTCTGATGCTCTGAAGTCACTTGAGGGGTCTGGTCGAGTGAGCCTGTCTGAAAATGCTGTCTGAGAGTGCTTTTGAGAGTGCTTCACTCGAGTGGTCTAGTTAAGTGAGCCTGTCTGAGTGTGCTGCGCGAGAGTGCTTCTGAGAGTGCTTCACTCGAATGGTCTGGTCGAGTGAGCCTGTCTGAGAGTGCTGTCCGAGAGTGCTTCTGAGAGTGCTTCACTCGAGTGGTCTGGTCGAGTGAGCCTTCTCCTTCTCTGCAATCTTCACTTGACTCCATAGGGTTTTCCAAACATCTTCACTTCATGAGCCAAAAAATCCAAGTATGCTCCATAGGCCCCATAAGTACCTGATATGACCCCAAATATGCAAAATGCATGCAATGCCTATACAAAAATATGAAACATCCTATATAAAGCATAAATGCACGAAATTGTATAAACAATGGATGAAATCTACTCTAAGGCATGATAAAAAGGTGGTAAAAACGTGTATAAAATTAGTGTTATCACCATACAAGGCCACGCAAATTTCCACCAAGCATACAATTACCTCTCTCCTCTTCGCAAGCTCGGAAAAACAGAAAAGCAAAAAAAAAAGGGAAAGAAAAAGAAAGGAGAAACAAATCAAAGCAACAAGCCGAAGTGAACCAAGGGATGATGCGTAAACCCATGTATCTTTTGCGACCTCATGGAAGGATTTTGTTGTAAGGGAAACATTAAGAGTCAAAGCGGCCAAGGGATGATGCGTAGACCCGTGTATCCTTTGTGATTCTAGGGAGACTCGTCCCAAAGAAAACAAAAGAAATAAGGAAAAGAAGGAAAGAAAGAAAAAGAAAGAAAGAAAAAGAAGAAGAAGAAAAGGAGAAGCACCGGAAACAACAAAACTCGGTGGCTGTAAACATGATATAAAGGAGCTTGGAACAAAAAGAGGAGAGGGAAAGTATGCTAGAGAAGGCCTTGGTAAGAAGAATTTTTCCTGCCTTTAAGTCGATTTCCCTTTGGTAAGACCACTGTACCTTTCATTCCATTAATTTATGTAAAGAGATGACAATGGAATTTCGGAAAACTCCTTTGGTCTGGAGTAACTAAGGTTTGAAGATGATCCTTGTGGTTAATCTCGGACTATGTTCCAATGCCCAGTGACGAATTGTTTGAAGTCCAGCCACCCCCAACAAGCTAAGTGAGTTCCCATGAATTTTCAAACCTCTCTTCCATTCTATTTTGCTTGAGGACAAGCAAAGGTTTAAGTCTGGGGGAGTTGATAACATCGTATTTTGACCCGTTTTTACTATGGTTTTCATATTTTTTTAACAGAGATTTGGTATGATTTCAAAGCTAAATAGGCTATTATCAAGTATTGTTAGTGTCAAAGAGGTTTTACAGGTTTTATGGGAATATGGATCAAAGAGGAGCAAAGACCCGTTTTGAAACAGTTTCAAAGCATCAGAAGTTTGACAACATTTGAAGACCTTCCTGTGAACCAAAATTGGAGTTCTCTATATCATTGGAAAGCTTGAAGAGTCAAACTTTGTATGGGACAAGAATCAAAGTAATCCATTCAGCCATTTGGAAGATGCATCCAAGAAGATGAAGCCATGTCAAACCAGCGCCAAAGCACCAAACCTTGGTCACAAAGCTCGTGACCGTGGCCAGGCCTATTGGGCACCCCGGTCACTAAGCTCATGACCGAGGCCAGCCTCCTTCACCGCCTTAGACGCTTGGCCCATCACAAGGCTCGGCCCATTGTCTCCACACTCACCAAGATGACGAGTCTACCCTTCCTAAACCTTAGAAGCCAATCTCTTGTGCCACAAGACTTATATATACAAGTTTATGAAGCTAGGGTTTCGTGTGCCTCATCAAAGTTTCAAACAACCACCAAAGTTCACCACAGAAACCCTAGAAAGTCCATCACCACCTCAAGAAGCCAACACCGTCTCGAAGGAGCCGAAGAAGCCAATTGATCTCGCTGAAGCTTTGAAGTTCCACCATCTCTTTCTCTATTCTTTTGTAACTTTGTCAAAGGAGAAGTCCTTACATTTTGTTATTTCTGGATCTAAAGAAATAATCTCTAAACCTTTACCTTATTGCATTAGATCTATGTTTTACTCTTTTATATCATCGATGACAACCTTGAGCATGGCCGAGTAGACTATCTGGTTGGGTCTAAAGGGCCAGTCAATGGGGTGAGATGATCATTGTCTTTTGAGTGGCGAGTTTTATTGTATTTGCATATCCGTCTACACTGTCTTTTCGGTCTTATCTCATTCTTAATGCATATAGTTAGAGTCATGAACTAACTATTGATCTTAGGCATCTAAGTAATTCGAACTGTTTGCTTAGTTTGTTGGAACATAGATTGAATGAATATTGCGTCATAACAAGCACATACCCCTTAGTTATGGAGTTTTATGGATTAGGATTAAACTTGATTTTAATGCTTTGAAACATATGTTATTGCCTAAGATAGTTGAGTAATAGGATTTGTGGATTTCAGCCGGCTTTCTCTATGATAATAAGTTAGCCAAACTTTCGTATTTCATAGTTCGAGACTTAGGAGTAGACATGCATTACATTGAACTTATTTCGAATAGATAGATCATTGAATCCCAGAGACCCCCTTAAACGCCCAACATTCTTCTCATATAGATTTACATTCATTTTATTTGCTTTGTCTGATTTGCGTGACACAAAACCCCCTTTTATTATTGAGTTCTAGTTACTTGTTCCTCTTGATTTGCAATACATCTTCTCTCTCTCTGTGGATTTGGTATACCTTAAGTACTACGATTGATTGTTGTGCACTAGCAGCCTATTCATTGTGTGGTTCCCTTGAGGAAAACTTTATACCCCATCACTTGGTCGATCCCAGAGTGTCTCCAAAATCCAATGAAGTGTAAAAATGTCCAAAGTTGCTCCATTTCGCCCATTTTAGCTCCAATGAAGTATAAACCTGTAAGGACACCAAAACTGGCCAGAATGACACAAAACCTAACTCTAGACTCAATAAAACATGTAAAAACAATAGTAAAAACTAGTGAAAATAAAGACTCATTAGCTCTTCTTTTTTCGGCTTGCAAATAAAGCCTCAATTTTAGGATCTCCAACAAACATCTCACTTAGTTTTTCAGTTCTTTGCCGCTTACACTTTTTCTTCCCAAAATTCTCGAACTCATCATCAGAATCAGATATTTCTTCAGAAGATACAGAGGACAGAGGTATTACATACATGGGTGGACGCGTAGGAAGATCCCTAACTTCCCCTTGTGGGACCAGAGCCGTGCTAGGATCAAACTCAATTGTCGGTATCTGAGCATCGGTTGGAGTGGTTTGACACTCCATGTCCTGCAAAATAAGGTGTACACATCACCATCATGCATCTACATCCAATACATCAACTTCATTAATTACACTTATTCTAATATTAACAGCAATTCTACCTTCATTACTTGTGTCGGACTTATTGGAGTTCTTGTATGGCCTAAGTTTGGAGCACCTATATCTAGTTCTTCTTGAACAGTCTGCAAATATGATAACGTCTACAACATCAACATCATTCTTTACTTGAAATTTTTTTCTTACTTATTGAAAATATACCTTAACTGCCTCTGTAGGACTGCTTGTTTGTCCTATGTTTCCACCTATGTCTTCTTCTTCGTCTCCATCATCAATCTGCAAATATGAAATGGTTATAATTTTTACATTTCCATTTTTACACTTATATTAACACCCACCTTATCTGAACTTCTTCTAAGATTTGTCTCTCCTATTTCAGCAACGGTATGAGTATGACTCGCATCACAATCCATGTCCTCTGTCAGACTGTGAAACAAGATATTTTGGTGTTCTAGAGGTTTCAATTCCTCAATTGGTGTAATACTTGAGGTGTAAATCCATAATGGGTAATATAAGCAATCAAGATGTGATCTAGCAATCTTAATCCAAACAACGCACTCAATCGGATGGATCGAGTACACGGACCGAGTAAGCTAACAAACAGAAATGAAACTAATGTAAGAACTTGATGAGCAAACGAACTAGATAAACAGGATTGTGTAAACAGATTATGACTAAATAGGGATCAAAGGGATGAGATTAATTGACCTACAGATGCTGGTAAACCTTTCTGATACTTATCAAGCAACAACCACAAATACTTTGGGCTAATCCCTAGACAATGGATTTCTAAAACAGCCTAGTTCACTGTCATGACAGAAGGCCTCAAGATCCACCACTGACACACCCGATTTTGCCAGGGCCACCATTATGAATCAGGCATAAGGAACCAATCCATTAAAGCCGAAATACATTCATACAACCCGATTTTGCCAGGGTAGTGTATGTGGATCTCTGGAAAAAATTCTTCCAATGAATCCACCACTGTCGTGTAGGATTCATTTGAGATCATGCTCCAATTGATCAGAGAGGAGCAAGCACTAAGAAAACTCACCCAAAAGGGATTTTCAATGAAAGCACATAATATAAGTTAATCAGATCAATAAACCAAGCATCCACGGATCTATCCCATCCCTAATCTCCTTAATGAAACTACTCAGAAATTAAACTCATACTTGGATCTAAGATCCCAAAAATTATCAAAGAAGACAAGGAGATGAAGATCCTAGAGAGATAAGCAAGTATGATTAAAGCAATAAAAGCAAATACCGATTCTATTGAAACGGAAATGAAGGTTCAAATACAATAAAAACATAAGAAAAACTAGAGAGAGAAAGTTGTGATTAAAAAGCTAAGAACAAAAATAAAACTAGGTTTTGGTAGCGCTCTGATCCAACAATCCCTTTATAGGGAAGGATCAGCAGCCCTAATCCTATGGATAAGTTCAAGGATAAGTCCCTATTAATCCGGATTAAATGTGCTCGGGCACCTTGGTCGAGTAGGAGATCGAGTGGTCCGGTAGGAAGCGAGTAAGATTCTTCCACTCGATCGTGGGATCGAGTTCTTTGTCCCAGCAGCTTCCCCGAGAAGGTTGACATGGGCACAGGCCGAGTAGGTGGGTTGAGTGATCGAGCATAGTTCGCTGGTGCTTCTACTCGAGTGGTCTGGGTCGAGTCAATGGATCGAGTCAGACTCCTGATGTCCATCCTTTGCCATTTTGCTCCATTTGCACCTGAAATAACCCCAATATGCAACATGTATGCAATGCATATGCAGGACTCTCTAAGTGACCTAAAATGACACAAAATGGTATAAACAATGGATGAAACTAACCTAAAGTGATCATAAAACTATGCCTAAAATAGGTAAAATATGGGGTTTGGAGCAGCCTGTGTATTCCCAAGGTCAGTATTGGGTTGATCTTCTGTAGTCTCCACTCCTTGTTGGTTGGTTTCGACATTATCAGATTGTTCTTCTCTCCGAGGAGGAGGATTCCCAAGATGACTAAGGAGATGTTGGAGACTAGCGGGTCTATCTGATGGTGATCTTGCCAAATCTTTCAAAATTATCTTCCATATCCCAGTCTGGGGAAGGAGTTTTGTCATGACTGGCGATGGACTTTTCTCTTTTCCTATTTCTTCCTCGTCAGATCTCTAAATATTCCTTATCAGTTTTACGTCATCGTCTCTAGCCTTCCCTCTCTTACGTTTCTTGTTTTTCCCCTTCGTAACAACAGCAGGCCCCCCACCCTTTGCCACATTTTTCCCACTCCAGCACCACCTTAAAGACGATTTCACCTGGACTTCTTCCACTTCGACTTCGTCCTCCTTCACATCACCACAAGATTCACTCGGATGTTCCCCACCAATTTCACGACGGCCATATCTTTTCTCCATTTCAACCACCATTTCATCTAATATTTCTTTCTTTAGCTCCATATCATTCTCACCAATCCACTGTTTCAATCTGCAAACATGGATGCTACATCTTCTTGTTCACCTTTTTTTTTGCTTCTTGACGCCTTCTTTGCGGCATTTGCCACCGCTTCTATCTTCACCTTCTTTGCCACCCCAACATTCATCTTCTTCCTCCCTGATTTTCGTACCCCCGCTACCACTTCTACCTTTACACCCTTATCCTTCTTTTCATCACGCTTTTCGTATAGGCTGGGCACGATCTATCACCTCCTCCGAAATCATTTTCTTTAAAATCTTGCTCTATCTCTATAAGAGACTCCAACAATTCCACTTCCTCATCCTCAACTTTGCCTTCCCAACTAAATAAATATCTTCCGGTCCAAGCCTCCCTGAGGATCGGGAATGATAGCCTGCACAGTTAAATGTTCCACATATCAGCACCAAAAAGAGTTTATGCAAACATACATTTATATCTTTTTGGTTTACAACAACTTTTAGGTGTACAATGTTTAGGTGTACACCTAGAAAACATTTGTCCTTACCCCCTTCGACCCCTTCCATTTCATAAATATGTTCTTCCTCCATAATGGTTATGTGCTGAACTGTTGGATCCTGCAGAAAGTTCCCCATGTCTTCAAGGTTTTGGATCTTCCCGAGTATATGTGGTATGGCTTCAAATGCAAGAAGCTGTAACGGCAAAGGAAAGCCATAGCAACAGCTTGTAAACTGCTTGATCCTGCTGATTAAAGCTTTTATAGGATCAGGCTGTTTTTCTGTTTGTTCAGGTCGACCAAACCCTCTCATCACATCTTCAAACGAATCCCAACCCCACAGATATTTTAGGAAGAAATCAATGCACTTCGTCATCTCCATGTGCTCTTCTTGCACACATATGCCTTTCTTACAAAGCAATATCCCATCCACTATAACTATCAAAGCCATAGGCAATCGGTTTGAATCTTCTATTTCAGGGTCCTCGAGCATCTCAAAAAGTTTAGAAACATTAATATCCGGTTTCTTTTCCTTCACCATTTCCTTCTCCTTCGTCTTCCAGTTTCCTTCTCCTTCTCCTTCTCCTTCTTGTTCTCCTTCTCCTTCCCACTTTTCTTCTCCTTCTCCTTCCCAAATAGTGTTTCCCACATCGAACGCCCTCTCTTCCTCATCCGCTTATGCTCTTCCACTTCTGCAGAACTTGGTTGTGGTCCACAACCAAGTCCGCCTGAAATGATGTGGAATTCTCTTAGCGAGAATTTAAGCGGTTTCCACCCGTACACGGTCCACAATTCTTTTTTTCTTTTTTATCACAAGTTGCCTAGAAAGTAAACCGTGGATAATGTTTGCCGAATTGTGGCACATTGCCACAGGTAGTCAGAATAAACCTCCAAATTGAGATCCCAATATTCTTTTTAGCGCTTATATTCCTTCCAAGGCTTCCACTAATTGGCCGATCAAGTTTGCTTTGGAGTATATGTTCAATCGGCCACCACAAGGATACGAATTGGCGGTGAATAGCCGCTCCGACAACCAAATTGGAAAATCTTCGACGGATGTGTTTGAAATTTCTTTCATTGTAACTGAAAACAAAATACAGTTGATTAAAACAACACCTTTTCACTTTATATAGAACCTCGGAGCAGTTCCACTTTGATCCTTCTTTTTTGGAACTTCCAACTTCTCCTTACACTATTTGTAACCGTAATTGAGTAACTTCTCCACTTAATTTTGAAATTTAAACACTAACTTAGCTAACTTCTTTAATGCGTAATTAGTACCAAAGCATACTTTTAACGGATTCAAGGGTCATTCGTGCCGATTTGTTTTCTTCTTCAGGTTTGTCGTCGTTGCATAACTTCGCCGAGCTCTGAGTTCTCCTTCGGAATATTAACTTCCTTCGAGCAGTTTTAGGTTCAACATTACGCAGTTATGTAGGTTGATGAATTCTATACTTGATCCTTATATGGCTGATCGGAAATGATGAAGACGAAGATCGGAGAAGATGTACTTTCGTCGGAGAGGAAAGGTAAAGTTACTTTTTGATTCATACTATTATGAGCAAACTCTTTCTGTAAAAAAATAAACTGAGAAGTAAAATGAAGCATACGACGACATGGACAAGAAGAGGTCGGTAGTTGCCAACCTTTATTTCTAAAACTGTAGGAAAAGGTTAGTAATTAGCTCACTTGACAGTTGCTTCAAACCAAAATGTGATTCTCATTAGATAAAGAGAAAAGATAAGCGATGAAGCCTATCATAATCCAAAAGATGAGCAGAGGCTCCACAGTTACACTCATACATCCACATTCCAACATGATGTAATCCTCTTTTCCTTAGGAACGATCAGGCTCTTCTATTTTTGACTAACCTGACAAAGGAATAGTCAAGAAAAAAAGATAAAAGGTTTAATTTGCATAAACTAAAGTCATTTTGATTCCTTCTCATCAGACAAAGTTGTCATAAACCTAAACCTGTAGCTTCTTCTATAAATGTAAATGGAAAAATATTTAATAGATCAACATGATGCATTTGCTCTTTTAGTCTCTCAGAGTCTTCGTTGTGATAGCTCCAATGCAAAATCTACAAAAACAAAAATGAAGAGCCACAAGATGTACAATGAACAACACAATCACAATAACACTAAGATTGATTTTTAATGTTTCTCCAAATGATTTTCATGGTTCGTAACATTATCAACTCACCATTTTTTTGCAGATAATCCGATTAGGTAGAAGAAAACCTGATGAGAGACGGAGCAATAAGCTACAGAGCTACACTGGCCACACCTCCGTGTCAGAAAGACAACACACAGCGTCCCAAAGCCACGCGCAGCACTATCCATCCGCCTTCAACAACCAAGACGGTTTATCGCTTTAGTTAAACAGCAGAGGTGAAAGGGTTACATTTGTTTTCTAATAGTGATAACTTAAACGAACAAGACTCTTAAGCACTTTCATAAAGTTTTTGGGGATAACGATTGCAGAATTTCAATATTTGAAGAGAGAGCTACCTGGTTTTGTAAAGGAAGAGGTTGGGATTTTTAAACACCACACTAAAACCTGAAAATATAAAAAGACATAAGAGTGAATATGAGAGACTGAAAATGAGAAAAGAGAAGATTGGAGAATTTGGAAACGTAGAAAATAGAGGTGAGTTTGAGAAATTGGGAATTAAATACTGTAGAGAGTTAGGAAGAATATGTTTTCTTATTAATAGAGAAAGTGTATACATACATATTTATACATAGAGAGGAAACCCTAAGAGAGATATACACGATATAGATAAATATACAAGAGAATATATGAGTTAGGATTTGGTAACTATACATAATGATATGTATCTCCTATACGCCCCCTCAAGATGATCGACCCATAGAGAGACCAATCTTGTTGTTTAGAAGCTGTAGGCCTGGATGGGAAAGCGGTTTTGTCAATGCATCTGCAAGCTGATCAGCGGGGGAAACATGAGACACACGAAGAAATCTGGACTGAATAAGCTGCTGAATAACATGGTAGTCAAGTGCCACATGTTTTATGCGAGAGTGAAAGACGGTGTTGGCACATAGATACGTCGCACCCACATTGTCACAATCAATTACTGGTTGTGTGGATGAGGATAACCCTAGTTCTTCCATGAAATGAGCAACCTAACAAAGCTCTGAAGCTGTATATGCAACTGACCGATACTCAGCCTCCGTAGAGAACCTTGACACAGATTTTTGGTTTTTCGAGGACAAACTAATCAGATGGGAACCAAGATAGACAATATGAGCACTAGTGGAAGTATAATCATCTTTGTTACCTCCCCAATCAGCATCTGAAAAGGCGTGAAGACGCGGTGTGTTTTTGCTGCTGAGGAAGATCCCCTTGTGGCGAGTACCCAATAAGTAGCGAATAACTCGTTTGGCGGCTTGCCAATGGATGTCCGTAGGTCTATGCATGAACTGAGAGAGCTTGTTCATCGCAAAAGCCACATCAGGACGTGTAAGAAGATGATACTGTAAACTCCCAACAACCATACGATACTCACTGCCATCATCAAGAGCAGTTCCAATATTAAGAGTAAGCAAGGCATTCGTTGCCATGGGCGTGGCAACTGGGTTTGCTGTCAACATCTTTGTTCGTGCCAAAAGATCTGTGATGTACTTTTTTGTGTCAAACGAAGACCTTGTGATGTTCTAGAAGCTTCAATGCCAAGAAAGTAGCTAAGATGATTAAGATCTTTTAAGGAGAATCTCACATTGAGCAGCTTCATAAATCGTTCCACCATTTTCGAATCACTCCCATTTATAATAATATCATCAACATACACAAGAGCGTAGATATGGTTCCCATTGTTGCTGAGAATAAACAATGATGTATCAGCCAAGGAATTGAGAAATCCGAAAGCAAGGAAAAAATTGTGAAGTTCCAAGTACCAGGCCCTTGGAGCTTGTTTCAAGCCATATAAAGCCTTGTTAAGTTTGCAAACATAATCAGGCATGTCTTTATCAATGAATCCAGTCGGCTGGGCCATGTACACGTCCTCAGTTAAGCGACCCTGTAAAAACGCATTGTTTACATCAAGTTGGCAAATAGGCCAATCATGAGATACCGCATGACCAGGACAAGACGAACTGAGGCAGGTTTGATGACTGGACTGAACGTTTCCTTGTAGTCTAAGCCAGGTCTTTGATGAAACCCTTTCGCAACTAATCGAGATTTATATTTGTCAATGCTACCATCAGGACCACGTTTGATCCTAAAGACCCATCGTGAGCCAACCAGATTATATGTTGGTTTGTGAATAACCAATGACCAAGTGTGATGGTGTACTTGAGCATCAAATTCATCACTCATAGAATGTCTCCACCTTTCATCTTTTAGTGCCTGAGCAACAGACGTCGGCTCAACCTCTGTACTAGTCTCCACAGCAAGTAAAGAAATTTTCTGATTTGGTTTAAAAATATTATTGTTAGACCTAGTGATCATCGGATGACTATTTGTTGCAGGAGGTGGCTCAACAGTGTTGGAGGACGACGAGGGAGAGGCAGCAATGACGGTGCAGACTGGACAGGTGCAGATTGAGTCTCAGACGGACCAGTTGCAGAGGGAGGTCCAACTGATGAATTACCAGCATGAGTCACCATAGTGTCATGTGACGTTGATGAAGGAGTGAGTAGAACTCCAGATGGTGGAGGACTCAATCTCGGAGATGCAACAGGTGGCGGAGCTGGGTACACAGGGCCAGTAGGAGACGAGATAGGCGGAAGCCAAAGAAGGGAAGAAGACGAGTTTGTTTGTGGTGGAGAAGGAGACAGAGAGCTAAACGGAAATAAAGACTCAAAGAACTGGACATGTCGTGAGACAAAGATACCTTCTGAGGAGGGTTCTAAGCAAAGGTAAGCACTTTGTGTTGGAGAGTATCCAAGAAAGATACATGGAGCAGAACGAGGTTCGATTTTGTGTTTGGTGTAAGGTCTGAGCCAAGGATAACATAAACAACCAAAGACTCTTCACTTTGAATAATTTGGAGCTGTTTCAAAGAGACGAGTAAAAGGAGACTCAAGGGCTAAAGTTGGAGTCGGAAGGCGATTTACCAGGTAAACAGGTGCACTAAAAGCATAAGGCCAATAAGTGGCAGGAATAGACGCATGAGATAAGATTGCTAAACTTGTTTCAACGATATGACGATGCCGCCTCTCAGAAAAACCATTGTGTTCTGGTGTATGAGGCGGTGTCGTTAGGTGTGTAATACCGTTTTGAGCAAGATAATTGGACATAGCACTATACTCTCCTCCATTGTCTGAATAAAGAGTAACTATCCGATATTTGAACATATTTCTCAACAAGCTTTTTGAACCGAACAAAGACTTCAAAAGCATCAGATTTTCTACGAAGAGAATACAACCATACGTAATGGGTGTAATGATCGACAAAAATTATATAGTATTTGAACCCATCAAGGGAGTGAACAGGGGAAGTCCAAACATAGATTAGATTTAAGCTAGATCAAAATAAGAAAACTAAATAGAACAATGCAATAAACTTAAACGGGAATAGCGGGATTAAATTCAAGTAATTAAAAGCGCTAGACCTAGGGACACCAATACAACAATCCTTCATAAACCCTTTTGAAACCCTAGATCTAACCAGGTGACTACTCAGATATAGAAGATGAAACACAAATCATTGTCTGAATAATACTCATTAAAATTTGGAAATAAGAAAACAAAGGGAGTTTAGAATTCTTCTCTCTACAAAGTTTGAGATCTGAATCTTCTCTCTAATAATCTTCTTGAAACTTACAATAGCTTAGAACTTCTCAAAAACTTAGTGAATGACAAAAACTATGTCTCTGGGACTTCTAAAACATAATTTAACCTAAAAACATGATTAGGCATGAATTATAAACTTTGGAAACTTCTGGGGCAAAGTTGCAATTCTTGAAACTTGATAAAACTCGAAGGCGTCATTATCGTCGTGGTTGTGTCGACCGACACAGGACAGGCCTGTCAATCGACGTGGACAGAAATATTCGTCTCCTTGTTGATTTGCTCAGCTACAAGCCTCCAAATTCTCCGAAGTGCTCATCAGTATCCATTTCGTGTTTGTACCTAATTAGACTCAATATATATACAAAAGACTCTAAAACCAATACATATATCATGTCATAAAACCATAAAATCCATGATATATCAACTCCCCCAGACTTAGCTTTTGCTTGCCCTTAAGCAAACAGAAAACATAACCAAGGAAGTAGTTTGAAAATCACGGAACTCACCTACTCTTTAGAACATTGTGCTTACCAGTCATCATGTAATCCACATGGTACATGAACAATTCAGAGACTAACCACCATGTAAATTCAGCGTAGTCATTCAATAGTCTTCTCAATTCCCACCACAACTTAACAACATATCCCTTTAGTAAGCCAATCATTGCTGGGTCTCACTTTTGATTTCAATGCCCAAGAGCCTTCTAGACTTAGTTGTCATCCTATACCATAACAAGACAAACCTCACAACAACAATGATGTTTTCGTCTCCCCCACACTCGAATCTTTTGTTATTATGAACTTATTTGCTTTTCTCCTTCTCTATGAAGGTAGGCTATTAGAAGTGAACAATGGGTCACGGGATTGCTCCTACCCTCACAGCAACCCTACTTTCATCATCTCCTTGAGAAGTAGAAATATGGGGGCATATATTTCTCTTACCCGCTTCTACTTCAAAGAATCACTTGGTCATTCATAGATTATACCTAAAGGTTTTTATTATTATGATATTTTCTTTCTTTCTTTGGGGAGACTAGACATCATAACTTACTTTGGTCTTATCAGGTCATGTATGAATGAAAGGTCAAGCTCTCAAACACCAATTTCATCCATGAGGTAAAAGGAACTGACAAAAATTAGCTCAGGCTATAGCGGGCATTTGTTGTAAGTATGAGAATCTCATGTTAACCGGTCAGACTTGGGGTTTTTCCATTAGTTGAATCTGAATAAGCTCTGCAACAATGGTCACCAGAAGACATAGCAAACAACAATAGACCAAAAGATAGTTCATAGTTCCTGGACAAGTTTTGACTCAATAAAACAAAGGTTTTGACAAAAAAAAATTTGGGACTGACTCTCAAAAGAATAAACATAGTTAGTAACTACCTCCCCCAGACTTAAACTACACTGTCTCCAGTGTAAATAATCCTAAGGAAAGTGATAAAAATAAATAAAATTGAACAGAGATTGAACTGTCATGTTTTGAAAAATGTGACCTGATATGTGTGTGTATGTCGACTGACACACACCCTGCATGTCGATCAACATGAGCAGGGATGTGATATTCCGAAATTCTGGCACAATTCAATTGATCATTCAACTTGTTTTCTGACATTTAAATCCTGATTAAGAGCAAAACATGTCAAATAACAAGCAAATAGATAACATAAAAGAGTTCAACAATACTCAATATAAGTTAGAAACAAAGTACATGAAGCAAAAACAGAAACAAATAAAACAAAAAATAACAATGTCTCAAAGGAAAAAGAAAATAGAAGAACTAATCCTCTTCCAAAACAGGATGCGAAGACGGAGAGGGAGTGGGGATTGGAATAGGCCTGGGTTGAGTAGGAGCTGCATCGGTCCTACGTACACATCCGCAGTGAGAAAGTGAAGCAATCGCATTCCAGACACTCTGGAAACTATCCGTGACATATCTCTGAAACACAGCAGTCTCCATAGGAATGGGAGGTGTAGCGGGAAGTCCGTACTGAAGTGCAGTCTAGTCAGGAATCGAATCATCCTCTGAAGCTGTAGGGATGGACTCTGAAGAGGCGCCTCTGCAACAGTGGGTCTGAGGAGCACGGGTGCGCAACGTCTCATGTGGCTGGAAAAGGAGGCAGGCCTGACTGCCCGTGGTGCACGTGAGCTCCATCTGTGGAAACTTCACCAAATAACGACCCCTTCATTGCGGTAGCACCAAACCCAATCCTTCTTAATCCACTTGGCATGCGTCAAGAACCCCTCGGTCATGACGGATCTCTCAGACATCATGTGAACTCTATCCGAGCTAATCCTGCCAAAATGGAAGATGGGAGTCAACAAGCTACCCACCGACTCTGACTTGTCCTTCGAACCCGTGAAGGGACGGACCTTCAAGCTAACCAAGTGGTGCGCAGAAATCGCTCCGAGATTCAACTCGGGATCCAGCTCGGTCTAATCCTCAGTAAACAAGCCTTGAATGGCGTAAAACATCAGCACCAACTCACTCTGCCTCATTGATAAAAACACCACTTTTATACACGTTTTTACCAGTTTTTTATCATGCCTTAGAGTAGATTTTATCCATTGTTTTTACCATTTTCGTGCATTTATGCTTCATATAGAATGTTTCATATTTCTGTATAGGCATTGCATGCATTTTGCATATTTGGGGACTATCAGGTACTTATGGAGCATATGGAGCATACTTGGATTTTGGCTCATGAAGTGAAGATGTGCAGTCAAGCCCTATGGAGTCGAGTGAAGATTGCAGAGAAGACGGATGGCTCACTTGACCAGACCACTCGATTAAAGCACTCTGAGACAGGCACACTCGACCAGACCACTCGAGTGAAGCACTCTCAGACAGGCACACTTGACCAGACCACTCGAGTGGAGCACTCTCGACTAAGCACTCTCGACCAGGCACTCACGTGAGCACTCTCAACCAGGCACTCAAATGAGCACTCTACACAGGCCACTCGACCCCCACTCGACCTGCCTACTCGAGTGAAGCACTCTCAGACAGGCTCACTCGACCAGACCACTCAAGTGGAGCACTCGAATGACTTCGAAGCATCAGAATTTGGGAAACATTTGAAGACCTTCCCGTGGACCAAATTTGGATTTCTGTATACTGTTGGAAAGCTAGAAGAGTCAAGATTCACATGGGAAAATAATCAGAGCAATCCAGTCTGCCATTTAGAAGATACATCCAGAAGAGTGAAGACATGTCAAACTTGAGCCTTCACTGCACCAGAGACACTTTGAGTGGCCTCCTCGACCTACCCACTCGAGTGGGTAGTCTAGTCAGCCTCTCCACTGAGCCACTTGACCAGGCCACTCGAGTGGGTGGTCGAGTCAGCCACAGCACCCACTTGACTGCTCCACTCGACTGACTAGTCGAGTGGCACGTTTTCTCTTTTTCCCTTAAAACTCGGAATTTGTATTATTTCCCTCTTGTCACCTAGTATAAAAGCTCCTGATTAACCTAATGTCAAGGGTGGCCGATTTTATTAGTTTAACCTAGTTTAGCTTAGTTTCTCTCTCTAGTTCTTCATCTTGTTCTTCATTTTCCCGAATTTTGTAACTTGCATAACTTTTTATAAAATCAGTAATTGCCTTATCTTTCTTCTATACTCTTGCTCATCGAATCATCAGCTATCACATATGTCTCTTTTAGAGATTTCTGGGTTTAGACCCAAGTGATGAATCCGGTGAGTGAGTAGTAAAATTAGGATTTTTAGGGATGGATTAGGGTAGCTTCTCTCTGTTTTGTTATTTCTTAGATAGTTTGATCATCACTCAGTTTCGACTCCCTCTTGGGTGAGTGATTTTAATGCTTGTTCTCCTCTGATCAAGGAGAACATGATTTTAGATGGTCTCATGAGCACGAACCATGCCTTGAGCCATTAGACAGACTTTTTCCGGGGTTTAGAGTACAATAGCGTGAGGGTGGATGCATCAGACATTGATTTATGTCACGACTCCACCTATTCACTTGTTATGAACTCTTCTCGACTTGAATAGGCTGATTCTTCATGCATGATCCGACTCCTCACACTATGCTGACTGGGTTGGGTCTTGGGGCTCTCTTCCACGAACCATGGATTGAGCTGGTTATGAAGTCTATTGTCTAGGGTAGTCCTGTGATGAAATTTCTAGTTGATAGCTGCAATAGAACAGAGTGTTTGCGATCATGTGATTTCCATTCCTAGAGTCCCTGTTTTTCCCCATAGTTCACAGCTTGCTTAGTATTCGTTTACTGTAGTTTTTCTCTGTTTTTACTGTAGCACTCGACCACCCTACTCAACTGCTTAGGTCGAGTGGATAGTTTAGCATAGTTTTCTTGTGTTTTTCATGACTTACTAAAGTGTGACAGACTTTGGTAGCTCTAGGTTCACTTAAGGTTTGGTTATAGTTTCATTTAGACTGTTAGATAAAACCAACCCTTTTTATATTTGGCTTGAATTGTTTGTTATTGATCACATCCTTTTTGCATAACTCTAGTCACTCATTAGTTCGATATTTTCTATACTTACAATTGATTGAAAAACTTGTGTTTTGTCTCTCTGTGCCTAGGCTGATAGTTTTTACTGTCTTTCTCTGCATACTAGGTAAAAATACTTGTTTCACTCATCTTGTTGGCTTCCAACTTACACAACAGCGTGTTTGAGATGGCTCGAACTATGTAACGAAGAACCGGATGCCGAATGTCAGAGTGTGTAAACCCGTTGGCACTGTAAGCCCCGTCCGCAAACTTACCCCAGTAGGTCTGAAAATCTATCGCCATGTTCGAAGCCAGCGTGGTGCACGGCTTCGTCGGATCAAACCCGTAGACCGTGCGAAGGTCAGGGATGTAGATCATGTACCAAACTCCCTGAATCAAGAATGTGAGGATACCCGTCTGAGCCCACAAATCCGGTGAGGTGTAATAGAGCTGCACGGTGGCCATGAACTGTTGGATCAACTCCGGATAGACCGGATAGTGCTGAATGCACATGGTACCCAACCCAATTTTTTGCAAAGCCAACATACACTCATCCTTGATCTGCATGCATCTCATCGTGATGCTGTCCATAATTTGTGTAGGTTTGATCTCCATGTTCAACCACGCATTGTAGAACAGAGTATCATACTCGTCCCACTCCTCAGAAATCTCACGGTTGTAACACTCGGGTCTCATCACCTCCTCCTTTGGGGTTCCTTCCCAATCGCGTTGAGGTCTAATCCTTGTTCCCTCGAGTCGAGGCCATGGACAATGAGAAAAAATTGCTATAGATGGTCCACTACTAAACTCTCCCTGAGTCTCGGCAATGGCGCCAAAATTTGACAGGGGTCAAATT
This sequence comes from Cardamine flexuosa, assembly GCA_963555745.1. Classification (NCBI taxonomy): domain Eukaryota; kingdom Viridiplantae; phylum Streptophyta; class Magnoliopsida; order Brassicales; family Brassicaceae; genus Cardamine; species Cardamine flexuosa. Next base: position 17,533,304 of record OY743216.1, on the reverse strand, counting down.
TAACCCTAGAACTACTCTCTCAAACTCAGAGATCGATTGCAGCACTTAGGGATCGAATCCACAAGGACTCTGAAAACTCACACAATAGAAACACAAATTCGATTTAAGCTAGATCAAAATAAGAAAACTAAATAGAACAATGCAATAAACTTAAACAGGAATAGCGGGATTAAATTCAAGTGATTAAAAGCGCTAGACCTAGGGACACCAATTCAACAATCCTTCATAAACCCTTTTGAAACCCTAGATCTAACAAGGTGACTACTCAGACATAGAAGATAAAACAAAAATCATTGTCTGAATAATACTCATTAAAATTTGGAAATAAGAAAACAAAGGGAGTTCAGAATTCTTCTCTCTACAAAGTTTGAGATCTGAATCTTCTCTCCAATAATCTCCTTGAAACTTACAATAGCTTAGAACTTCTCAAAAACTTAGTCTCTATGACTTCTAAAACATAGTTTAACCTAAAAACAGGATTAGCAAAACTTCTGGGGCAAAGTTGTAATTCTTGAAACTTGATAAAACTCGAAGGCGTCATTATCGTCGTGGTTATGTCGACCGACACAGGACATGCCTGTCGATCAACGTGGACAGAAATATTCGTCTCCTTGTTGATTCATCTCATGTTTGTACCTAATAAGACTCAATATATATACATATATATATATATAAGACTCTAAAACCAATACATATATCATATCAGAAAACCATAAAATTCATGATATATCACCAATCAACGCGCTGTAGAGAAGACAATCTTGTCTTTACCATGCGACAAGCGCAGGGTTGGGCGTTTCAACAGCGGTGGTGTGTTGTCAATAAACTTGATGAGATCATATCCTCTCAAGAGAGATTTGATCTGGATGATCCATGTCAAGTACTTCCCAGAGGAGAGTTTGGTGACGTTGAGCATGTTGATGGAGATTGGTGACTGTGAGTCAGACGAACTGATGGCGGTAGAGAGAGCACCAGGTTCCATGAGAAACAAGAGAGTGTAAAAGAGAAAAACTTGGAGAAGAAGAAGAAAAAGAGGCGATAAAAGCTTTGGATCTGTTGTGTTAAAACTTTTAAAGCTCTGATACCATGTAGAGAGTTATGGAGAATATGTTTTCTTATTAATAGAGAAAGCGTATACATACATATTTATACATAGAAAGGAAACCCTAAGAGAGATATACACGATGTAGAAGAATATACAAGAGAATATATGAGTTAGGATTTGGTAACTATACATAAATATGTATCTCCTATAAATACAATTGAACGAGAGTTATTTGAGAGAGTGGGTAGAACCATAAGAGGGGAGGAAATAAGTTTTTTTTTCAGGGTTTTTGTTTTTCTTAATAAAGGGGATAGGTGTCAGCCTCTGGGAAGCTGACGTGGCAAGCTGAGGAAGAGCCCCCTTAACTTTCATATATATGATTTGATGGAGAATTAGGGGTTATCCCGTGCTACCCGCGGAGCAATATTAAAATTTGAATAAACAGAGCTATTCATTTTATGTATTTAAGAATATATTTTTCAAAAGTCAATTCGGTTATTCGGTTTGATATAGTTGTTTTAAAATAATTAATAATTATACAAAATTAATAAGAAACATATGAAGTACTAAAAATCAAAATTTTAGCCCAGTAAAATCTTGAAGCGATCCACAAAAATATGTCTTTACTGGCCATCGTTGCAATTTATTCTTATGCATTGGATAACCTTTCTTGATTTTTTTAGACCTTTTCTTTTTACACTTAATAAAACAAACTAAACCCAATAAATTTTGGTTATAGATGATATGATTACAATGGTGATGATGAAAATGATAAGCAAAAGCGAAACTATATAATCCATATATATATTCACAAAGAGGAAAAAAGACAATCAAGATGGTCAAGCCAAGCCCATCAGAATTTTGGGTCAATCGGTTACAAAAGAGCCATCGTTGCACACACACACACAAAATCTCATCATTTTGAATTTTTGATTCCCAAATTTTAGCACTAAATGGAGCTGATTCATTAATAATTGTGATTATATTTCGTTTAGATAAACTTCATATAAACAAAATATGGTACACACAAGTACATTCTCAACTCCTTTGTCTTGTATTCAACACTAAACTAACAGTAAACACAAAGACTTAGCACACATAAATCAAGAAACGAAATCTACATTGGTATTCAATCACCAGCTTTGAGAAAAGCAGCCATGAAAGAGTTGTACGATGACTCCAAATCAAAATGAAGTTGCCTTGACTGCTGTTCAGTAAGCTCATCAGCTGGTCCCATCTTAGACAACCTCAAAGTCAATTCTAAGTTAAAATAGTCATCAGGTTTTAGGCATTGGAATAAATATAATGATCATTGATTTTTGAGTTCCAAAAATTTACATTTGTGTCCAAGGATCTGTAGTCAACATCTCTATCTTGATCCAACCTCACAATTGCGCCTCTCCTCCACTCTTTAGATACAACCATCTCGAAAAATCCTTTCTTTGTCCATATCTTGAATCGATGTCGTTTTTCTCTGTTTTTGCGTCTGCTTCTTAGCCTTTGATTAGTGTTTCCTTGCCAAGTTAGCAGAAGGTACTTCACTTCTTAGGAGAACAAAGCTGGATTGTGTTCCAAAGAACCGTATTAACAGTACAATATCTACCATTTTGCATACATAAATGGCACTGTTAGATAAATCTCAATGATTTCAATCCAAAACTCATCAAAATTTGATTTTATTTACCCTATTAGTTGCCTGCATTAAGAGCATTTCCTTCCATACTTATCTGTCGCAAATAGTAAACACTCTTTGCAAAAGCTACAAAGACCCAAAATTGAACAACTCAGTACCAAATTCACCATACAAAAATAACTGTGTTGCAGTTAACCTACTTGTGTCCACAAGTTGAATTGCTGGGTTCAAAACAAATCTCAAGACAAATTTGCAGAATTAGAAACTTAAAACTTCAAGTTGAACCCTAAATCAAAAAATTACTGAAACTCAAAACATACTAAAGATTAAGATCTTACCCTCCAAGACAATTCGTCTCAAAGCTTATCTATAAAGGGAAGCACATCAAATTTTGAGTTCTGCTCTTACAATATTTTCTCATCATTTCTATTTCTCTTCTCTTCTTGTGTGTTCTGCTTCTATCTCTGTTTTCTTTTTCTTCCTCTCTTGCAGATTTTTCTTCCTATAACCACAACAGATCAGAAATTTCAACGAAACTATCATTTCGAAAACCCTAATTTTTTCAACAAACATATATATATATATATTTTCGGTGGAGCAGCAACTCAAAGAACAAAGAAGCTCTTACTTTCAATGGCTTCCTTTGCAACAACTTCTTCTCATTGGAGCTTTAGCTTCTTCTTCTTCCAATATTTGTGCATCAAACGGAGGCACATATATCACTTTCCCTGAAACCACACAATTCCTGAAAAATAAAACAAAGCTATTGAGATTGCTTCAGAACAATAATGAATGAATCAGTAATTTGTTAAAAGTTGTAAAATTTCAGGAGATTTAACAATTTGGGCTTTATCCCAGATTAATAGATAATCACGGTTTAGACAATTTACACAAAGCATTTGTCTTAGATGCAAAAATAATGATCAATATTTTCACGTGTACTCACAACCACCATGGAAACCCAAAGAGACAGAGAAGAAATACCCCGTAGAATCTATTAGATGTTATCGTACGTGTTAGTATTCGTGTTAGCCGCCGCAATCCGCCTCTTCACTTCCCGTCTCCAATATCAGTTCATCGCTCAAAAGGGATGAATGCTTGTCAACATTCTGGGTATCTACTAAATAGAATCAAAATACACAAACATATCAAATCCAAGCCAAAAATCAAAATTTAGTGTTGATTAGTGTCTTCAATTATCGAAATTGACTTCACAGTGATCTCAAACACCCAAAAGAGGAGAAACCGGAAGGATTTTTTTTACATTGACTCGATCGGAATCAAATCTAAGAAACTGTTCATACAATTAAAATAATCTAAATATTTGTTTTTAAGGTCAAAAGATTCGAAAACTTACTTCCCAATAAGAGGACTCCATCTTTATACTATGGTTTTTTTCTAGGATGAACACGGTCTGACGCCAACTAAACTCCGATTCAGAACAAAAACGCTAAGAAACCCTAGACCACGACGCCATCAAAGTGAATTTGGTGTTTCTGAAGTGAATTTAGTGGGAAGGTTTTATAGTGAGGTTGTATTGAAGTTTGGAATTTGGAGAGTTTGGCCATGGGCTTGTTTTAATTTGAAGGAGTGGTGGAGATAGAGGATTAGGAGGTTTAATGGTGATAACTGAAAGGAATTTATGTTTCTAGTGTCAGATTTACGTTTCTGGTTTGGAGGACATGAAGAAGACGATAGAACGTAGACGATTTCAATTTTGTTATTTTGATGAATCAGAGATGTTTTAAGTAGGCTTGATTTTAAAGTGGATTTCAATTTGGTGTTGGTTTTGTTTTTTCGATGCCACGTGGCAAGGTGGAATATAATTTTGAGGGAAATTTTTTTGCTAAGTCCCTAAACACCTACTTTTATATATAAGAGATGCCAAAAGAACAATTAATTATTAAAATAGTATTGTATGTTTCTCATCTCTATAAAATGATACTTTGTAATTTTTAAATTAATTTTTTTGCTAAAAATACATAATAACAACAACAAAAAACAGGTACATGTGAATATATCCAAAATCTACAAGTTTATTTTGGGTAAGCCCATTCAAAAAATAGTTAATTGTGGGGTTACCATTCTTTCTTAACTTTTTTTCGTTATTTCGCATAAGTTTGTTTAAAACATACTTAAACTCGGGTAGGCTTAAAACACATTCCGATCAGAATAGATAAAAAAATCCATCACAACATCCCTATATTATCAGTAAAATAAAACTTGTTGTTGAGTATTTTATTGACTAAATTCATAAATACATTTATTAACAAAGTATAACTATTTTTATATTGAATCTAAAGGAAGTTAAAAAGAATGAGATCATGGACGTGGAGATTGTGGGGATGAAGAACAAAGTTAGCATTCAGTATTTTTTCTTTTGGCTAGAATCTTTATTTATATGAAGCAGATATTATTTTTTGAACATCTTTTACATTTTTAATTAATATTTTAAATAAATCTTATGTGTCATATTTTTTATTGGTCAAGTGATATGTGCTTTATTATATAAAGGATAATAGTATATCTCTTGCGCTACGCGCGGCGTAGTGTTTTTCAAAAACTTTAAAGATATTTTGTTTAAATTAAAATATATTTTAAATGCAATATATTTTTATAATATTAAAACTGTTATTTTGTGATAATATAAAACAAATTTAAAATTTTATTTTTTTTGTAAAGTTTAATATGGGCTCATAATATAAATAATTGTCTTTAAACTAATAAAAAACAAAAAATACAAAAACCAAATTCAAAACATATATCTTGCATAAGAACAATAATTAAATACCAATAAATTATGTTTAGTATTTTGCATAACTTTTTAGTTTTAATAATATTTTAGAAAGAACAATAATATAATATTCTTGTCATAAAACAAAATCAATAATTTTAAAATCAGAATTGATGGTCTCATTTAAGATTAATATAAATATAATATTTACTATTAAAACAAAATAATATTCTTTAATAAACCGAATAACAATTTTCATTTCTCAAAATATTTTGATAAAGGATTTTTTTTTGATATAGAAGTGTTCTCAAAATATTGATCCATCTCTAAACAAAAAATCATTAAATTATTACAAATTTGATGGAGAATGGCAAAAGAACAATTAATTATTAAAATAGTATATGTTTCTCATCTCTATAAAATGATAACCCGTGATTTTTAAATATCTTTTTTGCTAAAAATACATATTTGGAAGAGTAGAGAAAACAACATATATCATTATCAGTAAAATAAAACTTGTGGCCGAGCATTTTACTGATTAAATTCATAAATACATTTGTTAATAAAGTGTAACTATTTTTATATTGAAAATCCAAAAGAAATACAGTAAAACCTCTATAAATTAATAATAATAGAACTAATGTATTTTTATGATATTATAATAATTTAGGAAGGTTATTAATTTATAAAGGTAATATTTGAATCAAAATAGCATTTTGGGACTGAAAATTTTATTAATTTAGCAAGATTATTAATGAATTGAGTATTAATTTATATAGATTTAACTGTAAAAAAAAATTGAGATTATGGAAGGTAGAGATTGTGGAGATGAAGAACAAAGTTAGCATTCAGTAATTACTTTTTTTCTTGGCTAAAATCTTTATTTATGAAGCAGTTATTTTTATTTTGAACATCTTTGAATTTTTTTTATTAATATTTTAAATAAATTTTATGTGTTATATTTTTATTGGTAAAATGATATATGCTTTATTATATAAAAGATTTCATTAATGTTTTGACTTAGGGTTTTTTTTTTTTTTTTTGTCGTCGAGTAATTTCTAGGTTATTTCTCGCTTCTTTTCTTTTTTTAAACTACACTACGAAACTACAAATAAATTGAAAAAGTCAGTAGAAGTAATCGTGGACACAGCTTAAACCCTAAGAACCCTTTGGTTGAATAAACAAACAAAAACGCCTTCACAATCAAATACGATCTCAGATCTCACCACAGATCCTAGCTATGAGGAGGATACCAGGACTTGCTTCCCGTTCAGTCTCATCTTCCATCCTCTTCTATCCACGGCTCACTCAAACCATGGCGATTACGACGATTCCATCCTCCTCCTCCGAACCTATCACCCGAAGATTCGTTGGTCTACCAACACCGTCTTTGGCCAGCGGAGTCGCTGGGGTTTGTTTTTTCTCTGCTGCTGCGGCTTCGTCTCTTGCTCAAGAAGTTCACGCTAAGGAGTTTAATCCTAAGGAAGTTGTTCTGTATCAGTACGAAGCTTGCCCTTTCTGCAATAAGGTTAAAGGTATTGTATCTCATCTCGCCCAATCTCCAATTTTCCCGATCTGATCAAACTTTTGGAATTCTGGATTCAATATTTCAAGCGAAATGGATATAAATCGGTTGAAATAGGGGATTTATGATGGAGAGAGAGACTTTTTTGCTGGAGTAGAGTTAGGAGATGTCTAGAATAAATCTCCATAGTAAAGCTTCTTTGATTGAGAGTGACAAGGAATAAAGATTTCTAGCTTGTTACGTGAATTTTTTTATGCCATTAACGCCTTTTTGTTGATTGTTTGAGTCTTTAAGTTAACACAATGGCAGAGTGGTGGTTTTGAACTCTCTAAGTTGGTTCTCACCATCTGTGACATTGATGATTAAGCTATGTCTCTATTTTTTTTTGGTCCTATGTAGCGTTCTTGGATTTCAACAAGATTCCATACAAGATTGTTGAAGTGAATCCCATCAGTAAGAAGGAAATCAAATGGTCTGATTATAAGAAAGTGCCTATTCTTACTATAGATGGTGAACAATTGGTTGATTCTTCAGGTTTGTTCAGTGTTTTGTTTCTAACCTGTATTCGTCTTTCGAGAACCAAATGTTTACCAATTTTAGTTGACTAATCTTTGGTTTGTATGCTGCAGTGATAATTGATAGCTTATTCCAAAAGATGCATCCTGAAATTTCGAAGTCTGAAGATGATGAAGAGACCAAATGGCGCAAGTAATGATCATTCTTTTACTTTAGTGGCCGATACTGGTTCTACTTAGAGATTTGTGTCATTACAGGACCTGAGGCTGATAATGTATCTACATGTTATAGGTGGGTGGACAATCACCTTGTGCATCTCTTGTCACCAAACATTTACAGGAATACTTCAGAGGCTCTCGAGTCTTTTGATTACATCACTACACATGGTATGGTTATAGTTGTTTATATGCTCATTTGGTAATTTAATCAGAGGAGTTATTAGGATTCCTAGTGTTAGGAACCTTTATAGGCTGTTGTAAAATCATAAACATCTTGTGCAATGTTATGCCTTGTGCAGGTAATTTCAGTTTCACTGAAAGATTAGTAGCGAAGTATGCAGGAGCCACGGCAATGTACTTTGTCTCAAAGAAACTGAAGAAAAAATATAACATTACAGATGAACGTGCGGCTCTTTATGATGCTGCTGAGACATGGGTCGATGCCTTGAATGAGCGTCCATACCTCGGTATGATACTGAATCTAGTCTATGCAAAACCATAGTTTCCGTTTTCTTGGTTGGTCCATGATATTGTAGCTTCTAATTAACAGGTGGGTCGAAACCAAACTTGGCTGATCTCGCTGTATTTGGTGTTCTGAGGCCAATAAGGTACCTTCAATCAGGCAAAGATATGGTTGATAATACGCGCATAGGCGAATGGTATTCACGAATGGAGAACACAGTTGGAGAGCCTTCAAGTATCAAAGACGATTAAAGGATCGTTGTCTTATCTCACTACTGAAAATATGAATTGCATAATGTATCGCTGATTTTGCAGCGTAACAATATTCTACGGATTAGGACTAGAAGGAAAAATAGAAACTAAAGAATAAAACATCTCTTCTTGTGAATGGGGGATTTTGATTACTTTTGACATGTTTGGTCTTGGACATCGTTGCTATTGCTAAATTGTCATTTCTTTGATTTCTTTCATTTTGTAAACGAATCACTGATTATTCGTTTGGTGGGAACATGGAAAATATTCATATGTTAAAATCATACATGCACTTTAAAGTAGGCCTAAACTTACCCACACTATCTAATAATTTGAAGTTTGAACCCCAAATTATAGTTTTGTGCGAGATCCGACATTTGGTGTTACGGTAAGTCGTCTTCTTCTCGATCTCAATTTATTTATGGATTCTGTTCTTGTTTCTCTCTTCTTCTTGATTCGTATTGCTCTTCCAGAAATTGACAGATCAAAGTAATTATGGCGTCTTCAGCGAGTTCAGGTGAGTCAATTGATTTGCCAGGTTTCAGTTGAACTTTAGTTCAGAAATTATCAGTAATGTGATGAAACTTTTATAATTTTGTGAAGGAGTTACGAATCGAAGATTTGGAGCTATAGTGGGTAAAGGAATACCAAGGAATTGCAGATGTGGTGCAAGGTCTAAGATCCTAACCGAGGATACATTGAAGAATCCGGATCGTCTATTCTTTTGTTGTCCTTATGGGTCAATGGAGGTAATGTGACCATTTAATTCTACAAAAGTAGATAGAAATATGATAATTTGATGAATTATGTGGTAATTTGTTGTAGGATAATACTCACTTGTTCAAATGAACTGATATTTCTTTGGTTGAAGAGATTGATGATGTTGAAATGGTTGTTGAGAAAATTTAAGTTGATGTGGGAAGAAGGTTTGGGTGAATTGGAAGCTGACATGAGGACGATTAAAGCTGTGAAAGAAGTTACAGAAGGTTCTAAGAAGGAGATTGCAAAGCTCAAATCCATGCTAATAATCTGTGAAAAAGATATGCAAGAGCTACAATGCTTCAAAATTTCGATTGTATGTGGTTTGGGCATGTTTGTGGGTTATTGCGGAGCAATCTGGTCTGCTGATAGATTCGGGGCATGGACCGATGCGGATTACGGTGGCAGCCTAAGCCGGGACTTTTGATTCGCTCGTGGAGACTTTGCTGCCGTGATCGTGGTCTGCAGCACACGCCTTAATGACGTGCCTCGCCATCGGTTAATGTTAGCATAAGAGTGAGTTAGAGCATCTCCAGCAATAAGAACCCTTCAAAGTTTCTTAAAAATATAATAATAAAATTTTAATGTTATTTAATTGAGTAACTAAAATTAGAAAAAAAAAAAAAAAGATGAACTAATTAATGAATAACATGTAACCAGATGGGTTTCTTGTGGGTTTCTTTTTTAAAAAAACGGTTTCTCACCTTTCTCCACTTTTTTCATTTTTTTTTTTAATTATTTGTGGCTTGTTTTCTAAGATCATATGTTTGTGTAAGCTTTCATAATATTTGGTCAAGACTTAAGAGTTTGTGTGAGTTAAAACAAAAGAGTTTGGATCGTTGTTTTCTGTTATGTTTTGGTTAATGAAAATGTTGCATTGATATTGGTATAAATAGTTTGAGGCTTACTTTGATGTGGCATTATAAAGCCAAAAACCTGCACCATTTTGTGGCAATAACAAGCCAAAAACCTACACAACTTCCATGGCACAATCAAGCCAAAAACCTACACAACTTTTGTCGCACAATCAAGCATAAACCTACACCCTTTACGTGGCAATAACAAGCTAAAAATCTAACACTACTCCTAATCCACTATTCATCTCCAGTTGGTGTCATGTAGCACCTACAATCAAAAGAAAAATGTCAAGATAAGAAGACTAAACAACAATAACAAGTGATTGACAGAAATGACTTAGACCATTATAAGAAGTTAAATTTGTGAGGGTTGATTTTCTTGAGAAGCTTGACTTACTTGGCTAGCACCAGCCTCTGAATTTTTGTTTGGTCGCTTTGAAACCTCAGCATTACGACACTTCCTAGTGTTTTGGCCCACTAAACCACAGCTTTCACATTGGTAACTCTTTCATTTTTGTGTAATCTTCAATTCTTTGGAGTAGACTCTTCCACACTAGTCTTATTCTTTTTCTTTTTCTGTGGAGACTCGTTCTTTCCTTTCATCCTCTTTTGCTTCTTTTGAGCCTTTTGTTGTTTCTCTTGGTGGGGGTTGAATCAGAGTTTCATAGGAGGTTCTCCAAAAGTGCATACCATTGAAACAAGTATTTTCCCTATATGTAGAGAATGAAAACAATCAAACCAAGCAAGAAAAGAGAATAAAAGTTTTTTAATCAATCATAGTATAGATATGAGTCAATCATTAGCTGAATAGCACTAAGCAAAAATGATGTGTTCATTAACAGTTAATTCAAGCCAAACATATAAGTTGTTTTTTTAATTCTATCAGTTCTCATACACCTAATGCTTACACTCTACCATGGATTAAGCGAAAATTCTCTGAGGGACATCCATTGTTACTTACTCGTCCACCAGATGTATGTGCTACAGCCAAGTCAAGCTAATGACTTTCAAAATAAGCCCTTAGTGGGAGGCAACCCACTCTTTAGTATCTTTTTCTTTTTGTTTCTGATTTTCACTTGGATATTGTTTGAACTTGTTATGTTATCATATTTCCTTGTTATTTGACATGATTTGGAGCTTTTAATCAGGATTTTTTGTCAAAAAACGGATTGATAGACCAAATAGATGGTGTGAAACTTCATTACACGTCCTTGACACACACGTCAACCGACACACATATTGGGTGTCAAACGACATGCACCACCATACCAGGTAACGGTTTTCAAAACTTAACAATTCACTCTTATTCTATTTTTATTTATTTTTGTGACATTCCTTAATCTTAATTACATTGTGTGCAATGTCGTTTAAGTCTAAGGGAGGTTGTTACTAACTCTATTTATTCTTTTGAGAGTCAGACCTAATTTTTATTTTATTTTATTGAGTAAAAATCTAGTTAGAAACTATGAACTATCTCTTGGTATATTTTCTTTGCATTTTTTCGGGTGACCATTGTTGCAGAACTTATTCAGATTCAACTGCTGGAAAAACTCCAAGTCTGACCGGTTAACTTGAGAGTCCCATACTGACAACAGATGCCCGCTAAAGCATGAGCTAATTTCTGTCAGTTCATTTTACCTCATTGATGTCACTGGTGTTTAATGGTTTGACTTTTCATTCATACCTGACCTGATAAAATCAAAGTAAGTAATGGTATCTAGTCTCCCCAAAGATAATAATTAAAAAAAAATTATGGTTAAGTTTATGAATGACCAAATGATTCTCATGGAGTAAAGGGATAGGAGTATATATGCATTGGTTTTAGAGTCTTTTCTATTGTATATTGAGTCTTATTATGTACAAATATGAGATGACCTTGATGATCACTTTGGAATTTTGGAGGCTTGTAGCTGAGCAAAACGACATGGAGATGGATATTGATGTCCACGTCGATCGACACGCCTTACCTGTGTCGGTCGACACACACCAGACGTAATAGATGCCTTCAAGTTTTATCAAGTTTCAAGAACTGCAAATTTGTCCCAGAAGTTTCTATTGTTTGTAATTCAAGTCATGTTAATGTTTTAGGTTATATCATTATTTTAGAAGTCTGAGAAGACTAAGTCTGATACAAGTTTTCTTTAAGCAAGTTTTGGATTCAAGTTTTAGATTGGAGAGAAGAATCAGGACTTCATTATTTTCTTATTCTATTTCAAGAGTATTATTCAGACAGTAATTTGTGTTTCATCTTCTATGTCTGAGTAGTCACCTTGTTAGATTTACAGATTTCAAGGGTTTATAACGGTTTGTTGAATTGGGCATAAAAATATTAGGTTATTCATAATGTTCTTCATATATATTTGGTTATACACTAGACTTGAGATTTAGGCGCGAGAATTCTAGTATCATAGGAATGTTAGTAGACGCGAGAGTGCTATTGATATCCTGACCTAATCCTAGATGAGCAAAATAGGCTTCTCACAAAGATATTTGGTTTAGGAATTTTGTGAACATATCATACTTGTTATTAATGCATTGCTTCACTCATTGGAATTCACAAAGAGATTTGGTTTTCTATTTTTGAAGGATAGATATCATCGCAGCAAGAGTTGGATGATATTACATTACCGTTACGAGTTTAAGAACCGAACCTACATATTGCATCCTAATTATTGAACCACCCGGTTCACATTCCAGAGTATCCCTAATTGATCTTCCCTAGGTCTAGCTTTTTAAACATCTGAATTTACATCCCCTTCATCCTAGTTATCTTTCATTGCATTGCTTTTATTTAATTACTTTTATTTATCTTGCTTAATTCGAATCTGTATTTCTGGTTTGAGAGTTTTCAGAGTCTATGTGTAATTAGATCCCTAAATATTACAGTGATCTCTTAATTTGAGAGAGTAGTTCTAAGGGATAATTTGACCCCTATTACTTCTCCAAACACATGTAAGAGATGGAGAGAAACAACAGAAAAAAAACCTGTATTTTTTCCACAACAAGCCATCCACCTTGTTCTTATCAAAACTTTGACAATTAATCAGCTTTTCGTTAGTAAAATAACGAAAAGTTTTCAGAATTAAGATTATAGGAACGATATTTTTACAATAGGGCAAATTGAATAAACTGTAAAGTTTATTGTATAGTAAAATGATACCGATTCAAAAAATTAGGTGTGAGATTTTGCGGAGGCGAGACACTCTTTTTTTAATTCTGAAAACGTCATGTAGTGTGACGGTTGAATGACATTCTGAATCCCAGGATACAACTGCAACTATTATGTTTTGAAAAATCCAAAAACATAATCAAACAAATGCTAGTAATGTGTGTACTCTCATACTCATACAAAAATAAAGAGAATAAACATGAGGAGGATTTTTATTTTTTGTTGTGTGTATGTTTGATCGAAATCTGATATGAGAAGAAAAGCTCATGGTCTTATTACACAAAACTCAATGTGTATATGCCATTAAGAGGAGGTTACAAGAGTTGATCTCCACCATAAAGTCAAAGATTGATTGCAACTTTTATTCACGTGACTTCAAGTTGGATGTTTGACTGGGGTCAAATATAACCCTATAACTATTCTCTCAAATTAAGAGATCAGTTGCACCAATTAGGGATCGAATCCACAGGGACTCTGAAAACTCACACAATAGAAATACAGGTTCGAATTAAGCTAGATCAATAAATAATTAATTAAATAAAAGCAATGCAATTAAAGATAACTAGATGAAATAGGATTAAATTCAGATGATTAAAAAGCTAGACTTAGGGAAGATCAATTAGGGATACTGGAATGTGAACTGGGCAGTTCGATAATTAGGATGCAATTGTATATTTGGTTCTTAAACTCATAACACTAATATGATATTTATCCAACTCTCGCTGCAACGTCATATATCCTCTAAACAAAAGAAAAACAAATCTCTTTGCGAATCCAAATAAATAGAGTCTGCATGATTAACGAGTATGATAGGTTTACAAATTTGCTAAACCAAATCTCTCTGCGAGAAGGTTGTTTGCTCATCTAAAATTAAGTCAGGATATCAATAGCACTCTCGCGCATACCAACATTCCTACGGTACCAGAATTAAGGTGATCAATCTTAAGCCTAGTGTGATTATCAAATCTAGATGAAGAACATTATAGATAACCTAACATGTTTATGCCCAATTCAATAAACCATTATAAACTCTTGAAATCCCTAGATCTAACAAGGTGACTACTCAGACATAATCAATGAAACATAAATTATTATCTGAATAATACTCATAAAATAAAATAAAAAATAAAAAGATTTCTCTCTACAAAGGTTGAGATTTGAATATTTTCTCCAATACAATCCTTGCTTAGAACTTACAATGAAAACTTAGTCTCTGAGACTTCTAAAACATAAATTAAACCTAACACGATGAGGTATGAATTATATATTTTAGAAACTTTGGGGCAAAGTTGCAATTCTTGAAACTTGATAAAACTCAAAGGCGTCATTCACGTTGTGTGTGTCGACCGACACAGTGAAGGCGTGTCGATCGACATGGACATCAATGTTTGTCTCCAAGTCGTTTTGCTCAGGTACAAGCCTCCAAAAACTTCAAAGTGCTCATCAAAGTTTATATCGTGTTTTTACCTAATAAGATTCAATATACAATATAAAAGACTAAAACCAATGTATATATCATGGCTAAAAACCATAAAATTCATAATATATCAATGTTACAAACTCAAAATTTTAAAAGAGATATTTGTTGATCAAGTCAACAATATAACTTAAAATGAGAGTGGGCAAATATATTAATATTTGGGTTGTAAACCTATTAGTTAAATCCCAAATCTCATAACCCAAATCCAACACTATTTGGCACGGCTTGATACAACTTGGTTCGGTATACGTGTGTGGTTAGATATCTCTTTTAACTTCCAAAGTGTGATATTTGATTGTATATCAAATTTTATGCTATATAAGATAGCAACTTTGGACCTCTATTTCTTATTTAAATAAACTTTATTTTTAACTTTTTAAAATACTATCATATAGTGTTTGCGTTGACGATTCTATAATATCTAAATTCAGTTATTCTGGTGAAAATCTTCATCGATAAATTCACCGGAAAATGACTAAAATCACTTTATCAAGAAACGAGTTCCAACATATAATAGGAAGAGATGGAGACGAGATGTTTTTAGGTGGAATGATCTGATATTCTTTCTTTTATTAACTTTTTTACTATATCTCTCTTTTCTACCACTTACAACAAATGGTTACCACACATATATATAGTAAGTCTAAGTCGGTAAAACTTATATCGGTTGAAAAATCAATATTATAATATGGATAATTATCTCTTTATTTCTAACAGGAAAATCTGGTTGTTAAAGAGTATTTTTAGAAACATACTTATTAGTAGTTTGAATATTTTTAAAAGCATACTTGATTATTTAGAGATTTAACATCAAATGTCAAAATCCATCAACTTTCTTAAGAATCCGTTAATGTTTTTACGTAGACAATAAATCTCTCGCACCAGACACATCATTAATTATTGCTCAATTAACTTTTTTCATTTGTTCTTTTCTCTTTGTTTTTTTTTATATCTGCATGAATTATTTTTTCTGGTTTTATTTAATGTTTAGGAATCTAAATTCTAAAATTCTTCAACTCTACTCCAACCGTAATCAAATCGAGCCAACTTTTTTTCTTTTTGGAATGACTGGAAATTTTATCAACCCAAAAACCTTTTGTACACTAAATGAAACCTTTTATAAAATGTTTAGAAGGTGAGAATAATAAAATTGAGCTACGACTAGATTGAAGATCAAAGAGGTAACTTAGCCTCTAGAACCAAACCAAATACTTTGGGGATCTCTCCGCTTATACAGTCAATAAATGTGATGAGCTTGGCAGAGGGTCGAGAAATCGAGCCAACTTGGTTTTTAGAGTTTTAATAACTTTGTTAAGATTTCGTTAATTTTCTGGCTAGAATAAATCTCTCGTAGACTCGTACCACACATATTATTGTTTAATTGAACGTTTTGCATTTGTTTTGTTCTGTCATTTTCAGGAATCTAAATTATTAATTCTTCAACTCTACTCCACCACAACCAATTCAAGTCTTGTCTCCATGACCTAATTTGCTTAACAACTTTATCCTCTCACTAACAACTCCATCGCCCAAAATTTAAATTCCTTTTAGCTATGCCTATAAAATCTTGTTCATTCTACAACACATAAACAACCCAACAAAACTCACTCAACACATTTATTTTCAATCAAGAAAGATTGATAAATTTATTTGTAACTAATTAAGATTTCGAAACATTTGCTGAAATGAATGCAAATATACTGATCAATCTCCTTCTCACGGTCATCTTAGTAGTTTCTTTCGAAGTCCAAGCACTCAGTCCTAACTACTACGACCATTCATGTCCACAAGCCGACCACATTATCACCAATGCAGTCAAGAAAGCCATGTCGAATGATAAAACTGTCCCAGCTGCTCTCTTAAGAATGCATTTCCACGACTGCTTCATCAGAGTATTTACAACTTACACTTCACATTCTTTCCAATCTCTCATGTATATATATAATGTAACTAATGTTGTTCGTGAATATTTTTTTTTCATGAAAGGGATGTGATGGGTCAGTTCTCTTAGACTCAAAGGGGAAGAACAAAGCAGAGAAAGATGGACCTCCTAACATCTCTCTCCATGCGTTTTATGTGATTGACAATGCAAAGAAGGCATTAGAAGAACAATGTCCTGGTGTTGTCTCTTGTGCCGACATTCTTTCACTCGCTGCAAGAGATGCTGTTGCTCTCGTGAGTCTCTCACCATCTCCTATTCCATATACTAGGTTTATTTGATACCTAGAACATACAACGTGGATAGTAAATTTACCCAAAAGTAAATAAAAATGTTTGATATTATAGTTTAAATTTTAGTACAAGTTAATTTTTTTGGACATTTGTTCAAAACTTTATAAGCACATGTTAGTTTTACTTATGCAGCCAAATTAGTTTTCTGAAACAGTTAAATTTTAGTAGATTCCCTAATAGAATATTATAAAACTATATACATATTAAGGTTCTTAATAGTTTATAGTATATTCTATCATTCTAATGATTTGTCTAAATAGTATGTTTGGATGTTACTATAGTCAGGAGGGCCTACATGGGAAGTGCCAAAAGGGAGAAAAGATGGAAGAATATCAAAGGCAATAGAAACAAGACAACTACCAGCTCCTACTTTCAACATCTCTCAATTGCGTCAAAATTTTGGCCAAAGAGGCCTCTCTCTGCAAGATCTTGTTGTTCTCTCTGGTATTTATCATTCTCTCATTCACTTAAAGTATACTCCCTCTCTTTCAAAGTAATTTTATAATTTCATTGTTGTTTTTAAAAGAGTGTCATTTATATTCCCAATGTGATTTTTAACAAAAAAGGAAAAAAAAACTAATTTATTCTCTATTTATAGCTAAAACTCTTTGAATTCAAGTCAATAAAATATATTTATTGGCATATGAATTGTCATTTAAACAGTTTAAGCATGGCCTACTTATGTCTAATTATGTTTTTTACCATTGCAATTTTAAAAATACAAATATAGTTTACATGCTATGACTTATTTTATGTATTAATGGTACAAATTCTAAATGTTGAATAAAATGGCAGGAGGACATACACTAGGATTTGCGCACTGCTCATCGTTCCAAAACAGGATCCACAAGTTCAACACACAACAACAAGTAGACCCAACACTAAACCCATCGTTCGCAGCCAGCTTGAAAGGAGTTTGTCCAGCCCATAATAGGGTAAAGAACGCTGGATCGACCATGGATGATACCACAACGTCATTCGACAATATCTACTACAGGATGCTTATGCAAGGCAAGTCACTCTTCTCATCCGATGAAGCTCTTCTAGCAGTGCCTTCTACTAAGAAACTCGTGGCCAAGTACGCAAGTTCTAATGAAGATTTCGAGAGGGCTTTTGTGAAATCCATGATTAAGATGAGTAGTATCATTGGGAATGGTAATGAGGTTAGACTTAATTGCAGGAGGGTTCGCTAGAATCGCAATCTAAGAGCTTGCTACATTTATGTCTTTCTTATCCTCAGGTCACATTGATTCGTTGTGTGAATAGACCTTTGTAAAACCAAGGCAGAGGTTCTTGTATCAGTATTTCACTTGGGTGTGCTTGTATCGGCAGTTATTTACAATTAATAAAATATTTTATGTTTTCCAAACAAGAAAAAAACCCGATTTTAGTTGGTAAACAAAATTTACCCACGAAACAAGCACAAAATAAATTATGTATGTTAATCACATATAATAATGGGTTTTGTGAAAAAAAACTATTAAACTTTATTTTTTTCCAAGATAAACCTTGATCCGAATCTTGTGCAAGTCAAACTTATGAATTCCAAAATCACCTGCTAAATAGCCACCGACTTTATTGTCAACGTGTCTCTGTTTTTTTCTATTAGTAAATTAACGGTAAACTTAAAACGATTCGTAATTTTAAGATAATAGAACTACGTGTTATTTTAATTTGATTGTTATTTTTTTAATCTAAAACGACGAGCTTTTTCCTCACAAATTAACAGTAAATTATAATTTAGAAAATTCACTTTGAAATTAAAATTCAGATTTATCTTATCTTTCTCATTCACTATAGCGATTGTTTCATCTCCATTGAAGCTTCATAACATTGATTGAGAAAAATAAAAACAGAATTAGGATTCATCACTAACAGAGTTAAAATACCCAAACAAGAAATAAACACATCTCAAGAGAATCTTATATCAAAAAACCCAAATTTCTGATTTACAACTTTAACAACAAGAAATTACGCCACAATCTTTTCACATACCCAGAACGAAAGTCAAAGGAACAAGTAATTGGTCTTTTCCAGCAAAAGGACGAACAAAGAGTTTAACACATCTATATGTAACAGATTTAACACAACGATTTGTAAAAATCTCAAAGGCACAATTGTTATAGACCTTTCTTTACTCTCAGATCTAACAATTCTTCATCTCTATTGCATCAAATTTTCACGTCAAATCCCAGATTTTTAACATTCTCTTCAAAAACTCAATCTCAATCATGTTATCCTTTGATTGTCAACGGTGGAGGAACGGTGACTTTAGATGCGGCAGGAGGCAACAAGAAATTTCATCATTATTTAATAGCTTAATTTGCTCACAAATCTTGTTGTAAATTTCTGGATGTGGTAATCTCGAATTTGAGATTATAAAATTAGTTTTAGATATTCAAACCTTTCATTCACTGTTCTTATTAGAACAAAGAAGAAGATGGAAACAATTTTTTTTTTTTTTTCATTTTTAAATATATTAAATGAAAATAAATAATGAAAGAAAAATGGTTGTTGTTTTGAACCAAGAAAAACAACATGATGCAAACAAAACGTGTAGTTTTAAACATAAAACTATATCATTTGATTCAGTTAGTTTATTAACAAAATGAAACAGAGATACGTCGACAATATAGCCGATGACTGTTTAGCGGGTAACTTTGAAATTCAACAGATTAATTTACACACAATTCAGATGAAGATTTATTTTTAAAAAAAAGTAAAAATTGATGATTTTTTTGCACAAAACCCTATAATAATGCAAGAGGTTCAAACTTTGATATTATCCGTGGACTAAGGTATGGGTTCAGAGAACCAACAACATAAATAATTAAAACCAGTAATTAGTTCCTAAAATTCAAAATTCACAACATATCTCAAATGAACAAAAATAAAAGTAGACCAATACTTGTCTTTTTTCTGAACAAATACATTAATATGTTTGGTAGTTAAGTATTGAATTGACATTCATAGCATAACATCTATCAGGACCAACAGAGAGAAGAGAATATATATATATATATATATATAGTCAAACAAGGGAAGATTTAAACAGAGAGTCGAGGACAATACAATGACCAAGCAAGACTATTTCTTCATTCAAACGCCCACTGATTCTCACGGCGAACCTCTTCTTCTTCCTCTGGCGTGAAGTCGTTCTTGATATTGAAAGTCTTGCGGATTTCTTCAGGTGTTTTTCCTTTAATCATATCAGCCACTGTCTGGCAGGTCAAGTCCAACAGTCCTTTGATATTCAGGTAGTTCGCAGCCTAAAAGGAATCGTAGAGAAACTGATTAAGATTCGAGCTTTCTCATCAGCTACTCGAAACTTTCAGAATAAAGATTGAACTTCACCGTTAAAACAAAACCAAATCATATATAATGACTTCTGAACACAAAAGAGAATAATGACAACAAATCTTGGAAAAAATCAAGATCATCCAAAGAAAGAATTAAAAGGTGCGCTTTCATGAATTTATATGCCACTGTTGGACACTACACTTCAGATCCAAGCTTTCTTTTCAGCTACAATGACAAGATGGAACTTTATGGTAAACAAAGAGAACAATGACAACAATTCTACAGAAAAATCAACATTTTTCTTCATTTAGAAAGAATAAAACATCAACTTGAATTAAATATATGCCATGTTAGACAACTGAGCTAACCAGACCCGTGACGAAGGAGTTAAGATATGCAAAGTGGGCTTGATCTATAAACAATCAAATCTAAACAAAAGAAAACTATACCCAAAACTGAAATTGGGAAATCGATCTAAACAAAACCAAAAATCAGACATCAAATCAGCAATAAAGATTTCAAATCTGAAACTTGGAACAGATCTCAAATCTGAAACTTAGAATTCAAAACCTAGACAAAAAAAATACAAAACAATCTGAGCAAAACGTAAACGTTATGTCTCACACGAACCCCTAAAATAAGTCTTCAAATCTGAAACTAATCATCTATCAAAACCCTAGCACAAATCTGAAACTAATCATCTATCAAAACCCTAGCACAAATCAGAAATTAGAAACTGATCTTAACAAAACCTAAAAATTTCGTCACCGTCGAAACCCTAAAATTGAACCTCAAATCAAAAACTGAGATCTCGAAAAACTCAAACAAAGCAAGAATTGTTCAAACAATCTAAACAAAACCTAAAATTTGAATCTCCAACAAACAATAAATCCAGATCTCGAAACCCTAGATGAAAACCAAATCAAATCTCCAAGTGAAACAAATTGATGGAAGACAAACCAGGATAAGATCGAAGAGAGTGCCCTGATCAACTTTAATAAACTCGGAATCCCAAGTCTTAAGATCTTCGTCACTAGAACCAGAAGCAACCGTAGTAGTAGTAGCAGCGGCGGCGGCGGTGGTTTCAGACTTAGCAGCAACTTCGACATGCTTTTTACAATACTCTATAACCTTCGAGAGGATCTTACTGGTGACGTTGGGGAGTGGGATACCATTATCAGCACAATCGTCTTCAATCATATGCTTGATGGTTTGCGATTCTAGCGCCACCGCTTCGTCGACTTCGAAGTTTTCACCATCGGAGCTCTTTAGAGTGATTTTTCGTATCGTCGACATTGGTTTTGGATTTAAAGAGACAGTGGAGAAACGGGGAGTTTGGGGACACGAAATGTAATCATCTCTCCAATCTCTTATATATAAAAGAAAAGTTTTGGGGTTTCTACATGTGTCCATTTCAGAAAAAAACAAAATTTACGAAGAAATTTTGGAATGCCTCGTGGCATTTTAAACTAATATAACATTTTTATCAAAGTTTTTTTTCTATATAATACAAAATAGGAAAAATATTATTTAAATCGTAAATTTACGCTAAAATTTCATTTTAATTATAAACTATATGAAAAACCATTTTAAACATCAATTTTAGTTGACTTCTTTTTTTATACATAAAACTTTTGTTGACTAGAGCAAACTGGACATAACACTAAATCCGCTAACAGAGCTATTGACAGACGTTACTTTATTCCGTTAGTGACAAAAAAACATCATTTTCAGACAAAATTTTAATGTCATTTAAATCATAAACTTTCAAATTTAAACCATTTAAAACATGAACTTTATAAAATAGGCCAGTTAAATCATGAACTTTGTACTGTAGGCCATTTAAATCATCAATTTTCATTGACTAAGTTTTTTAGGTATTTAATTTCGTTACTTTATAGTTAACGACTCTCTGTTAACAGAAACCTAGGCACTAAATTTTTAGATATGTTAGAAATCAGATTTTGTTACTTTATAGTATGATTGGAGATGCTTTAATTCAATAGCTCACCTAGAAAAAAAATCTACAAGATAACCCAATAACACAAATTAAGATAACCCAATAACACAAATTTTAACCAAAACCCTAGAAGAGAAAAAAAGAGAAAGAAAACTCGAGATCTGCGAGAGAGTGGAGGCCAGACAAGGTTATGGTTGGCGAGCCAGCCGTAGAGAATGCGGACTAAATCTTTCCACTGAGAGTACTTCTTGTAGACACTCGACAGTTGCGGTATTTTCTTCCCACTTTTTCTCATTTTACCACCGATATGTTTCTGCGATGACATCGTTTGAAAATTGGCCTTATATTTATGTTTCCAACCTTTCTTATTTGATCTTGAAGCTCTGGTTCCTCCTGTTGGTGTTGTTGGTTAAGGCGAGATATTTAATTAAAATCCTTACATAAAACTTAAAATCTAGGGTTTCGGTTAACAGAGAGCCATTTACGATCAAGTAATGAAATTTGATGCCTAAAAAACCTAGTCAATGAAAGTTGATGATTTAAATGGTTTATAGGTACAAAGTTCATGTTTTAAATGACCTACATTTGAAAGTTTGTGATTTAAATGACATTAAAATTTTGTCTGAAACAACGTTGTTTTGGCACTAACGGAGCAGAGTAACGTCTGTCAGTAGCTCTGTTAGTGGATTTAACGGCATGTCCAGTTTGGCCGGGTCAACGAAAATTTTATGTATAAAAAATGAAGTCAACAAAAATTAATGTTTAAAATAGCCTTCCACAAAGTTCATAATTAAAATGACGTTTTAAAGTAAGTTCACGATTTAAATGACATTTTTCTTAATACAAAATTTTCTAACTTCATATTTTTTGGATTTAGAACTTTAAATCGTAAATCTTAAATTATACATTCTATCCTCAAACAAACTATATCTTAAATTATACAATGCATAACAATTCTGCACAAAACTGAGTTTTTGAGACAAAAATGGCACATATGCTTATATTTGGACAAAAGTATCATTTATTAATGAGAAAAATATATTTTTGTTCTCCCTTTATAAAACATAACATTTTTTCCAAAAATAGCAGTGTTCTTATTACGCCGAAAAATCTCCGACGAATCTGATAAATTCCAATGATAGATCCGACGAATTCCACAGATATGGAGATATATTACCAGAAAATCTTCACCGATGACCATATTTTTGTTTCCGATTTCCGTTTCTCTATGACTTATTCGATTAATTGCTACCTATATGTCTTTGGTTCTTTGATATTGTATTTTATCATGATCCAGCGATTTTCTTATTCTGCTGATTCTGATTGTCTAGACCTGTTTCCGATTTCCGTTTCTATGTTCACTTAATTCGGTTAATTGGTACCTATATATGTTTCTGGTTCTTTAATATTTGTTTCCCCACCGGTATTGATTTTATGAGCCATCAATTTTGTTATTCTGATGATTTCTGATATTTACATGGCAGTGCTTACACAACTTTCGCCGCCGATTCAATTGCTCGTTTCCAGGTTTTGTTTCTCAATCAGTCTCTTTAAAAGTTACGATTTTAACATTCAATCTGATGTATTGATTTTTAAGATTTTTGATTTTTGTTTGTGTAGAGGCTGCTTGGGAAAAAGGTTATCTTTATCACATGAACTGAGGAGCATGGTGAGAAGATAGCTACTTCAGCAGCTGCTAATGGACGTAATCCTGCTGAACATTGTGATCTCATTTCTCAATCTTATAGAAGTCTTTGGAAAGAGCTCGATATAGCTTATGATAAGTTCATCAGAACCACAGATCCCAAGCATGAAGCAATTGTAAAAGAGTTCTATGCTGGAGTTTTCGAAAATGGTGATATATATAGAGATGATTATGAAGGTCTTTACTGTGTTAACTGCGAGGAATATAGGTTTGGTTTGTAATGATGAAACGATACATACTTTCTTGTCTATCTGTGGCACAAGTTTATAGAGTTGTCTATCTGTGGCATTATTTCTTAAAGTATATATACTTTCTTTCAATCTATATATATCACCATTTTCGATATATACTTTCGAAAACTTGTGCCACAGATATAGGTTTGGTTTCTATCTAAAGTATATATATACTTTCTGTCAATCTATATATATCACCATTTTCGATATATAATTTCTTGTCTATATGCGGAAAAGTAGTAGATTCAAATACAATTTCGAAAAGTTTTTCTAAATTTGTAAAAATCATTCTTAATAGTTCAAGAAAACTTCTTAATTTTTATGAATTTAATAAAAAATACTCTTCACATTTAATTTGATCAAATTAATGTTAACAAACAATTTAGATTGACAGACCTAAATTTATAAGAATTGTTTCTTAAATTCATAAAAATTTAGGAAATGTTTTCTAAAAATTTAAAAAGACTTTTTAAATTTATAAGATTTTTTTCTAAAAATTCATAAAATTTAGGAAAGGCTTCCTAAAAGTTTAGAAAGACTTCCTAAAAGTTTAGAAAGACTTCCTAAATTTATAAGAACTCTTTCTAAAAATTCATATAAATTTAGGAAAGGCTTCCTAAAAATTTAGAAAGACTTCCTAAAGTTTAAGAAAAACTTCATAAAAGTTTAGAAAAACTTCCTAAATTTTTATTTGATCAAGTAGAAGATTCAAATACAATTTTGAAAAGCTTTCCTAAATTTGTATGAATCATTCTTAATAGTTCAAGAAAACTTCTTAATTTCTCTGAATTTAATAAACAATACTCTTCGCATTTGATTTGATCAAAGTAATGTTAACAAACAATTTAGATTGACAGACCTAAATTTATAAGAATTATTTCTTAAAATTCATAAAACTTTAGGAAATGCTTTCTAAAAGTTTAAAAAGACTTCCTAAATTTATAAGAATTCTTCCTAAAAATTCATAAAAATTTAGGAAAAGCTTTCTAAAAGTGTAGAAAGACTTCCTAAACTTTTATTTGATCAAGTAGTAGATTCAAATACAATTTCAAAAATGTTTCCAAAATCTGTATGAATCATTCTTAATAGTTCAAGAAAACTTCTTAATTTCTCTGAATTTAATAAACAATACTCTTCACATTTGATTTGATTAAAGTAATGCTAACAAACGATTTAAATTGACAGACCTAAATTTATAAGAATTGTTTCTTAAAATTCATAAAAAATTAGGAAATGTTTCCTAAAAATTTAAAAAGACTTTCTAAATTTATAAGAACTCTTCCTAAAAATTCATAAAAATTTAAGAAAGGCTTCCTAAAAGTTTATAAAGACTTCCTAAATTTATAAGAACTTTTCCAAAAAATTTGTATAAATTTAGGAAATGCTTCCTAAAAATTTAGAAAGACTTTCTAAATTTTAGGAAGTCTTTCTAAACTTTAGGAAGTCTTTCTAAATTTTTAGAAAAGTTCCTAAACTTTTATTTGATCAAGTAGTAGATTCAAATACAATTTCAAAAATGTTTCCAAAATCTGTATGAATCATTCTTAATAGTTCAAAAAAACTTCTCAATTTCTCTGAATTCAATAAGCAATACTCTTCGCATTTGATTTGATCAAAGTAATGTTAACAAACGATTTAGATTGACAGACCTAAATTTATAAGAATTGTTTCTTAAAATTCATAAAAATTTAGGAGATGTTTCCTAAAAGTTTTAAAAGACTTCCTAAATTTATAAGAACTCTTCCTAAAAATTCAAAAAAATTTTAGAAAAGCTTCCTAAAAGTTTAGAAAGACTTCCCAAAGTTTAGAAAGGTTTCCTAAAATTTTATTTGATCAAGTAGTAGATTCAAATACAATTTCGAAAATGTTTCCAAAATCTGTATCAATCATTCTTAATAGTTCAAGAAAACTTTTTATTTTTTCTGAATTTAATAAGCAATACTCTTCGCATTTTATTTGATCAAAGTAATGTTAACAAACTATTTAGATTGACAGAGCTAAATTTATAAGAATTGTTTCTTAAAATTCATAAAAATTTAGGAAAGACTTCCTAAAATTTTAGAAAGACTTCTTAAAGTTACAAGAACTCTTCCTAAAAATTCATAAAAATTTAGGAAAGACTTCCTAAAAGTTTAGAAAAACTTATAATTTATAAGAACTATTCCTAAAACTTTAAGAGGTATTCATAAAAATATAACCATCACAGAGTTATAATTCTAAGAAATCACAGCCTCTTCTGAAGTATATGGTAGTCCTTAAAGACCATTACTTGCCACATTGCCTTTCATTAGAGAAAGTTCCAGTCTTTAAGTTTATACACAAGTAGGACAACAAGCTTTACCAGTTGCTACAAGTGGGAAGCAATGTTTAAAATCATCCCATTTGCTACCACACAATTGTGTTTGACATTCACTTGAGAAAACAAGCTTTACCAGTTTTTTCTGCGATACTACAAATCTTTAATCCAAACAGAGTCTGAACCAACATCAAGTAAATGTTTAATCTTCACCAAGATGATGACAACAGATTCAGCAAGTAACTTGTGTTTTCACTTCAGAGCTGAGACTTGTCAAGGCTATCAAAATATGGGTGATCAAGTGCTGGTTTTGCTGAAATTCTTTTGGTTGGATGGATCTTGAGCATTTTCTGCATTTGTTCAAACATAAACTTCAATGAAAGAGAGATACAAAACGTTTCAGCTTAGGAAATAGAGCTACTTTGCAACAGTAATATAACAATGTGCAACGCCTTTACAGAGCTGAAACATCAATTTCAAATCAACACATACCAAAATTCCCAGTTCTCAGCTAGTTTCAATTTGTATTTAGTTTGAAATCACACAATCGGAGATTGGATTAATGAATTGCCTAATCAATTCGAACTAAGATCAATTCGAACTAAGCTCTCTAATTTCAAATCAACACATACCAAAATTCACAGTTCTCAGCTAGTTTCAGTTTGCAAGTAGTTCGAAATCACACAATCAGATATAAAATTGATCAAATCTCCTCATTGATTTCATTCACCAGGGTAGATTTTGCAAGTAAATTGATATTCAATATCCATAACAACTAATCGATGTTTAATATCAGTCACCTTTGTCGGCATATTGAAAATATATTATTCTGGTGGAACATAAGTCAGCTCTAAAACCAAAGAAGAAAAAAAAACTGGTCACCTATTTTACTTCATTCTTTGTGATTCTACCATCTCCATTTTTGTTCACCCTGCAAATATTACAATGTGACAAATAAATCAAGAACTTAAACTCATGTTGACAAAGTCGATTGATGATAAAATCACATGTTGAAGAAGATTTGTAGCCGAGAATCAAAGTTTTCATCTGTAATTTGGTACTAAAACTCATATAGAATCTTACCAAACATTAATCTTCTTCTCCTACACAATGCGTCGAACAACTCCTCTGCAAACTCTTTCGAATTTTCATTTTCCATACCTTAAAACACTAAAACACAAAATTATCAAACCAAATACTTACAAATCTCAATCAGTTATGCAGAATTTATGAAACCATGTACGAATACAAACCTATGCAATGAGAAAAAATCACTTCGGTGAAGATGACCTTCTTTAGATAGATTCGCGAATTTATTTTGAACTTCTCTTTAACCAGTGATTCCATTTTCTTTACTGCTGATGAATTTCAAACGATAAATAGCTCTCTCTGTGCAAAATTTATTCCGACCAGGACTGGTTAATCGATGAGATAAGGATCAAGGGATAAAATTAATATCCGGTTCGGTAATTTCGCCTCCA
Organism: Cardamine flexuosa; assembly: GCA_963555745.1. Classification (NCBI taxonomy): domain Eukaryota; kingdom Viridiplantae; phylum Streptophyta; class Magnoliopsida; order Brassicales; family Brassicaceae; genus Cardamine; species Cardamine flexuosa. Next base: position 17,505,447 of record OY743216.1, on the reverse strand, counting down.
TGTGGAAACACCGTCTCCGGCGCAGATTGAAATCAATAATCGCAATCTCTCCATTAGATACTCTTAGACTTTCGTGTAAGATCTCCTGAGATCTGCTTTACGTTCGCCACCAGTTGATTCTCTGAGATTCAACGACTAGTCGATGCGCTCCACCCTGGGCTACGAGGTCTTGATCCTGAGCCGGAAGCTGAGCAAGAGGTGATTCTAGATCGGTGCTGGAAACATCTGTTCCGGTAACGGAGTCGATGTTTAGTATCACACTGCTTGGGAATTCAATTGTTATTTCTAGAAGCTCATCATCTGAGGAAGGTGAATATGTCACCGGAACAATATTGAAGTGAGAACGTTTTTATATCAAGAATAAAATCATCTTGTCCTCTAATAGAAATGCTATAAATGACCTATTTATGTTTCTGATGCTATTAGTGAACAAAAAATATAAAATAATGTTATTTTAGATAATTTCTCAACAAAAAATTTAAAATTTTATTTTTTTTATAAAAATACTATTCTTGTTCATGAAAACGAAGAGATATGTCACGGCCCAGTTATTTCCAATATGTCCATGGCCGGACTGAAAGGTTAGACTCCCCTGATTCAATATTCTATGGGCTGGATCCATCTCTAGAAGCTTCTCCACTTATTGAGATTCTTCATCAAATCCCTTCAAATCAGCCCACATTAATGAGTATCTTGTATTTATGGTCATATCTTTAATCTCGGCCGTTAGATTAGGTTAATCTCCACCGTCCATTCTGGAGGTATTTTTGTATAAATAGGGGGTGAGATCCTCATTTGTAACCATCCAACATTTTTATCAATATCAGAGCAATTCAGTACTCTCCCGTCTTTTTCCGAGTTTTTCTTTCCTTCCGAGTTCTTTTCTCACAAAAGGTCGGATTTCGTAAGAATCAGGCTGCCTAGTCTTCTTGTCAGAGGCAAAGAGAGACTAGGGCCGCACGGTTTGATCCCAAAAGATCAATCCCGTGACACGTGGTATCAGAGCCAGGTTCGATTAAAGGCAGGCGACTACTGGGAAAAATGGTTGGACGTGGTAACGAAGATGTTATCAGGGATAACAATGGTGAGAACATCAATGTGGTAGAGACTGTTGATGTAAATGTGCCAAAAAAGAAGCGCGACAAGAGCAGGGCCCGAGATGAGCTCGGATCCCTAGGGGTTGCGGTGAGTGACATGACGGAGAGGCTCGAGCGTGTCGAGCACTCCACTTCCGAACTGGAAAACATGATGTTCGCCGAGTTTGGGAGGGTGAAGGATAACTTGGGTGGGTTCGACACTCAATTCATCCAACTGGAAGAGAAGGTGATGGAGGCGGTCCAAGCATTGCAAGTGAGCATCGAGGCGATGCAAGAAGACCTTAAGTTGTGCAAGAAAGCGGTTACCAATGGGGGTACTAGCAATGCTGGGGTGGGTAGAGTTGATTACCCGAGACCATCACGATTCGATGGGGCTCGTGATGCCAAGGAAGTTGAGAATTTCCTATGGCAAATGGAGCAGTACTTTGACAATCTTCGGCTTGGAGACGAGTTGGCAAAGATCAAGGCGGCCACATCCTATCTCACGGATACGGCTATGTTATGGTGGCGGAGGCGCCATGCGGACATTGAACGGGGTACATGTCGGATGGACACATGGGACGCGTTCAAGATGGAGCTTAAGCGACAATTTTATCCGGAGAATGTCGTTTATGAGGCGAGAAGAAAGTTAAGGGAACTTCGGCAAAAGGGTATGATCCGAGATTATGTCAAGGAATTCACTACCCTTGTGCTACAAATCCCCAACCTTTCCGATCAAGACTTGGTTTTCCATTTCATTGATGGACTCCAAGGATGGGCGAAGCAAGAGTTGCAACGCCGCAGTGTGAATTCAGTTGACGAAGCTATTGCGGTAGCAGAGTCTCTTCGGATTATTCTTCCCAAGCTCCACATGATGCTTTCAGGAAGAAGGTGGTGTCAAGGAGTGGAGGCGAAAGGAAGGAAACGCAACAACCGACTTACAATCGAAACCAAGGAAAGAGTCCGGTGCAGGAAGAATATGAAGCTAAGAAGCGCTCTTTTGTTCCGAGAAGCGGTTGTTACGTGTGCAAAGGACCACATCCAGCGAGGGATTGTCCGAAGCTTGGGTCCTTATCCGCTCTCATCGAGCAAGAAGAGGCCGATGCTCGGGAGGAGACGAGCATGCTTGGGTCTTTACAGCTACTCAATGCCCTAAAGAATACCCCAGCGTCTAAAGGAGGAAGCAAGGGACTGATGTATGTTGATGTTAACATCAATGGGAAAGCAACTCAAGCGATGGTTGACACTGGTGCAACACATAACTTTGTCTCGGAAGGCGAAGCAAGGAGACTCGGTCTATCATGGACAAAGGGGGACGGTTGGCTCAAGTCCGTGAATGCAAAAGCCCGACCCCTCCATGGCGTTGCACAAGGTGTCAAGCTGAGTGTTGGAGTCTGGGAAGGTACGGTGAACTTTTCCGTGATACCTATGGATGATTTCAAGGTGGTGTTAGGCCTTGAATTCCAAAGGCAAGTGTCGGCGATACCCATGCCCGCCCTTAGCACAGTTTGTATCCTTGAGAAGGGTTCAACGTGCATGATTCCCACCGTAGAAGTGTTAAGGGAAGAGATTGGAGAAGTTAAACAACTTTCCGCCATGCAACTTTCCAAGGGAATAAGAAAGGGCGAGCCAACGTATCTAGCACTGCTGAAGATGGATGATGAGTTTGGAGAGTCATCCATTATCCCACCGGTGATTGAGAAAGTCCTTGAGCAGAACAAGGACATGATGCCGGCAAAGTTACCAGAATCACTACCACCTAGGAGAGAGGTGGATCATCGGATTGAGCTGGAAGTTGGAGCCAAGCCACCCGCAATGGCTCTATACCGGATGGCTCCTTCCGAGCTAGCAGAGCTAGGAAAGCAACTTGATGAGTTACTTGCGACGGGAATGTTAAGGCCATCAAAAGCTCCTTACGGTGCTCCGGTGTTGTTTCAGAAGAAGCATGATGGTTCTTTACGAATGTGTGTGGACTATCGGGCGCTTAATAAGATAACTATCAAGAACCGTTATCCAATTCCCTTGATAGCGGATCTGTTTGATCGGTTGGGTGGGGCGAAGGTTTACACCAAGATGGATCTACATAAGGGCTACTATCAAGTTCGAATTGCGGAAGGTGATGAACCAAAGACCGCATGTGTTACCCGATATGGTTCATTTGAGTGGCTGGTTATGCCATTCGGGCTCACGAATGCACCAGCCACATTTTGTACGCTCATGAACCAGATCTTCCAGCCCTATCTAGACCAGTTTGTGGTGGCATATCTCGATGACATTGTCATCTATTCCAAATCTTTGGAAGAACACGTCGGCCATTTGCAAACGGTGTTCCGAGTTCTGCGAGAGAACAAGTTATTTGTGAAGCGGGAGAAATGCACGTTTGCCTCGGAAGAAGTGCAATTCTTGGGGCATGTCATTGGGCGTGGGACGCTAAAGATGGACAATGCCAAGATATCCGCAATTACCGAATGGAAAGCGCCAACCAAGGTACCAGAATTACGATCATTCCTTGGACTCGTTAACTATTATCGGCGATTTATCGAGGGTTACTCAAAAAAGGCTGCACCCTTGACCGACCTTCTCAAGAAGGAGAAGAAATGGGACTGGTCGGATCAATGCAATGAGGCATTTGAGGAGCTTAAGGATGCAGTTATCCGAGAGCCTGTACTTGTTCTTCCGGATTTCACAAAACCTTTTGAGGTGCAAACCGATGCTTCCGACTTTGCTATTGGTGGAGTACTTATACAGGGAGGGCATCCAATAGCATTCGAAAGCCGCAAACTGAATGATACGGAACGACGCTATACGGTCCAAGAGAAGGAGATGACGGCCGTTATACATTGTCTACGAGTTTGGCGGCATTACCTCTTAGGCTCTCCATTTTCTGTGAAGACGGATAATGTGGCAACGAGTTACTTCCAAACTCAGAAGAAATTATCACCAAAGCAAGCTAGGTGGCAGGACTTTCTAGCCGAGTTTGACTTCACGTTGGAGTACAAACCAGGGAAAGGTAACATTGTTGCCGACGCACTTAGTCGGAAGGCTGAACTTGCTTAAATCAGCCAAGCCGAGAGCTCATTTCTGAGTCGTGTTCGGGAGGGACTCGATCACGATCCCACAGCCAAGGCGTTGGTAAAACTGGCCTTAGAAGGGAAAACTCTCCGTTTTTGGGTAGAAGATGGCGTACTCTACACCAAAGGTAGACGGTTATATGTCCCAAGCCACGGAAGTTTACAACGTGACATTATCCGAGAATGCCATGACACTCAGTGGGCGGGACATCCAGGACAAAAGCGGACAATGGCACTTGTGGAAGCTGGGTATTTTTGGCCATGGATGCGGGATACCGTGGAACTGTATGTGAAGACTTGTCTAGTGTGCCAACAAGACAAGACGGAGAATAAACAACCAGCGGGGTTGTTAGAACCATTACCCATACCAGAAAGACCTTGGGAATCCGTTTCTTTGGATTTCATTAGTGCATTACCAGATTCCGGAGGGTTCGGATCAATCATGGTGATCATTGACCGGTTTTCAAAGTATGGGACATTTGTTGCCTGTCCAAGAGACTGCACGGCGGAAGGAGCAGCTCGGGCATTCTTTAAGAATGTGGTTAAATTCTGGGGGTTGCCGAGGAACATTGTGAGCGACCAAGATCCGTGATTTACTGGGAAACTTTGGACAGAGTTGTTCAAAACCTCGGGACTGGACTCAAATTCTCGACTAGTTTCCACCCCCAGACAGATGGTCAGACGGAGCGGGCCAATTCCTTACTGGAATGTTACTTGCGGCACTTTGTGAGTGCTAATCAAGAAGACTGGGCAAAGTTGTTGGACATTGCCCAATTCTCTTATAATCTCCAGCGAAGCGAGGCTACAGGTAAGAGTCCGTTTGAGCTTGCCACCGGGCAACAACCAGTGACTCCCCATGTGTTAGCCATCACACAAAACGAGACACAAAGTCCAGGAGCACAGAAGATGGCCAAAACATGGGAAGATCATGCTGATTTTGCTAGGGTTTGCCTGGAGAAATCTCGCAAGCGGATGAAGAAGTGGGCCGATGAGAAGAGGCGCCCACTAGAATTCAAGGTCGGTGATCAAGTATTGGTAAAACTCCTTCCCCAACAGTTTAAGATCTTCCGGAGTATACACAAGGGTTTGATCCGGAGATATGAAGGGCCTTTTGCAGTCACGGCCAAAGTGGGCAAGGTATCTTATAAACTTGATCTGCCCGACACCTTGAAAATTCACCCGGTTTTTCATGTCAGCATGCTAAAGCCATACCATGAAGACATAGAGGACCAAAGCCGGGGGCAATCTAAACGAGCACCACCAATCATGACTAAATCTTACGACAAGGAGATTGGAGAAGTGCTCTCATCAAAGGAAGTCCGGAAGCGTGGTGTTCCTCGTCAAACACACTTCCTTATTCAGTGGAAAGGTCTACCAGTTTCAGAGGCAACATGGGAGCGAGAAGATGACTTGTGGCAGTTCAAGGAGCATCTTAAGACATTCACGACGACGAGGGCGTCGCCGAAATAGGTGGGGGAGAATGTCACGGCCCAGTTATTTCCAACATGTCCATGGGCCGGACTGAAAGGTTAGACTCCCCTGATTCAACATTCTATGGGTTGGATCGATCTCTAGAAGCTTCTCCACTTATTGAGATTCTTCATCAAATCCCTTAAAATCAGCCCACATTAATGAGTATTTTGTATTTATGGCCATATCTTTAATCTCGGCCGTTAGATTAGGTTAATCTCCACCGTCCATTCTGGAGATGTTTTTGTATAAATAGGGGGTGAGATCCTCATTTGTAACCATCCAGCATTTTTATCAATATCAGAGCAATTCAATACTCTCCCGTCTTTTTCCGAGTTTTTCTTTCTTTCCGAGTTCTTTTCTCACAAAGGGTCGGATTTCGTAAGAGTCAGGCTGCCTAATCTTCTTGTCCGAGGCAAAGAGAGACTAGGGCCGCACGGTTTAATCCTAAAAGATCAATCCCGTGACAGAACGCCACTCAATAAGAACAAATTCTTAACGTACCCACTTCGTCATCTCTAATCACCATTAATTCAATCATCCCTACTACTCCTTTCAGTTAAAATAAATTGATGGCCACATATCATCTCTCTTTCTCTGAACTCTTCACCTGCCATCAGATAAGAACTAATATGTCCTTTTAACTTGATTTCCTATTTTAACTTGATTCATCATCACATGCCATTGATTTTCAACGATTGATTTTCGATTGTTTTTCACAAGTACAAGTTGAGATTATAATGCCCAAAAGAAGTAAATCTTCTTCAACAAAACCCAGGTTCCATGTTTTGCTTTCTTTTTGTTGCTTTTGATTTTAATACAAAAGCTTATAATCTCACGGGTGATGATAATTAAGCTTTTGTTTGTTCCATTTTCATTCACGATTCGTATTTTTTTCTCTTCAGGTAACTATTTCTTCTCTGTTCTTAGATTTTCTAAATTGTCATATGCCTTTCAATTTTGGTTTGTAGTTATGGTGGATGAGTAAGTTCGGAAACCGATGGGAATCTCGGAACAGATGGTATTGGAGTAGATGGATTCAAGGATTCGTAGAGATCTTCCCTAAAAAATGGAAAACCCCAAACTTTTCTCATTCTGTGCTTATGCAGGTTATTACTGGATATTTGCAAGCATGATCTGTAACTGGGCCTGGAGGATTGAAGTTCATCAGCGAGATGGTCTTCCTCACACATAATAACATTGAAATTCTCTTCTCTCTCCCAGAAAAAAACTCTTATTTCTCTATCTCTTTGTGAAAACGATGAAGTCACCTGCGAAGATCAGAGAGAATTGGTTCTTAGGATAAACTATCCAAATGTAGTGCGGCTGTCTGAGGTCTATCTCTATGTCCTCACTTTTCTCTATGTGTCTCTATTTTCCATTGGCTTGATTAAGGGCTCTTTGTAAGGGAAGCAAATACGTATGTTGAAAGCTAACTTTTAAGGAAATGATTCCAGGTTTTGGCGAGCAAGTTAAGAAATATATTGTTCTAGAGTTTGGCATTGGCGGAGAGCTTTTTGATAAGATGTGAGTTTCCTTAATTACTTCCAAGGGATTTATAATTTGCATCTGATTTATCTTTTGGTGTTTGAATCATGTATGCTAGATGTTTTTCTATTTTACCTCTGAAACATTTTATTATCTCGGATGTGAATTTAACCTTTGCATTATGCGTAAACTTGTGAAGGTACATGATGGTCGCTTGAAAGAAGAGGGAGCAGGGAAATATTTCCAGCAGCTTATCAATGCAGTTGATTACTGCTACAACAGGGGAGTGCACCATAGGGACTTAAAGGTATGAGATTTTTTTGGTACAATCTTGGGTCCAAGTTTGATGCCATCAGCTATATTATAGCTCCCTATACCAGCTGTTTAATCTATTTTGTAATCACAGATGTTTTAATTTTCTGCTCTTTGAAAAACATATTTTGAAAATAAAGTCCAATAGTTTTTGCTAATAGTTTCAGCAAAAATATTTCAACCACTTTCTCAAAAATTTGTGTAGCACTTCTACCGGAAACATATTTCCGAAAACAACTTCAAGCTGATATTAGACCATTCAGAGGCTTACTTCTTGGTTTGTTCTTTGCAACCACATGAACTTCCATTGACATTCAATTAAGTGTTGCTGAAATCATGTTCATGCACTGTGTTTAAAAACTCTAGCAGGTTCTGTTTTGATCAAAACACTGATTATAACCGAAATTAGGCCCCAGTTGGCCTCACATACAAGAAAATGTAAGAATCTGTTTTATTCATTCTCATGAGCCAACAGATATTCCTTTAAATGCCAATATTACTGCTCAAACATCTCCAAAGCTTTCTATTCGACTGTGATTGTTACAATTATATATAGGCTAGGAGTGCTTTCAAATGAGCAGAACAAGCTGCTCATTATTATAGATGTTTTGTCTATGGCGTTAACATCTACCCTTACCCAATTTGAAAGAAGAGCCACCTAATTTCTTGATAAGAAAACTCTGTCCCAGAGAGGTAACTTTGAATTCATAAAAAATATGTCGAAAATTCTGCAGAAACTATGAACTACGACATTAGTGAATCAATTGTCATCATTGGATTTAGAAAAATGGGTCAGGTGCTGGCCAATATTTTGTCAACGCCATTGGTCCCAGATACTGATCTTCTGGGATGGCCTTATATTGGTTTTGATCTGAATCTTACTGAAGCGAAGGTTTCAAACACAAACATATAAGAGATTTTGTTTGTTCCTTGTCTAATCAAATTGTTGGCATTATTAACTACTTTCTTTTCTTTTTATGTTGTTTTTCTTGGCAGAAACAAGAAAACTTTCCTGATATTGTATGGAGACGGATCTTCACCATTTGTTTTGCAATCCGCAGGTGTTTCATCTCCTAAAGCAATCATGATAAAATTGATAATGTGTAAATGCAAGAAGAGGACTACTGAGGCTGTTCAAAGATTCCGTCTTACATTCCCTGTTAGCTTTTCCTTCCTCCTTTATTATTTCAGAAAACTGGTTGGTAAAATTGCAGAATCGGAAAAGCTTCTGATTCAAACACAGACTCTGCAGAGATTCTTAAACACACATATGGTTTGATTCAGCCTAATATTGATTCATGGATCTGTTGGTAAAACTGAGAAAGCTCAAGAGTCAATGTTTTCAATTTCACTTTAAACTTTTTATATATTAGGAAAGTTTTCTCTATATTCTCGATGCTATAAAGAAATTTGTTTTTTGTTGAATTATCATAATGTTATATTATGATCACACAATAAACATAAAGTAATATATTTTAAACGAAATTAATTTTCCTATTTTTATACAAATAAGATTATATATTTAATTAGATAAATAAACCGCGCGTAGCGCCGTCACTACCCTAATCTCCTATATATAAATGAAAAGTTTGGGCTTGTCCATATATCCAGCTCAGCAAAATAAAAAAAGTGTAAAAATAGTTTCGGAACTGGTATGTGGCATAAAATTAAAACACATTTAAATTTTTTAAACCCTAGCTCATTAACTATTATCCGGTCCAAATCTCTTATACTATATCTGTTTCAAATTATAAGTTTTTCTAGGAAATAATTTGTCTCAAAATATAGATAGTTCTCATTTTCCAATACATCTTTATCTTTATATATCTCATTATACCTTTACTTTTTACTTGTTCATTGTATATTTTAATGAAAATTAGTTAGTAATATTTCATTGACATAAGGCTAAAATTGTAAGTTCATAAAAAATTTTAAATCTGTAAAAAGTCTACAAATACCTATAATTAGAAACAAAGGGAGTATATAAAAGGGAAAAATGTCATTTAAATCCTGAACTTACGCTAAAACGTCAGTTTAATCATGAACTTTATAGAAGACCATTTTAAACATTAATTTTCGTTGACTTCATTTTTTATACATGAAATTTTTGTTAACCAGGCCAAACTGGACATAACATTAAATCCGCTAACAGAGCTACTGACAGACGTTACTCTGCTCCGTTAGTGACAAAATAACGTCGTTTTCAGAAATTTTTTTAATGTCATTTAATCACAAACTTTCAAATTTAGGCCATTTAAAACATGAACTTTGTAAAATAGGTCATTTAAATCACGAACTTTGTACTATAGGCCATTTAAATCATCAATTTTCATTGATTAAGTTTTTAAGGCATCAGATTTCGTTACTTTATAGTTAACGACTCTTTGTTAGCCGAAATCTAGGCACCCAATTTTTAGATTTTTTAGAAATCAATTTTTGTTACTTTATAGTATGATTGGAGATGCCTTAATTTAATAGCTCACCTGAAAAAAAATATACAAGATAATCCAATAACATAAATAAGCGGGATGTACGATTTAACCAAAACCCTAGAAGAGAAAAAAAGAGAAAGAAAACTTGAGATCTGCGAGAGAGTGGAGGCCAGACAAGGTTATGGTTGGCGAGCCAGCCATAGAGAATGCGGACTAGACCTTTCCACTGAGAGTACTTCTCGTAGACACTCAACAGTTGCAATATTTTCTTCCCACTTTTCCTCATTTTACCACTGATATGTTGTTGCGATTACATTGTATGAAAATTATCCTTATTTTATGTTTCCAACCTTTCTTATTCGATCTAGAAGCTCCTTAAATGAAACTTAAAATCTAGGGTTTTGGTTAACAGAGAGCCGTTTACGATAAAGTAACGAAATTCGATACCTAAAAAACCTAATCAATGAAAGTTGATGATTTAAATGATTTATAGTACAAAGTTCATGTTTTAAATGGCCTACATTTGAAAGTTTGTGATTTAAATAACATTAAAATTTTGTCTGAAACGACGTCGTTTTGGTACTAACGGAGCAGAGTAATGTCTGTTAGTAGCTCTGTTAGCGGATTTAATGTCATGTCCAGTTTGGTCGGGTCAACAAAAATTTCATGTATAAAAAATGAAATCAACGAAAGTTGATGTTTAAAATGGTCTTTCACAAAATTCATGATTAAAATAGCGTTTTAGAGTAAGTTCACGATTTAAATGACATTTTTCCGTATATAAAAGAAGAGTTTTGGGGCCTCTGGAGATGTCCAGCTCAGCAAAAAAACATCTTTCAAAAGACTTCTCCATCTGCCACGTGTCTAGCTTTAAATATCACTAAACAACCTAAAATAAAAACCTTACGACATAAAACAAAACCCAGTTACATAATAAAAAAAAAAAAAAAATTAAACTCATTTACTTATTTCAGGCTATGACCCAATTACACAACTTTTGGCCCAAACTCAATAGTCGTATTCCCTATCTAGCCAATCTTCACCAAATCAATTGCTATAATACCATTCATTGGAAAAAACTAATCAGAAATGCCACTTATGTATAAAAAGTCAAATTTACCCATAATGATCTATAAAATTTGGTTATATAGTTTGAATAGTGATACAAAACAAAACATGGTGGCTCATTGGCAAAGCGTCCGTTATGCACGCTCCGGGTTCGAATCCGGACATCTGGTACAACTGGATAAGGAATAACTGGGTACAACTGGATAACTGAGAACAACTGGTACCCAGTTGTCCGAGTAGGTTGTCCGTGTTGGTCCAATTGTTTGAGTGTGTATACCCAGTTGTCCGAGTATGTCCAGTTGTCTGATTAGGTATACCCTTATCTTCCTAAAAAAGTGAAGGGTAATTTCGTCAATTCACTAAAATCAAATGGCATACAGATTAATGAGTGGCATGCCTGAATTTAATTTCTCAATAAGTGGCAATACATAAATGGACTCATCTTCACTGCTGTTGTTCATCGATATCTGTAAAAAAATTCTCAACGCCTCCTTCAAACACAAAACAACAGAGCAATAAAATCACCCTGTTAACCTACCCACTTCGTCATCTATAATCTACCACTACTCCTTCCAATTTGAAGAAATTAATGGCCACTTCCTTCATACTCATAACTCCTTCAGAATGTCTCTATAAAAACTTCACACCAGAGCCAACAGCCAGACACACAAACCTTCACACAAACCTTCTCTCTTATTTTCTCTGTCTCCTCTCTTACTGGCATTAATCAACGATCTAATTCTTCCACTTATTTTCTAAAAACCCTCCCACTTATACCTTAGTCTTTTCAAGTGATTTTGAAACTGATGTGTTTGTTTCACTCTTGAAGAGCTTAGGTTTGTAATATGTTTCTCTGTCTTTATTTATTTGCATAGCTATCATGTTTCATTTGTTTATGGATATTGTTGGGATTGTAGAATAATTCAGGCTGTTGACCATCGTTGGAAGAACCGATCTTTAGAGAGTCTTCAATCCAATGTCCAGAGGCTGAAAACCTAGAAGAGTAAGTTTAATATCTTCTGGTGTCGTGCCGCAAGGTCAAGGTAATCCTTTGAAGCAACTGATCTAGGATTTAGTGGTCTTCATCAATGGATTAGATTTTGTTTGTGTAGGCTGGTGATTTGCACAATAATAGTTGCACAATGCAACCCAGGTCCAAGGAGACTACATGCCTATTGTTCGTGAGAAGCGAACAATGAAGCTTCTGAAGCTGACCTCAGACATGAAGTCATTCAAGGCTTATGACAAAATCCGTCTAGAGCAGACAAACAAGAGACATGATGGTGCTACAGCGAAGAGAGCTGGTGAGGCTGAGAAAGAAGAGAAGAAATGAGGATCCTTAGACGAATGTTTTATCTTTATCATCTTTTGGATCTGATTTTTTGTGTATCAGATTGTTTTATCCTTTAAAACTTGGATTTTGCTTCTACCTTGCTTCTCTATCTTTATGGAAAAGCATATCATACATAACTTGCATGTTGAATCCTTGCTGTGTTTCAGTTGATGGTTAGATGTTATATTGTATGATGAGGTTGGCTGATTATCCATGATATTTTGTTGGTTCTATGGTCTTTTCCTTCAGGATCTCTGCATAAATTAAATAGTAGAAATCCAGTTTCAAATAGGTCCTTCAAGAATAAATTTTAGTCAATGCTAAGAAAATCAGGAGCCAAATGTTTTCTATGTTAATAAGTTTACTTATCTGTTATGAGATATCTGATTCTTTCTACTTGCATCTTTTCAGTATGTAAGTGTAAGACTGGCCACTAGCATTCCCAGCCAAGCTAAATGTGTGAAACAAGCTCAAGTGAAACAACCATAGCTCACTGAAGATGGATTTATTTGCAACAAGATAGGCGTGTTTCGTTTAGTTTATGATGCTGGAAATACGCCTTCAGCCAATCATGTGAAGTTATTTTTTAACCAGCAAACATTTAAAATCTAAAATCTCTTAGATTTCGCTGTACTAAATTTGTTTACTTCCTTTTTCTATGTTCTATTTACCTTAACATGTGTGTCTGTCCTTATTTTACAAGGTGTTCAAAGATCACAGCTTCAAAGCTCACGACAATTGCTTTGTAAGTTTTAAATTGTGTTTATTATGTAACTGGTGCATATTTTCTTTGCTTGCTCTGTCTGGTTATCTATTTCTCAGTTATATCTTTAAGATTGGTTACATCTTTGTTTTTTATGGGAACTCAAAGTCTGTAATGCCCTAGATTTTATATGGGATCAAGTGACTGGATCAACTAATAAAACAAAGATTCTGTTTGATAATAAACTGAAATTTTCTAGGCCTATATCTATACACGAAGGAAAAACAATGTTCAGACCATATCTATAGACTCAAATGCTTCATGATTTTAGATAATTGCAACTGCCTACTTTACTTTGATTGGTATTGATGGTAATCAGGCATGATGATGTTTACATTGTGTACTATGTGTATGCGAAACAGAGTGTTGTTGTTGCCGTTGCCTTCAATGTAAATAGACAGAATGTAGCATGTCGATGTTCTGCACACTCATAAGGAAAATAGAAGATTAAACATTTGTTCTTCTTTTTGGGTTTGTGAAGCTTTCCCAAGGATGACAGAGGATATCAACTTCAAGATTTTTTCTGTATACCTTATTGTTCATCTTCTGAATTTTACAATACTTGCTAACAGGTACCTATATAAATACATTAAAGGTCACCATTGTATATGTTAGTTTTCAAAGATTAATGAGTAAGAACTGATAAGAACTTAGTAAGAATTAGAATAAGAATTGAGAGATTTTATTATCTCTGTAACCTTGAAAATGTTACAAGGAGTTACATATTTATAGAAAGCTTAAACACAAAGATAAGTAAGTGTTTCGTGGAGTTCAGACTCTCATCTATCAATTGGGAATAGTAATAGAGCCATTAGAGATAAAATAGAGCCGTTGGAGACGATTTGAATGTGGGCGTCATTTTTGGGTTTCTCTTCTTGTATTCCTTGTTAGATATTTGTTGCTTGATTAATACTCCCCCTCAAACTTAGCCGGAATGAGTGTGGAGACTAAGTTTGATTTTCCAGAAACAAATCCTCACAACTACCTCACTAAAAACCTCACAAGTACAAACCTAGTGGGAAAAACTCCTTGTAAGGAAAAGAGTGTAGTGTCTGTGGAAAAAGGAGAAGCTTGATCAAGGATGAGTGAGATCTACTAGTCCAAGCTTGCCGTAGATGTGGTTGCAAATCTTGAGACTTGTAGCTTTGGTGAATATGTCGGCCAGCTGATCTTCACTTTTTGTGTAGCATGGAAGGATTACTCCTTCAATGATCTTTTCTCTGACTTTGTGACAATCCACTTCTATGTGCTTGGTTCTTTCATGGAAGACTGAGTTGGTGGCAATGTGAATTGCTGCTTGATTGTCACAATGCATGGTAATGGGACTTGTGCTCTCAATTTCCAGATCTTTCAGAAGCGCTTTTAGCCATACTAGCTCATTTGTGAGCTTCTTCATTGCTTTATACTCACTTTCAGCACTTGAGCATGATACTACCTTTTGCTTCTTGGATTTCCAGGTCACTAAGTTCCCTTCAATGAATGTGCAGTAGCCGGTTGTGGATTTTCTATCCATTGTATCTCCAGCATAATCCGCATCACAATAGCCCACAATTTCAGTGCTATCATTCTTTCCCATCCAAACACCTTGCCCTGGTGATCCTTTGATGTATTTTAAAATTCTTTCCACCATATTCCAGTGGTACACCAAGGGCTCTTTCATGTGTTAGCTCACCTGATTCACAGCAAAACATAGGTAAGGTCTTGTGATGGTTAAGTAAATTAACTTACCTACAAGCCGCCTGTATTGAGCTGGATCGTTAAATGGTTTGTCAAGTGGATCTTCTTGTTCTTTCTCCCCCTTTCTCCTGACCTTGTAGCCATCTTCAAGTGGTGTCTTGGCTGGTTTAGAACCAATTTTTCCTGTCTCTTTAAGCAAATCAAGTGAATATTTTCTTTGGGATAGAAACAAGCCTTCCAGAGAACGACATATCTCTATTCCTAGAAAATATTTAAGCTCACCTAGATCTTTTATATCAAATGCAGATTTAAGGAAAAGTTTGGTTTCTTGAATACCTTGTTGATCGTTGCCGGAAATGATCAAGTCATCTACACATACCAAGACAACAATGATTCCTTGAGCACTTTGAGAAGTAAACAAGGTGTGATCAGCCTCTGATCTTTTGAGTCCTTTGGCTGTTAATGTGAAGCTTAGCTTGTGGTATCAGGCTCTTGGAGATTGCTTTAAGCCATAAATGGCTTTTCTGAGTTTGAGAACCTTGCCTTGAGGAATTGAGCTTTCAAGACCTGGTGGAAGCCTCATGTATACTTCTTCTTCAAGCTCTCCTTGGAGGAATGCATTTTTGACATCCATTTGCCATAATTCCCAAGATAGGTTGGTTGCCAATGACAAAATCACTCTAACTGTATGGAGCTTAGCCACTGGTGCAAAGGTGTATGTATAGTGTTCTCCATAAGTTTGAGTAAATCCTCTTGCAACCAAGCGAGCTTTATACCTTTCAATTTCTCCATTGCTGTGATACTTGATGGTGAATATCCATCTAGATGTTACAGCCCTTTTTCCCGAAGGTAGATCACTTACATCCCAAGTGTGATTTTTATCCATTGCTTCTTTCTCAGCATCTACAGCATCCACCCAGACCTTGATTTCTTTTGCTTCTTCATAGGTCTTTGGGATGTAATGCTGCTCTATCTTTCCAAGGAATGCTTGATGGTCTGATGGAAACAGGGCAAGAGAACACTCAGCTTGTATAGGGTGAGCCACAGCTTGATGATTATAATAGACCCTGGTTTGTTTCCAATGTTCAGGGCCAAATCTTTGACGTGTACTTCTTCTCAAAGTTGGTGCTGGTACCTCTTCTTCCTCATGATCTTCATTCTCCAGAATATTAGCATCTGGTGGAGTTTCTTGATTAACTCCCCCTTGTTCATTTACTTCTTCATTCTCTTGGTCATTCTGAACATTTATCTCTTCTTCTTGAATCTGATCATTTTGATTGTTTACAGGAGCTGATTGATCTTCATTCATTGGAGGAAGACCCATGTGACTCAAAAGATGTTGAAGAGAGGCTGCCCGATCTACTGTAGAGTCAGCCAAGTCTTTCACACTCTCCCAGCCTGATTGCTCAAAATAACTTTGATCTTCTAGGAATTTCACAACTTTAGAAGTCGTGATGCGTTTGGTGCTTGGATCATAACATCTATACCCTTTTTGAGTAGTGGAGTATCCAATGAACACGCTTCTAGTGCTTTTAGCATCTAGCTTATTTCTTTGATCTCCTGGCACTAAAACAAAAGACAAGCAACCAAACACACGTAAGTGATTAATATTTGGTTTGGTTTTGTTTAATACCTCAAATGGTGATGAGTCATTTAAGACTTTTGTTGGAGTTCTATTTATGAGGTAGCATGCAGTCATAACAGCATCTCCCCAGAATATTATTGGCATGTTTTTATGAAACATCATTGATCTTGCTATTTCCATCAAATGCCTGTTTTTCCTTTCAGCCACTCCATTTTGTTGTGGAGTATAAGGACAACTTGTTTTGTGAAGAATGCCATGATTTGCCAAATGAGCTTTGAAAGTGTTGCTTGTGTATTCCCCTCCATTATTCGATCTCAGTACCTTAATTTTAGCATTAAATTGATTAGTCACATATGTTTGAAAATTGACAAATGCCTCAAATACTCTATCTTTAGATGGCAACAATGTGACCCATGTATATTTTGATTTTTCATTAATGAATGTCACAAAGTATTTTAAATTATCTCTAGGTAGGCAAGGTGAGGTCCAAACATCTGAATGAACTAAATCAAAACAATTCTAATATATTGATAAGGAATTTTGGAAAACACTTATACAATGTTTTCCCAAAATACACGACTCACACTTAGAATTATCAAAGACTACATCAGGCATAATTAATTTTAAAGCTCTAGAATGAGGATGGCCTAATCTAGCATGACATACATCATTTGAACTACTAGCTACATGACAGGAACTAATAAAAGGCAAACTAGTAGAGTTGGAGTCTCTAGAATGTTTCTTGAGATCTTCTAGAGTATACAACTCTCCCTTAGTGTTTCCCTTGCCTAAAACTTCACCAGTTTCAATATCCCAAAAATGAAAGCTGTTAGGTCCAAATATAGCATAAGCATAAAGATCAGTGGTGGCTCTTTTTACTGAGACCAAATTATTGCTAAATGTAGGCATATAAAAGGCACTAGATTCATTTCCAAAGAGGTTTAAATTTCCTATGCCTTTAATTGGCACTCTAACTCCATTAGCAATTTCAACATAACCAGAGGTATTTTGAATATTATTTAGTAGATTCGGATCTTTAATCATATGGTGAGAAGCTCCTGAATCTATTAAAAGTGTTTTTGAAGGTTTAGAGGCAAGAAATGTGATACCAGACTCCTTGCAAATTTGCATGGTCTTGATCATTGCCTCTAAGTCTGCTCTGCTCATGGTGATCATGCCATTGTTTTCTGAAGTAGAAGCTTGATTAGAATGGCCGTTTGGAGCATTTGGTTGAGCAGTTGGTGCATAATTTGAAGTGTTTGCTTCATTTTCTTGTTGCCTTGCTCTGTAGTTGGCTCTGAGATGAGGATGGAGGATGAAGCACTCCTCCTTGGTGTGTCCTCTCCCTTGGTTGAATTTGCCAATTTTCTTGCAATGTTCACATTGCTTTGTTGTTCCTTTCTTGTTGGAACTGAATTGGGGGGGGGGGGTTGTAGAACCCTTTGTTTGCCGTTGGCAGCTCTCCTTTGTTGAAGAGGTCTAAAGAGCCTTGCTCCTTTTGAATTTGAGAGCAGACATTTTCAAGGCTTGGTAGCTTCTCCTCCCTTAAGATGTGCTTGATAAGGTCATTGAATTTTGGATGGAGAGATTGGAGAAGTCCAAACACTCTATCTTGCTCTCTTCCTTCCTCCATAATTTTGAGGTCTTTTGTGTTTGGCCTCAGCATATCCAGTTCAGCAAGTAATGACTTATATTTACCAAAGTGTTTGGTAAAATCTTGGTCTTCTTGAGTGAGGCTGTTGAGAGCTTTCTTTACTTCAAATACTCTTGAAAGATTGGTGATGTCTCCATACACCTTCTTGAGAGTTTCCCAGAGTTCTTGAGCTGTTTCACAATATGAGTAAGATTCAAATATTGAATCACTCAGAGAGCTGTGGATTATGCTGAGCACCATTTGATCTTTTTGCAGCCATTTTTCCAGAGCTTCTTCATTTCCTTCTTGAAGCTCTTTTCCTTTAGCCGGTTCAACTTGATTCCACAAGCCACAACCATACAAGTTTGATTTTGTGGATCGTGACCATAGGAGATAGTTCTCTCCTCTTAGAATGACTCTAATTGCAGTTGGTTTTGTCTCCTCCATGATTGAAAATAATGATCTTCAAGAGAATTGGTTTTGGAGAGAGTTCTTCGAGATATTTCCAGAAATATACCACTCTAACTTCACAAAAACTCGTCTAGGATGAATATATGTCAATCTCAGAGTTTTTCAGGAAGTTAGAAGAATGTATTTCCAGAAAAAACGAAGAACTTTTGGAGAAGAAGATGAACAGTGGAATCTGGGCAATTTTGAATTTCAAAAATTGATTTCTTGATCTGGAGAATTCTTGAGAGTATGGTTGTTGCGGAAGCTTTGAAGATGATGGAGGAGAGTTTGAAGATGCAAAAGAGGCCTGGAGAATGGAGAGATTCTTCAAGAAAAACTTATGGAGTTTCTTGAACAGTAACAATGGGGAGAATGATAGAAGAGAAAGAAAAAGATGAAATCAAAAGATTGATCTTATTTATTGATCAATGCTCTGATACCATGTTAGTTTTCAAAGATTAATGAGTAAGAGCTGATAAGAACTTAGTAAGAATTAGAATAAGAATTGAGAGATTTTATTATCTCTGTAACCTTGAAAATGTTACAAGGAGTTACATATTTATAGAAAGCTTAAACACAAAGATAAGTAAGTGTTTCGTGGAGTTCAGACTCTCATCTATCCGTTGGGAATAGTAAGAGAGCCGTTAGAGATAAAATAGAGCCGTTGGAGACGATTTGAATGTGGGCGTCATTTCTGGGTTTCTCTTCTTGTATTCCTTGTTGGATATTTGTTGCTTGATTAATAGTATACCCGCTCGAGTACATGTAGACATTAATAGGTATTAAAATACTTTGTTTAAATAAAAAACACATTGGACCTCCATTAAAATGTATTTCCCTAAGTTTCTAAGATATAAGATCATTCTATAAGACTATTAGTTGCTGATTTGGTTATTATCAGGTTTTACCCAAACCAGTAGTTTATGCAGTGCACTGTTGTGCGCGGTAATATAATGGTGGGATCGAATCCACATAGAATAAAGAGCGCTTTAGATCTATAGATCTAAACAGAGCTAGGATGAAAATATGGAAAGTTGTCACAGAAAATCCAAATAAAATCCAAAAATAATTAAATAAGAAAATAAAAATTAATTAATACAAATGTTGGGATCTGAGAAATTACAGAGATTTAAATAAATAAAAAAGATATCTAACCGGATTAGCAATTTAATGATCTAGATCTAGAACTCAAACATTGTAACCAACTAAACCTTTTTTTCAAAAAGGGAATATTATTATAGCATAAATCTGCTAGGACTCTATGCTAGCATATATTAACAAGTTTGATAGAGTTCACTTGTAGATCTAGCCTCAACTCTTGGAAAACTGGAAATCAAGCCTACAAACTATAGATTTCAGGTAGAATAACCAACACTAGCTGTATTATAAAACCCTATGAATCATTTGATAGATTCATCAACCTAACAAAAACATTTGTTTCATAGAAGTAGAGATCTATTAATCATAACCCTAGTCTATAACAATAACCCTATGAATAAATCCCATCTCCCAACATGCAGATCTACTCAACCATGACAATGGGTTGGTAGATCATGATGTTGTATGGTATGAAATGCAAAGAAAGAGACGAAGACAGAATGTAGATCTGAAAATGCAACGTAAAATAATATAAATCTGAGAAAAACTATTTTAAAAGTTTACAGATCTGAAAATGAAAATGATAATGACAAAGTAACTGAAATATCATGTCTAGGGCTTCTGGGCCACTCAGGAAATGATCCCTATTTATAGGGAGTCTGCTAGGCAAAAAATCAGAGTTAATGTGCAATTTGGAGAATATCCGCGATCCGGATCGATCGATCTCCTTCCTTTGATTCGTGCCATCTCATAGATTCCTTTGACTGACCGATCTGCTTCGGGATCGGTCGGTCCTCTTTGTGCATGGTCAATCCTTTTCAGGATCTGTTGATCCCAGAGTGTCTCTAAAATCCAATGAAGTGTAAAAATATCTAAAGTTGCTCCATTTTACCCATTTTAGCTCTAATGAAGTGTAAACCCGTAAAGACACCAAAACCGGACATAAGGACACAAAACCTAACTCTAGACTCAATCAAACATGTAAAAACAATAGTATACACTAGTAAAAATAAAGACTCATCAAATATCCCTAGACTTGAATCCTTGCTTGTCCTCAAGTAAGCAACAAGACAATGAAACAAATTTCAGAAGTATAGGTTTGAAAAACAGGAACTTACGTTTAGCTTTAGAATCCACCATGTTGATCATTTAAACAAAAAAAATCCTTGTGAAAGGTTAATTGAACTTTAGCAGTACAACATGTACTTTACCATAAGCATATCAAACATTACCGTACTCTAGCATCCAAGATCCAAGGGAACTTTTGAAATCTCCATTGTTGGCCCTTTAACATTCATTAAGTGTTGGGTGCAGTCTCACAAAGGGAGTCTCAATCGCTAAGGGCTAGTAACGGGGGGTCATTTTAAGGGTGATGGTTAGGCATGACAAATGAACTCCGGTGCAAGCCAATGCACAAAATCACAGTGAGACTGAAACCAAAGATGGTGCACAACCTCCTGAACCTTGAACTCTAAGTAAGCTTCTATATGATGATCCTAATAGAGTTGCTATTGGTGCTAAAATAAATAACAGAAACAAATAACTAACTAAATAAATAAAAATGTTTTATTCTGGTTCCTTCAGACTTCTTTTCCTTCTCTTTCTTTTTTTTTTCTTTTTTCTTTGAAAGAGTCTCAGGATGAGACGGGATCAATCGATCTGGATAGGATCGATCGATCTAGATAGGATCGATCGATCTGGATAGGATCAGTCGATCCCAGAACATTTTTTCTGAGAAGGGGAAGTTGGAACCAATCCTAACCATGTACATCAATCCGCAAAAAAACTGCACCAAAAGTCAACTCGAACTAATATAGATGGAGTACTGATACTAGAAAGCTTACTCGAATATCCTTGGAACATTTGTTTGTACCGCTCCCATACTCCGTAGTTTTTGCACTTGGTTGCACATGCTTCTAATGTTGCGAAAGAGGACTGGGGTCTGAATGAAAAAGGTTAAAAGGGTGTGGAACCAAGCTAAAAATGAGCTTGGCCATCCGGAGCTCCAATAAGAATTGGGTGAACTCCGGATGTATATGATTCTTTATGCAATATCAAGCCCCTAAGTGAGAATATTAGTCCGGTAAAAGGTCCAAGTAGATAGAGCCAACGTCGGATCATTCAGATTTCCAAATGATAGGTCGCTTTTGGTAAAGTTGATCCACTGATGGTGTTTCCAATCTTCCTGAACTAAGTCAACTAAATGTCAACATGAAATGGAAACCAAGAAAATTGTAATAAAATTATCATGTTTTGACTCAATAAAACGACTCAAGAAAAATGATAAAGTTTTATTTTTTGAAAATTTTTTTTTGACAAGGAAACAAAAGAAAAAACAGTGTTAGTAACATATGAAAGCAGTCACCCCTTCCTCCAGACTTAAATCATTGCGTCCCGCTGTGATATAAAATCAAAGAAAAATGGTGCTGCAAAATAATAGTGGAGATAATAAATTGTGAACAAGAAAGCAAACCATAAAGCGTGAAAGGAGTTTTACGACCAAAAGGGAGCATTGGTCTGTACATGAACTGGTTTTCAGCTTTTCTTGTCTCTGGGATCAATCGATCTCGAGAGGATCAGTCGATCTCAGCGTCCTAAAACTTCTTGAAATTTGCATCTTTTGCATTTTGCACCTGTTTTCAGTCAGCTCAACAAAAACATCATCATATATTGTTTTGAAAAATAATTGTTTTAACTGAAAGGAAATAAAATAAATAAAATAGTTTTATTAATTCAAAAGCAAAAAGAAATTAAAGGAACATGTTGGGTTGCCTCCCAACCAGTGCTTGTTTTTGCAAAGTCACTAGCTTGACTTAGTTTTATTTCAATTGGGTTCTGGGTTCATTGGGGGAATGGTATCTTCAGGTTACACATCCTTCACAATGGGTGCTTGACCAAATACGATTGGGTTATCTTTTGATGGTCTCGATGGGGAAGCTTATGACCTTGTTTCCAACTCGCAGCTTTATTCTCTTTTTTGGTATGCTGATAGAAGCACGTGCTGTCACTAGGAATTTTTGTCCTAAATTAGATCCCATCCATCACAGTTCATGTCTAGCACAAAGATGTCTATCAGAACATAACTTCCTCCCACAAAAGTTGGTATGTTGACTCGGATCTTGATAACATCGAGTTTTTACCTATTTTAGCCATTGTTTTCTTATGATTTTATGGAGATTTGATTGGTTTTCAAGGCTAAAAGGTTACTATCAAGTATTTTTGGATTCAAAAGGGTTTTGTAGGTTTTAAGGAGTATTGGACCCAAAAGGAGCAAAAACCCGTCTAAGGCAGTTTCAGAGCATTAGAAGTTTGGCAATGTTGGAAGACCTTCCCTTGCACCAAAATGAGAGTTCTTGGTGTCTATGGAAATCTAGAAGAGTCAAGATTCACCTGGGACAATAATTGAAGCAATCCATTCAGCCGTTTGGAAGATGCATCCAGAAGAGTGAAGCACTGTCAAACCTCGAGCACACCTACCCGTGACCGAGGTCCAGCCTCTTGGTCAGTCCGGTCACGGCCACCAATGACCGGGGTTGTTACTCAAGGTCCTCATGAACCTCAGAACCATTTCAAAGCATGCCCCATGCCTCTACATACATTTAAACGACGAGTTTGCCCTGGAAACCCTAGAACCGAAACCCTAATGATCCCTAGGACCTATATATACTTGTTTTGACCTAATTAAGAGGTGTGCTTCGTGTGCTTTTACTTCAAGTGGTCACCCTAGTGTGGCGTCCATAGACACATCACCGCCGTTCTTAACCTAAAAGGAGATCTCATCGCCGCTCAAGCCGCCGAGTCCATCTCCACCACTTTGAAGCCGCCGAAGTCACCACCACCTTTCTCTCTACTGTTGTTTCATCTCTTATCCCTATTCACCACTTGTAAAAGGAAGAAGATTCATCAACTTTGTATCTCAGAGAAGAACTCTAAACTCTTTTCTTATATTCTATTTGCAATCTATTATTCATATGCTTTTGCTTTCCATGAATATGTGTGAGTAGTTTTCTTTGTTGGGTAGTTAGGGTGCATTCTAAGGGAATCTTGTGGTCGATTGTTTAGGTTGTTAGATCTGGAATTATTCATCATATGTTCTTCGTCCTAGGCTTGTTCTTAATGCATATTGCTAGAGTAGCTAACTAGTAATTGATGTTTGGCGATTTATACATCGATAGATCTATAGATTTGTATGCACTAGTCTTGGTGAGTATTGTGTTATAACCTGCGATAGTTGAGTTATAGGGTTTTATGGAATAGAATCGAACTTGAATTTAATGCTTGAATATTTGCATCTTTGCCTGTGGAAGTTGAGTAATGTTTGCATTTAGACAATAGGCGATTGGTATTGTGAACTACATATCTTTTATTCATCCGTGTTTCGTAGTCCAAGAACATCCACATCATTGAATAATCCTTGTTTGATTTCCTTTGCATACATTCATCTTATGAAACTCTGAGAAACCCCTTGCAACCCAGCATTCCGTTTTTATTGATTTTTGCTTTGTTTCTTGCTGCATTTGTTTGCTGCATATTTTCGTGACACATCAACAACCCCCCATTCATTGTTTTGTCTTAGCCATATTTCATTCCAATATTCTCGTAACGTGATCTTAAGTCTCTGTGGGATCGATAACCTTAAATACTACATTCAAAGTACTGTGCACTTGCAGTCACGTATGGATTGTAGGTAAAAGTTTTGATTGAAAATCCATACCACATCAAGCTTTTTGGTGCCATTGCATTACTTGCGAGTTTGAGATTGAAATTTTTTCTAAGACCTTTATTTTTCAGCTTGCTTTGATATTTTCATTTGCTATTCTCAGGTACTGTTCTAGGAGATCTTGAATGGAGAACCACAACCATGTTCTAGGAGATCTTGGCAATCCACCACCTCGGAGGGACAATCAAGTATTTGCTGGGAACAATGGAGTTTACAATCCAGATCAGCTGGATCCACTTACCAAGAAGATTGCTGAGTTTGACACTCCTTGCCAACACTTTAAAAGCGGTTCTGCGTTTCAACCAATGCATCTACAATAAGAAGATTTCAAGATTAGTCCTAGAGTCATCATTCTAGTGAAGGAAAGCCTATACCTTGGTTTACCTTCGGAGCACCCGATGGATTACATACAGAACTATGAAGATATATATGATGCCACCACTACCAATGAAGACTTTCAAAGCTACTTGAAGTGCACATTATTCTCTTCTTTCTCTTGGGGACAAGGCGAATAGATGGTGGAAGTCTCTTCCTCAGGCATCAATCTCTACTTGGGAAGCATGTAAGAGTGCCTTTGTTAACTATTTCTACACCAAATCTCGGTCCAATCTGTTTCGGGACAAGATTCAAGGGTTTTGACAAGGAGCCAAGGAGTCTATTCTTGAGGCATGGGGGCGATTTCAGGAGTATGAAAGAGATTGTCCTCATCAGTGTTACACAGAAGGTAACATGATGAATACATTCTACAGGGAACTTCATGGTGAGTACCAACAGTCTCTTGATATTGCGAGCAATGGAGACTTCTCTACAAAAACCATTGAAGATGCCCGGACCTTGATCACTAATCTTGCTGAGAGTGATAGCTACAGAGCCAACAATCGGAAGCCATCCAATCCAGATGGAGAAACAGGTAGCTCTACTGAATTCAAGGTACTCGCAAACTATCAATCAAATGGCCAAGAATATCAATAGACTTGTCTGTTTCTATGAAAGAGAAGAGTTTGATGATCAAGAAGAAGATGTGAACTACATCAGTCATAAAAGAGGGTACCAAGAGAGGTACATGAATCGAGATTTTCGTGATCATGATTACAATAAAGGAAATTTTCAACAAAGGGCTACCTTCACCGATGTTCAAGGATTTCAAAGAGGATACCATAATGTTCATCCGCATGATAAACATTCCATCTTTGGAGACTTAATGGAACAAATAAGAGCTAGCCATCAGAGTTTTACAGAGGAGATCAGAAGAAAGGTTGACAGCAATTACCAAGAACTCAATGGTAAGATCAAATCTCTCTCGGCTAAGATTGAATTTAATGGCGCGCAAAACAGAGAGGTAATTTTTGCTATTGAGAAGTCTTTGGAAAGAGATGATCAATTGAAGGCTATCACTCTAAGGAGTGGCACATCTTACAAGGAACCCGAGTATCCTAAGGATTCTGTGGAAAAGTAACCAAAAGAGCCAGAAACTACACAAATCAAAGAAGAAGAAGAAACCGAGAAGGAGGAAGAACTGATCCGTGAGCTTACCAAAGAAGCTCCACCTCCTCCTCAGCCTCTTGAACGTGTTTATCAACCTAAGGTACCATATCCTGGCCCTCCTAAAAGTCTGAAGAAAGCAAGAGAATTGGCCAAGGTACAGGAGATTATCAGAAAACTCAATATAAGGTTACCCTTTACTCAAGCTTGTGCAATGATTCCATGTCTCAGGAAGTATATGAAGAGTATCTTGACAAACAACATTGTCATAGATGATGGGGTAATGATGATTACCCAGGAGTGTAGTGCTATACTACAGAACAAAAAGAGGTTTGATGAGTTTTGTGTTGTTCTGCGAGATCAACAAGGAAGTATTTGAGCGTGCCCTTTGTTATATGGGTTCAAGCGTAAATATGATGCCTCTTACTGTGGCAAAACGCCTAGGATACTCCACTTTCAAGCCTACAAGGATCTCATTAGTCCTTGCAGACCGTTCTATTCAGAAACCAGTCAGAATTCTTATTGATGTGCCCATCATCATTGGTGGATGCGAGATTCCCACAGATTTTGTTGTTCTCGAGTTTGAGAAGGAACCAAGGGACCCCCTTATCTTAGGTCGTCCATTCCTCTCTGTTGCTGGAGCTCTCATTGATGTCCCCAATGGAAAGATTGACCTCCGACTAGGCGATTCCGTTATGAAGTTCGAGATGAACGACACTTTGAAGCAAAAGATAAGTGACAATAGAATATTTTCTGTTGATGATTTGGAGAAGACCACTCTTGGAGTATGTGAGATGTTTGCTCTTGAAGATCCTATGGAAGTAGCATTGACAAGAGATTCAAGTGATTGTGATGTTTGAGAGGATTCCGTGGGAAACTGCGAGAAAATCCTTGATTCTGCAGAGAGTTATGCGAGACATGGTGCATATCTCAATATAGATGAGAAGATCATCACTCCTAATCTGCCTAAGAACACTCCAGCCACGATATCTGATCCGTGGAGTGAACTTAGAGCACCAAAAGTCGAGCTTAAGCAACTCCCTATTGGTTTGAAGTACGCATTTCTCGGCCCTAACTCCACTTATCCAGTTATCATCAATTCTGGTCTGAATGAGATAGAGACAACAATGCTTCTTACTGAGTTAAGGAAGCATAGGAAAGCTTTGGGATATTCATTGGAGGACATTCCAGGTATTTCCCCCAATCTCTGTATGCATATGATTCATCTCGAAGAAGCTTCGAAGAATTCTATTGAACATCAAAAGAGATTAAACCCTAATCTCAAAGAAGTTGTGAAGAAAGAGATTATGAAACTTATGGATGCTGGGATCATTTATCCAATCTCGGATAGTATAAATCAGAGAATGATGAGCTTATCGCCTCTCGGACGATCACATGACATAGGATGTGTATCGACTATCGGAAGCTCAACACCTGTACGAGAAAGGATCATTTTCCTTTACCTTTCATTGATCAGATGCTTGAAAGGTTAGCAAATCACAAATACTACTATTTCTTGGATGGATACTCAGGATTCTTTCAGATTCTGATCCACCCCGATGATCAAGAGAAGACGACATTCACATGTCCCTATGGTACTTTTGCATACTGTAGAATGCCCTTTGGGTTGTGCAACGCCCCAACAACCTTCTAGCGTTGCATGATGTCTATCTATACAGAGTATATTGAAGATTTTATGGAGGTATTCATGGACGATTTCTCAGTTTATGGTCCATCTTTTGAAGAATGTTTGTCAAATCTTGGCAACGTGCTGCAAAGGTGTGAAGATAAGGCACTAATCTCAGCCCCTATTGTCCAACCACCGGATTGGGAGCTACTTTTTGATATTATGTGTAACGCCCGTGTTCTGGAAATTAAGTAATTTAATTAATTTAGAAACTCTTTCGAGTTTATGAACCTTAGACAAGTCTCGAGAAATTAACTATGGGGTTGAAATAGTTAATTTGGATTTGTTCCGGGGGTGTCATAAATTGGTTCGAAAGTTGTGGGGGTTTTTTCTCAAAGTAACAAGTGAGAAACAAAAATTGATTTTCTCTTCTTCTCCTTCTTGAGCTCGCCATTGTGAGGGGGGAGAGTGAGTTTGTTGAGCTTGTGAGAGAAGAGAAAGAAAAGAGAAGAAGAAAAGAGAAGAAGAAGAGGAAGGCTTTGTGCGCTTGTGGAGCTTGGATCTTGCGAGATCAAGGGTGTGGAGCTTTGTGAAGCTTGGAAGAAGGAAGGTTTGGAGTGAGGCTTTGTGGCGTGGAGCTTGGAGGAGGAAGAGAGATCTTTCTTGAGCTTGGGGAGTGCATCTAAGGCTAGATCCTTCATAGCTTTGGTGAAGGGAGGGAGAGACAGAACTGTCAGAGTCTGGTAGAAAAGAGTTTCGACCTAGCAAATAGTAGGCAAAGGTAACGAAATTTTCTGGGATTATAGCTAAGACCTATATCTAGATGTGACCTTTTGCGGATATTGATTTGAGTCAATATTAAAGGAGTTATAGGCGTTTTCATGAACTGTTCTGTCTCAGACGCGATTTGGACCAGCGTCTATTCAAAGGAAGATCGCAAGTGAACCTTCAGTCTGATCGCTACGAAATTTTGTGGGTAGCTTCAGGACATCTAGGGAAAGATTTTCAACGGTGGGATTTGAAGGTGGACGGTTAGATTTTGTTTCCTGATCCCATCTTTCAGGCTGACTGTTCTGTGATGTTTCCAGAATTTTTTCAGTTTAGATTAAATGTTGTTTTTGGTTGTTGTGGTTGGCTGTAGGGTGAGTTGAGCTACTGTTGACGAGTGGGAAGTCACTTCTGGTTGGGTGATTGTTGTTTTGGTTCAGAAAATCATCTTTGTTTCAAGGTGAGTTTGTGACCAAAGGTTAACATTAAGCCTTGTGTGGGGGCTTATGGGGTAGTTAGAGAAGCATGGATTGTTGCTTGTTGTGCCTTGTTAAGATTTAATTGTGTATTATTTCTTGGTTTTATGATGGTGATTTTCGTGGGTTCTTGGTGAATTTCATGGGTCATTGTGGAGTTTTAGTGTGTGTTTACTAAGCTTGTGAGTTTTAGCTTTTCATGGGTTTTGAATTGCTAAGTGGTTATTTATATATGCTATTGATTTTCTTTTCATGGGTTGATGATTAGAAATTGATAGGGCTGTGGTTGGGGATTATTTTCATGCGTGAATTTGATCGAGTAGAAATTAACGCGTGGTGTGTTTGATTTCTTGTTGTTGTGGTTGTTTGAAATTGCTTGTGGCTTTCATATAACCTGTTGTTGGGAGGATCAATCTCACTCAGCGTTTGGTTTACCAAATGTTGATGCATCACTTTTGTCGATGCAGGTAAAGATAAGGCGTGATCGTGGAATTGAGGCAGTGAAGAGGGGATGATTAGGACCCGGTAGTTTTGTGGTTTTTGTTAGCTTTCGAAGGATTGCTAGAACCGGTAGAACTGTTGACCTTCGTGGTCATTTATGTAAATGTTTGCTATTGTATGGTTTTGAATGTTTAATGTATGGGCATTAGTTCATTATTTCCATGTTCCAAAAAAAAAAAAAAAATGCGGTCGTCACATTATGTGTGATGCTAGTGATTATGGCATTGGAGCTGTACTTGGTCAAAGAAAGGACAAGAAGCTGAATGTCATCTACTATACAAGTAGAACTCTTGATGAAGTTCAATGCAACTATGCCACAACAGAGGGAGCTTTTGGCTGTTGTGTTTGCTGTCGAGAAGTTCAGACAATATCTTGTAGGAGCTAAGATCATTGTCTATACAGACCATGCGGCTATTCGATATCTCATGTCGAAGAAGGATGCCAAACCACACCTGATAAGGTGTATACTCTTTCTGCAAGAGTTTAATATTGAGATACGAGATCGCAGAGGCACAGATAATGGAGTCGCGGACCACTTTTCGCGAATGAGAGTTGAAGATCCCATTCCTTTAAACGATAGTCTACCTG
Source organism: Cardamine flexuosa (assembly GCA_963555745.1). NCBI lineage: Eukaryota > Viridiplantae > Streptophyta > Magnoliopsida > Brassicales > Brassicaceae > Cardamine > Cardamine flexuosa. The sequence goes on along the minus strand of OY743216.1, from coordinate 17,475,829 downwards.
AAGAGAATGTGTATAGCATCGAGGCTGTACCAATTGCTGGAGCTATAGCACCACCATGACCTAGAATGGTAAGATCTTGTGCCTATGACACCCCCTGGTTTAGGCACTATGCGAATTACCTTGCTGCAGAAGTTGAGCCACCCAAGTTCTTTGGTTATAACAAGAAGAAATTCTTGAGAGAAGTGAACAGATTCTATTGGGATGAGCCCTATCTATACAAGAAGTGCTCAGATGGTTTGTTTAGAAGATGTATTCCGGAAGAAGAAGTCGACGGAGTTCTATTCGGATGTCATGGTTCATACTATGCAGGTCATTTTACAACCTTTAAAACTGTTTCTAAGGTCTTGCAAGCAGGATTTTGGTGGCCCACTATGTTTAAGGATGCTCAGGCATTCATATCCAAGTGTGATGCTTCCCAAAGGATGGACAACATAAGTAAGAGAAACTAGATGCCACAGAACTTCATACTTGAAGTTGAAGTTTTTGATGTGTGGGGAATAGACTTCATGGGACCTTTCCCGAAGTCCAATGTAATGAATATATTCTCGTTTCTGTTGACTATGTTTCTAAATGGGTGGAGGCGATAGCCAGTACCACCAATGATGTGAATGTGGTTGTGCAGATGTTCAAGACAATCATATTCCTAAGGTTTGGAGTTCCGCGTGTTGTGATAAGTGACGGAGGATCCCACTTTATCAATGGAACAATCAGGGCACTTTTCAAGAAGAACGGGATCACTCACAAAGTTTTATCCCTGTATCACCCTCAGATGAGTGGGCAAGTGGAGATCTCTAACAGAGAGATCAAATCCATCTTGCAGAAGACCAAGTCAAAGACAAGGAAAGATTGGTCTACCAAGTTGGATGATGCTCTTTGGGCGTATCGGACTGCATTCAAAACGCCATTAGGTACCACTCCTTTTCATATTGTCTATGGGAAATCTTGTCATTTGCCTGTTGAATTTGATATGAGCATGGCCAAGGATAAGGAGCATGTACCTGAGCATGTACCTGAGCATGTACCTAAGCTTGAACCTGAGGATGCTCTAGCTATATCAAGTGGACCAATGACGCGTGCTAGGACCAGAGAGCTCAAGGAGACCATCCATTCTCTACTTACACACTTAGAGAAACAAGCAGGAGAAAGAGATGCTTGTCAAACCACTTTGGTTTTGATTCAAGCTAAGTGATTTAACAAATGGGAAAAGTGTCTCAGTTGTACTCTTTTTCCCTTGTCAAGTTTTGTCCCACTGGGTTTTCTTGATAAGGTTTTTAATGAGGCAACTGTTTCACTTCATCATTGCCCATTTGTTAAAAAGGAAGCCCATGGCCCAATTTTAATCCCTAATTTCGTGGCCAAAGGCAGCAAAGGGAGCTGATGAGTTATTTTTATTTTAAATTCTGTTTTATTTAGTTAATATTTCCAAGACTCTCTGCATTCAGCTTTGTTTCTTTTCTCTTTATATTCCCTTGTAAACCTTCAGTTTAATCTATCTAGCTTTTTATTCTCAAACTCTTCTAAGAACTAGATAAAAACAGGTAAATCAAAAGAGTTTCATTCCCTTTGTGTGACCCATAGATCCACTGGTAAATCTAAGGATTTCCGCAGCCTTATTGTGACCAATACACTCCCCTGTTACTTGAATCATTCGATCTATATCACCATCTCATCGATTCCATCTCTACTTGCTTCTGAAGTGACGATTTTGGAGTAGATTCATATTAAGTGGTATCAGAGCCACTATGGAAGCTAAGTACTCTTAGATATATTGGTTTTATGCTTGTTTATCGGTTTGTCTCCTGTCGATCTAAGTGTTCTGCGAAATTATTTTGATTCTGTGTCTTTTGACATTCTAGAACTGCAGATCTGTGATTTTGTTTGAATTTTCGTAAAATATTGGCTCGTCATAAAATCGTGAAATCAATTGCATCTGAAACTAGGTCGAGTCTAGTATTTGTTGAAATTGATTCTGGAATTGTTGAATGAGTTTTGATTTTGTTTCGAAGTCTATTTTGTTGAACAGTCGCAATTAGGGTTCTTCGGCATTTGAGGAGTCATTTTCGGGGTTTGTTCATTTAATCATGATTTCTTTCAAAGGAACTTGTTACTGGGTTAGTTTTGTGTTGTTTTTTTCAGGCAGAGGCGTCCGATCTTAATAAGTATTCAGCAAGAACAGTAACAAGCTCTTCATTGAAATGTTAACAGCAAAAATGCAGAAGATGCTGGATGGAAGTTTTGCTGCTTTTGAGGAAAAGAACAGAGCCAGACAAAGGAGGGAACAAGAGATTAATCCCAAGCCACCAGACAACAGTTTGAGATCAGCTTGGCGCAGCCCACCTAAAACCTTTCACACTCTTAAATCTAAGGTTTATTCTAATTCTGATTATCAATTCTCTAATAAACCTCAACTCTTTACATTTTCAGGAAAGAAATACCTAGAGTGGGAAGAAACATAGAAGAGTGGTTTCTTTACAAGTGCATCCCTGAAGAGAAAAGATTAAAATGTGCAATTGACCAGCTCACAGGAACAGCATATTGGTGGTTTTTCTACAAGGAGTCAACTGTCACCACCTGGACTTATCTCAAGAAGCTGCTAAGAGATCAGTATGCACCAAAGCACCAGTATAAAGTCCAAACGACTACAGAACTTCCAAGAAAGAAGGTTGATACCTTACCAGATTCAAAACAAGAAAAATCAGTGAATAAGAAGACTGATCATGGCAAGGAAACCACCCTCAGCAACAAAGACAAGCTGTTGATAGAAGCACTTACAGTTCGTCTTGAGCAGGTAATGGATAAAAAATTTGATGAGCTTCATCAAAAGCGAGAGCAACAGAGGCAGTCTAGTGCTAAAATGGATCATAAAAAGTTGATTCTACCTGAACTGAGTTCATTTCCATTTGAACCACAAGGAAAGCACACTCCAGCTAAGGTAAGTGATGAACTGAGCCAAGCTGTTTCCAATAGTTCTCATGACGTGATAACACTCTTGTCTTGTCCAAAAGAAGCTGAAAAAGATACAGGTGAAAAGGAGAAACGTCTAGAAACACACAGTTCACTTATCTGTTCCGATGAGGAGTATGAGCAACCTGCAAGTGAACCAAAGAAATGTCATACAGTGGAGCAGGAGAATAACAAAGCTGAAACAGTTCTGGTCTGCAGTCATTTACCTAAAGATGAAGACATCATGGTTATTAAGGAGAAACAACCAGATGCTCCACCACAAAATAAACCCCGAGGTAAGTACTTTGACTCCCAAAAACGAATGAAAGCTAACCTGCTTTCTATTGGTGCAGATTGCACAATTTTGAGGCCAATCACGAAGACTAATGATCAAGAAACATTAGATCAGAATCAAAATCAATCAAGAGATCACTGTAAAGATTATCAAGATCAACTTTGGCTAAATCACAAGGATGAACACATAGGCAATCAATTAAATTTCTTTGGGAGGGCTGGTGATGTTAAGCAAGATTTGTTTTCAAAACAGCCATTATTATTGCTTGTTGTTAAAAAACAACTCATGAGCTTGACTAACCTTACACTGGTGCTGCCGAGTGAGATTATGTATCTTTTGCAGGATTATCACAACGTGTTTCCGGAGGGTAACTCCATAGGAATATCACCCATTTGTGATGAATTTCAAAGCCACATTTGGAAACCTGGATTCTATGCAGAACGTTCAAGCCCGTTACCACATGAGATTTGGATCTCTTCACTTTACATGTTTCCTGTGCAGCCTAAATGGATTTTTCATCAGTTTTTTCATTCCAAACTTATCAATGGCGGCAAGGAGAGCTATCTTTGTGTACAAAAGAGGAGCCACCGGATTCAAACCTTATCTCAGCCAATATCTTTGTGAGGACAGGAATTGGAGATGTCTTCATGCAGGATAAGAAACCCATTGATTACTTTAGGATGATCTTTGATGTTGTAGAGCACATATGGACGCCCAGGAATGATGGTCCATTTCACCAAACAAGAAGAATAAATGACCATGCCTATCAAGTGGATCTCCAAGGTAAGTATACTCTGAGTTCTAGTTTTAATGTTTCTGATATCTCTCCTTTTATTGCAGATGAAGCAGATTTGAGGACAAATCCTTTTCAAGAGGGAGGGGATGATATGAGCATGGCCAAGGATAAGGAGCATGTACCTAAGCATGTACCTGAGCATGTACCTGAGCTTGAACCTGAGGATGCTCTAGCTATATCAAATGGACCAATGACGCGTGCTAGGACCAGAGAGCCCAATTTTAATCCCCAATTTCGTGGCCAAAGGCAGCAAAGGGAGCTGATGAGTTATTTTTATTTTAAACTCTGTTTTATTTAGTTAATATTTCCAAGACTCTCTGCATGTTGTTTCAGCTTTGTTTCTTTTCTCTTTATATTCCCTTGTAAACCTTCAGTTTAATCTATCTAGCTTTTTATTCTCAAACTCTTCTAAGAACTAGATAAAAACAGGTAAATCAAAAGAGTTTCATTCCCTTTGTGTGACCCATAGATCCACTGGCGAATCTAAGGATTTCCGCAGCCTTATTGTGACCAATACACTCCCCTGTTACTTGAATCATTCGATCTATATCACCATCTCATCGATTCCATCTCTACTTGCTTCTGAAGTGACGATTTTGGAGTAGATTCATATTAGAATTAGAATACGAAGCCGCTTGGGCCGTGAAGGAGTTGAACTTCAATCTCAAGACAGCCTCAGAAAGGAGATTGATCCAGTTGAATGAGTTGGATGAGATAAGACACAATGCTTATGAGAATGCTAGGATATACAAAGAGAGAACAAAGGCTTACCATGACAAGAAGATAATACCAAAGTCATTTGCTCCACACGACAAGGTATTCCTCTTCAACTCTAGGCTTAAACTCTTTCTGGGAAAGTTAAGATCAAGATGGTCCGGACAATTCACGATAAAAGAAGTCATGCCATTTGGAGCTGTTGTCCTTCGTAATGACAAAGGCGGTGCCATTCACTGTGAATGGGCAAGTAGAAACTGACGCGTTCCTCGTGAGGAAAAGCTTCCCAATTTTGTCAACGAGAGCGTGAGATCAATGTGATGGATTGCAAGACCTGATTAATAAGCACCTTGCAGTTTAATGGATTGAATATCGCCACAAAAGGATGCGGAAGAGCCTTTTGATGAGACGGGTTGGTCAATCTAATCACACAAAATGACCTAAGAGTTTTCCTAGTTCTAATCACACGAAAAAGGAGGAACAATGATCTATAATTTGAAAGGGTTTTTGATTAAAAGATAGATAGTGCTACAAAGAAATCTCAGCCTCAATATAAAGGAGAGGAGGTGAGAATGAGAAGAGACAAAACGATAAAGGCAAGGAGAGTTACGAGACATACCTCGTGAACTCTCAAAGACCATGCAATAAACACAAGTTCAAATTCAAATCTAAAGATAGTGAGATAAGAGTTCATGGGCAACGCCAAAGATGTAGACGGGCCATGCAATGGATCGGACTATGGGTTGGCAAAGATGAGCATATGAGCAACAAGCCTCATTAAAAACCTTGTTCGGAAAACCCATTGGGACAAAACCGAACTAAGGGAAAAAGAGTGCTAGTGATCATATGGCCAAAGTCTTAGCCATCTTGGACATGTATCACAACCAATGTGGCATGAATACAAACCTTAAGGTCCAAGTGATCCTCTTGAGTACCTTTGGATGATAAGGACACTGGCAAGCCTTGATGAAACATTTTGGCTGGGAAGAAACCCATGGATACTTGGCGAGTCCCATGCACTCCTTGACACACTTTGTTGTGGACTTTATGCATGAGTTGCAATGATCCGGAGCTTCCATTCTTCAGTTTCCGGTTTCTTTTTGTTCCAAGATTCTGTTTCCGGTTTCTTCTTGTTCCAAGATTCAGTTTCCGGTTTCTTCTTGCTTCTTGGTAGTCCATTGACGTCTTGTTATTGTCCATTCCTTGACTTACATTGTTAGGCCTAACCAGGAACGCATCATCCTCCCGGGGTTGAAAAAGATTTGTCCTCAAATCTGCTAATCCTGCCAAAAACAACCTTAAGTTAGTCAGAGTTTCCCGCACATAATCAAAATGAAAATGAAAGGAAAAATAAGGGTGATCAGAATTCTTCTATGGGAACTCGACTGGATGGTTAGGAGCGATCCAGATAAATCTCAGATCAAACTGGTGATCCACTTCTCCTTGGTCAATATTCTTAACATTACAGAAGTAATTATTAAGAACATTCCACTTTAAGCAACTTCTACTAGATGATGTCACATGGGCTCTTGATGTGCTGTGAATGGAGCCTTGATGCTCTTTTCTTCCGTTAGGCAAATCCATGTCCTGTGATGGGAGATTTGAAATCCTGCCAGTTAAATTCTCTCTTTTGCTATACAAGCAAGGAGGAGTTTCCAAGTTAGTACCAGGTAAATCAATAACCGGACCAGCTTGGACTATTATCTGTTTAAAACCATGATGAGTGATTTTGAAAGGTTTAGAAAAGCCTGGATGGTTAGTGATGTCAATGGCTTGGACATGAAAAACAGTTCCAAGCCGGTGCTCATCCAAGATCTTGAAGACGAATAGAGTCTTCTCGCCATCATAAGCAAAGTGTTTGGCATTGGGTGAGTCTTGCTCCTTTGGAAAAGCAACATGTTGCTTTCGACTCTCTTGAGTGTCTTGTAGCCCTGTTCTATGATTGTGCTTGGTGTCCATCTCGCATGTTTTCTTTTGAACCTTTCCTGCAAAGTTGGTAAATCACTCGGTATTGCTGGTGTAAGATTAGTGTAACAAGCAACAACATTGGGACTGATATAGGTTTTGGGGTTAAAAGAATCATCATCATATAGTGGTTTTCCAATCATGGTAAATGGTGTAGGCTTCTTACCTGGACCCTTCTTTCCCTTGAGTTGTATCTGATCAAGATAAACTTCATGAGGGGTCATTGGTACAAGCGTGGTCTTGCGTCCCTTGAACTCAAAAGTATGACGATTGGTGTAACCATCATGTATCACTCTTCGATCGGGCTGCCAGGGTCTCCCAAGTAATATATGACCAGCCTCCGTGGGTAAAACATCGCATAGAACTTCATCTTCATAGTTTCCAATGGATATGGGTACTTCCATTTGATGCTTCACTTTTAGTTCTCCTTGTTCATTGATCCACTGAAGGTCATAAGGCATAGGATGTTTCTTGATCTCCAATCCTAGCTTCTTCACCATTGTCTCACTAGCTACATTAGTACAACTTCCACTATTGATGATTAAACTACACACCTTTCCCTTTACATAACATCGCATGTGGAACAAGTTAACTCGTTGGGCTTGTTCTTCGGTTTTGGATTTGAGACTTAAGGTGCGCATAGCTACAAGTAGCTCCCCTTTAACTGGAGACTCGATCATTTCCTTCTCCTCTTCTTCTTCTTTTGTGCTAGTATCTCCTTCTTCTTCTTCTTCTTCTTTTTCTACTTCCCCATCGCCTTTGAGTATCATCAAACGTTTGTTAACACACTCATTTGCATAATGTCCTATTCCATGACATTTATAGCACTTGATATTGCTAGTTCTGGTGGCCATCTTGGCTTTCTCTTCTGGTTGAGTTCCAAAAGGTTTAGCCCCAATACACGTCATGTTAGATGGGTTGCTACTAGCTGGTATCCTCATCCTTTCATCCCTTCCCACATTTCTCGTAAGAGATGAACTTCCATGATAAGTTCGTGTAGAACTTATTGTCAATTGCTGCTCAATCAGGATGGCTTGATGTAACAATTCTTGTAGATCAACATGAGATTGCATTTCCAACCGGTCTTGTATTTCACGTTGTGATCCACCAAGAAATCAGGACATGGTAGCTTCTCGATCTTCACAAACGTCCGCCTTGATCAATAGAGCTTCCAACTCTTGGTAATAGTTCTCCATGTTCCTTGTGCCTTGCACAATCTTCCTAAGTTGGTTGTGAAGCTCCTGATGGTAGTAACTAGGAATAAACCATCGTCGCATTATCGCTTTCATTTCAGCCCAAGTGTCCACTATTGGTTCAAAGTTTCTTCTTCGGGACGTAATGAGTTGATCCCACCAACATAGAGCATAATCACTGAACTCAGTCGTTGCTGTTTTAACCTTGTTTGCCTCCGTGTAGTATTGGTAATCAAAAACCATTTCGATTTTCTTTTCCCACGCAAGATAGACATCAGGATCACTTTTCCCTTGGAATAGAGGGATGCGTAGTTTTAAGCTTCCGAAACTATCTTGAGGTGGTCGCGGGTCTTCATGATCTCTCCTAGGTCGTCTGGAATTGCTACGTGAGGATTGGCTATAGTACGCCTTGGCGTCTCGATCATGGTGCTCACGAGGTAATTCTCAGAGGTGGTCGTCTTGAGGTAATACCGACCATTGTTGTAGCCAGGTTGTCTTTCATGATCGATGTTGCCTTCATGATGTCGAGCTTGGGCATCCGTGGATTGTTAGACATGACATCGGCCAGTACCAGTACGATTTCTTCACGTAGCATGCCGATCTTCTCATTCATTATGGCTTCAAAGGTTTTAGTGAGGGTATCGATCAATTGCTTGTTGCTTGACTCCACTTCTTTTGACATGGTACCTGAAAGGTTAATTCAACTACACCAGTAAAATTTTCCTTGGAAAGAAAACAATCGAAAATAACAAGAACACAAAAATGACTTATCAAATTCTGTAAACCCTAATTGCGACTGTCTGATAAGATTGATTCTGAAAAATTATCAAATCAACTCTAAAAGTCTCAAATATATTTTAACAAATACTAGACTCAATCTAGGTTCATATCCAATTGATTTCACGATTTTAGCACAAATAGTCGATTTATAAAAATTAAAACGATAACACAGAAAAATTACTTAACTCTCGATGCAGCTCTGATACCACATGATGCGTTCCTCGTGAGGAAACACTTCCCAATTTCGACAATGAGAGGGTGAGATCAATGTGATGGGTTGCAAGACCTGATTAACAAGCACCTTGTGGTTTAATGGGTAAAATGTCGCCACAAAACGATGCGAAATAGCCTTTTGATGAGACGGGTTGGTCAATCGAATCAGATGAAATGACCTAAGAGTTTTCCTAGTTCAAATCACACAAAAAAGGAGGAACAGGATCTATAATTTGAAAGGGTTTTTGATTAAAAGATAGATAGTGTTACAGAGAAATCTCAGCCTCAATATAAAGGGGAGGAGGCGAGAATGAGAAGAGACAAAACGATAAAGGCAAGGAGAGTTACGAGACATGCCTCATGAACACTCAAACACCATGCAATAAACACAAATTCAAATTCATATCTAAAGATAGCGAGATAAGAGTTCATGGGCCACGCCAAAGATGTAGACGGGCCATGCAATGGATCGGACTATGGGTTGGCAAAGATGAGCATATGAGCCACAAGCCTCACTAAAAACCTTGTTCGGAAAACCCATTGGGACAAAACTGAACTAAGGGAAAAAGAGTGCTAGTGGATCATATGGCCAAAGTCTTAGCCATCTTGGACATGTATCACAACCAATGTGGCATGAATACAAACCTTAAGGTCCAAGTGATCCTCTTGAGTACCTTTGGATGATAAGGACACTTGCAAGCCTTGATGAAACATTTTGGCCGGGAAGAAACCCATGGATACTTGGCGAGTCCCATGCACTCCTTGACACACTTTGTTGTGGACTTTATGCATGAGTTGCAATGATCCGGAGCTTCCATGCTTCAGTTTCCGGTTTCTTTTTGTTCCAAGATTCTGTTTCCAGTTTTTTCTTGTTTCAAATTCAGTTTCTGGTTTCTTCTTGCTCCTTGGTATTCCATTGCCTTCTTGTTATTGTCCATTCCTTGACTTGCATTGTTAGGCCTACCTTGCAGAAGTTGGAAAAGATGGAGCAACATCAGTTGCTTTACTTAATGCTCTGGAAGCATTGTCCAAATACCCAAGTCTAGCCAAAAACTTTAAACAAGTGCGCTTTGTGGGAGGCAACCCACTTGTAAGTTTTCTTATACCATTTTTAGATTAGAATTTATTTTGCTTTTGATCTTTGCATGTTTTATCTCAGATTTCACATAAATAAGAAAACCAAATACAAAAGAAGAAAACAGAAAAACGAAATAGAGGAAGGAGGTCAGCCTTTGGGTCAAGTTGGAAACGACCAAGGCGACACAAGGCAAAACCTCGGTCACAAGCCCCGTGACCGAGGTCAATACAAGGCCACACTCCGGTAAAAAATCCATGACCGAGGCCCCGAGAAGGCCGCACCCTGGTCACGAGACTTGTGACCGAGGTTTTTGAAGACTCTGGCCAAAATGGTGTTTTGTTGCACCATTGATCTAAGGGAATTCCCCGAACCATCTTATTACCCCAGGGAGATATGCAACCTTCCCCAACCATGTCCACCATGTTTTACCAAACCAAGGCCAGTGTTCATCCCGTTCCGGAGCCGCGACTAGGTCATACATGACCCATTGAAGGATTTTCAAGTTCCACTCGTCCGAATGACGAAGGATCAGGTACTCAACACTATTTGGGTATTCTAGGAGTAATGGCCAAGTTACTTTGTGGAAAAGAACTCATGGGTCAAAGATCATTCCATCTTAAGCTTCACGGTTGCATAATTCACCAAAGCGAGAGGATATGGAAATCTATTCGAGCCAAAGTGGTCCAACTTGACATACGCTTATAAGTTGACCCCTGGGAAGTTTTGGTCAAAGAAATTTCTGAAAAAAAGCTCAGAGAAGAAAATGGCCAATCATCAAAAATCAAGTTCACATTTGGCGATCCGCGGCTAGGAATTTCACAAATCTTGAGCCATTTTGCTATTGGTTCAACGTATTAACACAAGATTCAATATCTAAGGATATGAGGCTATTTGAGAAGTTATCATCAATGAAAATGTAGCCATGATCGGGCTAGATTTTGAGATTCACCATTGGACCCTATTTTGAAGGTATACTTGGCCGCAAGGGGGTGAAACTTCAATGGGACATCCAAATCTCGGATCCACAAGTAAGTAATGCATTCCCTTGATATATTCTGAAGGATGGGATGATATACTTGCAAACTAAGAAGAAGGAACAAGGAAGATGAGGGCAGCCACAGCCTTTCCAGGTTCGGAAGAACGGCCCCGGTCACAAGGTCGTGTCGGAGGCGTGAAGGAGGGCCAGTCCCGGTCACGACAACTTGTGACCGAGGTTTCTCACCCTAGTGCCTCCACGCCACTCCTCTCTTACCACTTCACTTCACTGATCAAGATCACTTTGCCAATCCGACCACAAGCATTATTTGGAGCAAATAAGTCACCATGGGCAGTTCTCAACCAAGGCTACCACGACAAAAATGAGACAAAAATTCTATCCCTATCTTTATTTTTTCCTTATATTTGTCTTTCTGTCGCATATTGTCGATGGTTTTTAGGTTTTTGTCTCAGGAAGGATACAACAAGAAAAATCTTCACAAAGAATTCAATGGACTAGAACCAAGTCCATTCGATGTAAAGTTTCAAATGAAGAAACACCGGTTAGTCACCAATATTCCAATTCAGGTGACATTTTTATTAAACCCAATCTTTCTTTATGATTTCTATCCTTTCCCCACTGAGGACGGTGTGATTTAAGTCTGGGGGGAAGGATGTTCATCCTTTCGTGATACTTCCATTCTGTTGACCTGAGACCTTTTACCACTTTTTACATCAATGATATTGCATTTATCGAGTCATTCATATTTTTTGTTTTATTAAGTCAAAACTAGTTGGAAATAATGACTCTATGACATGATGTGGATCGACCTATATGTGCTCTGATACACGTCCTAAGGAGAAGTTTTGCAGGGTTCACTAAGAACGGACAATACCTAGAAGCTCACTGCTGGACCTTTCTCCCCAAGGTTCATCTTACGGAGAACACGGTTGGAACAGACATTGACTCTACTCTATTTGAACCATAATCCTGACTTCAACTATTTCTCATGAGCACATTCGATCAGGGAAACGAGCAGCACATTCAAGACTTCTTATCCCTTTTTACCACTCTTTGCTGATCCTGAATAGCCATTCATTTTTAGTGGTTTCACCCTTCACCATATATCTCTTTTCAGACCTCTCACCAATCTCTTTTTCATTCTTGTCGGCAGATATGTATAGAAACGCGAGAGAGAAATTTTCCGACACAGTTTTTCCAACCACTTGAAGATGGAGAGCTTGAAGGAATCAAAGAAGAGAGAGAGAGAGAGAGAGAGAGAGAGAGAGAGAGTCACGATTTGGTCTACACAACATTGAATATCAGAATCAATAAGAAAAGGTACTCACATCTTGTGCTTGAGACTTGTAAATTTATGTGACGTTTCCCTTTTCACCAAAAAGAAAAAGAAAATAAAAAAGAAAAAGAAAAGAAATGAAAAGGAAAAGAAAAAAAAAAGAAAAGAAAGAAAAAGAAATGAAAAGGAAAAAAAAAAAAAAGAAAAGAAAGAAAAAGAAAGAAAAAGAAAGAAAAAGAAAGGGAAGGAAACGGTTATAAAATAATCTCATAAGCACCAGAAATCCCGAGAAGAAGAATATGAAGAAATATGTTATTAAGATGGTGCAAAGAACCCCACAGAAACATCTAAGTATGGGGGAAACAGAAGAAGAAAAGAAGTAAAGGAACAAGGTGTTTACATGAAGAAGTGGTTGGAAGCTATGAACATCAATGGGTTCATACTCTTTTGCGGGTCTGCGACATAGCTGCTCTCCGAGTTCACGGTACGCCCTAAACACTTTAAACTCCAGTTAAACACCAAAAGCCTTTTTATACCAAGCACCTTCTACCCCTCATGATGCTCCCTCTTGATAAATCCACGCCATCCTTTAATGAATGTAAGTAGTTGACTAAAGTGAATTCCAAAGTCTCTTGACGGTTTGAGATGGAAGGATCATAGATTGAGAATGTTGTGAGTCTATAGTGAGAATGTTTTGAATCCTTGCACTAACTAATATGGAGGTTATCCATTGGAGTATGGTCCCTGATCATAGAAAAGTTTTCGTGATTTTCAAACCTCTTCTCCGGTCTTGTTTGCTTGAGGACAAGCAAAGTCTAAGTTTGGGGGAGTTGATAACATCAAGTTTTTACCTATTTTAGCTATTTTTTTCTTATGGTTTTATGGAGATTTGATTGGTTTTCAAGGCTAAAAAGGTTACTATCAAGTATTTTCGGATTCAAAAGGGTTTTGTAGGTTTTAAGGAGTATTGGACCCAAAACGAGCAAAAACCCGTCTCAAGGCAGTTTCAGAGCATCATAAGTTTGGCAATGTTGGAAGACCTTCCCTTGAACCAAATGAGAGTTCTTGGTGTCTATGGAAAGCTACAAGGGTAAAGATTCATCTGGGACAAGAATTGAAGCAATCCATTCAGCCGTTTGGAAGATGCATCCCGAAGAATGAAGCACTCTAAAGAACCTCTGTCACAAGGCCGGTGACCGAGGTTCAGCCTCTTGGTGAGTCCGGTCACGGCCACCAATGACCGGGGTTATTACTCAAGATCCTCATGAACCTCTGGCCCTCGCAAAACCTTGCACATCCCTCTACATTCATTTGAACGACGAGTTTGCCCTGGAAACCCTAGAACCGAAACCCTAATGATCCCTAGGACCTAAATATACTTGTTTTGACCTAATTGAGAGGTGTACTTCATTTTTACTTCAAGTGGCCGCCCTAGTGTGTCGTTCATCGCCTCATCACCGCCATTCTTAACCTAAAAGGAGATCTCACTGCCGCTCAAGCCACAAAGTCCATCTCCACCACTTTGAAGCCACCAAAGTCACCACCACCTTTCTCTCTACTCATGTTTCATCTCTTATCTCTATTCACCACTTGTAAAAGGAAGAAGGTTCATCAACTTTGTATCTCAGAGAAGATCTCTAAACCCTTTTCTTATATTCTATTTTCAATCTATTATTCATATGGTTTTGCTTTCCATGAATATGTGTGAGTAGTTTTCTTTGTTGGGTATTTAGGGTGCATTCTAGGGGAATCATAAGGCCGATTGTTTAGGTTGTTAGATCTGGAATTGTTCATCATATGTTCTTTGTCCTAGGCTTGTTCTTAATGCATATTGCTAGAGTGCTAACTAGTAATTGATGTTTGGGGATTTATACATCGATAGACCTATAGATTTTTTTGCACTAGCCTTGGTGAGTATTGTGTTATAACCCGTGATAGTTGAGTTATAGGGTTTTACGGACTAGAATCAAACTTGAATTTAATGCTTGAATATTTGCATCTTTGCCCGCGGAAGTTGAGTACTGTTTGCATTTAGACATTAGGCGATTGGTATTGTGAACTGCATATCTTTTGTTTATCTGTGTTTTGTAGTCCAAGAACATCCACATCATTGAATAATCCTTGTTTGATTTCCTTTGCATACATTCATCTTATGAAACCCTGAGAAACCCCTTGCAACCTTGCATTCCGTTTTTATTGATATTTGCTTTGTTTCTTGCTGCATTTGTTTGCTGCATATTTTCGTGACACATCAAAAACCCCCCATTCATTGTTTTGTCTTAGACATATTTCATTCCAATATTCTTGTAATGTGATCTTAAGTCTCTGTGGGATGGATAACCTTAAATACTACATTCGAAGTACTGTGCACTTGCAGTCACGTGTGGATTCTAGGTATAAGTTTTGATTGAAAATCCATACCACATCAGATCCACGAGGGATTTGAAGTGGTCCATCAACCAATATGATTTTGGACTGGGTTGGTTCCATGTGTTTTAGACCCAATAGCTTTGCAGTGCTGAGTGATTTGACGTTTATTCTAGCTCTAGTGTCTACCAAGCAGTTCCTCAAAAAGGGTTCTACCAATTGTGATTGGTATATGGAATTCACCTGGGTCATCCATCTTAGGGGGAAGTTTGTCCTGCCTCTTGCTGTTTAAATAATCCCGGAGATAGTCAGTTGCTCCCTGAAGTGTAATCTTGCCGGCAAGGATGTACCCAATGAAGTCTGCCATCAAAGGTAAAATCGATCTAATCTCCTTAAAGAGTAACCTTGCACCCCACTCGTCAATTATCTCATTAATCTTGTTCTCTGTTAGAGGGTCCATCTTCTTGCTTAGTGATGGGGTTGTTTTTTCAGCCTTTCCCTTGTTTCTAAACTCTTTTTGGTTGCATCATCGGGAGGGTTTTGTAACTGCGTTTGCGGGGATTGATTGATCTCAACCAGGATCGGTCGATCCTCCCCAATTTTTAAATCATTATCGGGGAAGTGGGATCGATCGATCTCACCCTGTGGGTCGATCCTGATAGAGTCCGGATCGATCTTTTTATCGAGAAAGCAATGGCACTCATTGTTGGATTGATCGATCTTGCTCTCGGATCGATCGATCTCAGCGGAATTTTGCTTTTTGATTTTTAAAATCCTCTCAGTTGTGAAAACTCCCGGGATCTCGTTTACTGAGTGAACAACAATGATAGCATCAAAATTGTTAATCACAAATGTTTGACCATTTACGATGGGTTACGTACGGTCTCAAAGTAAAGTTTCACAACGGTTTTTCTGAGACAGATTTTATCTTTCCTTTTGGTACATTTATAGATACTACAGCTGTGGCTAAGAAAGGATGCCCCATGATAAGGTCAGTACCAATATCGTCCAAGTTGAAAACCATGAAATAAGCGAGTATATAACACAAGCTACCAAAATTAAGATATCAATTAGGAGTCCATGCGGCCTCTGGGTTGTTCAATCAGCCATTGTGATTATCTACGTTGTTTGCTGCATAGTTAGCAGTCCAAGTTTATGGGCAATAGAGAGTGGTAACATGATATCATCGTATTTTCGCCTATATTTCATATGTTTTTGGCAGGGAAATCATGAAGAAACAAGAGACTATGGAAGCTTTATGGCTACATTCCACCATTTACACTTCCCAAAGACATTTGGGAGTTTTGGAGCAAAAGGGACCCAAAGGCAAGCAAAACATGTTTCAAGACAATTTTGGAGCATCAGAAGTTGGGCAACATTTGAAGAACTTCCCTTGGACCAATCTTGGCGTTATTAATATTCATGGAAAGCTAGAAGAGTCAAGATTTACCTCGGACAAAAAGCAAAGCAATCCATTCAGCCGTTTGGAAGATGCACCCTGAAGAGTGAAGACATGTCCACCTCGGTCACAAGACCTGTGACCGAGGTTAGCCCTCTTGAAGAACTTGGTCACTACAATTAGTGACTGGTGCCGACTTACTCCAACCTAAGGACCTGAGCTCAAGACCAGGCTCGGCCCATTGCCTCTACACTTATCAAAATGACATAGTTTTTATGCCTGTTGACCTAATTTCGTGGAGGAGCCTATATAAACACTTCTTAGGGTTTTGAGAACCCTAAGCAAGCGTGGCCACTCACCAAAGAAGCAAGCACAGCCACTCGCAAGGAATGTCTCTAGGAGCTAGACAAGGAGATCCACGACCTAATTCTGCCTCTCACACCCCCCCTTCACACTGATTCGTCGCCTCAACCTAGAAGACCATCTCCTTGAAGTTTCATCTATTATTTTTCATTGTTTCTCTTTTCTACTCTTTGTAGTCTCTATTGGGGAGACGAGATCTCATCTGTGACATCTCGAGAAGTTTCCTTTGAACCCCCTTTGTTATATTGAATCGTTATATTGATGTTTTCTATGATGTCTTTTGCGTTTCTTTACACCATGAGCGAGTAGTTCTCTTGTTGGGTTTAATGGGGTAATATCTTAGGAAAACATGGTTGCATTCATTTAGGTTATTAGATCGAATTTTCATCTAGATTATGAGTTTTCCTGGGATATCTTTTACTTAATGCATGTTGCTTGACTTGATCACCAGGCACTGATTTAGGAGAATAGGAGCGCTATCCGCGTAAACCTACTTCTTGAAACTAGTATTACCAAAACTATTAATCAAGCAACAAATTCCCAATAAGGAATTGAGGCCTAAGAAGAGAAGAAAGGACGCCCAAATTGTTTTCTTCTCTAACGGCTCTATTTTTATCTCACACGGATCCGCAACTATTCCCAACGGATAGATGAGCGTGTGAACTACAAGATACGCCTAGTTATTTTTGCGTTTAAGAGTTCTATAAATATGTAACTCATTGTAACACTTTACAACTACTGAGATAATAAAATCTCTAAGAGATAATAAAATCTCTCAACTCCCATTCTTATTCTTATTATTTCTGCAAGTGTTATTCTCGTTTCTAGAAGCGTAATCTCTGAATTCTAACATGGTATCAGAGCGTTGATCCATAAACAAGATCAATCTTTTTATTTCATCATTCTCTTTCTCTACTTTTTCAAAAACGCCATTGTTACAGCTCAAGAAAGTTCATAAACTTTTCTTGAAGAATCACTCCTTCTCCTGGTCTCTTTTGCACCTACAATCTCTCCTCCTTCATATTCAAAACTTCCGCAGCATTCACATGCTCTATAAAGCTCAAAATCAAGAAATATTTTTCGAAAATTCAAAAATCTATCCGTTTGAATCACTGTTCAATCTTCTTCTCCGAAAAAAAATAAAAAATTTCTTTGGTTATTTTGGAAATACATCCTTCTAGCTTCCTTAAAAACTCTGAGATTGATATATATTCATCCTAGACGAGTTTGTGTGAAGTTAGAGTGGTATATTTCTGGAAATTCCTCAAAGAACTTTCGGTTCAAACTCTGAGATTGAAATATTCAGACTAGACAAGTTTGTGTGAAGTTGAGCGGTAGATTATCAAACGGCTAGTCATTACTTTCAATCATGGAGGAGAAAAAACCAACCACAATAAGAGTCACCCTAAGAGGAGAAAACTATCTCCTATGGTCACGATCCACAAAATCAAACCTATATGGTCGTGGCTTGTGGAATCAAGTCGAACCAGCCAAAGGAAAAGAGCTTCAAGAAGGAGATGAAGAAGCTCGGGAAAAATGTCTGCAAAAAAGATCAAATGGTGCTCAGCATAATCCACAGCTCCTTGAGTGATTCAATATTTGAATCTTACTCATATTGCGAGACAGCTCAAGAATTTTGGGAAACTCTAAAGAAGGTGTATGGAGACATCACCAATCTTTCAAGAGTATTCGAAGTGAAGAAAGATCTCAGCAACCTCACTCAAGAAGATCAAGATTTTACCAAAAACTTTGGTAAATATAGGTCATTACTTGCTGAATTGGACATGCTGAGGCCAAGCACAAAAGACCTCAAAATTATAGAGGAAAGAAGAGAGCAAGATCGAGTGTTTGGACTTCTCCAATCTCTCCATCCAAAATTCAGTGACCTTATAAAGTACATTTTAAGGGAGGAGAAGCTACCAAGCCTTGAGAACGTCTGATCTCAAATCCAAAAGGAGCAAGGCTCCATAGATCTCTTCAGCAAAGGAGAGGTTCCAACGGCAAACAAAGGGTTTTACAAACCCCCATTCAGTTCCAACAAGAAAGGAACAACAAAGCAATGTGAACATTGCAAGAACATTGGCAAATTCAACCAAGGGAGAGGACACACCAAGGAGGAGTGCTTTATCCTTCATCCTCATCTCAGAGCTAGCTTCAGAGCAAGGCAACAAGCGAATGAAGCAAATGCTTCAAATTATGCTCCAGCCGCTCAACCAACTACATCACTCGGTCTGAACCGAAATGCTCCAAACGGCCATTCTAATCAAGCCTCTACCTTAGAGAACAATGGCATGATCACCATGAGCAGAGCAGACTTAGAGGCAATGATCAAGACCATGCAAATTTGCAAGGAGTCTGGTATCACCTTTCTAGCCTCTAACTCTTCAAAAACTCTTTTAGTAGATTCAGGAGTTTCTCACCATATGATTAAAGATCCCTATCTACTAAATAATATTCAAAACACATCTGGTCATGTTGAAATTGCTAATGGAGTTAGAGTGCCAATTAAAGGCATAGGAAATTTAAACCTCTTTGGAAATGAATCCAGTGCCTTTTACATGCCTACATTTAGCAATAATTTGGTCTCGGTAAAAAGAGATAACCTAAAATACTTTGTGACATTCATAGATGAAAAATCAAAATATACATGGGTCACATTGTTACCTTCTAAAGATAGAGTACTTGAGGCATTTTTCAACTTTCAAACATATGTGACTAATCATTTCAATGCTAAAATTAAGGTGCTAAGATCGGATAATGGAGGGGAATACACAAGCCACATTTTCAAAGCTCATTTGGCAAATCATGGCATTCTTCCCCAAATGAGTTGTTCTTATACTCCACAACAAAATGGAGTGGCCGAAAGGAAGAATAGGCATTTGATGGAAGTAGCAAGATCAATGATGTTCCACAAAAACATGCCAAGGAGATTTTGGGGAGATGCTGTCATGACCGCATGCTACCTCATAAATAGAATTCCAACAAAAGTCTTAGATGACTTATCACCATTTGAGGTATTAAACAGAACCAAACCAAATATTAATCACTTACGTGTGTTTGGTAGTGTTTTTTTGTCTTAGTGCCAAGGGATCAAAGGAATAAGCTAGATGCTAAAAGCACTAGAAGCGTGTTCATTGGATACTCCACTACTCAAAAAGGGTACAGATGCTATGATCCAAGCACCAAACACATCATGACGTCTAGAGATGTAAAATTCCTAGAAGATCAAAGTTATTTTGAGAAGTCGGGCTGGGAAAGTGTGAAAGACTTGGCTGACTCATCAGCAGATCGAGCAGCCTCTCTTCAACACATTTTAAGTCACATGGGTCTTCCTCAAATGAATGAAGATCAAACAGCCCCTGCAAACAATCAAGATGATCAGATTCAAGAAGGGGTAAATGTTCAAAATGAGCAAGAGAATGACGAATGAGTAAATGAACAAGGTATATGTAGATGACTAAAGTGAATTCCAAAGTCTCTTGACGGTTTGAGATGGAAGGATCAGAGATTGAGAATGTTGTGAGTCTATAGTGAGAATGTTTTGAATCCTTGCACTAACTAATATGCAGGTTATCCATTGGAGTATGGTCCTTGATCATAGAAGAGTTTCCGTGATTTTCAAACCTCTTCTCCGGTCTTGTTTGCTTGAGGAGAAGCAAAGTCATTGAGATCGGTGGTAGCTCTTTTTACCGAGACCAAATTATTGCTAAATGTAGGCATGTAAAAGGCACTGGATTCATTTCCAAAGAGGTTTAAATTTCCTATGCCTTTAATTGGCACTCTAACTCCATTAGCAATTTCAACATGACCAGATGTGTTTTGAATATTATTTAGTAGATAATCTTTTAATCATATGGTGAGAAACTCCTGAATCTACTAAAAGAGTTTTTGAAGAGTTAGAGGCTAGAAAGGTGATACCAGACTCCTTGCAAATTTGCATGGTCTTGATCATTGCCTATAAGTCTGCTCTGCTCATGGTGATCATGCCATTGTTCTCTAAGGTAGAGGCTTGATTAGAATGGCCGTTTGGAGCATTTCGGTTCAGACCGAGTGATGTAGTTGGTTGAGCGGCTGGAGCATAATTTGAAGCATTTGCTTCATTCGCTTGTTGCCTTGCTCTGAAGCTAGCTCTGAGATGAGGATGAAGGATAAAGCACTCCTCCTTGGTGTGTCCTCTCCCTTGGTTGAATTTGCCAATGTTCTTGCAATGTTCACATTGCTTTGTTGTTCCTTTCTTGTTGGAACTGAATGGGGGTTTGTAAAACCCTTTGTTTGCCGTTGGCAACTCTCCTTTGCTGAAGAGATCTATGGAGCCTTGCTCCTTTTGGATTTGAGATCAGACGTTCTCAAGGCTTGGTAGCTTCTCCTCCCTTAAAATGTACTTTATAAGGTCATTGAATTTTGGATGGAGAGATTGGAGAAGTCCAAACACTCGATCTTGCTCTCTTCTTTCCTCTATAATTTTGATGTCTTTTGTGCTTGGCCTCAGCATGTCCAATTCAGCAAGTAATGACCTATATTTACCAAAGTGTTTGGTAAAATCTTGATCTTCTTGAGTGAGATTGCTGAGATCTTTCTTCACTTCGAATACTCTTGAAAGATTGGTGATGTCTCCATACACCTTCTTTTGAGTTTCCCAAAGTTCTTGATCTGTCTCGCAATATGAGTAAGATTCAAATATTGAATCACTCAAGGAGCTGTGGATTATGCTGAGCACCATTTGATCTTTTTGCAGCCATGTTTCCCGAGCTTCTTCATCTCCTTCTTGAAGCTCTTTTCCTTTGGCTGGTTCGACTTGATTCCTCAAGCCACGACCATATAGGTTTGATTTTGTGGATCGTGACCATAGGAGATAGTTTTCTCCTCTTAGGGTGACTCTTATTGCGGTTGGTTTTGTCTCCTCCATGATTGAAAGTAATGACTAGCCGCTTGATAATCTACCACTCAACTTCACACAAACTTGTCTAGGATGAATATTTCAATCTCAGAGTTTGAACCGAAAGTTCTTTGAGGAATTTCCAGAAATATACCACTCTAACTTCACACAAACTCATCTAGGATGAATATATATCAATCTCAGAGTTTTTAAGGAAGCTAGAAGGATGTATTTCCAAAATAACCAAAGAAATATATATATTTTTTTTCGGAGAAGAAGATTGAACAGTGATTCAAACGGATAGATTTTTGAATTTTCAAAAAATATTTCTTGATTTGGAGCTTTATAGAGCGTGTGAATGTTGCGGAAGCTTTGAATATGAAGGAGGAGAGATTGTAGGTGCAAAAGAGACCAGGAGAAGAACTGATTCTTCAAGAAAAGTTTCTGAACTTTCTTGAGCTGTAACAATGGCGTTTTTGAAAAAGTAGAGAAAGAGAATGATGAAATAAAAAGATTGATCTTGTTTATAGAATCAACGCTCTGATACCATGTTAGAATTCAGAGATCACGCTTCTAGAAACGAGAATAACACTTGCAGAAATAATAAGAATAAGAATGGGAGTTTGAGAGATTTTATTATCTCTTAGAAATTTTATTATCTCAGTAGTTGTAAAGTGTTACAATGAGTTACATATTTATAGAACTCTTAAACACAAAAATAACTAGGCGTATCTTGTAGTTCACACGCTCATCTATCCGTTGGGAATAGTTGCGGATCCGTGTGAGATAAAAATAGAGCCGTTAGAGAAGAAAACAATTTGGGCGTCCTTTCTTCTCTTCTTAGGCCTCAATTCCTTATTGGGAATTTGTTGCTTGATTAATACCCGAGGTTGATAAGACCAATATGGGAACTAAGAGTTTTGCTAAGAAGACTCAGAAGCTACCATCAAAGCCTCCCGAGCAGCCCCAAATTTCAAAGATCAAGATCATTGTTCCTCCGGAACTTAGCACGGAGAGCAAAGATCGGATTGAAGAAATGATAAGGCACATCAATGAAGTTTTTCTCCAAGCCAAAGTTTTTGAAACTGCATCAAAAAGACAACTAATGATAGAAGCTGGAGTTGACTATCAAGACCTTAAGGAAGTTGAAGAGATATCAACCTCCAAGCTACACCTTCTCAAGCTTAATAAGCTTCCCAAGTCTAGCCAAAGACTTTAAACAAGTGCGCTTTGTGGGAGGCAACCCACTTGTAAGTTGTCTTTTACCTTTTTAGATTAGATTTCATTTTGCTTTTGATCTTTGCAAGTTTTATTTCAGATTCAACATAAACAAGAAAACCAAATACAATAGGAGAAAACAGAAAAACGAAAAAGAAGAAGAGGTCAGCCTTTGGGTCAAGTCAGAATTTACCAAGGCGACAGGAAGCCAAACCTCGGTCACAAACCCCATGACCGAGGGCCATACAAGGCATTACCCTGGTCACAATATCCGTGACCGAGGCCCCGAGAAGGCCACACCCCGGTCACGAGCCCCGTGACCGAGGTTTTTAAAGATTTTGGCCAAATTCATAATTTTCACACCTTTGATCGAATGGAGCCTTCCCGAACCATCCTTACTACCCCAGGGTGTTTTGAAACCTTCCCCAACCACGTCCATGTTTTACCAAGTCAAGGCTAAAGTTCATTCCGTTCCCGAGCCGCGACTAGGTCATTCATGACCCATTGAATGATTTTCAAGTTCTACTCGTCCAAATGACCAAGGATCAGGTACTCAACACCATTTGGGTATTCTAGGAGAAATGGCCGAGTTACTTTTTGGAAAACAACTCATGGGTAGAAGATCATTCCATTCTAAGCTTCACGGTTATGTAATTCACTAATATGGGAGGATATTGAAATCTACTCGAGCAAAAGTGGTCAACCTTGACACGCATTAAGAAGTTGACCATTGGGAAGTTTTGGTTGAAGAAATTTCAGAAAAATAAGAAATTCCACAGTTTTTAGCCGGCACCTTCCGTGGCTACCAAAATCACCAAGGTAAGAGAATTTCCAAGAAATACTCGATCAAATGAACTATAATTGGGTACTCAATATGATTGATTATTTTTGAGAGAGATGATTGAGGAAAATCTTAAAGAATGAAATTAGAAACTAGAAATTATCCTAATTCCTTGTCGCAACCGACCCGCGACAGCACCATCGCCGAGCCGCGATTACGGAATTCGCAAAACTTGGAGGATCTTGCAAATGGTTCGATGAAACGCTTTGATATTGAATGTCTAATGATATGAGGACACTTAAGAGGTAATCATCAAAGGAGAAATGGCATTGCACGGATTAAAAGTCAAAATTTCCAATGGATCCTCATTTGGGACCTTTCTTGGGAAATATGGCAAAAGGATCCAACCAGTCTCCAAACCACCGAGTTAAGTGTGCTTCCTAGTCTCTATTATCATTATGGGATGCCATTCTACTTTACTGGTTGAGAAAATCGATTTCCAAGATGTATTTGGCCAAAACTGAAGTTTTGACCACGAGAAGCCAAGAAGGGCTGGCCCCGGTCACAAAGCCTGTGACCGAGGTTTCACACCATGCCCGGCCAAGTTCCACCCGGTTCCCGTTTGTCCAAATCTTCAATCCCGAGCCGTCTTGAGAGTTTCCCGGTCTGTTTGTACAATTTGTGAATCAACGACTTCCCGTGGAAACGTCTTTCACAATCATCAAAACGGAACATTCACGGAACTCACTGTAAGTTTTCGTTAACCACAACCTCGTGGGCGCCACAGCTAAGTTCCCTTCCTTTTCACAAAGCCCAACCTTTTAGGTTAAACATGTTTTATATTGAAAATAAGATTTTATCATCTCTCCAAGTCCATTGGGAGATAGATCCCTTTGAATCCAAACTTTTCAAAATTAGGGTTTTTACAAATTGATTGGAAATCCCAATACCCAATCGTTAAGAGATCACAAATCTCTTATAATATTCATCAAATACCAATGTACGTTCTTTAAATTCTAGTTTTCTCTTTGAGCTTCAAAAGAGGTATTTCTAGATTCTCTTGATTCTTTGACTTTTGTTACTAGGAAGTGATAGAGAACTTATAGAGTAGCTCCTAGGTTATCTAAGAACGAAATTTTGTGATGTATTGTTGATAGAATTTGATTTTTGCTTTGTTAAAATTTTGTAACCTTAGGGAAAACAAAATTAATGACACAATTGTTTAGAAATTGAACTTTTTAGATACCATTCACACTTGATAAGAGAACTTATAATGATTTTTCACTTAGCATTGTTTTGAACTTGATTTAGAATGCAAATTTTGTGAAGGTCACCATTGAATCCGAAAATTGGAACATAATTTTTGATTTCTTGATTTCTTATATTGAACATACATTATCTTGTCTATTTCAATGCCATTGTTACATCTCATATGTAATGGATTGAACTATGTTTCTCATTGAGCCATGTTGCTAACTTGTATCAATCTCTTTTGATTTTAGGTACCAAACAATGGACACTAGATCCTCTAAGAAGAAATTTTGGACCATCACTAGTGATGAGATGAGGACTAAGATGGTACATGACAAAGCAACACATGAGAACAAAGGCAAAGAAATTGCTGATGAAGGCACCAACTCTATGAACATGAGTGATGAGATTCAAGATGATATTGACTATGCTGCACTAATCAAGTAATGTGTGCCACGCCATCTTAGTGCTAAAGTAGCTCACCGCTTACACCAGCGGCGCAAGAAGAAGGAGCTGCTTTTGACCTTTGTTGGAAAGAAGATGGATGAGAGTCTTGATTATCTCACACCACTCTATGGGTTTAAGCTTTTACCCACCTTGAGAGTTGAATACACATCCTTGCATGCTCTTGGTTTGGCAAGTGATGTTGAATGGATGTTGAATACTCTAGGACTCAGCACTTTTCTAGCATTTACTTGCCAAGAGATCTATGAAGAAGAGACAAGGCAATTCCTTTCCACAGTCACACTAGCCTATTTGCGCACACAAGCCCCATTGCGCGAGATGGAAAGCTCTTTTTCACCATCAATGGTGAGCATCACCATGTCTCCATTCTTGATCTTGGGAATGCACTTGGATTTGAATACCAAGATGTCATTGAGTTTGGACAAGTTGATACCAATGCTTATTGGTCAAGCTTTGGAAAAGAAAGTTTTGATAGTGGCAAGACCAAGGCTACCTCACTATCACACCCATCGATCCGGTATGTACACAAGCTTCTCGCCAACACTCTCTTCTCACGCACAGCCCAGAAAAATGTAATTAGTGATGAGCTCAATATCTTGAGCATCCCATATGTTGAGCATCCACGGAGAGCCAACTATACTGCCCTCCTAGCCAAGAGACTTGTGAAGATCAAGCATGATGCTATCACAAGTAGAGACAAGCAAGCTTGCATAAGATTTGGAGGAGTCATCACTACCATCCTTGAGACCGCTGGTGTCAACCTCGCAGACCGTCCTCATGCAATCAAGGACAACCATTTGGACCTTGCAAAGCTTGAGAAGATGAAGATACTTGAAGGAGCACGGATCAACCCTGACCAGATTGGATATAGGTACCATTCTCCACCATATGCCATAAACACCATACTACTTCCTAGCCCTACTGTTCCACGCCTTAGACACGGCATCAAGAGTTGGTACCCTTTTACGAGTGAGTATCACTCATCTCTTCCCGAAGACCGTCTACCCCTCACTCTTGGTAAGTTTACAAAGGCTAAGGCGATTGCTTCCTTCGCTTCTCACCACGTCACACGCAACCCTCCGGGGAGTGACACAAGTACTCTTGAGGAGGAGAGAGCATTACGGATTGCAGCAGAGCAGCAGCTAGCAGAGTACCTCACAGCCACTACACATACGGAGAGGATGACCTCAGATCCCGGACACCATGATTAGTCCACCACCGAGCACTAGAACCTCCTGAGAAGTTGAAGGTTCATTCGTTGTATCTCTATCTTTATTTTTATTCCCTCTTTTATTTTAGCTGTTCACACTGGGGACAGTGTGATTCAAGTTTGGGGGATTTTATCCGTTTACTTACGCATTTTTATTTCTCTTGAGTCATTTTGATGTCTTTTATTCAATTTTGTGTTGTTTTATTCAGTCAAGTTTGTAGAAAACTATGACCCTATGACATGATGATTTTGACTTAAAGTATGTTCTGATTCAATCCCTGAGGACAAGTTTTGCATTATTCACTAATAGACGGGCAACACCTAGAAGCTCACCGCTGGACCTTTCTCCCTGACATCTCATCCTACGAAGAACACGGTATGAATGGACGTCAACTCCACTCTATTTGAACCATAATCCTGACTTAAATTTTTTCCCATGAACGCATTAGATCGGGGAAATGAGCAGCACCTTCAGGACTTCTTATCCCTTTTATCACTCTTTGCTGATCCTGAATGTCCACTCATTTTTAGTGGTTTACCCTTACACCATATATTTTTTTTCCGACCTCTCACCAATCTCTTTTTTTGATCTCGTTGGCAGATATGCATAGAAACGCGAGAGAGAAATTTCTGACACAGTTTTCCAACCACTTGAAGATGGAGAGCTTGAAGGAATCAAAGGAGTAATAGAGAGAGAGTCATGATTTGGTGTACACAACATTACAACTTGGAATCAACAAGAAAAAGTACTGATATCTTATGCTTGAGACTTGTAAATTTATGTATCGTTTCCCCTTTCACCAAAAAGAAAAAGAAAAGAAAGAAGAAAAGAAAAAGAAAAGAAAAGGAAAAGAAAAAGAAAAAGAAAATAAAATAAAATAAAAAGAAAAAGAAAAGAAAAGAAAAGAAAGGAAACGGTTACAAGCACAGAAAATCCTGAGAAGAAGGTTATGAAGAAAATAAATTATGAAGATGGTGCGAAGACCCCCACAGAAACATCTAAGTCAGGGAGAACCAGAAGAAGAAAAGAAGTAAAGGAACAAGGTGTTGACATGAAGAAGTGGTTGGAAGATGTTGACATCAATGGGTTCATACTCTCTTGTGGTTCTGCGACATAGCTGCCCTCCGAAATCACGGTACACTCTAAACACTTTAAACTCCACTTAAACACCAAAAGCCTTTTTATACCAAGCACCGTCTACCCCGAATGGTGCTCCATCTTGAGAAATCCATGCCACCTTTAATGAATGTAACGAGTTGACTGAAGTGAATTCCAAAGTCTCGGGACGGTTTGCGATGGAAGGATCTAAGATTGAGAATATTGTGAGTCTATAGTGAGAAAGTTTTGACTGAGAATCCATGTACTAACATGTCTGTAGGTCATCTTTCTTGAACATCTTCTCTGATCATAGGAGAGTTTTCGAGATTTTCAAACCTTTCCACCACTCTTGAAATCCTATTTGCTTGGGGACAAGCAAAACCTTAAGTCTGTGGGGAGTTGATATCATCGTATTTTTGCCTATATTTCATATGTTTTTTGCAGGGAAATCATGAAGAAACAAGAGATTGTGGAAGCTTTATGGCTACATTCCACCATTTACACTTTCCAAAGACATTTGGGAGTTTTGGAGCAAAAAGGACCCAAAGGCAAGCAAAACACATTTCAAGGCAGTTTTAGAGCATCAGAAGTTGGGCAACTTGCAGCTCGTTCATTGTGTGGTTTCCTAGAGGAAAACTTTACCAACACATCATAACACGTTGATGCTTGGTCCCAAATCTACCAAGCTGTTCTTGAAACAGGTATGTCCAATGGTGCATGACAGAATGAATTTCCCTGGGTCTCCTAACTTTTTCGGAAGTTTTTTGTGCATTTGCTTATCGCAGTTTCCCCTTAAAAATTTTGACGAAATCTTCCATAGTGGATTCTCCACTGAGTAGACCTCTGGAAAAAGTAATCTAGCTCTCATCTCTTTAGCTATCTTTTCACATTTCCATTTATCAAATTCATGGTAGGTTGATTTAGGGATTTGTAGTAATTTCTTTTCAGAGGGTGCTGAAGTTTTGGTAGTTGGTTTAATAGGTTCGGTCGGAAGATCCTGGTCTTTCAACACAGGAGATCGATCGATCTCACTGGGGATCGATCAATCTTGATCAATCTCCATCTCTCTGAGATTAGTGTAGTAACGCTCTGCTTCCTCTATCTCATCATCCATGGAGTGATCACTTATATTTTCCGATGTTTCAGGCTCTTCAGGAATTTTCAGCTCTCTCTTGTAAAAGTTATCCTCTATGTCATCATTAAAGAAATCATCTTCTTCATCATCAGACAAATCAAAGATTGTCCAATCACCTCTAGCAGGATAAACTTTTGGGACTGCGCGTTTTCCGCTTCTGAGTTCAATGAAGTGTAGAGATTCATTGGGGTTGTCTTCATGTTTTCCTCGGAAAGTTCTAGTTGGTGCCCTATTTTTCCCAGAAGTTTGAGCAACTTGGTTTTCCAACACTCTTACGTGAGTTCATAAGGCATCAAAGTTCCCATTGAGGTTCTCATAAACTCTATCAACCTTAGCATTGATATCCCCAGAAAATGTTTTTTGTTCTCCCATGATTTACCGGAACAGGGAATCAATCTTATCCATTGGAGCAGCATTTCCGGGCTGAGAATTGAATCCCATTTTACCATAACCAGCATTGTTTTGGAAGTTCCCTTGGTTTTGAGTACTCCGAGGTGGATAAAACTGATCTCTGGGGTTCTCAACATTAGTACTGCGGTTTGACAGGTTAGGATGGTTTCTAAAGTTTGGGTTGAAACCCCGGTTTTGGTAGATTCCCTGTCCACCGAGAAAGTTGATCCCCTCAGTTTGTTCCTTCTCATCATTGAACTCTTCACTTTCCAAGAGATTAACAGATCACTTTTGAGCTTTCATCAGAATGTCCACCTTAGCATTAAGCTCCTCTATGATCTTATCACTCGCTTGAGTGGGGTTGACTCTCCTATCATAGTCAGAAGATCTGTTAGAGTTGCTTGCTGCCAGGTTTTCAATAAGCTTCATGGCTTCCTCTAGTGTATTGCTCATGAATTCTCCCCTACTGGCTGTGTCCATAGCCATTTGGTACTTCATTTTTACTACGTTATAGAAAAGGTTCATCCTGTCCGACTCGGTGTAGCTTCGAAGGGGACAGTCCCTTAGGTATTCTTTATAGCATTCCCAAGCTTCATAAAAGGAATCGGTACCAGCTTTGTGGAATGTGGATGATTTTTTTTTAATGCTGCGGATCTAGCTTTGGTGAAGAACTGCTGTAAGAAAACAGCTCGGCATTCACCCCAGCTTGTGATAGATCCATGACTCAAAGATTTCAGCCATCTATGAGCCTTATCAACAAAGGAAAAAGAGAATATCCTACAGCGGAGGTAGTCTTGGGGGACTCTGCTTGCTTTGGTGGTACTACATATCTCCTCAAAGATATCAATATGGTCCATTGGGTTCTCATTAGATAGCCCATGGAATTGATTCTGTTTCACCAGGACGATTAATTGAGGTTTAATCTCATAATCTTGCCTCTGGATAGGAGGGGGTATGATAGCAGATTGGTTCCTATAATAGGCGTGTGGGGCATCTTGCCCACCTAAGGTAATCCAACGCGGAGGAACTTGCTGTCCCTGTGCAGCATCTACTCTCACCCAAGGAGCTCCATCATCATTGAGAGGTCCTTGATTAACCGGACCCTCTATCTGCCGGATTGCTTCTGCATCCTCACCATCAACAACAGGGGGAAGATTTCTTAAGTTATTATGGTCAGCCATACTAACCTTATCTTTTGTTTTCCTTGTGGTTTTTTCTTCTTTGTATCCTTGATCTTCCTTGTGGACTTCCTTGTCAACTCCTCTATGCCCAAACCTTGTAAATCTTTAGAAGGCTTGCTCCTTAATTGCATACACCTGAGAAGTAGAAGAAGTTTGAAAGTCAGATCCGATTAATAGGCTCTGGGATCGATCGATCTTGGAAGGGATCGGTCGATCTCGGAAGAAGTAGGATCGATCGATCAAAGAGAATCGATCGATCTTGCACAAAGTAGGATCGGTCGATTGTGCAAGTGGGATCGATCGATCTTATGTGGATCGGTCGATCTAAGAGACGTAAAAGAAATGCAGAAAATAAAATATCCTAGACTAGGTCTAAAACTTAGATCTAGAGGCTACAATTACTCCCCTGAACGGTGCCAAAAACTTGATGTGGTTATTATCAGGTTTTACCCAAACCAATAGTTCCTGCAAGTGCACGGTTTTGCGCGGTAGTATAATGGTGGGACCGAATCCACAGAGAGTAAATAGCGCTTTAGATCTGTAGAAAGTATGGAAAGTTGTCATAGAAAATCTGAATAAAATCTTAAAATAATTAAATAAGGAAATAGAAATCAATTAAAACAAATGTTGGGATCTGGGAAATCACAGGGATTTAAATAAATAAAAAGGATATCTAACCGGATTAGCAATTTAATAATCTAGATCTAGAACTCAAACACTGTAACAAAATAAACCTGTTTTTCAAAAAAAAGAATATTATTATATCATAAATCCGCTAGGACCCTATGCTAGCATATATTAACAAGTTTGATAGAGTTTCACTTGTAGATCCAGCCTCAACTCTTGGAAAACTGGAAATCAAGCCTACAAACTATAGATTCCGGGTATAATAACCATCACTATCTGTATTATAAAACCCTATGAATCATTTGATAGATTCGTCAACCTAACAAAAGCATTTGTTTCATAGAAGTAGAGATCTATTAATCATAACCCTAATCTATAACAATAACCTCATTAAACATTAAATCCCTTTGAACAAATCCCATCTCCCAACATGCAGATCTACTCAACCATGGCAATGGGTTGATAGATCATGATGATGTATGGTATGAAATGCAAAGAAAGAGAGGAAGACATAATGTAGATCTGAAAATGCAATGGAAAATAGTATAGATCTGAGAAAAACCAATGTAAAAGTTTACAGATCTAAAAATGAAAATGACAAAGTAACTGAAAAATCGTGTCTAGGGCTTCTGGGCCGCTCAAGAAATGATCCCAATTTTTAGGGAGTCTTCTAGGTAAAAAATCAGAGTTACTGTGCGATTTAGAGAATATCCGCGATCGATCTCCTTCCTTTGATTCGTGCCACCTCATAGATTCCCTTGACTAACCGATCTGCTTGGGGATCGGTCGATCCTCTTTGTGCTTGGTTGATCCTTTTTAGGATCGGTCAATCCCAGAGTGTCTCCAAAATCCAATGAAATGTAAAAACTTCCAAAGTTGCTCCATTTTGCCCATTTTACCTACAATGAAGTGTAAACCTGTAAAGACACCAAAACCAGCCAGAATGACACAAAACCTAACTCTAGACTCAATAAAACATTTAAAAACAATAGTAAAAACTAGTGAAAATAAAGACTCATCAGTTGCCTTGAAATTACTCTCTTTCGTATCCAAATTATCTTTCCTTATACCACAACTCATCGTAGTACCAAATAAGACTTGAGGATACTGTTTGGGGATATAGGACTGCATTCAAAACCCCTCTAGGTACCACTCCTTTTCACCTTGTATATGGAAAAGCATGTCAATTTCCAGTAGGGATTGAATACAAGGCGGAATGGGCGGTAAAGAAGTTGATCTATGACATTAAACCATCAGCTAAGAGACGTTTGATTCAGTTGAATGAGTTGGAGGAAATTCGTTTTAATGCTTATGAGAATTCAAGGATCTATAAGGAAAAGGTAATGCATATTAAGACCAGAAGATTGTTCCAAAGAAGCTTTCACCAAATGACCAGGTTCCACTCTTCAATTCACGCTTGAAACTATTTCCTGGGAAACTCAAATCGCGATGGTCTGGACCATTCAAGATCAAAGAAGTAAAACCATATGGTGCTGTGGTACTTCATAATCGTGATAGAGGTGAATTCACCCTCAATGGATAGAGGCTTAAGCCATATCTCGCAGATGTGAAAGAATAAACGGGAGATCCAATTTCCCTAAATGATCTCAAGCCTAAACGGCTACCAAAGTCTAGCCAAAGACAATAAACAAGCGCGCTTAGTGGGAGGCAACCCAATTGTAAGTTTTCTTGTACCTTTTTAGATTAAATTTCTTTTTGCTTTTGATCTTTGCA
This sequence comes from Cardamine flexuosa, assembly GCA_963555745.1. Taxonomy (NCBI): domain Eukaryota; kingdom Viridiplantae; phylum Streptophyta; class Magnoliopsida; order Brassicales; family Brassicaceae; genus Cardamine; species Cardamine flexuosa. The sequence continues at coordinate 17,443,483 of OY743216.1, read as the reverse complement.
TGTATTATTTCAGGTTGTTTATACATAGAAGAAAAGAAAATACAAAATCAGAAAACTGAAAACAAAAAAATAAGGAGAAGGTTCGGCCTTGGGTGACGATTTGAGTGACCAAGGTAACATAGGGGCCCAACCTCGATCACAAGTCACGTGACTGAGGCCCTATGAAGGCCAAGCCTTGGTCACAAGCCCCGTGACCGAGGCCCCTGACCAAGGTTTCAAGGCATTTTCATAAAAACTGGTATGTTTGCATCTTTGATCTAACGAAGCCTTCCTTAGTCAAAAACATGACCCCAAGGGGGCTATGCAGCATTTCCCAACGTCATCCATCAGATTTTACCAAGTCAAGTCTAAGATCTCCCGTTCTAAGCTACGACTAGGTCAATTCATGTCTTGTGGAGACTCTTTAAGTAAACTCGGTCAAATGACCTATTATCGAGTACTCAATATCTTTTGACTATTTCATGAGTAATGACCGAGACACTTTTGAAAGATAAGTCATGGTTTGGGAGAATATAAGCTTTTATGTCTTGTGGAGATTCTTTAAGTAAACTTGGTCAAATGACCTATTATCGAGTACTCAGTATCTTTTGAGTATTTCATGAGTAATGGCCGAGACGCTTTTGAAAGATAAGTCATGGTTTGGGAGATAATTCACAAAGGAGAGGGAATATTGAAATCTACTCTGGTAAAAGTGATCCAACTCAATATTCACTGACAAATTGGATATTGGGGAGTTTTGATTGAAGAAATTTAAGAAGAAGAAGCTCAGATTTGAAGATGGCCAACTTTTCACACCACAACCCTAGCCGACACCTTCCGCGGCTACGGAAATCACTAAGGTAAGAGAATTTCCAAAAAATACTAGATCAAATAAACTATAATCGGGTACTCAATATAATTGAGTATTTTTAAGAGCAATGATCGAGGAAAATTTTAGAGAATGAAATTCGAAACTAGAAATTATCCTTGTTCTTTGCCAAAACATATCTGTGACTCAGAATTTTGCGAATCTTGGATAATATTGCTATTGGTTCGACGTATCAGCACGAGATTCAATGTCTAAGGATATGAGGACATTTAAGAAGTAATGATCGAAGAAAATGTGGCCATGATCGGGCTAGATCTCGAGATTCTACATGGGACCCCATATGGAGCCGTATTCGGATCAAAAGGCGAACAAACTCCAAAAAGGTGTCCAAATCTCGAATTCACCAAGTATGCTTTCCTAAGACACATTTGGAAGAAATGAATGATATGCGAGTGTACTAAGAAGAAGAAACAAGCAAGAGGAGGCAGCCACGGCTGTTCCAGACAAGGAAGACCGGCCCCGATCACAAGAGCCGTGATCGAGGCGTGTAGAAGGGCCAGCCTTGGTTACGACCTCCTGTGACCGAGGTTTCCCTAGTACCTTCACACTACTCTTACACTAGTCACTTCACCGATATGATCACTTCACCGGTCTGACCAGAAGCACTACTCAGAGAAATCAGTCACCATGGGAAGATCTCAACCATGGCCACTAAATAGACAACCATTCTATCCCTATCTTTTAACATTATTTTAAATTTTAGTTCTGCATATTATTGATGGTTTTTTGGTTTTTGTCTCAGAATTGATGCAACTAGAAAGTTCTTCACGTAGAGTTCGATGAACATACTTCATTCGATGTTGAGCAACAAGAAAGAAACTCAGGGTAGTCACCAACAACACAATCCAAGGTGACATTGTTCTTTAACCAACTCTTTCTTTATGAGTTTTCATCATACACTCGTTACTTTTCCACCGTGGACGGTGTGATTTAAGTCTGGGGAAAAGGATGTTCCATCCTCTACTAATGCTGCTCTCTATTTTGTTGACCTGAGTCATTCGCATTTTTCTTCAATGACCTGGATACCACTTTTTAGATCAATTATTTTTCTGCGTGTTTATCGAGTCATTTGCATTTTTTGTTTTATTGAGTCAAAATTAGTTGGAAATAATTACTCTATGACAGGATGATTTCGACCTATATGTGCTCTGATATACCTCCTAAGGAGAAGTTTTGCGGGATTCACTAAGAACGGACAATACCTAAAAGCTCACAGAATGGAGTTAGATCAGACGTTAACTCCACTCTATTTGAACCTTAATCCTGACATTAAATATTTCTCATGAGAGGCTTTAGATCGGGGAAACGAGCAGCACATTTAGGACTTCTTATCCCTTTTATCACTCTTTGCTGATCCTGAATGGCCACTCACTTTTAGTGGTTTCCACCCGTACACCATAAATCTCTTTTCAGACCTCTTACCAATCTTTTTTTCATTCTCGTTGGCAGATATGTGCAGAAACGCGAGAGGGAAATTTCCAACACAGTTCACCAACCACTTGAAGATGGAAAGCTTGAAGGAATCAAAGAAGAGAAGGTAGGACTGGTCTACACATTACCTACTCGGAAATTCAGAAGAAAAAGTACTCGTCTTGTACTTGAGACTTGTAATTTATGTACTGTTTCCCCTTTCACCAAAAAGAAATTAAAAAAAAAGAAAAAGAAAAGAAAAGGAAAAGAAAAAGAAAAGAAAAGAAAAAGAAAGGAAAAGAAACAGTTACAAAATAATCTCATACGCACAGGAAATCTCGAGGAGAAAACTATGAAGAAAATATGTCATGAAGATGGTACAGAGAACCCCATAGAAACATCTAAGTCTGGGGGGGGGGAACTAGAAGAAGAATTGAAGTAAAGGAACAAGGTGTTATGAAGAAGTGGTTGGAAGCTGTGAACATCAATGGGTTCATACTTGAAACATGTATTTTGCCTACATGCAAAGAGAGACAGCAAAGCAATCAAACCAAGCAAGCAAACAAAACACAGGTTTTTCAACCAATTGTATGTATAGAAAGTGTGAATCCATCTGGTGACTAGCACTAAGCAAAAAGGATGTGTTCATTAACTAATAATTCAAGCCAAGTATGGAAATAGTTGTTGTGAAAACTATCAACCGAAGTGAATGCAAATGAAAATTAAGCTAAAGACCAAACCTACCAAAGGCTGTCACACTTTGGTAAGTTATCAGAGAAACAGAGAAACTACAGAAAAACTACAGTGCATGAGTGGTTTGACCTGGTGCTCGAGTAGCAAGGTCGAGTGAAATAACTACAGAAGCAAACAGTGACTAAAACGTTCTAAGCAAGTGAAATAAAAACTATAGGGATCATAGGGGTGAATCAACTGAGTAGTGAATTCTCAAGAAAGTCCTAGGTACTAACATGCTCAAACAATAAGGGATTCCCTTAACAACAGACGTCGTAGCCAGCTCAATCCATGGGTCGTGGTAGAGAGCCTCAAGATCCAACCCTGTCAGCATAGTGTAAGCTGATCGGATCAGGCTTAAAGCATCAGTCTATTAAAGCTAAGAAGGGTTCATAAAAAGTGAGAAAATGGAGTCGTGACATAAATCAATGTTTGATGCATCCACCCTCACGCTATTGTACCCTAATCCCTTGAAAAAGACTATCTAACAATTCAAAGCATGGGTCGTGGTCATGAAATCGTCTAAGTTCATGCCCTAAGTGGCCAGAAAAGAGCAAGCATTAAAATTACTAACCCAAGAGGGAACAAATCGTATTGACAAACAACCTCAGATACCCAAGCTTATCAAGAACATCACAAGACTAATCCACCCTTAATACCTATAATCTAACTACTCACACACGGATTTCATCAGCTGAGGCTCAAAAACCAGAAATATCTAAGATTAACATTGGTGGTAGATAAAGAGCCGATGAACAACTTTGAAGAAGAAATCAAACGCAAATACAAATTATATAAAAAGCTATGCAAGTTACAAAATCACAAAATCAAATAAGTCTCAAGAACAAAAGTGATGAACTAGAGAGAGAAAGTCTAAAAACTAGGTTAAGCTAATAAAATTCGGTGTGCCCTGACATTAGGTTAATCAGGGGCTTTTATACTAGGCATTAAAATAGATAAAATACAAGTCCAAATTTTCAGGAAAAATAGTAGAGGAACGCCACTTGACCCAGCAGTTGAGCGGCTTGGTCGAGCATACTCTCGAGTGGGTGGTCGAACGGTGTCGTCTGATTAGCCGTTTGAGTGGTCTCTTGAGTGGTATGGTCGACTGCTTGTTCGAGTGCCCTGGGTCAAACGCTTGTGTCGAGTGCTCGTTTGAGTGCCCTGGGTCGAACGCCTGTGTTTGAGTGCTCGTTTTTGAGTACCCAGGGTCGAACGCCTGTGTTTGAGTGCTCGTTTGGGTGCTCTGGGTTGAACGCCTGCGTTTGTGTGCTCGTTTGAGTTCTCTGGGTCGAACGAGTGGTCAAACCACCTGGTAACACGAGTGTCGAACCACCTGGGGATCCTCTTGAGTCCAGCCTTCTACCCATAGCCCATCATGCTCCAAAAGCTCCATATACACCTGAGAAAGACCCCAAATATGCAGCATGTATGTGATGCTTATGCAAAGACACTAAACAACCTATATGAGAGAAAAATGCGTGAAATGGTATAACAAAATGGCTTAAAGCTAGACTAAAACATGGTGAATGGATGCTAAAAGTTGTGTATTATACAGTGTTATCAACTCCCCCAAACTTACCCTTTGCTTGCCTTCAAGAAAATAGAAAGGATGAGATGAAATGAGTAGAGTGAAAGTGGGGATTCATAACCTAAGCAGACTAAACAAACCTCCAACATCAATGTCTTAGTTAAAAGTTCTGGAATGCAATGCACAAAGGTTTTACTTAAAAACATTAGCCATGCTCATCACAACAGATCAAACATTAAGACTCAGCCTCAGCAAACATTCAAAGCAAAATACCCCGTCAACATTGATTAAGTGCGAACCGGTGAATCATGATATGCAATAACAAGAACTCATTTTGTTCGATTGACAGGTTTTAAGAGATAAAAGTGATCTTTTCTTCCTTTGGTTTAAGCGCAAGTATCAGGATCTCTCATTTGAACTGGATTGAATTTAAACAGAATGCTAAAGGTAGAGCCAACTGGTGCATACAGGAGTAGACTACCATCTACCAATGAAGAACCAATGACTCTCCTAAATCTAAATCTACATAAGGGTAGAACCAATGTAGTTCTACCCTTATGCTTAAAAGCTTCTTTTTTCTTTTTCATGACTCAAGGATCAATTTTATTTCTGTTTTTCTTCTAAGAAGAGGATGTTTACAATTTTTCTTTTCACTTCTAGCAGATTTGGGATTTTTAAATTTTTACTAAGCTCAGGCTTGACCACATGGTCGAACCACTAGTCGAGTGACGACTTCTGTGATTCTTTCTTTTTTTCTTTAAATGAGTCAACTCTTATCCTTTTCTTCCAAATCCTTTTCTTCCAAATTCTTTACTAGACTTATGCTTTTGAACATATCCTCTCCAAAGGTTTATACAATTTTTAGCAAACTCTTTTCCTTTTTCATTCATTCCCAGACACAAACCTCAACTTATTCAAACTCTTAGACTAAGTCTGATTCAAAAAGTGTGAACCGGAGACTACATGAGAGGCTACTCCTGTCGGCGAAACCTAACACTTTATCTCTAATTCAATCCGAAAGTAGGCCTCACTTCTCTCACAAATGATGTATTGGTCTGAATGAAGTTTTGGGTTTGGCTTTTGTGAAACTGTCTCAATGGTGGAGACAGCTACTTGGGTTAGCAAGAGTGGTAAAAGTTTAAATAAAACCCAAGTATTTTGAGGTATCCATAAGTTCAAGTTTTAGAGCATATGCGTGATAATTAAATTTCAGATTAAGGTTCGAATAGGTAGGGATAGTTTAACAAGTCACAGCAAGCCTCAACTTAGCAGTAATGCCTAATAGGATTCCAAGCATGGTGCAGCCTTATGTTTCAAACTTAAGTGAATGCATTAAACAACTTATAACTAAGGCATTGAGGTTGTATGTTTGGTTATTAAGCTTTGTTGGTTTCAACTCATTATCCCCTATACATAAATACAATCTTAAATGATATACTAAGACTCAGTCCTAAAATGTAAATGCAGCTAATTGACACTCAGTTTTTGTGAAGTAGTTTTCTGAAAATTTTCAAATTTTTATGGTTTTTTTAGATGCACATAGATGATGCAAAATTTGAATAAGAAAAGAGTATATATGTCAAATGCATCTCTCAAACACTCCCCCAAACTTAAAGTACACAGTTTCTTGTGTAAAATAAATTCAAGAGAAGATTTGAGAGACTAAAACAAAAGAATCAAAACATGTGTGGTATCTACAGTGAGAGTGATGTGGGGTGGTACCTGATTCTGGTGGTGTGAACTAGGCGTCTATGCCGGCCTGCATGCTCTCCTGAGTGTGACTCGAATGCATTACTCGACCCAGCTGCTCGAGTGGTGTTCTCTTCATGCCCACCTTGGTCCAGTTGATTCTGAGGAGTGGTGGAGTCTGGTGAAGAATGCTCCTGGCTATATATGTTCCACTGGTTATTTCCTGAGACTCTAAACACTAGAAACACATCTAAAATCTTAAAGCAATATATATAGGGATAGCCATGGACTTCCTCCCAAGTGAGCTTGTTTTAAGTCACATAGTTTGACTCTTCATACCTTAGGCTTTGTCAGGATCACCAACATCAATTGAGGTGTCTCATGGTATAACTTAGTCTGCCATGTATGGCTTGACACTTTGACCATTAACTGTGAATTCTCTACCCTCAGGGTCTAGTAGAATGATTGCACCATATAGTAGAACTTCTTTGATGTGAAATGGGCCTGTCCATCTCGATTATAACTTCCCAGGGAAGAGTTTGAGCCTGGAGTTAAACAATAAAACTTGATCTCCTGCTGTGAAATCCTTAGGTGTGCTTCATTTGTCATGGAAGGCCTTGGTCCTTTCTTTATAGACCTTTGAACTTTCATACGCATCAAGCCTTATTTCTTCCAATTCATGCAGTGTGATTCTTCTTTTCTCTTGAGCAGATTGGAGGCCAAGGTTCAACAATTTAGTAGCCCAGAGGGCTTTGTACTCTATTTCTACAGGCAAATGGCAAGATTTCCCATAGAGCAGTTGAAAAGGAGTTATGTCTATAGGGGTCTTGTATGCCGTCTTGTACGCCCACAGAGCATCATCAAGTTTGCTTGCCCTGTCTCTTTTTGAAATCCCCACTACTCTAGCCAAAATGGCTTTAATCTGCTTGTTGGAGACTTCAACCTGACCACTTGTCTGAGGGTGGTAAGGTGTTGCAACCTTATGCCTAACTCCATGTTTTCTCAGAAGGCTCTCAAACTGCCTATTGATGAAATAAGAACCACCATCACTTATCATCACCCTTGGTACTACAAATCTGGGGAATATGATTGTTTTGATAATTTTTAAGACCACCTTTGCATCATTGGTTGGAGATGCTATGACTTCTACCCTTTTGGAAACATAGTCAACAGCTACTAAGATGTAGCTATTCCCATTAGACGGTGGGTTGAAGGGCCCCATGAAGTCAATTCCCCAGCAGTCAAAAACTTCTACCTCTAGGATTGGGTTCTGTGGCATCTCATTTCTTCTACTGATGTTGCCCATTCTCTGGGAGGAATCACAGTGGGCAATGAAGTTCTTTGTATCCTTGAACATTGTTGGCCAGCATAAACCTGACTGAAGGATCTTCTGTGTAGTTTTGAACATAGCAAAATGCCACCATAGGAAGAACCATGGCAATGTTCAAGCACTCCTTTCACCTCTTCCTCTGCGATGCACCTTCTGAATAAGCTGTCAGCACCTCTTTTGTAGAGGTAGGGCTCATCCCAAAAATAATGGTTTGCATCTTTATATAACTTCTTTCTATGGTGAGCATCAACGTGTAGAGGTTTGTGACCTGTTGCTTTATAGTTTTCCATATCTGCATACCAGGGTGATTCATACTACCTTGACTCGACTGTGTTGCACGAGTGAATGGTACGACCTAGTGGTCGAACGACAGGTCGTACCAGTGGTACCAGTTGTCGAACGAGGCTGTCGAACCAGATGGACATGAGCTGTTCTTCAGGCAGAGAATCATCTACTGGTGCTGGGTCGTCAATTCTCATCCTTGATAAGTGATCAGCAACTCCATTCTCTATGCCCTTCTTGTCCACTATTGTCAAGTCATACTCTTGCATAAGAATGATCCATCTCATAAGTCTTGGTTTGGTGTCCTTCTTGGCATAGATGTGCCTTAGTGCAGCATGATCAGTGTATACTATCACCTTATGATCCACCAAGTAACTCATAAACTTCTCTATTGCATACACCACATCAAGCATTTCTTTCTCTATTGTTGCATACCTGCTTTGTGCCTCATCCAGGGTCCTACTGGCGTAGTGGATGACATGCAGCTTCTTGTCTATTCTCTGACCCAGAACTGCTCCTACTGCATAGTCTGAAGCGTCACACATTATTTCAAAAGGGTGCTTCAAGTCTGGAGCTTGAACTATCGGAGCTGACACCAATGCTTCCTTTATCATATGGAAAGCCTTAAGTCACTCTGCATCAAAAATAAATTTGGTATGTTTGCACAGTAGCCTTGTGAGGGGTCTTGCAAGTTTTGAGAAGTCCTTGATGAATCTTCTGTAAAATCCATCATGGCCCAAGAAGCTTCTTATGTCTTTGACAGTCTTTGGAGACTGCAGCTGCATCATCATTTCAACTTTTGCTTTATCCACCTCTATACCCTTCTCTGAAATTTTATGCCCCAGCACTATCCCTTCTGTTACCATGAAGTGGCACTTCTCCCAGTTCAAAACCAAGTTAGTCTCTTCACACCTGGTTAGTACCCTGCTAAGATTAGATAACATGAGGAGAAACATGACCCATAGACTGAGAAGTCGTCCATGAATACCTCCACCATCTCCTCTATCAAATCCGAAAAAAATTGATGTCATACATCTTTGAAACGTTGCAGGGGCATTACACAGTCCAAATGACATCCTTCTATAAGCAAAAGTTCCATAAGGACAGGTGAAAGTTGTTTTCTCCTGGTCATTAGGGTGTATGGGGATTTGGAAGAAACCACTGTATCCATCAAGGAAACAGTAGTATTGGTGGTTTGCAAGCCTTTCAAGCATTTGGTCTATAAAAGGTAGTGGGAAGTGATCTTTCCTAGATGCAACATTTAACTTCCTACAGTCTATGCACATGCGATTACCAATTATTGTTCTGGTTGGGATCAATTCGTCCTTATCAGTTTTAATAACAGTAATTCCTCCTTTCTTAGGCAGACAATGCACAGGGGATACCCAAGTACTATCAGAGATAGGGTTGATTATCCCAGCATCTAGAAGTTTAATAAAATTCAGCTTATCATTGACTATAACAGGGTAAGTGTCATTGTTACCTAAGAAAGTGTACCTTAGCCCTTCTGGAAGTGGTTTGAGTTCAACTGTTGGTGCTTTGAGTTCAGACCACTCAGGTGGTTCAGCAGTGCTTGGCTCGACTGGTCCGTTCGAGTTCTATGGTTGAGCGATATGCTCAAGTGCTGCCATCCCTTCTAGTCTTATCAAAATCTCAAAAGCATCATCAACTCCTAAGGGTTGCTTCGCATTGAGCAAATTTTCGTAGTCATAGGTATCAGAATGAACATATCCTTCCTCATTGAGATTTTAAAGAGATTAGATGCGGAAATAAGGACAGAGATTAGATGAACTAGAGAGAAAGAGAGGTTCAGCCATTTTCTTCTTTAAGCCTATGGAGGTAAGAATTGTGTTAGGTTACAAGAAAAAAGGGGTTTCCTCCTTTTATAGAAGAAGGAGGAAGCCCTAAATAAAAAAACTGCAGCAATAGTGAAACGCAGTTTAAGACTCACGGGATGAATAATAATCTCGGGTCTCGGGATGAATAGTACCCGGCCTTCTGCACGGAATGCCTTTTCTCAATACGAAGACTCATGGGATGAATAGTAATCTCGGGTCTCGGGATGAATAGTACTCGGGATGAATAGTACCCGGCCTTCTGCACGGAATGCCTTTTCTCAATACTCCCCCTCAAGCTTAGCCGTCGGTGAACAAAGACTAAGCTTGGACCTACATAGGCGTTACCTCGGTAAAAACCTCATCATAGAAAAAAACCACTTGGAAAAAAATCTGTGATGAGGAAAAGAGCATAACGTCTACGAGTAGGGGATATGATCAAGGGTGAGTTGGATCCACATGCCCTAGTTTGCTGTAGATGTGTTTGCAAACCTTAAGACTCGCAGCTTTGGTGAAGATGTCTGCTAGTTGATCTTCACTTCTTGTAAAGCATGGTAGTGTGACTCCTTCTTTGATCTTCTCTCGAACTTTGTGGCAGTCAACTTCTATGTGCTTGGTCCTCTCGTGAAATACAGAGTTGCTGGCAATGTGTATAGCAGCTTGATTGTCACAATGCATAGTGATGGGTCTTGTAGTTTCAATGCCTAGATCTCTGAGTAGTGCCTTAAGCCAAATGAGTTCTTCCGTGAGCTTCCTCATTGCTCTATACTCAGATTCAGCACTTGAACATGACACTACCTTCTGCTTCTTAGACTTCCATGTCACCAAATTCCCTCCAATGAATGTGCAATATCCAGTGGTTGACTTCCTATCATTTGTGTCACCAGCGTAGTCTGCATCACAATAACCAACAATCTCAACATTCTCATTCTTTCCCATCCATATGCCTTGTCCCGGACTCCCTTTTAGATATCTGAGTATCCTCTCCACCATATTCCAATGGTAGACTGTGGGTTTCTGCATGTATTGACTCACCTGATTCACAGCAAAACATAAGTCAGGTCTTGTTAAAGTCAGATAGATAAGCTTACCCACTAGTCTTCGGTATTGGAGAGGATCTGCATATGGTTTGTCTAATGGATCTTCTTCTTCGAGCTCCTTGCCCTTTTTCTCCCCCTTTCGCTTGACCTTGTAGCCATCTGCAAGAGGAGTTTTGGCTGACTTTGCTCCTATTTTACCTGTCTCATTCAGCAAGTCAAGAGTATACTTCCTTTGTGATAGAAATAAGCCCTCCAAAGAGCGACATACTTCAATCCCTAGGAAATATTTTAGTTCTCCAAGATCTTTGATATCAAACACAGTTTTAAGATAGGTTTTAGTTTCAAAAATACCTTCCTTATCATTGCCGGAAATGATAAGGTCATCCACGTAGACCAACACTACAACAATTCCTCGTGGACTGTGGACTGTGAACAATGTGTGATCAGCTTCAGATCTCTTGAACCCTTTCTCTTCAAGAGTACAGCTCAGTTTGTGGTACCAAGCTCTTGGAGATTGCTTTAGTCCATAGATGGCTTTTCTAAGCCGCAGAACTTTTCCTGGAGCAATGGAGTCTTCAAGGCCTGGTGGTGGAGTCATGTACACTTCTTCTTCAAGTTCTCCTTGCAAGAACGCATTCTTCACATCCATTTGCCATAACTCCCAATCCAGATTTGTAGCCAATGAGAGAACAACTCTAACTGTATGCAGCTTGGCGACTGGAGCAAACGTTTCTGTGTAGTCGTCTCCATAAGTCTGTGTGAATCCTCTTGCAACAAGTCTGGCTTTGTACCTCTCAACATCTCCATTGCTCAGATACTTGATAGTGAAAAGCCACCTTGAACTAACAGCCTTCTTTCCCAACGGTAGGTCGGCTTCATCCCATGTATGATTCCTTTCCATAGCCCTAACCTCATTATCCACTGCTCCAAGCCATTCGTTACTCCCTTTGGCTTCTTCATAACTCTGTGGAATCCATTGAGCATCAATTTTCCCAAGGAAGGCTTGATGAGCAGTTGGCAACAGGTCAAGCGAACACACAGCTTGTATAGGATGCGCCACAGCTTGGTTGTTGAAATAGACTCTAGTGACCTTCCAATGTTCGGGTCCAAACCTCTGTCTAGTGCTTCTCCGAAGAGGAGGTGGCGGTGGAGGAGGAGGAGTTTCTGTTTCATTTCCAACCTCATCATGGTGATCCTCTTGAACCACATCTTCAGTCATACCATCCTCATCTTGAACTTGGTCTTGTTCCTGTCAAGTGGGTTTGGTTCCGGCTGAGTGTGCTCAGTGGTATCAGTTTCTTCCATGGGGTTTGGAGCAGCCTGTGTATTCCCAAGGTCAGTATTGGGTTGATCTTCTGTAGTCTCCACTCCTTGTTGGTTGGTTTCGACATTATCAGATTGTTCTTCTCTCCGAGGAGGAGGATTCCCAAGATGACTAAGGAGATGTTGGAGACTAGCGGCTCTATCTGATGGTGATCTTGCCAAATCTTTCAAACTCCCCCAATCCTTCTTGTCGTAATACCCTTGGTGCTCAATGAACTTGACATCTCTTGACATAATTGTTCTGTTCTTTGAGAGGTCATAGCACTTGTAGCCCTTTTTGAGTAGTAGAGTAGCCTAGGAACATGCATTTTGTGCTCTTAGCTTCAAGCTTGTCCCTTAGTTCACCTGGTCTCAGTACAAAACAAACGCAACCAAACACTCGTAAGTGATCAATAGATGGTTTGGTTCGGTTCAATACCTCAAATGGTGATAAATCAGTTAGGATCCTTGTTGGTGTCCTATTTATCAGGTAACAAGCTGCCATGACAGCATCACTCCAGAATCTCCTTGGAACATTGGTGTTAAACATCATGGATCGTGCAACTTCCATAAGATGCCGATTCTTCCTCTCAGCTACACCATTTTGTTGAGGTGTATACGGGCAGCTAGTTTGGTGTATGATCCCATGTCTTGCTAAGTGATCTTTGAACTTGTGACTAGTGTATTCCCCCCCCCCATTATCAGACCTGAATACCTTGATCTTGGCATTAAACTGGTTAGTAACATATGATTGAAAATTAATAAATGCATCATATACTCTATCCTTAGATGCAAGCAGTGTGACCCATGTATATTTCGATTTCTCATCAATAAATATAACATAGTATTTATTATTGTCTCTAGATAAACATGGGGCAGTCCAAACATCTGAATGCACAAGATCAAAACATTTTTCATAGAAAGTTGAAGACTTAGGAAAAACAGTTTTACAATGCTTTCCTAGAATACATGCTTCACAGTTCATATGATTAAAGACAACATGGGGTAACATAATCTCTAAAGCCCTAGCATGAGGGTGACCAAGTCTATCATGCCACAGTTTATTTGGGCTAACAGCATAACAAGATTGACAAGAAAGAGAAGTAGATTTTGTTGCTGGAGAATCCTCAAAAACATATAAGTCACCGTTAGTGTTCCCTTCTCCCAGAACTCTTCCACTCTCAATATCCTGAAAATGAAAGCTATTAGGGCCAAATATAGCATAGCAATTAAGATCATTTGTAACTCTTTTTACTGAGACAAGATTAGAGGTGAACTCAGGCATGAAGAACGCTTTAGAGGGCAGCAATGGACTTGATGAGAGCTTCAAGGTCTGACTTCCTAACAACATCATTGGAGTAGGCAACCATAGCCAGTTCATTTCCTTTTCTAGATGGTCCGGCCTGAGCTTGCTCAGTTGAGGCTTCTTGAGAGTAGTTCGCTTGAACCTTGAACTTTGCTGGCTTAAGATGTGGATGTAGTATCCAACATTTATCCTTGATATGGCCTCTCTTCTTGCAGTGATCACACACAAGAATCTTCATATCTTCAGACATGAAAGTAACTTTGTGTGCCATGACCATTTCCCCTTTGCCACTGAAGAGACCTACTGAGCTTTGTTCACGTTGGATTTGAGAGCACACCTCATCTAAGCTTGGTAACTTCTCAGCTCTAAGGATGTGCTTGATGAGATCATTGTAAGTCGGGTGCAATGTGAGAAGCAGACCAAAGACCCTATCTTGTTCACCCCTTTCCTTGAGAGCACTTGGATCCACCGAGAAAGGTCTTAGCATCTCGAGTTCAGCCCACAGTGATCTGAATTTTCCAAAGTGTTTTGTGAAGTCAAGATCTTCTTGGCTGAGATTGTTGATAGCTTTCTTGACTTCAAACACTCGGGTAAGATTGGAGACATTTCCATAGACATTCTTTCGTGTGTCCCACAGCTCCTTTGCCGTCTCACAATAAGAATAAGCTTCAAGTATTGCGGCTTCAAGTGAGTTTTGAAGTAGTCCAAGAACCCCCTGATCTTCTTGAAACCATTTGCCATCTTCAGAACTTGGATCTCCACTGATCTCTTTTCCATCTTCATCTGTGATTACTTTCTTATCTTGGGTTTCAATGTGATTCCAAAGACCACGACCACACAGATTTGTCTTGGTGGTTCTAGCCTAGAGTAAGTAGTTCACACCTTTGAGAGTAACTGGTATAGGAACAGATTTTGAAGAATCCATGCTTCAGCGTTTCTTCTAACCAACGCACCAACAAATTCCCAGATTGATCCTAACTTCCCAAGCAACCAACAAGACTAGAATTGTATGAACTAAGTTTTAAGTGAAGTAGAACAGAGATGATTTTACTAAATAAAGCAGAGAAAGATTACAACTTTGCTGAGAAATCACAAGTTCTGTTGGTGTCACTGTTGCTACAGTACCACCGAAAATCTGTCCAAACCAGAAGAGAGCTGAAGATCTATAGAGCCAGCAATGGAGATTAATCTGCTGATACAGGGCAGAGATCTGCTGAGATCTTCAAGTATTGACAAGAAGAACAAACAAATTTCGGAATTGAGAACTTGAAAAAAAAAACGAAAATGGTTGTGGTGTGTAGAGAAGAGAATAGTAACTGAGGAGAAATCAAGAGAATAGCTAGAAATGATTGAATACAAACAGAGAATCAGTAACCTGCTCTGATACCATGAGATTTTAAAGAGATTAGATGCGGAAATAAGGACAGAGATTAGATGAACTAGAGAGAAAGAGAGGTTCAGCCATTTTATTCTATAAGCCTATGGAGGCAAGAATTGTGTTAGGTTACAAGAAAAAAACGGGTTTCCTCCTTTTATAGAAGAAGGAGGAAGCCCTAAATAAAAAAACTGCAGCAATAGTGAAACGCAGTTTAAGACTCACGGGATGAATAGTAATCTCGGGTCTCGGGATGAATAGTACCCGGCCTTCTGCACGGAATGCCTTTTCTCAATACGAAGACTCACGGGATGAATAGTAATCTCGGGTCTCAGGATGAATAGTACCCGGGATGAATAGTACTCGGCCTTCTGCACGGAATGCCTTTTCTCAATACTCATCACACTAAGTCAAAGCTGTCTTCAGATGATCTTGCTCAACTCTCTCCCTATAAAATTCTTCAGCTAAATCATCTATCTCTCCAACCCTGAAAATCTGCATCATGGGTTGTTTCATTGAGGATTTGATGTTAAATTTCATGACCTCCTTCCCCAGCTTCAAAGCGATGGTGCCACTCTGCACATCTATGGAGGCTCCATCGGTTGCTAGGAAGGGTCTTCCTAAGATCAAAAGATCTTTGGGTTCTTCCTCCATTTGTAGAACAACAAAATCAGTAGGGACCTCTAGGTGTCCTATCCTAACTAGAAAATCCTCCAGCAGACCGTGTGGTTGCCTAATAGATCTATCAGCTAAAACTAAAGAGATTTTGCTAGGGGAAAATTTTGTGAAGCCTAATCTCTTTGCTACTGATAGTGGCATGAGGCTTACCGAGGCTCCTAAGTCACATAGGCAGTTTTTGAAACTCAGAGGACCTATTGAACATGGCAGAGTGAAAGAGCCTGGGTCCTGGAGCTTCTCTCTGTATATGACCTTCTGCTGAATGATAGCACTGCATTCGTGGGTCAGGAGTACCATAATCTGAACTTCTTTTGTCTTTTCTAAAACCATATACTTCAGAAATTTCTGGGCTGGAGGTATCATCATTAGAGCATCCAACAGGGGTATCTGAAGCTCAGCATCTTTCAAATGTTACTCGAATAGCTTCTTGTACTTAGTAACCTGCTGCTTCTTGTTCCTTCCTGGGAAAGGCAAAGGGGGTACATAAGAGGATGGTTCAGGAGATTTGTCTTTAGGCTGCACAGAAATTTTCTCTGGGTTTGGAGCCGTTCGACCTGGTACTCGAGCAGTATGGTCGAGTACTATCTCTTCTACAGCTTTCTCAGATTGCAGTTCTTCCTCTTGCAAATCCTCCTGCCTTGATCATCACTGTCTGCAATGATCGTAACAGGTTCTCATGGTGGTAGATGTTTTTCACACTCCTCAAGGTGATAGCATGAGCTTTCTCTGTTGATGGAGACGAACGGTTGAACTGGTTGTTCTCCAGGTATTGAACTTTTGTGGAGAGTGTATTGATCTGCTGGTTGACGTCTAGATCATGTGATCAAAATTCAGTGGTAGCTTGTTCCTGACTACGGATGAACTGTTGTAGCAATAGCTTGATGTCAAGATCCGGTGCAGCTTGTTCTTGAATTTTATGAGTGTGGATCAACATAATATCAAACTTCTCAGTAAGGATTTTGATATCAGCTCTGGCGCTCTCATCAGACGTTCTAGTAGCCCTCATACTCCTCTCATGTTCCTCATTGTAAATGGTGTCTGACCTAGCCAAATTTTCCACCAATTCCCATCCATCTTGTACATCAGCATTAAGGAAGTTTTCTTTGCTTGCAGTATCAAGGCATATCTGAACCATTGGTAAAACTCCTCTGTATTGAATGCAGATCAGAGACTCTTTTGAGAAATCGTGGTGTGGACACTGCCTTGTATAACCAGTGAATCTTTCCCAAGCGTCTGATAGTGTTTCAGCTTGCTGCTGGTGAAACATGGATATCTCCTGGCGAAACATTGCTGTCCTCTGGTTGGAAAAGAACTTGGTAAGGAAAAAACTTATGCAGGAAGCCTAGGTTATTATGGAGCCTGGCTGAAGATCGGATTCTCAGTGGGTTGCTTTTTCTCCTAATGAGAATGGGAAAAGTCCAACCTGAATCCATTTTCAGTGATTCCTTGAATCTTTGTGAGGCTACAGATCCTCTCAAACGTATCAAGATGAGCTACAGAGTCATCTGCTGGCCTACCAAGGAATATGTTGTCTTGAACCATAGTGATGACACCTCTCCTAATCTCGATGTCGTCACTCAAAGGTGGTGCAACTATGGATCCTCTTTGTGTTTGGTGAGTTGGAGTTTCTTGAGCACCTATTGATACTGCCATTGGGTATGGTAGTATGCTCGAGTAGAGAGCTCGAGTAGGTGGTCAAGCTGAGTGGTACCTGCGAAGAATGAAGTGTACCAAAGTGAGTATCCAAAATAAAAATTTAAAAGAACTTGATCTCAAAAGCAATGAGATCCTAATTGTAATACTAAAATCACCCAAATGGCAATGACGCCAAATTGAAACATGTATTTTGCGTACACACAAAGAGAGACAGCAAAGCAATCAAACCAAGCAAGCAAACAAAACACAGATTTTTCAATCAATTGTAAGTATAGAAAGTGTCAATCCATTGGGTGACTAACACTAAGCAAAAAGGATGTGTTCATTAACAAATAATTCAAGCCAAGTATGGAAGTAGTTGTTGTGAAAACTATCAACCGAAGTGAATGCAAATGAAAATTAAGCTAAAGACCAAACCTACCAAAGGCTGTCACACTTTTTGGTTCATAATCGAGTGGAGTGGTATGGCAGATACCCAGAACTCGGAGATGCTGCGGTGTCTTGGGTCGTGTGGTATGGGTAATACCTTGCGAGGTATGGTTGATATCCTGCAGGGTATGACAGATGCCCGGAACTCGGAGATGCTGCGGTGTCTTGAGTGATGGGATTTGGTCTGCGTGTGAGCAATAAGCACATATGATGCTGCGGTGTCATAAGCATAGTGACTGAGTGGGAAAACCTCGGAGGTTGGTAGTAAACCTCGTGTGTGTGTTGAGTTTGTCGGGTTGGCCAAGGCTGAAGTAATCGTTGCGACGATTAGGGTTCATTGGAGATGAACGGTAACGTAAGATTCGAGGACGAATCTATGTTAGTGGGCGAGAATTGTAACGCCCGTGTTCTGGAAATTAAGTAATTTAATTAATTTTGGAACTCTTTCGAGTTTATGAACCTTAGACAAGTCTCGAAAAATTAACTATGGAGTTGAAATAATTAATTTGGATTTGTTATGGGGGTGTCATAAATTGGTTCAAAAGTTGTGGGGGTTTTTCTCAAAAGTAACAAGTGGGAAACAAAATTGGTTTTCTCTTCTTCTCCTTCTTGAGCTCGCCATTTTGTGATGGGGGAGAGTGAGTTTTCTTGAGCTTGTGAGAGAAGAGAAAGAAGAGAGAAGAAGAAGAGAGAAAAAGAAGAGGAAGGCTTGGTGAGCTTGTGAGAAGCTTGGATCTTGCGAGATCAAAGGTGTGTGAAGCTTGTGGAGCTTGAAAAAGTGAGTGGTTGGAGCTAAGGGTTGGGCGTGGAGCTTGGAGGAGGAGGAGAGATCTTCTTGAGCTTGTGGAGTCCATCTAAGGCTAGATCCTTCATAGCTTTGGTGAAGGGAGGGAGAGACAGAACTATCAAAGTCTGGTAGAAAAGAGTTTCGACCTAGCAAATAGTAGGCAAAGGTAACGAAATTTTCTGGGAGTGTAGCTAAGACCTATATCAAGATGTGACCTTTTGCGGATATTGATTTGAGTCAATATTCAAAGAGTTATAGGCGTTTTCATGAACTGTTCTGTCTTAGACGCGATTTGGACCAGCGTCTATTCAAAGGAAGATCGCGAGTGAACCTTCGGTCTGATTGCTACGAAATTTTTGTGGGTAGCTTCAGGACATCTAGGGAAAGATTTTCAACGGTGGGATTTGAAGGTGGACGGTTAGATTTTGTTTCGTGATCCCATCTTTCAGGTTGACCGTTCTGTGATGTTTCCAGAATTTTTTCAGTTTAGGTTAAATGTTGTTTTTGGTTGTTGTGGTTGGCTGTAAGGTGAGTTAAGCTACTGTTGGCGAGTGGGAAGTCACTGCTGGTTGGGTGATTGTTGTTTTCGGTTCAGAAAATCATCTTTGTTTTCAAGGTGAGTTTGTGTGGGGGTTTGTGGGGTAGTTAGAGAAGCATGGATTGTTGCTTGTTGTGCCTTGTTAACCTTTAATTTTGTATTATTGCTTGGCTTGTTGATGGTGATTTTCGTGGGTTCTTGGTGAATTCCATGGGTCATTGTGGAATTTTAGTGTGTGTTTACTAAGCTTGTGAGTTTTAGCTTTTCATGGGTTTTGAATTGCTAAGTGGTTAGTAATATATGCTATTGATTTTCTTTTCATGGGTTGATGATTAGGGATTGATAGGGCTGTGGTTGTGGATTATTTTCATGCGTGAATTTGATCGAGTAGAAATTAACGCGTGGTGTGTTTGATTTCTTGTTGTTGTGGTTGTTTGAAATTGTTTGTGGCTTTCATATAACCTGTTGTTGGGAGGATCAATCTCACTCAGCGTTTGGTTTACCAAATGTTGATGCATCACTTTTGTTGATGTAGGTAAAGATAAGGCGTGATCGTGGAATCGAGGCAGTGAAGAGGGGATGATTAGGACCCGGTAGTTTTGTGGTTTTTGTTAGCTTTTGAAGGATTGCTAGAACCGGTAGAACTGTTGACCTTCGTGGTCGTTTATGTAAATGGTTGCTATTGTATGGTTTTGAATGTTTAATGTATGGGCATTAGTTCATTATTTCCATGTTCAAAAAAAAAAAAATGCGGTCGTCACAATATGTTTACAAAATTCTTAAACCAGATCTCTCTGTGAGAAGGCTGTTTGCTTATCTAAGATTAGGTCAGGATATCAATAACACTCTCGTGTCTACCAACATTCCTACAATACCAGAATTATGGTGATCAATCTTAAGCCTAGTGTGATTATCAAATCTAGATGAAGACCATTATAGATAACGTAACATGTTTATGCCCAATTCAACAAACCATTATAAACCCTTGAAATACCTAGATCTAACAAGGTGACTACTCAGACATAATTAATGGAACACAAATCATTGTCTGAATAATACTCATAAAATAGAATAAGAAATAAAAGGAGTTTAGAATCTTCTCTCTACAAAGGTTGAGATCTGAATCTTCACTCCAATACAGTCCTTGCTTAGAACTTACAATCAAAACTTCAAATATGATAACTCAGTCTCTGGCACTTCTAAAACATAAATTAAACCTAAAACACGATGAGGTATAAATTATAAACTTTAGAAACTTATAGGGCAGTTGCAATTCTGGAAACTTGATAAAACTCGAAGGCGTCATTCACGTCGTGTGTGTGTCGACCGACACAGTGAAGGTTTAGTTTTTGTCCAAGTCGTTTTGCTCAGCTTCAAGCCTCCAAAATCTCCAAAGTGATCATCAAGGTCCATCTCGTGTTTGTACCTAATAAGACTCAATATACAATAGAAAAGACTCTAAAACGAATGGATATATCATGGCATAAAACCACAAAATCCATGATATATCAACGCCCCCAGACATAGCTTTTGAATATCGCGGAAGCTCAAGCAAACATAACACTGAATCAAGGAAGAAGTTTGAATATCGCGAGACTCACCTACTCTTTAGAACATTATGTTTACCAGTCATCATGTAATCCACATGGTACAAGAACAATTCAGAGACTAACCACCATGTACATTCACCGTAGGCACTCGCAGTCTTCGCAATTCCCACCATAACTTAACAACATATCCCTTTAGTAAGCCAATCATCTCTGGGTCTCATTATCGATTTTAATGTTTATGAACCTTCTAGACTCAGCTGTCATCCTATACCATAAGAAGATAAACCTCACAACAATAATGATGTTTTCGTCTCCCCCACACTTAAATCCTTTGTTGTTTAGGATCTTATTTTATTTTGTTTATGAAGGTAGTGATGGAATGTGAATAGTGGTCACAGGATCACTCCTACCCTCACAGCAATCTCTACATTCATCATCTCCTTAAGAAGTAAAAATATGCGGGCTTAGATTTCACTTACCGTCTTTTACTTCAGAGAATCATCTGGTCATTCATAAACTATACCATAATGGCTTTTATTATTATTTTCTTTTTTGGGGAGATATTAATTCCTGATTAAGAGCTCCAAATCACATCAAATAACCAGATCGATGCATAATAATAACAAGTTCAACAATATCCAAATCAAATTAGAAGCAAAAACAGAAGCAAAAGCAAAAATAAAAATGTCTCAAAGGAAAAAGAAAAAGAAAGAAGAACTAGGAACCAAATGTCTGAAAATATGACTAAACAGTCATCATCTGAACTCTGAGAATTGTGAGGATCTATGAGAGGACTGAAGGATCGCTGACGGGCTTAAGACTGTCTAGTACAAGTAACACCAGAAGCGACAAGCTGCCACATACCCTTCATGGTACTCACCATGTATCTCTTAAATCCACTACTCAGAGAAATCAGTCACCATGGGAAGATCTCAACCATGGCCACTACAGCATCAATGAGACAACCATTCTGTCCCTATCTTTTAATATTATTTCCACATTTTAGTTCTGAAAATTATTGATGGTTTTTAGGTTTTTGTCTCAGGATTGATGCAACTAGAAAGTTCTTCACCTAGAGTTTGATGAACATAGTTCATTCGATGTTGAGCAACAAGAAAGGAACTCAGGGTAGTCACTAACAACACAATCCAAGGTGACATTGTTCTTTAACCCAACTCTTTCTTTATGTGTTTTCATCATATACTCCTTACTTTTCCACCGAGGACGGTGTGATTTAAGTCTGGGGGGAAGGATGTTTGAAACAAGTATTTTCTCAGTTGTAAAAGTGAATGGAGGGTTTCAATTCCTCATTGATGTTGTAGTAGATGAGGTGTCAATCCATAATGGGTTTGGTGCAAGCAATCACAATGTATCAATACTACTAAGTTAAGCCAAATCAGAGATGATTTTGAAACTAACAACCTAATGATTGAAAGTGCAAAAAACTAATAGATAAAAGCAATGAACACTTGACATGTCAATTCAAATGCACATAGAGTAAACAAACAAAGCAGCAAAATAAAAGTGGAAAGCCACTTGATCGATACGGTCGAGTGGTGTGGTCGAGTCGAAATACTAAAGCACATAATCACTAAATGGAACTTGTAACTGAACGTTTAATGTAATTATAAAGAGCTAGGGATCATAGGGATGAACTAATGGACTCGGGGATCACTCTCATAACCTGGGTGCTAAACAAACCCAACCTATTTCAAGGCTAATCCTTTGATGATAGATATCAAAACCAATCACACCACTGTCATGGTGAATGATCTCGAACCCAATAATTCAGCATACCTGATTTTGCCAGAGCCTAGCTATTGGACAAGCTTTAATAATCAACCTACCTAAGCCAACATAATTTCCTAACAATAGCTTTGAGTATCATGGGTTCCCAAACACCATTGAAGCATACTCTCTACAAGTTAATATAACTATGTCTCTGGAAAAAGCTATCAAACAACCTACAAGCACCGTCGTGAAGAAGCTATCTAAGATCATATTCAAGTTGATCAAAAATGAATAAGCATTCAAAACTACCAGATTAATCAAGATCCACCCTAATCTGATCCATCCCTAATAACTCTAAAGTTAACTACTCACTAATCATAATTAATAGCCAAATTTGCAAACCCATAAATATCTAAATCTGACATATGAGATAGATCAGATTGAGATGAGAAGGTTTACTGAAATAAATAAATGCAAGTACTGATTTTATTAAAAAGATAAAAGGTTTACAAAGAGTTAAAATGAAGAACAAGAGAGAGAGAAAGAGTAATTATGAGGCAGAGAGAGATAATATCAGATCTAAAAACGAGCACACCCTTTACTAGGGTTAACACATGTGCTTTTAACACTCTCATCTCCCTAAGAACACACAACTGACTCTACCTAAATCTGCACTTAGAGAAACATCCTAGTGTTTTCAACCTTTCTTTTTCTTTTCTCTCAAGGAAATACAATTTTTTTCACTCAACTTAGGATTATTCTCTCTTTTTATTTTCTAAGGAAAGGATTTTTACTCTTTTTAAACTCTCTAGCGGATCTGGAAAATTTTATTTTCTGGGTTAAGGTACCTACTCGACCACTTGGTCGAGCTGTGTGATCGAGTCACATCTTTTCACTTTGCTTATCTTTTATTTTTCTATTTCCTGAGCCTATCTTCATAATATAATCATCCAGATCCATTACTAGACACTCATTATTGTGGTTTTTTGGTGTTTTATCCTTTCCAAAGATTTTTTAGCACTCTTTTTATCTCTTTTTATCACTCAAAACATCAGCCAGCCCCTAGTTCAAACTTCGTATCCTATTCTGGTACAAAAATCGTGAACCACCGTCTACATGAGAAGCTATTCCTGTCGGCTTATACCTAACACTTTCTCCTAAGTTCAATCAGGAAATAGGCCTCAACTCAAAATTAATTTGTGGTTTGAAAAGAAGGTAGGTTTGGGGATTATTTGGAACTGCTCCAAAGATGGGAACAGCTAGTTGGGATAAACAAGAGTGGACAAAGGGAATAAGAGTATCCAAGTATTTTAAGGTAGCCATGAGTTCATAAACAATGTTTAAGTTTAATAATTAAAATTTAAGATTATGTTCTTATAATTAGGGATTGAGTTTCTTATTCACAGCAAGTTTTAACTTAAGTACGAATGGTGAATTTTAATTCCAAACATGGTGCTGTCTTAGTTTTCAAATGCAAGCATTGAACAACTAGAAACCATGGCATTGAGATTAAAGTTTTAATTATGAGGCGCTTTGGTTTAAATTCATCATTATCCCCTATGCAATGCAATAATTCTAGTATGAATGATTCTAGACTCAATCCTAATTATGCAAATGAACTACATGACACTCTGTTTTTTTTTAATTTTTTTTTCAGAAATTTTTCAAATTTTTATGGTTTTTAAATGCACTTAGATGATTATGAAATTTGAATAAGAAAATAGAAAACATGATTAGATGAATCTCTCAGACTCTCCCCAAAACTTAAATTACACAGTCCATTGTGTAACAAAAATTCAGAGGATTATCTGAGAGATTTAAAGACAAAAATAAAAACAAACTAATTATGCAAGTAGTATATACAATGGTGTGGGTTGTGTAGTACCTCATTGTGGTGGATCTTGCTGGGTTGGAGCCGTAAATAATTCATCCACAGCAGCTGCCATAGACTCATGAGTGTAGGTAGCCTCCATAGGGATGTTGGAAGAGCCCGGTTGCTCTGGATCAAATGGTGGTTCCACTCCGGGGTTGAGCTTGACCACTGGACTCGACCCATCTTGTCGAGTAGAGGTGTGAGCCTCCAACTCTTCAGCTGTGAGATCTGATCTTCTCTTCCTTGGCCTGTCCCTATGAGCAATCCTCTCTTCTGAGGACCTTGAGCTATGCCTCATGGATCTTCCTGTGGGAGATTTGCTTCTATCCTTAGCTCTTGAGCTCTCACCTTTCTTTTGCAAACTCTTAAGCTGCCCTGAGATGACCTTTATGGTCTTTGCCATTGACTTGATGGCTTTGTTCTGGAACTTGTTCAACTGCTGGAGAACCCTATCTTGTGGTTGGCTTCCTTCAGATTCTTGCACTCTGATTCATCAAAGTAATACATCTCTGGTTCTTTGTAGGTTTGAGCGAATTGCCTCAGGGGAACTTCAAAGTCATCTGCTCCATCAGATTTCCGGTATAGGAGTTCCATTGGCAAAATAAAGGCCATGCTTCCATTGTTGTACAAAGTTCTGTAGGCATCTCTTGGCAAAGGAAGGAGTACCTTAGAGTTTTCTAGCTCTGGGTCACTGAAGTTATAAGCATACTTCTCTTCCACCTTCTCATTGTCGATGATGTGGGAGGTCCTCATGTAAGTCATGTCCAGGAGGGTGAAAGCTGTTGGGTTGTCTGTTATTTCAATTTTGCATTTAAGCAAGATGGGTGTAATGATCCCTCCTACTGCTAACTCCACTTTGTTCATCATCTTTTGGTTCTTCAGAAGCGTGTCCCTACAAATCATGAGTTGTTTGATTAAGATAATCGAGTTGCCTACTTGAGCTGTGTCTCCTTCCATAGGGAATGGTGCATAACTCTTCAGGGCCTGTCCATCATTCGGAGTTCTCCATTATTCACTGTCCTGGTTATCTTCCTTGCAAACAGAGTGCTTGCAATGGACATGTGAAAGTATCTGATTGCTGGGTGTCTAATTTCCGAACCTTTTTACCTTGAAGAATCGAAATCATCCTTGCCACCCAAATGAGCCCAGAGTTTGGTAAGCTTCTCCTTGCGATACTCCTGATCAGTTCTAGTGCCTTTCCTGGATTTAAAGACCTCATCTATCAGACTTAGAGGGGGAATGAATCTCTTTCCTCTTATGTTGAAGCTTATGAAGCCCAACTCCCTTTTTCCTTCTCTTCCACACTGTCTAAATGTAAAACCAGAGTGCCAAGGAACTGACAAGAGTCTTCCTGGAACCCATTGAATTTCATGCTGGTGAGGTTCACCACATCGGCTTCATGGAAGAGTTTCCCAACTTCCTTGCAGATTCCTAGTGCTTGCATGGTATGCCTATCCGGATATCTTGTTCCCAGGAACTTCATATTCATCAGGGAATTAATCCTCCTGCTCTCACTCTGTGTCAGCTCCCTCTCCTCAACAAAATCTTCACTTGATTCACTTCCTTCTGAATCAACCTCCCTTTCACTTTCTTCCTTGCCTTCTTCCTCATTTACTGGTCTCTTTCCTCTTGCAATGTTATCCTTGTGTCTGGAGTAGTCGTCATGGCCTTGTGCAGCAACCATTGAGCGAGTTCTTCTACCAGTTTGGTACCTGAAACAAGAGGAAATTTAAAGTTAGAACCTTCGCCAAGCATGACTCGACCAGTGAGATCGAGTCGCTGGTCGAGTAGTTTGTTTCAGGTTCTTTTTGAAATTGGTTTTCGTCCAATACCATTAGATAAAAAGGTGCATTATCAAGTCAATACTCATTTTCATATTAAAATACCAGGGGACTATCAAAACAAGGAAATACTTTGTTGTTCCTAGACAAATTCGCAAAAGGAAATTTCGCTAAAAGTGATAATTGCAAAACCAATTCTATTTCTGCGTTCAAGCCCAAATTTCTAACAAAGTTTAACATCCTAAAGCTCATATACCCAACCTTTAGTTGCATGCATCCATAAAACAGTTCAATCTAAAAGATTTGAAAGATTTACGGATTATAACTCTTAACAAAACATATCAAAAGATTGGAATTACTTACAATTGAGCATCAGAATCTAGGTTCAATCCAGACGCGTTTGATGTTTAAACAAAATTTTGAAAAAGTTTTTGAGAAATCTTTGAAACTTCAAATCGCAAATAGTGATTTTAGAGAGAGAGGGTTTGTGAAAACTGAGGTAGGAGAGAGAGAGAGAGGTGTGCGTTGGGTTTTAAAAAGTAGGGTATGGTTTAGATCAGGTTTAATATGGACGGCTAAGATTAAAAGTTGAAAATTTTAGAAAAAACTTGGCCACTCGACCTCGGGGTCGAGTGGTGTGATCGAATCCGAATCCGGATTGTTCTGATTATCTTTTAATCTTCATGCTCTGCATTTCCCTTGTGATAAAGCCACTCCTCAACCTATTCATGGATTACTAGACACAAGATAAAAGCATTAAAATACCAAAATGCACAATAACTTGAAAGATAATTTTTTTTTATATACAAGAGATAGTCATGGAATTTCCTTCCAAGTGAGCTTGTTCATAGTCTCATAGCTTGACTTGCTTACAGAGCTTAGATAGGTGGTGGATCAGGAACAGTGTCTAAGGTCCTTTCCTTGTTGTCCTTTGGTGGTTTTCCATAAGATGAGGCTAGAGTTGCTATCTTCCACATTCTCTTGTTCTCAGCTTCACTTATACCTCTGGAACCATACTTAAACCTCTTGAGCTCTATAACCTTGGTCTTGAGATAGTCAACCTCTTTGATTAAAAGTCCAACAGCTTCTTGTAAAGAGATAATAGCCTTGCCTTGAGCTATGCTGATTGGATCTGGTGATGTGCTTCCTGAATAAGATTCAGCATCACTGAACTCCTTCACACTCCCCCTTGCTGAATCATACAACTGGTTCTCAAGTGTCAAGTTGTTCAAGTAGATTATCTCCTCATCACTTTAATAATCTTTATGATTCATCCAAGACAAAGATTCTGGTGGTCCTACTTGTCAGCTAAACTCAGGGAGATCCTACTTGGTTTGAAGTTTTCAAATCCAAGCTTTGTTGCAATGTTCAAGGGCATTATGTTCACAGATGAACCAAGATCACACAAGGAGTCTCTAAGGACTGTTTCCTTTATAGAATAGGGTATAGTAAAGGTCCCTGGATCTTCAATCTTTTCATGAACTATTATTTCCTTCACACTGATCATCTTACATTCATGATCCTTTGCAACTAACTCTTCTTCCTTCTTAGTCTCTTCCACTAAGGTTTTCACAGCAGAAACTTCTGATGGATCAGTTTCTTTACTAGTATCAACCAAGGATCTCTCAGCTTCTTTCTCTTTCTTTTGATCTTTCATAATGTCCTCATAGGTTGCTGTTATCTGTTTCTTGCACCTCCCAGGGTATGGACATGATAGAAGGTCTTTCAGATAGGATATCTCCTTGTTTCTTGCAAGGATAGCTTCTACTCGACCTGCTACTCGAGCAGAGTGGTTGACCTGATTTTCCGAGCTGAGATTCTCAGCTATAACTCCTAGAGAAGGCACTGCTTTTTAATTTTTCTGAACCAAATCCTCCCTATCTTGAACATAGTCCACAGTGTATGAGGCATGTCTTTTCTTGAGTGGGAGATGAGAATCTGGCCTTGAAGATACAGCATAGACATTAGCTTGATCCTTTGGGTTCTGAACTGACTTTCCAGGCAATTGACCTTGTGTTTTGGTAGAGGATTGTGCAGCCAATGTCTCAAGGTACTTGAGTCTGGAATTCATGGTTTCCACCTTGTTGCTCAACTCATTGTAAGAGTTGTCAATGTGGTGCTTCAGTTCAGTAAGCCTCTTACTCTGCTCTATAGGCTCCATTTGTTTGTCCCTGCATGATCTGTTGTAACATGCTTTTCATATCAGGTTCTGGGAGAATGGGATTTTGCTGAGATGCAAATCCTGGAGGTGGATTCAGAGTAGGAGCTTGTTGCTGGAATCCAAGCTGTTGTTGCTTAGGAACAAACTGCTGGTTTTGATTGTATTAAACAAAAGGTATGTTCTGAGCTTGTTGCTGAGCTGGATAGACTTGATCCTGTGGGTTTGCCACATTAGTATTCCTGTAAGAGAGACTAGGTTTGACCTTGTAGTTGACAAATCCTATGTTGTAGCCACCTTGATTCTGGATATAGCTGACCACTTCTTGCTGATCAGCCTCCCCATCTTGAATCTGATACTGATCTTCTTCACTAACAAAGTGCACTGCCTTCTCATTCACCAACAACAAACTATCAAGCTTCTCATTCAGTAGCTTGATTTCCTTCTTGTGTCTATCATCACTGTCCACATATCATCTTGTTGTCCGGTCATACTCCTCTGAATGGTTTCCATCGGCTTGAGCCAAGTTCTCAATGAGCTCCATGCCACTGTCCACATTTCGATTCAAGAAGTTGCCATTGCTGGCTGTATCAAGAAGATTCTTGATGGAGGGTAATGAACCTCTGTAGAGAGTACTAAGGAGTGATTCCTCAGTGAAACCATGATGAGGGCATAGTGAGATATACCCTTTGAACCTTTCCCATGCTTCTGAGAATGCCTCTCCATTATTCTGAGTGTAGCTTGAGATTTCATTCCTGAGCCTTGCTATACAACAAGGACCTGTCGAGACATTCTATGAAGCATGGGAACGCTTTAAGGACTATGAACTTGATTGTCCTCACCATGGCTTTGGTGGAGGTAATATTCTAAGTACATTCTATAGAGATTGCATCCAAAATTTTAATTGTCACTCGACACGGCCAGCAATGGAGATGTCACTACTATGACTTTCCTAGAAGGAAGAGCTCTCATTGAGAACCTTGCTGCAAGTAGTAGCAACCTTCTCATTGAGAACCTTGCTGCTGCAAGTAGTAGCAACACTTGCTGCAAGTGGTTCTGATTCTAAGCAGATCACCGAGCTTAAGAACATGATGATCCAACTTCTATGGAATCAGAACCGTTCTGTCAATGCTTGTGGCACTTTTGATGATGGAAACAATGAAGGTTTCCATGAGTTTGATGATTCATTGGATCAAGAAGAAGATGTTAACTATGTTGGTACCCAAGGCTCATTTCTGAACCATGGCTACAACAACAACTACAACAACAACTTCCGGTACAATTCTAACCTATCTTATAGGAATCCTAATATTGAGAACCCTCAAGACCAGACCTATCCGCAGCAGCAGCAGAGACCAATTCAAAACTGGTTTCAGAACAACAACAACAAAAACTTTTGTGGCAACTTTCAGCCGTAACCTCCATTCAACAACAACAACAAGGTGCCTTTCCCAGCCGCACAAGCTCAAGCTCCAATACCGCAAGGTGATAAACGAAAATGTGATGCATGAATTGCTTATTTCTCATCAACAAGCAACAAGGGATATTAACGTCAAGGTGGATAACATCTATGGCGAGTTGAATGGTAAGTTTGAAGGCCTTTCAGCGTTCGTGAAGAAGCTGGAAACTAAGGTTGCTCAAACCGCCAATCAAGACCAAAGACAAGTTGGTGTACTTCCGGGAAAGCCCAAGGAGAATCCCAAAGGTTATTGCAATGTAATCTCCACCATCCCAGCCTCTACAAGGCGTGTGAGTGAGCCATTGGTTCCGCTTTTTTATTCTCATGAAGACATGGTGCGTATGACATGTATCATAGAAGATGACAAGCAATAACACTATCCATTTAGGAGACTACCAAAAGTAGAAGATCCTGGACGTTTTGTTTCCTCCAGCTCCATAACAGGCATTGAATTCTCCACTCTCTATGTGATTCTGGTGCTAATGTTAATGTTATGTCAAGAAATGCTGCTGAGAAACTTGGACTTAGAGACTTGTCTCCGTCCAATTTGAGTCTTGTGTTTGGAGACTTATCGCAGAAGATCCCTAATAGACTAGTTCGTGATTTGCAAATAGTTGTAGAAGACTGCATAGTCCCTACAGATTATCACATTCTTGAGATTAATGAGAAGAATGAGAGACCTTTGATTTTGGGAAGACCATTCCTCGCCACCGTTGGGGCCATCATTGACCACAACAACAAGAAGAGAACCTTAACCAATGTCAATAAAAAGGTATTCTATCCAACTCTCTCTACAATGAAGCCGCGAGCTCCACCATATGATGAAGATTCACTAGATCCCGAGGTTGATAAGACCAATGTGGGAACTAGGAGTTTCATTGAGAGAACTTGGAATCAACCATCAAAGCCTCCCGAGCAGCCCTAGATATCGATGATCAAGATTATTGTCCTTCCGGAACATAGCAAGGAGAGCAAAGATCGGATTGAAAATGTGATAAGGCACACCAAAGAAGTTCTTCTTCAAGCCAAAGTGTTTGAAACTGCATCAAAAGGACAACTTGTGATAGAAGCTGGAGCTGACTATCAAGACCTTAAGGAAGCTATGGAGATCTAAATCTCCAAAGTTACACCTTGTCAAGCCTAACCGGCTGCACAAGTCTAGCCACAGACTTTAAACAAGTGCACTTTGTGGGAGGCAACCCACTTGTAAGTTATCTTTTACCCTTTTAGATTATATTTCATTTTTCTTTTGAACTTTGAATGTTTTATTTCAGATTCTACATAAACAAGAAAACCAAATACAAAAGGAGAAAACAGAAAAACAAAAAAGAGGAAGAAGGTTAGCCTTTGGGACTAGTTGGAAATGACCAAGGCCCGTGACCGAGGCTCGTACAAGGAAACACCTCAGTCACAAGTCCCGTGACCGAGGCCCTGAGAAGACCACACCCTGGTCACAAGCCCCGTAACTGAGGTGTTTTTCATACCTTTGATCTAATGGAGTCTTCAGGAACCATCCTCTCTACCCCAGGGAGCTATGCAAACTTCGCCAACAACGTCCATCATATTTTACCGAGTCAAGGCCAAAGTTCATTCCATTCCCGAGCCGCGACTAGGTCATTCATGAACCATTGAAGGAGTTTCAAGTTCCACTCGTCCAAATGACCAAGGATCATGTATTCTAGGAGTAATGGACGAGTTACTTTCTGGAAATAACTCATGGGTAAAAAGATCATTCCATTTTAAGCTTCACGGTTGCATAATTCACCAAAGTGGGAGGATATTCAAATCTACTCAAGCAAAAGTGGTCCAACTTGACACGCACTAAGAAGTTGACAATTGGGAAGTTTTGGTTGAAGAAATTTCAGAAAAAGAAGCCCAGATTTGAAGATGGCCAACTTTTCATTCCACAGTTTTTAGCCGGCATGTTCCGCAGCTACGAAAATCACCAAGCACAATTGCCGAGCCGCGACTACGGAATTCGCAAAACTTGGAGGATCTTGCAAATGGTTTGATCAACTGCTTTGATATTGAATATCTAATTATGAGGACATTAAAGAGGTAATGGTCAAAGGAGAAATGGCAATGCACGGATTGAAAGTCAAAATTTCCAATGGACCCTCATTTGGGACCTTTCTTTGGAAATATGACAAAAGAATCTAACCTATCTCCATACCATCAAGGTAAATGTTCATCATAGTCTCTATTATCATTGTGGGATGCCATTCTACTTTACAGGTTGAGAAAAAACGAGTCCAAGATGCATTTGGCCAAAACCAAAGTTTTGACCACGAGGAGCCAAAACCCCGGTCACGAGGCCCGTGACCGAGGTGCCAAGAAGGGCTGGCCCCGGTCACGAAGCCTGTGACCGAGGTGCCACACCATGCCCGGCCAAAAGTTCCACCCGGTTACTTTTGCTCAAATCTTTGATTTCGAGCCGTGTTGAGAGTTTCTCGGTCAGATTTGTACGACCCGTGAATCAATGGACTTCCCGTTTTTACAACCAACAAAACGGATCATTCCCGGAACTCACTGTAAGTTTTTCGTGAAACCCCAATCCCGTGGGCCCCACAGGTAAGTTTCCCTTCCTTTTTACAAAGCCCAACCTTTTTAGGTTAAAACATTTATTTTTATTGAAAAGAGGATTTTAAAGATTCAAGAAACTTTTTCTCATCTCTCCAAGTCCATTGGAAGATAGATCACTTTGAATCCAAAGTTTTTAAAATTAGGGTTTTTACAAATTGATTGGAAATCCTAATACCCAATCATTAAGAGATCACAAATCTACTATGACATTCATCAAACACCAAGGTATGTTCTCTAAATTCTAATTTTCTGTTGGAGCTTCAAATAGGTATTTTTAGATTCTCTTGATTCATTGACTTTTGTTACTAGGAAGTGATAGAGAACTTATAGAATAGCTTCTAGGTTATCTAAGAACCAATTTTTGTGATGAATTGTTGATGGAATTTGATTTTTGCTTTGCTAAAATTTTGTGACCTTAGGGAAAACGGAATTAATGATGCAATTTTTTAGGAATTGAATTTTTTAGACACAAATCACACTTGATAAAATAACTTAGAATAATTTGAACTTGATTTAGAATGCAAAATTTGTGAATGTCACCATTGAATCCAAAAATTTAAACATGAGTTTTGATTTCTTGAATTATAATAGTGAACATACATTAGCTTGTATATCTTAATTCTATTGTTACATCTCATATGTAATGGATTGAGATTTTTTTATCATTGAGCCATGTTGCTAACTTGTATCAATCTTTTTTGTTCTAGGTACCAAACAATGGACACTAGAACCTCTAAGAAGAAATTTTGGACCATCACTAGTGATGAGATGAAGACTAAGATGATACATGACAAAGCAACTAGTGGAAACAAAGGTAAAAGAATTGTTGATGAAGGCGCCAATTCTATGGACAAGAGTGATGAGATTCAAGATGATATTGACTATGATGCACCAATCAAGCTATGTGTGCCACGCCATCTTAGAGCTAAAGTAGCTCACCGCTTACAACAACTCAAGAAGAAGGAGCTGCCTTTGGTCTTTGTTGGAATGAAGATAGATGAGGACATTGATTATCTCGCGGACCGTCCCCACACATTCAAGGACAACCATTTAGACCTTGCAAAGCTTGAGAAGATGAGGATCCTTGAAGGAGCCTGGATCAACCCCGACCAGATTGGATATAGGTATCATTCTCCACCGTTCATCATGAACATGATTCAAATTTCTATCCCTACTATTCCGTGCCTTAGACACAGCATTACAAGCTAGTACCCTTTTACGAGTGACTATCACACACCACCTCCCAAAGACCGTCTACCACCTACTCTTGGTAAGTTAACCAAGGCTAAGGTGATTGCCTCCTTTGCTTCTCACCACGCCACACGCAACCCTAAGGGGAGTGACACTTCCACTCTTGAGGAAGAGAGAGCATTACGAATTGCAGCAGAGCAGCGTGTCATGGGCTTGATCTTTTGGGATCAAACCAGGCGGCCCTAGCCTCTTTTTGCCCCGGGCAAAAGACTAGGCAGCCTAACTCTTACAAAATCCGACCCTTTGTGAGAAAAGAACTCGGAAAGAAAGAAAAAACTCGGAAAAGACAAGTGAATACTGTATTGCTCTGATATTGATAGAAAAATACTGGATGCTTACAAATGAGGATCTCACCCCCTATTTATACAAAAACACCTCCAGAATGGATGGTGGAGATTAAACTAATCTAACGGCCGAGATTAAAGATATGGCCATAAATACAAGATACACATTAATGTGGGCTGATTTGAAAGGATTTGATGGGGAATCTCAATAAGTGCATGAAATCTCAATAAGTCTGAGAGATATCCTTCCATACTTAGCCAAAATCATGGAGAAGCTTCTAGAGATGGATCCAGCCCATAAAGTGTTGAATCAGGGGAGTCTAATCTTACAGTCCGGCCCATGGACATGTTTGAAATAACTGGGCCGTGACATTCTCCCCCACCTATTTTGGCGACGCCCTCGTCGTCGTGAATGTCTTAGGATGCTCCTTGAACTGCCACAAGTCATCTTCTCACTCCCATGTTGCCTCTGAAACTGGTAGACCTTTCCACTGAATAAGGAAGTGTGTTTAACGAGGAACACCACGCTTTCGGACTTCCTTTGATGAGAGCACTTCTCCAATCTCCTTGTCATAAGACTTAGTCATGATTGGTGGTGCTCGTGTAGATTGCCCCCGGCTTTGGTCCTCTATGTCTTCATGGTATAGCTTTAGCATGCTGAGATGGAAAACCAGATGAATTTTCAAGGTGTCGGGCATATCAAGTTTATAAGATACCTTGCCCACTTTGGCCGTGACTGCAAAAGAGCCTTCATATCTCCGGATCAAACCCTTGTGTATACTCCGGAAGATCTTAAACTATTGGGGAAGGAGTTTTACCAATACTTGATCACCGACCTTGAATTCTAGTGGGCGCCTCTTCACATCGGCCCACTTCTTCATCCGCTGGCGAGATTTCTCCAAGCAAACCCTAGCAAAATTGGCATGATCTTCCCATGTTTTGGCCATCTTCTGCGCTCCTGGACTTTGTGTCTCATTTTGTGTGATGGCTAACACATGGGGAGTCACTGGTTGTTGCCCGGTGGCAAGCTCAAACAGACTCTTGCCTGTCGCCTCGCTTCGCTGGAGATTATAAGAGAATTGGGCAATGTCCAGCAACTTTGTCCAGTCTTCTTGATTAGCACTCACAAAGTGCCGCAAGTAACATTCCAGTAAGGAATTGGCCCGCTCCATCTGACCATCTGTCTGGGGGTGGAAACTAGTCAAGAATTTGAGTCCACTCCCGAGGGTTTTGAACAACTCCGTCAAAAGTTTCCCGGTAAATCAAGGATCTCGGTCGCTCACAATGTTCCTCAGCAACCCCCAGATTTAACCACATTCTTAAAGAATGCCCGAGCTGCTCCTTCCGCCGTGCAGTCTCTCGGACAGGCAACAAAAGTCCCATACTTTGAAAACCGGTCAATGATCACCATGATTGATCCGAACCCTCCGGAATCTGGTAATGAGCTGATGAAATCTAAAGAAACGGATTCCCACGGTCTCTTTGGTATGGGTAATGGTTCTAACAAGCCAGCCGGTTGTTTATTCTCCGTCTTGTCTTGTTGGCACATGAGACAAGTCTTCACATAATGTTCCACGGTATCCCGCATCTGTGGCCAAAAATACCCAGCTTTCCACAAGTGCCATTGTCCGCTTCTGTCACGGATTTCCCGCCCACTGAGTGTCATGGCATTCTCGGATAATGTCACGTTGTAAACTCCCGTGGCTTGGAACATATAACCGTCTACCTTTGGTGTAGAGTACGCCATCTTCTACCCAAAAACGGAGAGTTTTCCCTTCTAAGCCTTGTTTTACCAACGCCTTGGCTGTGGGATCAGGATCGAGTCCCTCCCAAACACGACTCAGAAAGGAGCTCTCAGCTTGGCTGATTGAAGCAAGTTCAGCCTTCCGACTAAGTGCATCGGCAACGATGTTACCTTTCCCTGGTTTGTACTCCAACTTGAAGTCAAACTCGGCTAGAAAGTCTTGCCACCTAGCTTGCTTTGGTGACAATTTCCTCTGAGTTTAAAAGTAGCTCGTTGCCACATTATCTGTCTTCACGGAGAATGGAGAGCCTAAGAGGTAATGCCGCCAAACTCGTAAACAATGAACAACGGCCGTCATCTCCTTCTCTTGGACCGTATAGCATCGTTCTGTGTCATTCAGCTTACGGCTTTCGAATGCTATTGGATGACCCCCCTGTATAAGTACCCCACCAATAGCAAAGTCGGAAGCATCTGTTTGCACCTCAATAGGATTAGTGAAATCCGGAAGAACAAGTACGGGCTCTCGGCTAACTGCAGCCTTAAGCTCCTCGAATGCCTCCTTGCATTGATCCGACCAGTCCCATTTCTTCTTCTTCTTGAGAAGGTCGGTCAATGGTGCAGCCTTCTTTGAGTAACCCTCGATAAATCGCCGATAGTAATTAACGAGTCCAAGGAATGATTGTAACTCTGGTACCTTGGTTGGCGCTTTCCATTCGGTAATTGTGGATATCTTCGCATTATCCATCTTTAGCGTCCCACGTCCAATGACATGCCCCAAGAATTGCACTTCCTCTGTGGCAAACGTGCATTTCTCCCGCTTCACAAATAACTTGTTCTCTCGCAGAACTTAGAACACCGTTTGCAAATGGCCAACGTGTTCCTCCAAAGATTCAGAATAGATGACAATGTCATCAAGATATGCCACCACGAACCAGTCTAGATAGGGCTGAAAGATCTAGTTCAGGAGCGTGCAAAATGTGACGGGTGCATTCGTGAGCCCGAATGGCATAACCAGCCACTCAAATGAACCATAGCGGTTAACACATGCGGTTTTTGGTTCATCACCTTCCGCAATTCGAACTTGATAGTAACCCTTCTATAGATCCATCTTGGTGTAAACCTTAGCACCACCAAACCGATCAAACAGGTCCGCTATCAAGGGAATTGGATAACGGTTCTTGATGGTTACCTTATTAAGCACCCGATAGTCCACACACATCCGTAAAGAACCATCATGCTTCTTCTGAAATAACACTGGAGCACCGTAAGGAGCTTTTGATGGCCTTAACATTCCCGTCGCAAGTAACTCATCAAGTTGGTTTCTTAGCTCTGCCAGCTCAGAAGGAGCCATCCGGTATGAAGCCATTGCGGGTGGCTTGGCTCCAACTTCCAGCTCAATTCGATGATCCACCTCTCTCCTAGGTGGTAGTGTCTCTGGTAACTTCGCCGGCATCATGTCCTTGTTCTGCTCAAGGACTTTCTCAATCACTGGTGGGATAATGGATGATTCTCCAAACTCATCATCCATCTTCAACACTGCTAGATATGTCGGCTCGCCCTTTCTTATTCCTTTGGAAAGTTGCATGGCCGAAAGTTGCCTAACTTTGCCAGTCTCCTCACTTAACACTTCCACGGTGGGAATCATGCACGTTGAATCCTTCTCAAGGATGCAAACTGTGCTAAGGGTGGGCATTGGTATCGCCGACACTTGCCTTTGGAATTCAAGGCCTAACACCACCTTGAAATCATCCATAGGTATCACGGAAAAGTTCACCGTACCTTCCCAGACTCCATCACTCAGTTTGACACCTCGTGCAACACCATGGAGGGGTCGGCCTTTTGCATTCACGGACTTGAGCCAACCGTCCCCCTTTATCCATGATAGACCAAGTCTCCTTGCTTCGCCTTCCAAGACAAAGTTATGTGTTGCACCAGTGTCAATCATCGCCTGAGTTACTTTCCCGTTGATGTTAACATCATCATACATCAGTCCCTTGCTTCCTCCTTTAAACGTTGGAGTAGTCTTTAGGGCATTGAGTAGCTGTAAAGACCCAAGCATACTCGTCTCCTCACGAGCATCAGCCTCTTCTTGCTCGATTAGAGCGGATAAAGACCCAAGCTTCGGACAATCCCTTGTTGGATGTGGTCCTTTGCACACGTAACAATCGCTTCTCGGAACAAAAGAGCGCTTCTTAGCTTCATACTCCTCCTGCACCGGACTCTTTCCTTGGTTTCGATTGTAAGTCGGTTGTTGCGTTTCCTTCCTTTCGCCTCCACTCCTTGACACCACCTTCTTCTTGAAAGCATCGTGTGGAGTTTGGGAAGAATAATTCGAAAGTGACTTTACTACCGCAATAGCTTCATCAACCGAATTAACACCGCGGCGTTGCAACTCTTGCTTCGCCCATCCTTGGAGTCCATCAATGAAATGAAAAACCAAGTCTTGATCAGAAAGGTTGGGGATTTGTACCACATGGGTAGTGAACTCCTTGACAGAATCTCGAACCATACCCTGTTGCTGCAGTTCCCTTAACTTTCTTCTCGCCTCATAAATGACATTCTTCGGATAGAATTGTCGCTTAAGCTCCATCTTGAACGTGTCCCATGTGTCCATCCGACACGTACCCCGTTCAATGTCTGCATAGCGCCTCCGCCACCATAACATAGCCGTATCCGTGAGATAGGATGTGGCTGCCTTGATCTTTGCCAACTCGTCTCCAAGCCCGAGATTGTCAAAGTACTGCCCCATTTGCCATAGAAAATTCTCAACTTCCTTGGCATCACGAGCCCCATCGAATCGTGATGGTCTCGGGTAATCAACTCTACCCGCCCCAGCATTGCTAGTACCCCCGTTGGCAACTGCCTTTTTGCACAACTTAAGATCTTCTTGCATCGCCTCGAAGCTCACTTGCAATGCTTGGACCGCACCCATCACCTTTTCTTCCAGTTGGATGAATTGAGTGTCAAACCCACCCAAGTTATCCTTCACCCTCCCAAACTCGGCGAACATCTTGTTCTCCAGTTCAGCAGTCGAGTGCTCGACACGCTCGAGCCTCTCCGTCATGTCACTCACCGCAACGCCCAGGGAACCGAGCTCTTCTCGGGCCCTGCTCTTGTCGTGCTTCTTCTTTGGCACATTTAAATCACCAGCCCCTGCCACAGTGATGTTCTCACCATTGTTATCCCCGATAACATCTTCGTCACCACGTCCAACCATTTCAGTAGTCGCCTGCCTTTAACTGAACAAAGCTCTGATACCACGTGTCACGGGCTTGATCTATTGGGATCAATCCGTGCGGCCCTAGCCTCTTTTTGCCACGGACAAAAGACTAGGCAGCCTAACTCTTACAAAATCCGACTCTTTGTGAGAAAAGAACTCGGAAAGAAAGAAAAAACTCGGAAAAGACAAGTGAATACTGTATTGCTCTGATATTGATAGAAAAATGTTGGATGCTTACAAATGAGGATCTCACCCCCTATTTATACAAAAACACCTCCAGAATGGATGGTGGAGATTAAACTAATCTAACGGCCGAGATTAAAGATATGGCCATAAATACAAGATACACATTAATGTGGGCTGATTTGAAGGGATTTGATGGGGAATCTCAATAAGTGCATGGAATCTCAATAAGTCTGAGAGATATCCTTCCATACTTAGCCAAAATCGTGGAGAAGCTTCTAGAGATGGATCCAGCCCATAAAGTGTTGAATCAGGGGAGTCTAATCTTACAGTCCGGTCCATGGACATGTTGGAAATAACTGGGCCGTGATAAGCAGCTAGCAGTGTACCTCGCAGCAACTACACTTGCGGAGAGGATGACCTCATATCTCAGACATCATGATTAGTCCACCCACGAGCACCAGAACCTCCTGAGAAGTTGAAGGTTCACTCGTTCTATCTTTATCTTTATGCACTTTCATTTTTATTCCCTCTTTTATTTTGGCTGTTCACACTGGGGATAGTGTGATTCAAGTCTGGGGGATCTGTTTACTTACACATTTTTATTTCTCTTGAGTTATTGTATTTTATTCAGTTTTATTGAGTCAAGTTTGTAAAAAACTATGACCCTATGATATGATGATTTTGACTTAAAAGTATGTTCTGATTCATTCCCTAAGGACAAGTTTTGTAGGATTCACTAATAAACGGACAACATCTAGAAGCTCACCGCTGGACCTTTCTCCCTCAAGTTTCATCCTACAGAGAACGCGGTTGGAACAGACGTCAACTCCACTCTATTTGAACCAAAATCCTAACATCAATTATTTCTCATGAGCGCATTAGATCGTGGAAACAAGCAGCACATTCAGGAATTCTTATCCCTTTTACCACTCTTTGCTGATCCTGAATAGCCACTCACGTTTGTTCTACACAATATTGAATCTTGGAATCAACAAGAAAAGGTACTAATATCTTGTGCTTGAGACTTGTAAATTTATGTACTGTTTCCTCTTTCACCAAAAAGAAAAAGAAAAAGAAAAGAAAAAAAAAAGAAAAAGGAAAGAAATTGAGAACGAAAAAAAAGTAAAGAGAAGAAAAGAAAAGGAAAAGGAAAGGAAAGGAAACGCTTACAAAATAATCTCATAAGCACAGAAAATGTAAGGAGAAGAAGACTATGAAGAAAGATGTTATGAAGATTGTGCTAGGAACCCCACATAAACATTTAAGTCTGGGGGAATCAGAAGAAGAAAAAAAGTAAAGGAACAAGGTGTTGATATGAAGAAGTAGTTGGAAGTTGTGAACATCATTGGGGTCATACTCTCTTGTGCGTCTACGACATAGCTGCCCTCCGAAATCACGGTACACTCTAAACACTTTGAACTCCACTTAAACACCAAATGCCTTTTCATACCATGTGCCATCTACCCCAAATGATGCTCCCTCTTGAGAAATCCACGCCACCTTTAATGAATGTAAGGAGTTGACTGAAGTGAATTCCAAAGTCTCTAGACAGTTTGTGATGGAACGATCAGAGATTGAGAATATTGTGAGTCTATAGTGAGATAGTTTTTATTGAGAATCCATGTACTAACACGTCTGCAGGTCATCTATTCTGACCATTTTCTCTTAACATAGGAGATTTTTCGCGATTTTCAAACCTCTCCACCAGTCTTGAATTCCTATTTGCTTGAGAACAAGCAAAACATTAAGTCTGAGGGAGTTGATATCATCGTATTTTCGCCTATATTTCATATGTTTTTGGCAGGGAAATCATGAATAAACAAGAGATTATGGAAGCTTTATGGCTACATTCCACCATTTGCACTCTCTAAAGACATTTGGGAGTTTTGGAGCAAAAAGGCACTAAAGGCAAGCAAAACACATTTCAAGGCAGTTTCGGAGCAGCAGAAGTTGGGAAACATTTGAAGACCTTCCCATGGACAAATATTGGAGTTTTTTTATATCCATGGAAAGGTAGAAGAGTCAAGATTCACCTCGGATAAGAATCAAAGCAATCCATTCAGCCGTTTGGAAGATGCACCCCGAAGAGTGAAGACATGTCCACCTCGGTCACAAGCACCTTGACCGAGAATAGCCCTCTTGAAGACCGCGG
Source organism: Cardamine flexuosa (assembly GCA_963555745.1). Classification (NCBI taxonomy): domain Eukaryota; kingdom Viridiplantae; phylum Streptophyta; class Magnoliopsida; order Brassicales; family Brassicaceae; genus Cardamine; species Cardamine flexuosa. The sequence goes on along the minus strand of OY743216.1, from coordinate 17,402,723 downwards.
TCACTACCCTTAGTGACTGGTGCCGACGTACTCCAACTCAAGTACCTCAGCCCAAGACCAGGCTCAGCCCATTTCCTCTACACTTATCAAAATGACGTAGGTTTGATGCCTCTTGACCTAATTTCGTGGGAGGACCTATATAAACACTTCTTAGGGTTTTGGAAACCCTAAGCGCGACCATCTCCTTGAAGTTTCATCTTTTTTCTTCATTGTTTCTCTTTTCTACTCTTTGTACTTGCTATTGGGAAAACGAGATATCTTCTGTGACATCTAGAGAAGTTTCCTTTAACCCCCTTTGTTACATTGAATCATTTATGAAGTTCTCTTCAATGTCTATTGTGTTTCTTTACGCCATGAGCGAGTAGTTCTCTTGTTGTGTTTAATGGGTTGATATTTAGGGAAAACATGGTTGTATTCATTTAGGTTGTTAGATCCGATTTTCATCTAGATTATGAGTTCTCTTGGGATATCTTTTACTTAATGCATGTTGCTTGACTTGATCACCAAGCACTGATTTAGGATAATAGGTGCGCTATCCACGCAAACCTACTTCTTGGAACTAGTATTACCGAAGCCTCGTGTACCAGTGATAGTTGAGTTATAGGACTTTGAGAACATATCAAACTTGTTTATACGGCTGGTCTAAGCGTGTTGTTACCTGCGGAAGTTGAGTACCAGTGTGTGGTGACTTAAGACGCCTCTGTCATGATCTATGGCTTGGGTTTGTATCCGTGTTCGTAGTTGAGAACCATTGATGAAAACCTAATCATTTAGATTTATCCCCATTTGTTAGAAACCATGGAAACCCTAGATAATCCCTAGACGCACAACTTCTTAATCATATAGATTAGAAATCAATCAATCATTTGCTTTCATTTATTTATTTGCATTCACTTATTAGAAAACCCAAAACCAAAACGCCTTATTGCATTGTCTTAGTTAGATATCTTTGCTTGAATTCAATCCGCGTACTTATTACTCTCTGTGGGATCGATACTTAAGTAATACTTCTGATTTGCTGTGCAGTTGCAGCTCATTCATTGTGTGGTTTCCTTGAGGAAAACTTTACGACACATCAAAGGACATCAAGACAGCTTTTCTTAATAACTTCAATTATGATGCTTAGTCATAGAATTTGAGGAATGTAATTATTCAGTTTACTCAGGGACCTGCAGAGACTTTTAAAGCTGTTTGGTTGAGATTTAAGGGTTACCAAAGAGATTGTCCGCATCATGGTATTGATGAAGTCCAGCATTTAAGGACTTCCGTTCAGATTTAATTGGAGGTATCAAGTTGTCTGGGATGCTGCTAGTGAAGGGAACTTCAAAACCATGACACCAATTGAAGGTATCAAGTTGATTGAGAACTAGGCATCTAGTAATAGTACTAAGATGCCTATTTTGAGAGGAAGAAGTTAGCTGCTGATTTAGACAATGGTCAGATGGCTGAGGTTAAGGTAAAGCTTGATACTGTCCACAACCTTCTAGTGAACAAGAAATCGGTTCACTTTGCTCAAGAGGTTGAAGTTTTTGAAGCTGAGGATGAAGCCAATGAAGAAGATGTGAACTATGTAATAGTTCCGGTTTTAACGGCCAAAGATTTGGCAACTCTCAAGGTAACTTCAGAAGCTACAACAATCAGAGGAATAGCTATGGGAACAACCAGAACTCTTCTGGATTTACGCCCAAGCCTGAGGTTCAAAATGCTCAGAGAAACAACATCGGTTTCACTAGGAACTATGGAAGTGCTTACTGCCAGAATCCATCCGTTAAGACTCCAGATTCCGAGATGAAGGATATGCTTAACAAAATTCAAGAGAGACAACAGAAGATGACAGTAGACTTCAATGTTAAGATTAATGCTATGTATACAGATTTGAATGGGAAGTATGAGACTTTGAACAACCACATCAAGAGGTTGAATACCCAGTTTGCTCAATCTGCTATGAATACTAAACGCCCTGATGGCGTCCTACCTATAAGAACTGATACCAATCCTAGGTATCAATGTGGTGCTGTTATGTTCTGGGGTGATATGGTCAAGAGAGAAGTCATTGAAGAGAGTCTGGTGAACTCTCAAGCTAAAGAAAAGGTTGAGATTCTCGACAAGGAACACATATCAATCCACACATCTGACTCGTGTTGGTTCCACACCACCCCAAATCTCTAAAAATTTGACGAAAGTTACGACTAACGACGGTCCTGATTCCAATCATATCGATCAACAGGCACCTGGGCCTGTCGGTCAACATACTCAACCACCTAATACGGTTTTTCTCCAAATATTGCTTAAGTTGGAAGATCCTGGAAGTTTTGCTGTGCCATGTTCCATTGTTGGTGCTAGATTAACTGATTCACTCTGTGATACTGGGTCTAGTATAAATCTTATGTCTATGGACATTGCAACAAGGTTGGGAATCAGCAATATCAAGAGAACTTCAGTGGAAATTACATTGGCTGATGCTTCAGTAAAGACCTCAACAGGTCTGGTTGAGAATTTGCAAGTTTGGGTTGGAGATTGTCTGCTTCCTTGTAACTTCTATGTTGTTGAGACGGATATCGGTTCTGATATGCCATTTATTTTTCGAAGACCATTCCTTGCTACTGCTGGAGCTGTTTTTGATTTGCTAAGTAGCAGGATCTCTCCGAAGCATGTAGATCCTGATGTGTTCTATGATGTCAATTCCGAAAGATATGTGATGTGGAGCCCTAAGGTTGTTGCTGAAGATGTTGACAAGGCATGTAACCAAGACGTGAATGAGATTCACTATATGGAGTTCACTGCAAAGAATCCAAAAGCTGTGGTTAAGAAGAAGAAACCGCAAAGAAAATCACCTCTTATGACTTTGACTCCTGTGAGACAAGTTGATGATCCCATTGAGTATAAGCTTCGATATGGAAGTGGTTCAAGACCATTTGCTAAGATTAGAGCTATCATCACTCCTGCGTTTAAAGCTAAAGGACAAGCTGTGATGGATGAGGTGATGCAAAGGGTTCTGAAACCCAAGATGCTTGACTTAAGTGAAGATGATCTCGATTCAAAGACTTCATCTTTATCATCTTCAAATTCTTCTGGAGATCTTCCAACCATCTGATATCTGACAAAATCAAGGTAATGACTGAAAATAAGCGCTTGGTGGGAGGCAACCCACGAGTAAGTCTGTAAATATGTTTTTCTGTTTCTTGTTACTAACATTTCTTTGTTTTTGTTTTGACTCAGGAACTAGACGAGCTTAATGACAACTGTGGAAGGATTGCTCATGAGTTGGAGAGCTTTACATAATTTTTCGACCAAGGAACAAAAGGTTTGTGTCCTTGTCGATCGACACACACACCTTGTGTCGCTCGACACGGACCCCATGTTAGTATATAACCTGATTTTTCCTTTTTCTTCTCCACTTCTCCTTTTTACCAAAATCGCGAAACCCCTTCGCCTCTATAAACCCCAAATCGTATTTTTCTTTATTCTTCATCAAATCATTTGATTTTTTTTCTCTAAACTCAAGAGAATTTGATTTCATAAACTCCTATATCATCCATTTTTTCCAAATCAAAGGTATGTTTTTCATAATTCCATCTTTAAATTCAAAATTTTCAAAGGTTTTATTCTCACTTTCAAATGTGATTTTGCTCTTAATACTTGCTAATCTTAGTTGATTAGGATGAATTTAGAAGGATTCAAGTGTAGATTGTTGTTAAATTAGGTTGAATTGATAGAAAATTCATGAATTTCTATGGATGAAACTTGAATTATTTTGGCTTGAAATTCGGAACTTAGAGATGTTTAGGATGACAGATTGGTGTTAGTATGATGATTTTGATGGTTGATTATGCTTGATTTGTGATGAAATTTTGATTTAAAGTCGATTTAAATGTGGTGTCTATGATTTGGGACTATGTCGATCGTCACGGTTGGCTTCTGTCGGTCGACACGGTTGGCTTGGGTCGGTCGACACAGCTGGCTTGTGTCGGTCGACACAGGCAACCTGATTTCAGGATTTTGGCTGATACTAAATGATGTGTCGTAAAGTTTTCCTCAAGGAAACCACCAAATGAATATGCTGCAAGTGCACAACAATCAATCGTAGTACGTAAGGTATATCGATCCCACAGGGAGAGAATATGAATTGCAAATCAAGAGGCACAAGTAAAACTAGAACTCAATAATGAAAAAGGTTTTGTGTCACGCAAAATCACGCAAAGAAAATAAAATAATTTGTAAAATGATTAGCGATGAATGTTGGGTGTGGAAGGGATCTCTGGGGTTCAATGATCAATCAATTCAAGATGAATTCAATGTAATGCATGTCTACTCCTAAGTCTCGGACTATGAAACATTAAAGTTTGGCTAACCTATTTTCATAGAGAAAAATGGCTGAAATCCACAAATCATACAACTCAACTATCGCAGGCAATAACATAAGTTTCAAAGCATTAAAATCAAGATCAATCCAAATCAGTAAAACTCCATCAATAAGGGGTATGTGCTTGTTATGTCGCGATAGTCATCAAATCTAGGTTCAAACAAACTAAGCAAACAATTCGAATTACTAAGAAGCCTAAGATCAATAGCTAGTTAATGACTCTAACTATATGCATTAAGAATGAGATAAGACTGAAAGATAGTTTAAACGATTATGCAAATACAAAGAAAACTCGCCACTCAAAAGACAATGATCATCTCATCCCATTGACTGGCCCTTTAGACCCAACTGGATAGTCTACTCGGCCATGCTGAAGGTTGTCATCGATGATATGAAAGTGTAAAACATAGATCTAATGCAATAAGGTAAAGGTTTCAAGATTACTTATTTAGATCTAAAAATACAAGATGTAAGGACTTCTCCTTTGACAAAGTTACAAAAGAATAGAGAAAGAGATGGTGGAACTTCAAAGCTTCTGCAAATCAATTGGCTTCTACGGCTCCTTAGAGGCGGTGTGAGCTTCTTGAGGTAGTGGTGAACTTTAGGGTTTTTGTGGTGAAACTTTGGTGAGGGTCGAAACATTGATGAGGCACACGAAACCCTAAATTTATAAACTTGTATATATAGGTCTTGGGGCGCAAGAGATTGGCTTTTAGAGTCTAGGAAGGGCAGACTCGTCATCTTGATGAGTGTGGAGGCAATGGGCCAAGCTTAATGATGGGCCAAACGTCTAAGGCATTGAAGGAGGCTGGCCTCGGGCATGAGCATAGTGACCAAGGTGCCCAAGAGGACAGGCCTCGGTCACAAGCCTTGTGACCGAGGTTTTGGTGCTTTGGCTCCTAGTTGACATAGCTTTATCTTCTGGGATGCATCTTCCAAACGGCTTAATTGATTGCTTCGATTCTTTTCCCATACGAATCTTGCTTCTCATATAAGAGACACACTTTGTTCTCTTTCTTACTTTTTGAATATTTTATATTTTTTGTGGGTGAGAGACTCAGTGATAGACTCCCACTGCACATGCTCTAACAGTACTTGATAATAGCCTATTTAGCTTTGAAGTCAAACCAAATCTCTCATAAAACGATATAAATTTCATAGTAAAAACAGGTCAAAATACGATGTTATCAACTCCCTGATGGGGTATAAAGTTTTCCACAAGGGAACCACACAATAAATAGGCTGCAAGTGCACAGCAATCAATCGTAGTACGTAAGGTATATCGAATCCACAGAGAGAGAATATGTATTGCAAATCAAGAGGAACAAGTAAAGCTAAAACTCAATAATAAAGAAGGTTTTTGTGTCATGCTAATCACACAAAGCAAATAAAATGAATGTAAATCAATATGAGATGAATGTTGGGCGCTTAAGAGGGTCTCTAGGGTTCAATGATCTGTCTATTCGAAATTAGTTCAATGTAATGCATGTCTACTAATAAGTCTCGGACTATGAAACACGAAAGTTTGGCTAACCTATTGTCATAGAGAAAACCGGCTGAAATCCACAAATCCAATTACTCAACTATCGCATGCAATAACATAGGTTTCAAAGCATTAAAATCAAGGTCAATCTTAATCCATAAGACTCCATAACTAAGGGGTATGTGCTTGTTATGACGCGATACTCATCAAATCTAGGTTCCAACAAACTAAGCAAACACTTCGAATTACTTAGATGCCTAAGATCAATAGCTAGTTCATGACTCTAACTATATGCATTAAGAATGAGATAAGATCAAAATACAGTGTAGACGGATATGCAAATACAATAAAACTCGCCACTCAAAAGACAATGATCATCTCACGCCATTGCCTGGCCCTTTAGACCCAACTGGATAGTCTACTCGGCCATGCTTAAGGTTTTCATCTATAATATGAAAGAGTAAAACATATATCTAATGCAATAAGGTAAAGGTTTAGAAATTACTTATTTAGATCCGAAAATAACAAGATGTAAGGACTTCTCTTTTGACTAAGTTACAAAAGAATAGAGAAAGAGATGGTGGAACTTCAAAGCTTCAGAGAGATCAAGTTGCTTCTGCGAGTCCTTGGAGGCGGCTTCGGCTTCTTGAGGTTGTGATGGACTTTATAGGGTGTCTGTGGTGAATTTAGGTGGTGGTTTGAAACTTTGATGAGGCACACGAAACCCTAGCTTCATAAACTTGTTTATATAGGTCTTGGGGCGCAATGGGCTGATATTGGTGATGTTCCAAGCATCTAAGGCAGTGAGGGAGGCTGCCCTCGGTCACGAGCTTAGTGGCCGGGGTGCCCAAGAGGCCTGGCCTCAGTCACGATCTTAGTGACCGAGGTTTGGTGCATTGGTGCTGGTTTGACATAGCTTCATCGTCTAGGATGCATCTTCCAAACAGCTAAATGGATTGCTTTGATTCTTGTCCTATACAAATCTTGACTCTTCAAGCTTTCCAATGATATAGAGAACTCCAATTTTGGTTTACACGAAGGTGAAACATGTATTTTGCCTACCCGAAGCAAAGAAAGACAGCAATGCAATCAACCTAAGCCTAGAGCGACCAAATACAAAGTTTATCAATTGTAGTATAGTGGTGAGTGGATATTGAGAAGTAACAATGTCGAACCAATCAAGAGTGGTCTACAACAATCAGTTGATAAATAAGGCAAGCTATTCAAGTGATTATCAAAAGGGTGTGGTACTAGCAGTCTAAATAAGAAATCTACTAAAAACCCTAATTGATGCTAGATGTACCAAAGTCTGTCACACTTCAGCACATCATGACACTAAGTAGGAAAAGTCATGGTACTAAAACTACTCGACCACACTGATCGAGTGGTGAGGTCGAGTGCTACAGTAAAAACAGGGAAAACTACAGTGAACTAATACTAAGCAAGCTGTGAAACTATGGGAAAAACAGGGACTCTAGGGATGGAAATCACAGAATTGCAAACACTTTGTTTGCAGCTATCAACTAGCAATATCATCACAGGCCTACCCTAGACAACAGACTTCATAACCAGCTCAATCCATGGTTCTTGGTATAGAGCCCCAAGATCCAACCCAGTCAGCATAATGTGAGGAGTCGGATCAGGCATGAAGAATCAGCCCATTAAAGTAAAAAAGAGTTCATAACAAGTGAATAGGTGGAGTCGTGACATATATCAATGTCTGATGCATCCACCCTCACGCTATTGTACTCTAAACCCCGGAAATAGTCTTTCCAATGGCTCAAGGCATGGTTCGTGCTCATGAGACCATCTAAGATCATGTTTTCCTTGATCAGGGGAAAACAAGCATTAAAATCACTCACCCAAGAGGGAGTCAAAACTGAGTGACGATCAAACTATCTAAGCAATAACAAAACAGAGAGAAGCTAACCTAATCCATCCCCAAAAATCTCAAATCTACTACTCAGACATGGTGATCGTGGCTGGGGTCCGAAACCCAGAAAAGAATGAACTTTGCATATGTTATAGCCAATGATCTAGTTAGCAAGGTTGGAGAAGAAAATGCTAATTGTATAAAACGATATCAAAGTACAAAGTTGCTGAAAAAAAAGAGAAAATTATCAAGAACACCAAGAACAAGAGAGAGAAGAAATGAGAGAAAACCTAAAAATTACTAAGCCAGAGCGGCGCTATTTGATCCCCCTAATTAGGTTTAATGAGACGCTTTTATACATAGTCTCCAGCGCTTATTACATTTTGCGAGTTTAAAGGAGAAAATATCGGAGAGTGCCCACTCGACCCAGCAGTCGAGTGGGGAAGTCGAGTGAGGTAGTCCGAGAGTGCTTCACTCGAGTGGACTGGTCGAGTGGGCAGGCGGTAATGAAGTCCAGTGCTCCTGTGAGGCTTAGGTCGAGACTGCTCGCCTGAGTGTGCTTCACTCACGTGGTCTGGTCGAGTGAGCCTGTCTGAGAGTGCTGTCTGAGAGTGCTTTACTCGAGTGCTCTGGTCGAGTGAGCCTGTCATCTGCAATGGCTTTGAGAGTGCTTCACTCTAGTGGTCTGGTCGAGTGAGCCATCCATCTTCTCTGCAATCTTTCACTCGACTTCATAGGGCTTGCCACACGTCTTCACTTCATGAGCCAAAATCCAAGTATGCTCCATAGGCTCCATAAGTACATGATAAAACCCTAAATATTCAATATGCATGCAATGCCTATACAGAAATATGAAACATCCTATATGAAGCGTAAATGCACGAAATGATATAAACAATGGATGAAATCTACTATAAGGCATGATAAAAAGGTGGTAAAAACGTGTATAAAAGTGGTGTTATCAACTCCCCCAAACTTACCCTTTGCTTGCCCTCAAGCAAATAGAAAGGATAAGATGAACGGAGTAGTGTGATAAGTGGGGCTCAAAACCTAAGCAAAATAAACAAATCTCTAATGTCAATGTCACAGTTATTAGTTCTAGAATGCAATTCACAGAAGTTCTACGTAAAAGCTTTAGCCATACTCATCACATCAAATTCAACACTAAGACTCAGCCACAAGCAAACATTCAAAGCAAACTATCCCTTTAAATTTGATTAAGCACGAACTGGTGAATCATGATGTGCAATAACTGTAACTCATTTGGTTGAGGGATAAGTTTTAAGAGATAAAAATGATCTCTTCTTCCTCTGGTTTAAAGCGCATGTATCAAGATCTCTTAATGAAATGGATTGAATTATAAGAGAATGCTATGAAGAACCAAATGACTCCCCTAACTCTAAAATCCTAGAAACTTCATCCTAGTTCTACACTCATGCTTAAAAGCTTTTCTTTTTCATTTTTTTGACTCAAGGACTGATTTTCAGTTTTCTTCTAAGGAGAGGATACTTTACTTTTTACTTCTAGCGGATTTGGGATTTTTTTTTTTCACGAAGGTATGACTCGACCACTCACTCGAGTGGCCTGGTCGAGTGGCTAGTATACGATTTTTTTTCTGTTTCTTTTACTGAGCCAAATTTTATCTTTTTCTTCCAAATCCTTTACTAGACTCATTTTGTTTTTTTTTTCTTGTGAACCTATCCTCTCCAAAGACTTATGATTTTTTAGCAAACTCTTTTTCTCTTTTTCTTTTCTTTTCCCAGACTCAAACCACAACTTATTCAAACTCCAAGCCTAACTCTGGTTCAAAAATTGTGAACCAGAGACTTCATGAGAAACTACTTCTATCGGCAACACCTAACACTTTCTCTCTAATTCAATCCGGAAATAGGCCTCGCTTCACTCAAGAATAATGTATGGTCTGAAATGAAGTTTTAGGTTTGGTTTTTGTGAAACTGTCTCAATGGTGGAGATAGCTACTTGGATTAGCAAGAGTGGTAAAAGGTGAAAGAGAATCCAAGTATTTTGAGGTATCCATGAGTTAAAGTTTTAGAGCATATCATGATAATTAAATTTTTCAAATTAGGTTCTAATTGATAAGGATAGTTTGACAAATCACAGTAAGTTTCAACCAAGTGAGAGTGCTAAATCTAAATTCCAAGCAAGGTGCAGCCTTAATTTTCAAACTTAGGCGAATGCATTAGACAACTTATAACTGTGGCATTGATATTATATGTTTGATTCTTAAGCTTTTTACGGTTTGACTCATCATTATCTCCTATGCATATGTACAATCCTAAGCAAAATTTCTAAAACTCAATCCTAAAATGATAATGCAACTACATGACACTCTGTTTTTGTAAAATAGTTTTCTGAAAATTTTCAAATTTTTAAGTTTTTTCAATGCACATACATGTTGCAAATTTGAATAAGAAAATAAGGAAATATGTCAAATACGTCTCTCAACCCCTCCCCCAAACATAAATTACCCAGTCCCTTGTGTAAAATAAATTCAAGAGATGATTTGAGAGACTAAAACAAAAGTGAACAAAAAATGATATGATATAAACAATGATAAGGAAGTGGGGTGGTACCTCATTTTTGTGGAGTGAAGAAGGTGTCTGTGTTAGCCTCCATGCTCTCCTGAGTGTAGGCGGGAACTGTGGTGGTGAGAGGCTCAGCTCCGGGATGTGACTCGAGTGGTCCACTCGACCCAGAAGTTGAGTGGTCTGGCATATATCGTGCACTCGATCCAGCGTGGTGGAGTGGATCGCTCTGATAGTACCTCGGGTAGGGTGGAAGCTATGCACCCTGATCATAGCGTGGGTATGGATCGACTGGTGCACTTGGGTCGAAACCTGATAGCACTCGAGTGGCTCACTTCGACCTAGGTGGTCGAGTGGCTTCGTCTGGGGACGAATGCTCTAGATCCTCTATAGGGTGATCTGGGCGCCTCTTTCTCTCCTTTTGCTCAGCCGAAGTCCTTCTAGATGAGCCAACACTCAACTTCTTCTCAGCTGCTGCCAAGCGACTGGTGATCCCCTTCATTGTGGCATTCATTCCACTCTTGAATTTGCTGAATTGCTTGTCCTGCCACTTGCACCACTTTTGAAGTGTGGAGATCTTATGGTTACCCTCTTTGAGGCTTCTGCACTCTGTCTCCTCAAAGTAGACCTCTCTGGAGCTTGCACACTCCCCATAAAGTCTGGAAACGTCTCATCTTCATGGAGTCTAACTCCCTCATCAGAGAAGTAGAGATCTCTGACTGGTGGTACAAAGAGGATACTGCGGTCACCGTCCTCTGCATAGAGCTTGGCTAGACCTCCATAAGGTAGCAAACTCTTTACCTTGCTGCTCTTGAGGTGTGAGAAGTTGTAGATATACTTCTCCCCAACCTTTGCACCAATAGTCTGAGTATCCTTCATGTGATCCAATTTTGGTTTACACGAAGGTGAAACATGTATTTTGCCTACCATAAGCAAAGAAAGACAACAATGCAATCAACCTAAGCCTAGAGAGACCAAATACAAAGTATATCAATTGTAATATAGTGGTGAGTGGATATTGAGAAGTAACAATGTCGAACCAATCAAGAGTGGTCTACAATCAGTTGATAAATAAGGCAAGCTATTCAAGTGATTATCAAAAGGGTGTGGTACTAGCAGTCTAAATAAGAAATCTACTAAAAACTCTAATTGTTGCTAGAGGTACCAAAGTCTGTCACACTTCAGCACATCATGAAACTAAGCAGGAAAAATCACGGTACTAAAACTACTCGACCACACTGATCGAGTGGTGAGGTCGAGTGCTACAGTAAAAACAGGGAAAACTACAGTGAACTAATACTAAGCAAGCTGTGAAACTATGGGAAAAACAGGGACTCTAGGGACGGAAATCACAAGATCGCAAACACTATGTTCCATTGCAGCTAGCAACTAGCAATCTCATCATAGGACTACCCTAGACAACAGACTTCATAACCAGCTCAATCCATGGTTCGTGGTAGAGAGCCCCAAGATCCAACCCAGTCAGCATAGTGTGAGGAGTCAGATCAGGCATGAAGAATCAGCTTATTACAGTCGAAAAGAGTTCATAACAAGTGAATAGGTGGAGTCGTGACATAAATCAATGTCTGATGCATCCACCCTCACTCTATTGTACTCTAAACCCCAAAAAAAGTCTTTCCAATGGCTCAAGGCATGGTTCGTGCTCATGAGACCATCTAAGATCATGTTTTCCTTGATCAGGGGAAAACAAGCATTAAAATCACTCACCCAAGAGGGAGTCGAAACTGAGTGACGATCAAACTATCTAATCAATAACAAAACAGAGAGAAGATAACCTAATCCATCCCCAAAAATCCTAAATCTACTACTCACACATGGTGATCGTGGCTAGGGTCCGAAACCCAGAAAATAATGAAATTTTCATATGTTATAGCCAATAATGTAGTGAGCAAGGTTGGAGAAGAAATCGGATGAAAATGCTAATTTTATAAAAAGATATCAAAGTACAAAGTTGCTGAAAAAAAGAGATAATTATCAAGAACACCAAGAACAAGAGAGAGAAGAATTGAGAGAATACCTAAAAATTACTAAGCCAGAGCGGCGCTATTCGATCCCCCTAATTAGGTTTAATGAGGCACTTTTATACATAGTCTCCAGCGCTAATTACATTTTGCGAGTTTTAAGGAGAAAAAATCGGAGAGTGCCCACACGACATAGCAATCAAGTGAGATAGTCGAGTGAGGATGTCCGAGAGTGCTTCACTCGAGTGGACTGGTCGAGTGGGCAGGTGGTGATGAAGTCCAGTGCTCCTGTGATGCTGAGGTCAAGACTGCTCGCCTGAGAGTGCTTCACTCAAGTGGTCTGGTCTATGGATAGGCATTTTACGGGGTTTAGAGTACAATAGCGTGAGGATGGATGCATCAAACATTGATTTATGTCACGAATCCACCTATTCACTTGTTATGAACTCTTTTCGACTTTAATAGGCTGATTTTTCATGCATGATCTGACTCCTCACACTATGCTGTCTGGGTTGGGTCTTGGGGCTCTCTACCACAAACCATGGATTGAGCTGGTTATGAAGTCTGTTCTCTAGGGTAGTCCTGTGATGAAATTGCTAGTTTATAGCTGCAATAGAACAGAGTGTTTGCGATCCTGTGATTCCCATCCCTAGAGTCCCTGTTTTTCTCCATAGTTTTACAGCTTGTTTAGTAATAGTTCACAATAGTTTTTCTCTGTTTTTACTGTAGCACTCGACCTCATCACTCGATCAGTGTGGTCGAGTAGTCCTAGTACTGTGATTTTTTCTGCTTAGTTCCATGAAGTGCTAAAGTGTGACTGACTTTGGTACCTCTAATATCAATAAGGGTTTTTAGTAGATTTCTTATTTAGACTGCTAGTACCACACCCTTTTGATAATTACTTGAATAGCTAGCCTTATTTATCAACTAATTGCTGTAGACCACTCTTGATTGGTTCGACATTATTACTCTCAACTTCTCAATATCCACTTACCACTATACTACAATTGATAAAATTGGTATTTGGTCTCTCTAGGCTTAGGTTGATTGCTTTGCTGTCCTTCTTTGCTTACGGTACGCAAAATCCTAGTTTCAATTTGGTGCCGTTGCCAGTTTTGACTGTTTTTGTCTACACAGTTACTTGTTTACGGCTTACTAGCTCAAGTCTCTTACTTTCGAGATCTGGGTACTGATTTGGTTTTGAAAATTTGTCTGTTTTGCTTAGGGTACAGTAACACTCGACCCCTACTCGACCTTACCACTCGAGTACTTGATCGAGTCACTACTCTCTGAATGCAAACGCGTTCTCTAGGCAGCCAATACCTAATCCAGTTACTTGATCACATACATCGCATCAACCAGCATACTCGTCAAGCTGAACATGTATCTGCTACCCCCATTCCGGCACAACCAGTTCCAGAAACACCCACAGTCATGGCAGAACAAGTTCCTCAGCCTAGAGTGATTGGAGCAGGAGACGCTCCAAACACTCACTCTCAGAGGCAGGGAATTGTAGCCCCTCCAGTCAACACCAATAACTTTGAGATCAAGACTGGTTTGATCTCCATGGTCCAGAACCACAAATTACAATGACTTCCTATGGAAAACCCGCTTGCTCATTTGGACCAGTTTGATAGACTGTGCGAGCTCACCAAAATCAATGGAATCTCAGAGGACAGCTTCAAGCTATACCTCTTTCCATTTTCTCTTGGTGATAAGACTTCCCACTGGGAACGAGCACTGCATCAGGGTTCTATAACCACCTGGGATGACTATAAGAAAGCTTTCCTGCTGAAATTCTTCTCTATGTCAAGGACTGTAAAGTTCAAGAACAAGATCTCCAGCTTCACTCAGCGGACAAATGAGAAGTTCTCTGAAGCATGGGAGAGGTTTAAGGAGTACACAACTCAGTGTCCTCACCATGGTTTCACCAAGGAGTCACTGCTCAGTACGCTCTACAGAGGGGTAAGCCCGAAGATCAGAATGCTATTGGATACAGCCAGTAATGGAAATTTCCTCAATAGAGATGTTGTCACTAGCTGGGAGCTGGTGGAGAACCTTGCAGTCTCTGATGGAAATTAGAGTGAGGACTTCGACAGATCAGTTAGAAGACCATCTTCGTCTTCTGATAAGCCTAAGCAGGAGATCCAGTCTCTTAGTGAGAAACTTGACAAGCTCATCTTGGCTCAGCAGAAATCTGTGAACTTTGTTGGTGAAGTTTCTGCTACTCAGGCTCAGGAAGGTGAAGATGATCAGGTTGAAGAGATCCTGTATATACATAATCAAGCTGGCTTCAACAGAAGGTACATCAATTATAGGAACAATCCAAATCTCTCCTATAAGAATCCCAACGTAGCCCACCCTCAAGATCAAGTTTACCCTACTCAGAACCCATGCCAAAACAAGCCTTTTGTGCCACAAGCTCCAGCCATTTGGTGATGCATTTTGACACATCTTCCTGCTTGAAGAACCCAGCTTTCGAGAGACAGCTCTTTTACATGGAAGAAGCTGAGCGCTATGAAAAGACAAACTTTGGAAAGTTTGAACAGTACTCTCAGACACCATCTAGACCTCCAGGGTTCACAGTCACCATAGGTAGTCACTCTGATGGAGCAGTGCAGAAGTATGATGGGTTTGTAGCAGAAGGTGACTCTGATGAAGACAGCACAGGGCACACTCGACCAGTCCGCTCGAGTGCTAGGTCGAGTGACCACTCGAGTCATCACCAGAGCGTAGAGCCGACCCCTACGAAACCATCTGGTTCGATTTGGTACTCGGTAAGAGCAACTCAACATATCCACTTACAACACCAGCATCAGAGCAGAGCAGAATCCTTGCTCTACAAGGTGTTGTTGAATTGGCAGAAAAGGTGGACATGCTTGAAAACGAAGTTCTGAAGCTCAAAGAGGCTCAACAAGCTCCAGAATCTTTCAAGCGCAAGGAAGCTCAACAAACCCCACCAGAGATGGGAAGAAGGAGGCCCAAGCCACCAGGAATGAGTGATAGCTTCTATCATGCTATCATGGCATCAACCTTCATAGTAGACAAGCCGAGTCCAGAAGGGTCAACACAGTCTCTCAAAGACCAGAGGGGTTTTGAGAGTCCAGAGGTGTTAACACAGTCTCTCAAAGACTTTCCACCTGCCTAAAAAAAAAGTGAGAGTCAAGCTAAGTGACTGTAAACAAGCTCACTTGGAAGGAATTCCCATGTTTACCATTGTATATATTAGCTTTGATTTTCTTATGTCTTTTGAATTTTGTTATTTTTAATGTGTTTCTTAGTGTTTTGAGTTTCAGGAGAGGATAGGAGCTGAGTATGAGCCCAAGTGGAGTTTCAAATAGGTCAGCCGAAAATTTGAAAAGTCACTCGACCACACCACTCGACCCCCAGGTCGAGTGGCCAGGTTTTTTCTGAAATCTCAACTTTTAATCTAGGCCGTTCATTTGAAATCACTCAATTATTTAATACCCACGCGACCCACCATCTTCTTCTTCCCCATTTTCACAATTTGCATCTCTCTAGAAAGCGAGAAACTCTCTACCTTTTCTCCAAAAAATTTCACTCAAATCATCAAAGTTTTCAATCGAATTTCAATCGAATTTCAATCATGTCTCACTACTCTAGCAGTTCTGATATTCACTTGAAAGTTTTTAAACCCTTTGAACCCGTTTTGCAAAAATTCGGGTTTGAAATTTTTTGAAATTTTTTGGCTTGCATGTAGTTAAAATCGGTTGATTAGAGTAGTGTAAGGAATCGGAATGAGTATGCAATGAATTTCTATGGTTGAAATTGCTTGAAATCGAAATTTTGTTTTTAATGGTGCACTTGAAAAATTTTCGAAAATTTTTGTAGCCTTAAGACGAATTTCGGTTTAGCTATTGATTGTTTGATAATTGGAGAACCCACATTGATCATCATTGGTTAAATTGAACAAGTTTTAGAATTTTTTGAAATCATGCATATAAAAAAAGGTCACTTTGGAACTTGATGATTTTGGAAATTTTTTGAGCATAAGCTGTTTAGATCCTTGCTAGGCTTGAAATTGGATGCATATGATTGTTAATTTAGTTACTCGATCAAAGCACTCGAGTGGGTCAAGTTGCTCAAAAATTTATTTGGAAATTTTTGCCCACTCGACCACACCACTCGAGTGGCTGGGTCGAGTGGTCCAAAATTTTTTTCTACATTTTTGATTTGTGAATTCATTTCAGGAGCACTGGCACTACAAGGACAAGGGCAAGGACAAGAAGCCAAACCGCAGCAAGAGCCACTCGACCATCTGGGTCACGGCAAGACAAGGCTAAGGGAAAGAGGGTTCAAGAAGATGAATCAGTGAGAAGGAACAGTGAGGAAGATGGTTTCGAGAGTTCAGAGGAAATCCAGGCTGAAACCTTTGAGGAAGCTAAGCTCATCTCCATCTTGGAGAGGGTGAAGTTCCTTGGGACTAGGTACCCAGATCGCCCTACCATGCAAGCTCTGGGAATTTGCAGAGAGGTGGGGAAGCTCTATGACTGTGCTGACATGGTGGGACTCACCCACAGCCCTCGTGATGGTTTCAAGACTGAGACCTGCCATTTCTTGGCAACAGTGGATCTCCACCTCTATGAGACGAGGGGCATGGCTGGTACAGCATAGATGGGGCATGTGAGCTTCAGAGTCAGAGGGATAAACTATCAGCTGCCCCTGAGTGTGGTCGACATCTTGTTTGATTTCCGCAGAGGAACAGGGCAAGCTCATAACTTTAATAAGAAAGAGCTGAATGAGAGTGAGTTGAAGATGCTGGACAAGGCTCTTTGCGACTACCTCATCTACTCATCAGAGGAGAACCGGGCCAATGGGATAGAGATGTGAGGAGATAGAGCCTACACAGGGAACTCCATCATTTTGGTGAGATACCTCATGAGTTACAGAGCTACTGCCGTCAAGAATGACAAGATGGTGAACAAGGCAGAGTTCACAGTGGGAGGGATTGTTACCCCATTTTTAAAGGCTGCTGGAGTTGAGCTCATATCAGCGCCCACACCATACACTCTGAAGGACTTGGATCACATGAAGGACACTCAAACTATTGGGGCAAAGGTTGGGGAGAAGTACATCTACATCTTCACACATCCCAAGAGCAGCAAGGCGAAGATTTTGCTACCTTATGGAGGTCTAGGCAAGCTCTAGGCAGAGGACGGTGACCGTAGTGTCTTCTTTGTACCGCCAGTCAGAGATCTCTACTTCTCTGATGAGGGAGTTAGACTCCAAGAAGATGAGATGTTTCAAGACTTCATGGGGAGTGTGCAAGCTCCAGAGAGGTTTTATTTTGAGGAGACAGAGTGCAAAAGCCTCAAGGAGGCTAACCATAAGATCTCCACTCTTCAAAAGTGGTGCAAGTGGCAGGATAAACAATTCAGCAAATTAAGAGTGGAATGAATGCCACAATGAAGGGGATCACCAGCCGCTTGGCAGCAGCTGAGAGAAAGTTGAGTGCTGGCTCATCTAGAAGAACTTCAGCTGAGCAGAAGGAGAGAAAGAGGCACCCAGATCACCCTATAGAGGATCTTGAGCATTCGTCCCCAGACGAGGCCACTCGACCACCTAGGTCGAGTGAGCCACTCGAGTGCTATCAGGGTTTCGACCCAACTGCACCAGTCATTCCGTACCCACGCTATTATCAGGGCGCAGAGCTTCCACCTTACCTGGGGTACTATCAGAGCGAACCACTCGAGTCGCACCCCGCAGCCGATCCTCTCAGCACTACAGTTCCAGCATACACTCAGGAGGGCATGGAGGCTAACACATATGCCTTCTTCACTCCACAAGAATGGGGTACCACCCCACTTCCTTATCATTGTTTATATCATTGCATTTTTTGTTCTCTTTTGTTTTAGTCCCTCAAATCATCTCTTGAATTTATTTTACAGAAAGGACTATGTAATTTAAGTTTGGGGAGGGTTTGAGAGACGTATTTGACATATTTTCTTATTTTCTTATTCAAATTTGCATCATCTATGTGCATTGAAAAAACTTAAAAATTTGAAAATTTTCAGAAAACTATTTTACAAAAACAGAGTGTCATGTAGTTGCATTATCATTTTAGGATTGAGTTTTAGAAATTTCGCTTAGGATTGTACATATGCATAGGGGATAATGATGAGTCAAACCGTAAAAAGCTTAAGAACCAAACATATAATTTCAATGCCACAGTTATAAGTTGTCTAATGCATTCGCCTAAGCTTGAAAATTAAGGCTGCACCTTGCTTGGAATTTAGATTTAGCACTCTCACTTGGTTGAAACTTACTTTGATTTGTCAAACTATCCTTATCAATTTGAACCTAATTTGAAATATTTAATTATCATGATATGCTCTAAAACTTTAACTCATGGATACCTCAAAATACTTGGATTCTCTTTCACCTTTTACCACTCTTGCTAATCCAAGTAGCTATCTCCACCATTGAGACAGTTTCACAAAAACCAAACCTAAAACTTCATTTCAGACCATACATTATTCTTGAGTGAAGCGAGGCCTATTTCCGGATTGAATTAGAGAGAAAGTGTTAGGTGTTGCCGACAGAAGTAGTTTCTCATGAAGTCTCTGGTTCACAATTTTTGAACCAGAGTTAGGCTTGGAGTTTGAATAAGTTGTGGTTTGAGTCTGGGAAAAGAAAAGAAAAAGAGAAAAAGAGTTTGCTAAAAAATCATAAGTCTTTGGAGAGGATAGGTTCAAGAAAAAAGAAAAAAAATGAGTCTAGTAAAGGATTTGGAAGAAAAAAATAAAAGTTGGCTACTCGTATAGTAGCCACTCGACCAGGCCACTCGAGTGAGGGGTCGAGTCATAGCTTAGTGAAAAATAAAAAAAATAAAAAAAAATCCTGAATCCGCTAGAAGTAAAAAGTAAAGTATCCTCTCCTTAGAAGAAAACATAAAATCAGTCCTTGAGTCAAAAATGAAAAAAAAATGCTTTTAAGCACAAGAGTAGAACTAGGATGAAGTTTCTGGGATTTAAGAGTTAGGGGATGATAGTCTGCTCTTGTATGCACCAGTTGGCTCTACCTTTAGCATTCTCTTATAATTCAATCCATTTCATTGAGAGATCCTGATACATGCGCTTAAAACAAGAGGAAGAAGAGATCATTTATATCTCTTAAAACTTGTCCCTCAACCAAATGAGTTACATTTATTGTATATCATGATTCACCAGTTTGTGCTTAATCAATGTTAAAAGGATAGTTTGCTTTGAATTTTTGCTTGTGGCTGAGTCTTAGTGTTGAATTTGATGTGATGAGTATGGCTAAAGCTTTTAAGTAGATCTTCTGTGAATTGCATTCTAGAACTAATAACTGTGACATAGGTTCTGAGTCCCGACTTTCCACACTACTCCTTTCATCTTATCTTTTCTATTTGCTTGAGGGCAAGCAAAGGGTAAAATTTGGGGGAGTTGATAACACCACTTTTATACACGTTTTTACTAGTTTTTTTATCATGCCTTAGAGTCGATTTCATCCATTGTTTATACCATTTCATGCATTTATGCTTCATATAGGATGATTCATATTTCTGTATAGGCATTGCATTCATTTTGCATATTTGGGGTCTTATCAGGTACTTATGGAGCATATGGAGCATACTTGGATTTTGGCAAATGAAGTAAAGACGTGCAGTCGAGCCCTATGGAGTCGAGTGAAGATTGCAGAGAAGACAGATGGCTCACTCGACCAGACCACTCGAGTGAAGCACACTCAGACAGGGTCACTCGACCAGACCACTCAAGTTAAGCACTCTCACACAGGCCCACTCGACCAGACCCCTCGAGTGAAGCACTCTCAGACAGGCACTCTCAGACAGGCACTCTCAGACAGGCACTCTCGACCTCAGCATCATAGGCTCACTGGACTTCAGCACTACACCACTCGACTGCTGGGTCGAGTGGGCACTCTCCGACTTTTTCTCCTAAAAACTAGCAAAATGTAATAAGCGCTTGAGACTATGTATAAAAGCGCCTCATTAAACATAATTAGGGAGGATTGAATAGCGCCGCTCTAGCTTAGTAATTTTTAGGTTTTCTCTCATTTTTCTCTCTCTTGTTCTTGCTGTTCTTGATACTTTTTTTTTATTTTCCAGCAACTTTGTAACTTTGATATCTTTTTATAAAATAAGTATTTTCATCCGATTTCTTCTCCAACTTTACTCACTAGATCATATGAAAATTTTAATCTTTTCTGGGTTTCGGACCCCAGCCATGATCACCTTGTGTGAGTAGTAAAGTTGGGATTTTTGGGGATGGATTAGGGTAGCTTCTCTCTGTTTTGTTATCGCTTAGATAGTTTAATCATCACTCAGTTTCAACTCCCTCTTGGGTGAGTGATTTTAATGCTTGTTCTCCCCTAATCAAGGAGAACATGATCCTAGATGGTCTCATGAGCACAAATCATGCCTTGAGCCTTTGGATAGACATTTTCCGGGGTTTAGAGTACAATAGCATGAGGGTGGATGCATCAGACATTGATTTATGTCACGACTCCACCTATTCACTTGTTATGAACTCTTTTTGACTTTAATAGGCTGATTCTTCATGCCTCATCCGACTCCTCACACTATGCTGTCTAGGTTGGGTCTTGGGGCTATCTACCACAAACCATGGATTGAGCTGGTTATGAAGTCTGTTGTCTAGGGTAGTCATGTGACGAAATTTTTAGTTGATAGCTGCAATAGAACATAGTGTTTGCGATTCTGTGATTTCCATCCCTAGAGTCCCTGTTTTTCTCCATAGTTTTACAGCTTGCTTAGTAATAGTTCACTGTAGTTTTTCTCTGTTTTTACTGTAGCACTCGACCTCACAACTCGATCAGTGTGGTCGACTAGTCCTAGTACTGTGATTTTTCCTGGTTAGTTCCATGATGTGCTAAAGTGTGACAGACTTTGGTACCTCTAGTATCAATTAGGGTTTTTAGTAGATTTCTTATTTAGACTGCTAGTACCACACCCTTTTGATAGTTACTTGAATAGCTAGCCTTATTTATCAACTAACTGCTGTAGACCACTCTTGATTGGTTCGACATTGTTACTCTCAACTTCTCAATATCCACTTACCACTATACTACAATTGATAAACTTGATATTTGGTCTCTCTAGGCTTAGGTTGATTGCTTTGCTGTCTTTCTTTGCTTAGGGTAGGCAAAATCCTAGTTTCAGGTCTACGCATAATCCCTTGGCCGCTTTAACTCTTACTGTTTCCCTTACAACAAAATCCTTCCATGAGGTCGCAAAAGATACATGGGTTTACACATCATCCCTTGGTTCACTTGGGCTTGGTGCTTTGATTTGTTTCCTTCTTCCTTCTTTATTTTTCTTTATTTTCTTTCTTTTATTTTTCCAAGCTTGCAAAGAGGAAGAGAGGTAATTCTATGCTTGGTGGAAAATTGCATGGCCTCGTCTGGTTCGAATAGGTCTATGTCCACTGAGGTCCAATCCCTGAGGAAGAAATTGCATGTCAAGTTCGGTTCAAATAGATTTATAGACAAATTTGGTTTACCCTACTTTCCAACGAAAATAAGCTTTTGGGGAATGTTGAATCCTCCTACGGCCTTTCACAAACGGAACCTCGGCCAAGCTGTGAGTCAAGGTCATAATTCCCTAACAATTTTGACTCAATAAAAAAATTTTGGCTCGATAAAATTGCATAAATAGACAGAATCATTGATGTGAAAAGTGGCAAAAGGTCTCAACTCAACAAAATAAAGGTGTCAGTAAAGGATGAACATCCTTCCCCCCAGACTTAAATAACACCTTCCCCGGTGGGAACACAAGAAGGAGAAAATGATGGAAATCATAATGAAAAGTTGGGTTAAAGAAAAATGTCACCATAATCGGAAGATCTCTTCTAAACGCATAGTTCCTGAGACAAAAACCCAAAAACCATCAATGATATGCTAAAGGATAAATAAAGATTAATAAATAAATATATGGATTGAATGGTGGTGGTGTCGATGGTGAGATGGTGGTTATGGTTTCTCTTTGATGTCATGATTGCCATGGTTGAGATCTTCCCATGGTGACTGATATGCTCCAAATAGGGCTTATGGTCGGACTGGTGAAGTGATATGATCAGTGAAGTGACATGGTGTAAAAGAGGAGTGGTGTGGAGGCACTAGGGTAAGAAACCTCGGTCACACAGGGTCGTGACCACGGCTGGCCCTCCTTCACGCCTCGGCCACAGCACTCGTGACCGGGGCCATCCTTCCGAGTCCGGAATTGATTTAGCTGCCCTCTTCTTTCTTGTTCCTTCTTATTAGCTTAGAGGTATATCATTCCTTTCTTCCAAATGTAGGCAAGGGAATGCATATGTACTTGTGGATCCGAGATTTGGCTGTCCCACTGAAGTTTTACCCCTCTACGGTATGAGTATACCTTCAAAATAGGGTCCAACAGAGAATCACGAAATCTACCCCGATCATGGCTACATTTTCTTCGATCATAACTTCCCATATATCCTCATGTTCTTAGATATTAAATCTTCTGTTTATCCATCGAACCATTAGCAATATTTCCCAAGATTTGTTGAATTCCTAGCCGCAGATCGGATTCGGCAAATGATAGGGGGAATTTCTAGTTTCGAATTTCATTCTATAAGATATTCCTTGATCATCACTCTAAAAAATACTCAAAGATGTGGAGTACCCGATTATAGCTCATTTGATCAAGTATTTCTTAGAAATTCTCTTACCTTGGTGGGTTTTGTAGCCGCAGAACAATGCGGTCTGCGAACTCAATGTTCATGGTTGGCCATTTTCTTCTCGGAGCTTCTTTTTATGAAATTTCTTTGACCAAAACTTCCCAAGGATCAACTTATAAGCGTGTGTCAAGTTGGACCGCTTTGGCTCAAATAGATTTTGATATTCTTCCTCCTTGCTGAATTGTGCAACCGTGAAGCTTAAGATCGGATAATCTTCTAACCATGAATCCTTTTCCAAAATGTGACTCGACCATTGATATATCATGGATTTTATGGTTATATGACATGATATATGTATTGGTTTTGGAGTCTTTTGTATATATATTGAGTTTAATTAGGTACAAACATGAGATGGATCCTTATGAGCACTTTGGAGCATTTGGAGGCTTGTAGATGGATATTCATGTCCACGTCGATCGACACGCTTCCCTTGTGTCGGTCGACATCACCTAGACGATATTGAAGACTCCTAGTTTTATCAAGTTTCAAGAATTGTAACTTTGCGCCAGAAGTTTCCAAAGTTTGTAAATCATGCCTAATCGTTGTTTTAGGTTAAACTATGTTTTAGAAGTCCGTGAGACTATGTTTTGTGATATTCTAAGTTTTCAAGTGGATTGTAAGTTTCAAGGAGATTATTGGAGAGAAGATTCACATCTCAAATTTTGTAGAGAGAAGAATTTTGAACTCCCTTTGTTTCTTAATTTTCTATTTTATGAGTATTATTCAGACAATGATTTGTGTTCATCTTCTATGTCTGAGTAGTCACCTTGTTAGATCTAAGGTTTCAAAAAGGATTATGAAGGAAAATTGAATTGGGTTTAGTATTTTTAAATTATCTATTATGTTTTTCATCTAGATTTGATAATGACACTAGTCTTAGGATTGATCACCCTAATACTGGTACCATAGGATTATTGGTACACACGAGAGTGTTATTGATACCCCGACCTAATCTTAGATGAGCAAATAGCCTTTTCGCAGCGAGAGTTGGTTTAGGAATATTGTAAACATATGGTACTTGCACTGTCATAGAGACTCTATTTATTGGTATTTTGCAAAGAGATTTGGTTTGCTTCTGTTTAGAGGTTAGATGTCGTCGCAGCGAGAGTTGGATGAGATATCATATTAGTGTTACAAGTTAAGAACCACACAAACACTTTCGACTTAATTTACGAACGCCCAGTTCACTTTCCCGAGTTTTCCTGATTGATGTCCCTAGGTCTAGCGCTTTAATCACTTGAATTTAATCCCGTTTAATTGCTATTTTCGTTATTGCATTGCTTTATTTAGTTTTCTTATTTTTGTCTAGCTTAACTCGAATCTGTTCAATCTATTGTGTGAGTTTTCAGTGTCCTTGAGGATTCGACCCCTAAGTGCTGCAATCGATCTTTTAATTGAGAGATTAGTTCTAGGGTTATATTTGACCCCTTTCAAAATTTGGCGCCGTTGCCGGGGACTCTTAATTCACCTTTATATTTCAGTTAGGGTTTAGTCTAGATTTTTCTTTTTATTTTTGTTACTCACGTCTTTACTTTTCTTATTTCAGGTGCATGAAACTAAGGAGCAGCAAGGACAAAGACAGCTTTCTTGAATAAATTCTATGATGATGATAAGCCAGAAGACTTGAGGGATTTGATTATTCAGCTTACTCAAGGACCTGCAAAGACATTGAAGGCTGTGTGGTTGAGATTCAACCAGGGTATCAACGAGATTGTCCGCACCACAACATTGATGAAGTCCAGCTCATTAGGACTTTCTTCTGCGGAATTGATTGGAGGTATCAGGTTGCTTTGGATGCTGCTAGTGATTGTAATTTCAAGACAAGGACACTAGAGGAAGCTATCAAGTTGATTGAGAATTTGGCATCTAGTAGTAGTATTAATAATGCTGATTATGAGAGGAAGAAGTTAGCTGCTGGTTTGAACAACAATCAGATGGCGGAAGTCAAGGCAAAGCATGATACTGTGCTAAAACAGATATTTTTTTGCCTAATATGCAGAGAAAGAAAGTAAAAACTATCAGCCTAGGTACAGAGAGATAAAACAAAAAATTTCAAATTAATTGTAAGTATAGAAAATATCAAACCAATGGGTGACTAGAGTTATGCAAAAAGGATGTGATCAATGACAAACAATTCAAGCCAAATGTAAAAGGGTTTGTTTTATCTAACAGCCTACATGAAACTATAACCAAACCTTAAGTGAACCTAGAGCTACCAAACTCTATCACACTTTAGTAAGTCATCAAAAACACAAGAAAACTATGCTAAACTAACCACTGGACCTAAGCAGTCGACTAGGGTGGTCGAGTGCTACAGTAAAAGTTGAGAAACACTAAACTGAACAGTTACTACGAAGATTGTGAACTATGGGGAAAACATAGGGACTTTAGGGATGAAATCATAGGTTCACAATCACTCTATAATACTCTGGGTATCAACAAGCATTTAATCACAAAACTACCCTAGACAACATATTTAAGAACCAGCTCAATCCATGGGTCCTGGCCGAGAGCCTCGAGACCCAACCCAGTCAGCATAATGTGAGGAGTCAGATCAGGCATGAAGATTCAGCCTATTGAAGTCGAGAAGTGTTCATAACAAGTGAATAGGTGGAGTCGTGACATAAATCAATGTCTGATGCATCCACCCTCACGCTATTGTACTCTAATCCCCGGAAAAAGTCTATCTAATGGCTCAAGGCATGGGTCGTGCTCATGAGACCATCTAAAATCATGTTCTCCTTGATCAGGGGAGAACCAGCATTCAAAACACTCACCCAAGAGGGAGTCGCAACTGAGTGATGATCAACCTATCTAAACCATAGCAAAACAGAGTGAAGCTACCCTAATACATCCCCAAAAAATCCTAATTTTACTACTCACTCACAAGATTCATCACTTGGGTCCGAAACCCAGAAATCTCTAAAAGTGACATATGTGATAGCTGATGATCCGATGAGCAAGAGTGTAGAAGAAAGCTAAGGTAAATACTGATTTTATAAGAACTGATGCAAGGTACAAAATTCGGGAAAATGAAGAACAAGATGAAGAACTAGACAGAGAACCTAAGCTAAACTAAATTAAACTAATAAAATCCGCCACTCTGACATTATGTTAATCAGGAGCTTTTATAATAGGTGACAAAAGAGAAATAATACAAATTCCAAGTTTTAAGGGAAAAAGAGTAAACGTACCACTCGACCAGTCAGTCGAGTGGACCAGTCGAGTGGGTGCTGTGGCTGACTTGACCACTCACTCAAGTGCCTGGTTTAGTGGCTCAGTAGAGAGGCTGACTCGACTACCCACTCGAGTTGGTAGGTAGAGGAGGCCACTCAAAGTGTCTCTGGTGCAGTGCAGGCTCTAGTTTGACATGTCTTCACCCTTCGAGATGTATCTTCCAAATGGCAGACTGGATTGCTTTGATTCTTGTCCTATGTGAATCTTGACTCTTCTAGCTTTCCAATGGTATACATAAATCCAATGGGCACTCGAGTGGCTGGGCAAGTGGGGGTGCGGTGAGTGCTTACTCGAGTAGGCAGGTCGAGTGGGGGTCGAGTGGGCCTACGGTGAGTTCTCACTTGAGTAGGCTGGTCGAGTGGGCAGTCGAGAGCCATCTTTCTTCTCTGCAAATCCTCATGGAGTTTTCTTGAAGTTACCTCCTGTAGCTCCAAGCTTTGCTTCAATAAGCTTTCAAGTATCTACTCTAGATTCTTCTGATGTGAATAGGTGTGGCCATAGTGTTGAAGAGGTAGCTGTGGTGGATAATAGGCATGGTGGTTCCGTGGTAACCGATTTTGGAGATCCCCGGGCCTCCTTTGGTAAGGATGTGGAAAATGAGATTGGTGACGTCTTGGGGGTGTCTTCCAACCTTCATAGTGTTGGTAAGGAGCCGGAGGTGGTTTCTAGTTAACTCGGGAATAGATGCTTCCTTGGTTCCGGGATTGATGAAAAAAGTTGTTATCATATTGCAGCATGCTTCTCCAGGTTTATGCTCTCCTTGAGTAAGGTTAGATGAGATAGTAGTTTCTCCTTGCTGAGATCCAAAGCTCTCGTGGCTTAAGTCTCCATCATCAAATTTCTTCTGCAAAATCTCCGACTTTTGCTCCAGCCGGTCTTCTACTTGGTGGGTAGAATACATTGCATCAAGGATTTTGTCATCTTGTTCTTGAAAGTATTCACCATAATTTAATAACTCCTAGTTGATGCCATGAATTTGACCTTCAATATGGTTGACTAGTTCGGTGAGGGTAGGGATCTTAGAACTGAACAGGTTCCATCCTAGTGAACTTGGCGTCTAGCTCTTTATGTTACTTCTTTTGCTCAGAGGAGAATCGATGCATAAGCTTCATCATCTTATCAGTGAAAGCATCAGAGAGTGGTGCTTCATAGCCTTGATATGCTTCAATTCTCATGACTTCTCTTGGATCAAAGTGATGATCCATAAAGGGACAGATTCGGTCCATGTAGTGTGGACCGAAAGAATGAGGTAATCTCATTGGGCGATCTCTAGAGGATCGAGAAAGTGATGGACATCCAGAGAGTCTCATCATAGGTGTACCACGAGATAGCTGAGAGTAGCCGTGGTATGCTCCAGAAGGTGAGCTAGAGAGTGGTCCAGAAATGTCTCCGTCCATAGAGTTGTGTTGCGCCAACAGCTACGCAAGAGTAAGGTTGCAAAACTTCTCTGGGAGAGCGTCCAGGTTCATCCTCAAGGTCTCCTGAAACAATGTAAATCACAAAGGAAAATCAGTAGCACAATGTTCTAGACGTTACTCTAGTTTGTAAATTTGCAAACAGAACAATCTCTCCTTGGCAAAGGCGCCAAAAACTTGATGGGGTATAAAGTTTTCCTCAAAGGAACCATACAATGAATATGATGCAAGTGCACAGTAATCAATTGTAGTACTTAAGGTATATCGAATCCACAGAGAGAGAATATGTTTTGCAAATCAAGAGGAACAAGTAAAGCTAGAACTCAATAATAAAAAGGGTTTTTGTGTCACGCAAATCACACAAAGCAAATAAAATGAATCTAAATCAATATGAGATGAATGTTGGGCGCTTAAGGGGCTCTCTAGGGTTCAAGGATCTGTCTATTCGAAATAAGTTTAATGTAATGCATGTCTACTCCTAAGTCTCGAACTATGAAACATGAAAGTTCGGCTAACCTATTGTCATGGAGAAAACCGGCTGAAATCCACAAATCCTATTACTCAACTCTCGCAGGCAATAACATAGGTTTCAAAGCATTAAATCAAGTTTAATTCTAATCCATAAGACTCCATATAAAAAAGGGGTATGTGCTTGTTATGATGCGATACACATCAAATCTAGGTTCCAACAAACTAAGCAAACACTTCGATTTACTTAGATGCCTAAGATCATTAGCTAGTTCATGACACTAACTATATGCATTAAGAATGAGATAAGATCAAAAGACAGTGTAGACAGATGCAAATACAATAAAACTCGCCACTCAAAAGACAATGATCATCTAACCCCATTGACTGGCCCTTTAGACCCAACTGGATAGTGTACTCGGCCATGCTCAAGGTTGTCATCTATGATATGAAAGAGTAAAACATATATCTAATGCAATAAGGTAAAGGTTTAGAGATTACTTCTTTTGATCCGAAAATAACAAGATGTAAAGACTTCTCCTTTGACAAAGTTACAAAAGAATAGAGAAAGAGATGGTGGAACTTCAAAGCTTCAGCGCCTCCTTTCAGGCGGCTTTGGCTTCTTGAGGTGGTGATGGACTTTATAGGGTTTCTGTGGTGAACTTAGGTGGTGGTTTGAAACTTTGATGAGGCACACGAAACCCTAGCTTCATAAACTTGTATATATAGGTCTTGGGTATAGATTTTATGAGATTTATGCGGATTAACTAGAGAATTAGAGAAGAGATTCAATAAAAACAAGAGAATTAGAGGCAACTCTCTCTCAGCCATAAGAGGCACGAAAATTTGGTTAAGTTACAAGAAAAAAGGGGTTTCCTCCTTTTATAGAAGGAGGAAGCCCTAAATGAAAAACGGCAGCAATAGTGAAACGCAGTTTACACCATGAATAGTGACATTGCTGGAATGTGAAGACGAAGACTCTCGGGATGAATAGTAATCTCGGGTCTTGGGATGAATAGTAATCTTGGGACTCGGGATGAATAGTAATATCAGGACTCGGGATGAATAGTAATCTCGGGTCTTGGGATGAATAGTACCCGGCCTTCTGCACGGAATGCCTTTTCTCAATATTGGGGCGAAAGAGATTGGCTTCTAGGGTTTAGGAAGGGTAGACTCGTCATCTTGGTGAGTGTGGAGGCAGTGGGCCAATCTTGGTGATGGGCCAACCTTCTAAGGCGGTGAAGGAGGCTGGCCTCGGTCACGAGTTTAGTGGCTGGGGTGCCCAAGAGGCCTGGCCTCGGTCACTAGCTTAGTGACCGAGATTTGGTGCTTTGGCGTTGGTTTGACATAGCTTCATCGTCTGGGATGCATCTTCCAAACAGCTGAATCGATTGCTTTGATTTTTGTCCCGTACAAATTTTGACTTTTCAAGCTTTCCAATGATATAGAGAACTCCAATTTTGGTTCACAGGAAGGTCATCAAATGTTGTCAAACTTCTGATACTTTGAAACTGCCTAAAAACGGGTATTTGCTCCTTTTTTTATCCATATTCCAATAAAACCTGTGAAACCTCTTTGACACTAACAATACTTGATAATAGCTTATTAAGCTTTGAAATCATACCAAATCTCTCTTAAAACAGTATGAATACCATAGTAAAAACGGGTCAAAATACGATGTTATCACTCCCCCAGACTTAAACTTTGCTTGTCCTCAAGCAAAATGTAATGTAAAAAGAGGTTTGAAAATCACGGGAACTCATTTAGCTTCAAACAATTCGTCACTGGGCATTGGATCATAGTTCTAGATCAACCACAAGGATCATCTTCAAACCTTAGTTACTCCAATCCAAAGGAGTTTTCGGAATCCCATTGTCGTCTCTTTACATAGATTAATGGAATGTAAGATACGGTGGTCTTACCAAAGGGAAATCAATTCAAAGGCAGGGAAACTTCTTCTTACCAAGGTCTTCTCCAGCATACTTTCCCTCTCCTCCTTTTATTCCAAACTCCTTGATATCATGTTTACCACCGAGTTTGTTGTTTCTGGTGCTTCACCTTCTCTTCTTCTTCTTCTTTTTTTTTCTTTCTTTCTTTTGTCTTCATTGGGACGAGTCTCCCTGGAATCACAAAGGATACACGGGTCTACGCATCATCCCTTGGCCGCTTTACCTCTTACTGTTTCCCTTACAACAAAATCATTCCATGAGGTCGCTAAAGATACACGGGTTTACGCATCATCCCATGGTTCACTTGGGTTGGTGCTTTGATTTATTTCCTTCTTTCTTTTTCTTTATTTTTCTTTCTTTTCTTTCTTTTATGTTTTTCCGAGCTTGCGAAGAGGAAGAGAGGTAATTCTATGCTTGGTGGAAAATTGCATGGCCTTGTATGGTTCGAATAGGTCTATGTCCACTAAAGTCCAATCCTTGAGGAAGAAATTGAATGTCAAGTTCGGTTCAAATAGATTTAGAGACAAATTTGGTTTACCCTACTTTCCAACGAAAAGAAGCTTTTGGGGAATGTTGAATCATCCTACGGCCTTTCACAAATAGAACCACGGCCAAGCTGTGAGTCATTAGAGTAATCACCAGTTCAGATAATACAATAGATCAAGGTCATAATTCCCTAACAATTTTGACTCAATAAAAAAATTTTGACTCGATAAAATTGCATAACTAGGCAGAATCATTGATGTCAAAAGTGGCAAAAGGTCTCAACTCAACAAAATAAAGGTGTGAGTAAAGGATGAACATCCTTCCCCCCCAGACTTAAATCACACCTTCCCCAGTGGGAACACAAGAAGGAGAAAATGATGGAAATCATAATGAAAAGTTGGGTTAAAGAAAAATGTCACGTTAATCGGAAGATCTCTTCTAAATGCATAGTTCCTGAGAAAAAAACCCAAAAACGATCAATGATATGCTAAACGATAAATAAATAAATATATGGATAGAATGGTGGTGGTGTCGATGATGACAAGGTGGTTATGGTATCCCTTTGATGTCATGATTGCCATGGTTGAGATCTTCCCATGGTGACTGATATGCTCCAAATAGTGCTTATGGTCGGATTGGTGAAGTGATATGATCAGTAAAGTGACATGGTGTAAAAGAGGAGTGGCGTGGAGACACTAGGGTAAGAAACCTCGGTCACACAGGGTCGTGACCGGGGCTGGCCCTCCTTCACGCCTCGGTCACAGCCCTTGTGACTCTACTATCGCTTGTTGGATGAGATATCATATTAGTGTTACAAGTTAAGAACCACACAAACACTTTCGACTTAATTAACAAACGCCCAGTTCACTTTCCCAAGTTTTCCTGATTGATGTCCCTAGGTCTAGCGCTTTAATCACTTGAATTTAATCCCGTTTAATTGCTATTTTTGTTTATTGCATTGCATTATTTTGTTTTTTTATTTTCGCCTACCTTAACTCGAATCTGTTCAATCTATTGTGTGAGTTTTCAGTGTCCTTGTGGATTCGACCCCTAAGTGCTGCAATCGATCTTTTAACTGAGAGATTAGTTCTAGGATTATATTTGACCCCTTTCAAATTTTGGCGCCGTTGCCGGGGACTCTTAATTCACCTTTAGATTTCAGTTAGGGTTTAGTCTAGATTTTTCTTTTAATTTTTGTTACTCACGCCTTTACTTTCTCTTATTTCAGGTGCATGAAACTTAGGAGCAGCAACGACAAAGAACTAGTTGCTACTCAGGAGATTGAGAAGTTAGAGAGAGCCAATCGCTAAGCACTCACAAGATCGGAGATGGTTAGAACTGTTTTGATTGAGAGAGATGCTGCTGGGATCATACGTGATTTAGAAGGCAACCAATACAATCCTCAGGGTCAGAGACTTGATACAGATGGGAACCCATCATCAAGATTGTCGACAATTCTGGTCGCGTCGATCGAGAGGGTAATGTTGGTGTCAGTTGACGTGATGGCGATGGAAACAGTCCAGACAACTTGGACGCTAGGATTGAGAATGTGAGAAGAACACTAGCTGATTTCAACAAACCCAATGAGGTTTACTCCAACAGATCTGCTATATATCCTCCTGTTATTCAGAGGACTAATTTTAAGTTAAAACCCCAATACTACACTCTTATGGGGCAACACACTTTCCATGCTCATCCTATAGAACATCCAATGGACCACATAGACATGTTTAAAGACTTGGCTTCAAGTATTAAAGCCAATGGAGTGTGAGAAGACTATCTATTCTGCAAGCTCTTCCCATACTCTCTTGCTGGGGAAGCAGTTCAATGGTTGAAACAGTTGGAACCGGGTTCCTTAACAACTTGGAGAGACATCAAGACAGCTTTCTTGAATAACTTCTATGATGATGATAAGATAGAAGACTTGAGGGATTTGATTAATCAGTTTACTCAAGGACCTGAAAAGAGATTGAAGGCTGCGTGGTTGAGATTCAAAGGGTATCAACGAGATTGTCCACACCAAAAAATTGATGAAGTCCAGCTCATTAGGACTTTCTTCTGCGGAATTGATTGGAGGTATCAGGTTGCTTTGGATGCTGCTAGTGATTGTAATTTCAAGACCAGGACACTAGAGGAAGCTATCAAGTTGATCGAGAATTTGGCATCTAGTAGTAGTACTAAAAATGCTGATTATGAGACGAAGAAGTTAGCTGCTGGTTTGAACAACAATGAGATGGCGGAAGTCAAGGCAAAGCTTGATACTGTGCTAAAATAGATATTTTTTTGCCTAATATGCAGAGAAAGAAAGTAAAAACTATCAGCCTAGGCATAGAGAGACAAAACAAAATTTTTTAAATCAATTGTAAGTATAGAAAATATCGAACCAATGGGTGACTAGAGTTATGCAAAAAGGATGTGATCAATGACAAACAATTCAAGCCAAAGTCTAAACCCTATAGTGAACCTAGAGCTACCAAAGTCTGTCACACTTTAGTAAGTCATCAAAAACACAAGAAAACAATGCTAAACTAACCAGTCGACCTAAGCAGTCGAGTAGGGTGGTCGATTGCTACAGGAAAAGTTGAGAAACACTAAACTGAACAGTTACTAAGAAGATTGTGAACTATGGGGAAAACATAGGGACTTTAGGGATGAAATCATAGGTTCGTAAACACTCTATACTACTCTGGGTATCAACCAGCCTTTCATCACAGGACTATCCTAGACAACAGACTTCATAACCAGCTCAATCCATGGGTCCTGGTAGAGAGCCTCAAGACCCAACCCAATTAGCATAATGTGAGGAGTCGGATCAAGCATGAAGATTCAGCCTATTCAAGTCGAGAAGTGTTCATAACAAGTGAATAGGTGGAGTTGTGACATTAATCAATGTCTGATGCATCCACCCTCACGCTATTGTACTCTAAACCCCAAAAAAAATCTATCTAATGGCTCAAGGCATGGGTCGTGCTCATGAGACCATCTAAAATCATGTTCTCCTTGATCAGGGGAGAACAAGCATTAAAAACACTCACCCAAGAGGGAGTCGCAACTGAGTGATGATCAACCTATCTAAACCATAGCAAAACAGAGTGAAGCTACCCTAATCCATCCCCAAAAATCCCAATTTTACTACTCACTCACAAGATTCATCACTTGGGTCCGAAACCCAGAAATCTCTAAAAGTGACATATGTGATAGCTGATGATCCGATGAGCAAGAGTGTAGAAGAAAGCTAAGGCAAATACTGATTTTATAAAAAGTGATGCAAGTTACAAAATTCGGAAAAATGAAGAACAAGATGAAGAACTAGACAGAGAACCTAAGCTAAACTAGATTAAACTAATAAAATCCACCACTCTGACATTAGGTTAATCAGGAGCTTTTATACTAGGTGACAAAAGAGAAATAATACAAATTCCAAGTTTTAAGGGAAAAAGAGTAAACGTGCCACTCGACCAGTCAGTCGAGTGGCCAAGTCGAGTGGGTGCTGTGGCTTACTCGACCACCCACTCAAGTGGCCTGGTCGAGTGGCTCAGTAGAGAGGCTAAGTCGACTACCCACTCGAGTGGGTAGGTCGAGGAGGCCACTCAAAGTGTCTCTGGTGTAGTGCAGGCTCTAGTTCAACATGTCTTCACCCTTCGGGATGTATCATCCAAATGGCAGACTGGATTGCTTTGATTCTTGTCCTATGTGAATCTTGACTCTTCTAGCTTTCCAATGGTATACATAAATACAGATTTGGTCCACAGGGACATGATCTTTGTCGTGTAGCAAGTTCCACAATGCCACCAGCTTAGCTGGGTTATTCTTTCGGGAAGTCGTAAGGCTACACAGCATCCCGCAAACTATCGTGTCGGACCGCGACCCAAAGTTCCTATGCTACTTCTGGAGAACCATGTGGAAAAACTCGGTACGAAGCTGTTTTTCTCCACGGCCACTCATCCCCAAACGGACGGCCAAATGGAAGCGGTTAACCAAAACTTTGAATCCCTACTCCGTGCCACCATCGGACCAAATTTGAGGAACTGGGTCGAGTGCATACCGTTAGTCGAGTTTGCCTACAACCGAGCAGTGCATTCAGCAACTAAGCACTCTCCGTTCAAAGTTGTCTATGGTTTCAACCCACTATCACCGATGGATTTGCTTCCCTTACCACCCGGATAACATGAAGACCAAGACTAGTTATCCAAAGCCAAGTTCATGAAGAAGTTACACGAGAAGGTCCAGGGAAACATCGAGAGGATGAATGAGAGCATGGCCAAATTTGCTAATAGGCGCCGCCGGGAAGTCATCTATGAACTTGGAGATTGGGTGTTGTTACACTTCAGGCAAGAGAGGTTCCCGGCCAAACGCAAGGATAAGCTATCCTCTCGCAGTGATGGACCATTCCAAGTTCACCGAATAGATCAACAACAACGCCTACCGCCTAGCCTTACCCGGTTATACCAACATCTCTACTACTTTCAATGTGTCTGACTTGGTTCCATTTGTGGCAGACCATAATCCAGTTTTGAGGACAAAACCTCTTGAAGAGGGAGGGAATGATTAAACCCGAGTCGTCCAAGACCCCAATCCGGACGATACCAACGACTTGGACGATCGTGAGGTTGCCCCGGTAGCGCCCCAAATCAACCCCAGTGCCATTACAAGAAGCAGGACCGCATCCCGAGCATGCTGGCACAAAATCAACACATTTTCCCAAGCTCCCATCAAGTTCCTCGACCACGACCCCGGTGACGCACCCGCAATTCCATTAACAAGCCAAGGCAACATAAAGACTATGACCGGTAGGGAAAACCGCGATCAGCTTGTCTTCACCATTTCCCATTCCAAGTCACCGAACGGATCAACAACAATGCCTACCGCCTAGCCTTACCCAGTGAGACCAACATCTCTACTACTTTCAATGTGTCTGACTTGGTACCATTTGTGGCAGACCATGATCTAGTTTTAAGGACAAAACCTCTTGAAGAGGGAGGGAATGATGGAACCCGAGTCATCCGAGAACCCAATACGGACAATACCAACGACTTCGATGATCGTGAGGTTTCCCCAGTAGTGCCCCAAATCGACTCAGGTGCCGTTACAAGAAGAAGGATCACATCCCGAGCATGCAGGCAAAAGTTCAATACGGTTGCCCAAGCTGCCATCGAGTTCCTCGACCACGACCCCGGCGATGCACCCGCAAGTCCGTTAACAAGCCAAGGCAACATGAAGACTTCGACCGGTTGGGAAAACCACAATCAGCTTATCTTAACCATTACCGAAAGGTGAAGATAACCCGTGTAAGACCTCAAGAGGTTATACTCTTTTTTTCCCCTGTTGAGTTTTGTCCGAAATGGGTTTTCTCGATAAGGTTTTTAACGAGGTAACCATTTTGATGCCCAGGGAGTAATTTCCATGCATAGTTTACTTAGAAGCTTTTGCGGATAAGAGAAACTATGCATTGCTTCCTGGATCTATCCCGAGGAGGACCCACCAATAAAACCTCCTCTTTTCTTATCTCTTTACTTTGTTACTTTGACTTTACCGGATGATATGTTTTTACCGGGACTTGGTTTACCCTGAATGTAACTCGCGTCTTTACCCCACTTGTTAGGGTTTCCTTTGCTTCCTTGTATCGCCTATAAAAAGGCTGAACCTCTCTCATTTTTAGGAGACACTATTTTACAAAGAAAACTACTTAGAGACTTTTCTCTTCTTAGTTCTATCGAGCTCTTGTCTCTAGATCTAGGTTCCCTTCAAGACTCTTAAGTCGGGCTCGAATCTTATTGGTTCCACCGTATACCGAGCCTCTCCATAGCTCGTGTGTTGCACCTTGGTCCACACTCATCCCTTCCGCTTGTCCCGAATTAAGTTTCTCTGCGGTCACGGCTCTGCATTGGTTCCCATCGCTTCTCGGTCACTCGGTTCAAGTTTCTCGCCGTGTCTTTGGTCCATCTATCTATGTATCGGTTATCCGGACCCTCAGGTTCGTATCACCATTCCTTGCTACTCCTGGAACTGTGCTTGATCTGCTGACTAGGAGGATTTCTCTAAGGCATGTTGATCCTGATGTGTTTTATCCTGCAAATCCGGATGGATATGTGATGTGGAATCCCCAGGTTGTTGTTGAAGAAGTGAATGAGATTCACACTAAGGAGTTCACTGCAAAGAATCCGAAAGCTGCGGGTAAGAAGAAGAAACCGCAGAGAAAAGCAGTGACTGCAGGACCCCTTATGACTTTGACTCATGTAAGGAAAGTTGATGATACTATTGAGTATAAGCTGCAGTATGGAAGTGGTTCAAGACCATTTGCCAAGATAAAAGCTATCATCACTCCTGAGTTTAAGGCTAAAGGACAAGCCGCAATGGATGTGATGATGAATAGGGTTCTGAAACCCAAAATGCTTGATTTAAGTGAGGATGATCTCGGCTCCAAGACTTCATCTTCACCACCTTCGGATTCATCTGGAGATCCTCCATCCATCCGAATTCTGACAAAGTCAAGCTAATGACTGAAAATAAGTGCTTAGTGGGAGACAACCCACTGGTGAGTCTGTTAATACGTTTTTTAGTGTCTTGTTAACTAATTTTTCTTTCTTTTTTTCTCTAGAACTAGACGTGCTTAATGAAAAAATGGAAAGATTGCATGGATTGGAGAAGCTTTACATAAATTTTTGACCAAGGAACACAAGGTTTGTGTCCATGTCGATCGACACGGACACCTTGTGTCGGTCAACACACACCAGAGGTTAGTATAAATACCTAATTTCCTTTTCTTCTTCACTTAATCTTCTTCCCAATTTCGTAAAACCCCTGTTTCTAAAACCCCAAATTCGCATACTTGCTATTTTTCACCAAATCGATCAATTTTTGTCCCTAACATCAAGAGAATTTTTTTCACTCCTAAATCTTTCATTCCATCAAAATCCAAGTTATGTTCTCCAAATTTCATCTTGAAATCCGAAAATTTCAAGGGTTAGATTTTTACTTCTATGATCCCAAATTTGTCTCAAAAGTTGCTAATCTTGTTAGATTAAGTTGTATTTAGAAGGATTGAAGTGTTAATTATTGCTAAATTAGGTTGATTTGATAGAAAAGTCATGAATTTCTATGAATGAAATTTGAACTAATTTGACATGAAATTCGTAATTTAGAGATTTTTAAGATGATGGATAGATGTAGGTTTGATAATGTTGATTGTTGATTATGCTTAAAACATTGATGAATTGCGAATTGGAGATGAAATTTTTCTTAATACGTCGATTTTGGCACCGCGTCGATCGACACAATTTGCTCGTGTCGGTCGGCACGATGCCATTTGTTCCAGAGTTTTGCTGCTTTTTGGATTTTTTTCTTTTGTCTCTCTTTCAAGTACATCATGTCTGGTATGAGAAAGCGACCACGGAATTCAAAGGCTCAGGGAGAGTCCAGTAGTACACCGTCTCCGCCTATTGAATCTCGTCATCCATGGCCTCGTGAAGAGGGGTTGAATTTAGACCCCAGCATCATTGGGACGGGACTCCAAAAGAGGAGGTGATGAAGCCCGAGTGTTACAACCGGGAGATCTCTGATGAGTGGGACGAGTACGATACTCTGTTCTACAATGCTTGGTTGCCCATGGTGATTAAACCCACACGGTTTATGGACAGCATTGTGATACGACACATGTAGATCAAGGATGAGTGTGTGCTGGCTTTGGAGAAGATCGGGTTGGGTACCATGTGCATCAAGCACTACGAATTTTACCCGGAGTTGGTCAGCTAGTTCATGGCCGCTGTGCAGCTCTACTACACCTCACCTAAGGGGTTAACTCAGATGCGTATCCTCACATTCATGATTCGAGGAGTTGGGTACAGGATCACCGTTCCCGACCTCTGCACTGTATACAAGTTCGATCTGACACACCGAGACACCACATTGGACCTGAACAGGACCATTTATTTTCAGATCTATTAGAGTAAGTTGGCGGATGTGTGTTACAGCGCTAACGGATCCACACACTCTGACATCCGGCACCCAGTTCTTCGTTACATAGTTCGAGCCATCTCGAACACTATTTTGTGCAAGATGGAGGCCAACAAGACGAGGCAGAGTGAGTTGATTCTGAAGTGTTACGCGATTCAGGGGCTGTTTACTGAGGAGTGGACCCAGCTAGAGCCCAAGGTGAACCTCGGTGCGATTTTTGCGTATCATTTTTGTCAGCTTGAAAATGCGCCCATTCAATTGTTCGGGTGACAGATCAGACTCCGTGGGTAGCTTGTTGATCACCGAGAGACGTGTCATGAATGAGGGGTTCTTGACAAACGACAAGTGGATCAGGAAGGATTGGGTCTGGTGTTACAGAGATGAGGGAGTAGATTACTTGGTGAAGCTTCCACAGCTGGAGCTCAGGCGCATCATGGGCAGTGTCGCTCGCCTCCTTTTCTGTCCACACGAGATGTTGCGCACCCGTACTCCTCCGACCCGCCGTCGCCGAGATGCCTCTTCACAGTCCATCCCTACAGCTTCCAAGGGTGATCCAATTCCCGACTCAGCTGCACTTCAGTACGGACATCCCGCTACACCTCCCATTCCAATGGAGACTGTTGTGCTTCAAAGGTATGTCGCGGATAGCTTCCAGGGTGTCTGGAATGCGATTGCTTCACTTTCTCACTGCGGAT
The DNA here is from genome assembly GCA_963555745.1 of Cardamine flexuosa. Taxonomy (NCBI): domain Eukaryota; kingdom Viridiplantae; phylum Streptophyta; class Magnoliopsida; order Brassicales; family Brassicaceae; genus Cardamine; species Cardamine flexuosa. The sequence continues at coordinate 17,363,552 of OY743216.1, read as the reverse complement.
GTGTACGTCAGACCGATGCATCTCCTACTCAGCCTAGGCCTATTCCGATCCCCACTCCCTCTCCGTCTTCAGATCCCGTTTTGGAAGAGGATTAGTTCTTCCATTTTCTTTTTTCTTTGAGACATTGCTTTTATTTTTGCTTTATTTGCTTCTGTATTTTCTTTAGTACTTTCTTTTTATTTTCATTTGAGTATTGTTGAACCTCATTTATGTTATATATCAGCTTCTTATTGATGTTTTGCTCTTAATCAGGATCTAGATGTCAAAAAACGAATTGAATGATCAGTTACATGGTGAAGAATTTCGGAAAACCATATCCCTGCTCACGTCGATCGATATGCAGGGTGTGTGTCGGTCGACGTGCATACACCATATCAGGTAACGTTTTTCAGAACATCAAAGTTCAATCTCTGCTCAATTTTATTATTTTTTTATCACTTTCCTTAGACTTATTTACACTGGCGACAGTGTAGTTGAAGTCTCGGGGAAATAGTTGCTAACTATGTTTATTCTTTTGAGAGTCAGTCGCAAATTTTTGTTTTATAAAACCTTTGTTTTATCGAGTCAAAACTTGTCCAGGAACTATGAGCTATCTCTTGGTTTGTTGTTGTTTGCTATGTCTTCTGGTGACCATTGTTGCAGAGCTTACTCAGATTCATCTAATGGAAAAACCCCAAGTCTGACCGGTTACTTTAAGATCTCCATACTTACAACAGATGCCCGCTATAGCCTGAGCTAATTTCTGTCAGTTCCTTTTACCTCATGGACGAAATTGGTGTTTGAGAGCTTTACTTTTTGTTCATACCTGACATGATAAAACCAATGTAAGTTATGATGTTTAGTCTCCCCAAAAAGTTGTTACTGATAATAAAAGCCTTTAGGTATAATCTTTGAATGACCAAGTGATTCTCTAAAGTAGAAGCGGGTAAGAGAAATCTATGCCCCCATATTTCTACTTCTTAAAGGGATGATGAAAGTAGGGTTGCTGTGAGGGTAGGAGTGATCTCGTGACCCGTTATTTACTTCTAATAGCCTACCTTCATAGATAAAAAGATAAAAAAGAAAATCATATGAAATCCAAAAGGATTAAGTATGGGGGAGACAAAAACATCATTGTTGTATTGAAGTTTGTCTTGTTATTGTATAGGATAACAGCTGATTCTAGAAGGCTCTTGGGAATTGAATTCAAAAGTGAGACCCATCAATGATTGGCTTACTAAAGGGATATGTTGTTAAGTTATGGCGGGTATTAAAAAGACTGCGAGTGACTACGGTGAATGTACATGGAGGTTAGTCTCTGAATTGTTCTTGTACCATGTGGATTACATGATGACTGGTAAGCACAATGTTCTGAAGAGTAGGTGAGTTCTGCGATTTTCAAATTACCTCCTTGGTTTGGTTTTCTATTTTGCTTGAGGGCAAGCAAAAGCTAACTCTGGGGGAGTTGATACATCATGGATTTTGTGGTTTTATGACATGATATATGTATTGGTTTTGGAGTCTTTTTTTATATATATTGAGTTTTATTAGGTACAAACACGAGATGAATCCTTATGAGCACTTTGGAGCATTTGGAGGCTTGTAGCTGAGCAAATCAACAAGGAGACGGATATTCATGTCCACTTCGATCGACATGCTTCCCTTGTGTCGGTCAACATTACCTAGACAATATTGAAGCCTCCGGGTTTTATCAAGTTTCAAGAATTGCAACTTTGCCCCGGAAGTTTCCAAAGTTTATAAATCTAGCCTAATCGTGTTTTTAGGTTAAATATATTTTAGAAGTCCCAAAGACTAAGTTTTGTGATATTCTAAGTTTTCAAGTGGATTGTAAGTTTCAAGGAGATTATTGGAGAGAAGATTCAGATCTCAGACTTTGTAGAGAGAAGAATTCTGAACTCCATTTGTTTCTTAATTTTCTATTTTATGAGTATTATTCAGACAATGATTTGTTTTCATATTTTATGTCTAGATCTAGGGTTTCAAAAGGGATTATGAAGGAAATTGAATAGGGTTTAGTATTGTTAAGTTATCTATTATGTTCTTCATCTAGATTTGCTAATTACACTAGTCTTAGGATTGATCACCCTAATACTGGTACTGTAGGATTATTGGTAGACACGAGAATGTTATTGATACCCTGACCTAATCTAATCTAAGATGAGCAATCAGCCTTTTTAAAACGAGAGTTGGTTTAGGAATTTTGTAAACATATCATACTCGCACTATCATAGAGACTCTATTTATTGATATTCGCAAAGAGATTTGGTTTGCTTCCGTTTAGAGGATAGATGTCGTCGCAGCGAGAGTTGGATGAGATATCATATTAGTGTTACGAGTTTAAGAACCACAAAAACAGTTTGACTTAATTTATGAACGCGCAGTTCACTTTCCCAAGTTTTCCTGATTGATCTCCCTATGTCTAGCACTTTAATCACTTGAATTTAATCCTGTTTAATTGCTATTTTTGTTTATTGCATTGCTTCATTTAGTTTTCTTATTTTTGTCTAGCTTAACTCGAATCTGTTCAATCTATTGTGTGAGTTTTCAGAATCCTTTTAGATTCGACCCCTAAGTGCTGCAATTGAGAACTTTCATGTTGCATAGTCTGAGATTTTTTTTTGCTTTTCTATTTTCTTCTTTAGTATTTTCATTTCTGATTATGTGGAATACCTGAGATAAAACATGCAAAGATCAAACGCAAAAGGAAATCTAATCTATAAAGGAAATGAATACATACAAAGTGGGTTCCCTCCAACTAAGTGCCCTTGCTTAAAGTCTATGGCTAGACTCGGTTCTTCTCTTATGCGAGATGAGAAGAATCAGATGGACATCCAGAGTGCCTCATCAAAAGTGGACAACGAGATGGCTGAGAGTAGCCGTGGTAAGCTCCAGAAGTTGAGCTAGACAATTGTCCGGATGTGTCTCCGTCCATAGAGTTGTGTTGCGCCAACAGCTGCGCAAGAGTAAGGCTGTGAAACTTCTCCGGGAAAGCGTCGAGGTTCATCCTCAAGGTCTCCTGAAACAATGCAAATCAAAAAGGAAAATCAGTAGCACAATGTCCTAGACGTTACTCTGGTTTGTAAACTGGCAAACAAACAATCTCTCCTCGGGAACAGTGCCAAAAACTTGATGTGTCGTAAAGTTTTCATCAAAGAAACCACACAATGAATAAGATGCAAGTGCACAGCAATCAATCATAGTACTGTAGGTATATCAATCCCATAGGGAGAGAAGATGTGTTGCAAATCACGAGGAAAAAGTAATGCTAGAACTCAATAACAAAAAAGGCGTTTGTGTCACGCATAATCACACAAAGCAAATAAAATGATTTGTAAAACGATTAGGGATGAATATTGGGTGTGCAAGGGATCTCTGGGGTTCAATGATCAATCAATTCAAGATGAGTTCTATGTAATGCATGTTTACTCCTAAGTCTCGGACTATGAAACATGAAAGTTCTGCTAACCTATTGTCATAGAGAAAACCGGTTGAAATCCACAAATTCTATTACTCAACTATCGCAAGCAATAACATAAGTATCAAAGCATTAAAATCAAGTTCAATCCAAATCCATAAAACTCCATAACTAAGGGCTATGTGCTTGTTATGATGCGATACATATCAAATCTAGGTTCAAACAAACTAATCAAATGGTTCGAATTACTTAGATGCGTTAAATCAATAGCTAGTTCATGACTCTAACTATATGGATTAAGAATGAGATAAGACCAGAAAACAGTGTAAATGATTATGAAAATACAAAGAAAACTCGCCACTCAAAATACAATGATCATCTCACCCCATTGACTGGCCCTTTAGACCCAACTGGATAGTCTACTCTGCCATGCTCAAGGTTGTCATCGATGATATGAAAGAGAAAAACATAGATCTAATGCAATAAGGTAAAGGTTTAGAGATTACTTCTTTAGATCCAAAAATAACAAGATGTAAGGACTTCTCCTTTGACAAAGTGACAAAAGAATAGAGAAAGAGATTGGCGGAACTTCAAAGCTTATGTGAATCAATTGGGTTCTGCGGCTCCTTAGAGGCAGCGTGAGCTTCTTGAGGTGGTGGTGAAATTTAGGGTTTTTGTGGTGAAACTTTGGTGAGGGTCAAAACTATTATGAGACACACAAAAACCCTAAGTTCATAAACTTGTATATATAGGTCTTGGGGCGCAAGAACTTGGCTTCTAGGGTTTAGGAAGGGCAGACTCGTCATCTTGATGAGTGTGGAGGCAATGGGCCGAGCTTAGTGATGGGCCAAACGTCTAAGGTGGTGAAGGAGACTAGCCTCGGTCATTAGCTTACTGACCGAGGTGCCCAAGAGGCAAGGAGTTGGTCACAAGCCTTGTGACCGAGGTTTTGGTGCTTTGGCTCCTAGTTGACATAGCTTTATCTCCTGGGATGCATCTTCCAAATGGCTGTATGGATTGCTTCGACTCTTGTCCCATACGAATCTTGATTCTTCAAGCTTTCCAATGATATTGAGACCTCTAATTTTGGTCCACAGGAAGGTCTTCGAATGTTTTTAAACTTCTGATGCTCTGAAACTGCCTCAAAACGGGTATTTGCTCCTTTTTGATCCATATTCCCATAAAACCTGTAAAACCTCTTTGACACTAACAATAATTGATAATAGCCTATTTAGTTTTGAAATCATACCAAACCTCTCATAAAATGATATAAAAATGATAGAAAAACGGGTCAAAATATGATGTTATCACTAACCGGGTCCGTGGCGACCGACACAAGGTGTTCGTGTCGATCGACAAGACTCAAACATTGTGTTAATTAGTCAAAAAATTACGTAAAGCTCTCCAATTCATGAGCAATCCTTTTACATTTCTCATTAAGCATGTCTAGTTCGTGAGACAAAACAAAAACAAAGAAAAATTAGTAACACGAGACATAAAAAAATATTTACGGACTTACAAGTGGGTTGCCTCCCACCAAGCGCTGCTTTGCAGTCATTAGTTTGAATTTTTCAAGCATCATCCAAGGGAACATCTCCAAAAAATCCGAAGATGATGAAGATGAAGTCTTTGAACCGAGATCATCTTCACTTAGGTTCAGTATATTGGGTTTCAGAACCCTATGCATCATCTTATCCAAGACAGCTTGTCCTTTAGCTTTAAACTCAGCAGTGATGATAGCTATAACCTTAGTAAATGGTCTTGAACCACTTCCATTTAGTAGCTTATACTCAATGGTATTGTCGGTCGACATGACCGACCTCGTCGACAACTTCGAAAATGAGGTTCCCTTCAGCATCAAGTTTCTGACCTTGATCATTGAATTGGGTTCCCCCTAAATCATGTAAGATCCCAGTAGCATCCCTCAGAAGCACAAGTGGTCTAACCATCTCTGATCACCTCTGCATTTTGCGATTAGCTGTCTCTAACTTTCCTATATCCCCAGTAGCAACTAGTTCTTTGTTTTTGTTGCTCCTAAGATTCATGCACCTGTGATAAGAGAAAGTAGAGATGTAAGTAACAAAATAAAAGAAAAATCTAGACTTAGCTCTAACTAAAATCTAATGGTGAGTTAAGAGTCCCCGGCAATGGCGCCAAAATTTGATAGGGGTCAAATATAACCCTAGAACTACTCTCTCAAATTAAGAGATCAGTTGTAACACTTAGGTATCGAATCCACAAGGACTCTGAAAACTTACACAATAAAGTACAGATTCAAATTACGCTAGATAAATAAATAGTAAAATAAATAAAAGCAATGCAAATAAAGATAACTAGATGAACGGGATGTAAATTCAGATAATTAAAAAGCTAGACCTAGGGACAATCAATTAGGGATACTCTGGAATGTGAACTTGGCTGTTCGATACTTAGGTTGCAATAGTATGTCCGATTCTTAAACTCATAACACTAATATGATATTTATCCAACTCTCGTTGTGACGACATTTATCCTCTAAACAAAAGAAAACTAAATCTGTTTGCGAATCCAAATAATAGAGTCTGCATGATTAACGAATATGATATGTTTACAAAATTCCTAAATCATATCTCTCTGCGAGAAGGTTGTTTGCTCATCTAAGATTAGGTCAGGATATCAATAGCACTCTCGTGCCTACCAAAATTCCTACGGTACAAGAATTAAGGTGATCACTCTTAAGCCTAGTGTGATTATCAAATCTAGATATAGAACATTAAAGATAACCCAACATGTTTATGCCCAATTCAACAAACCATTATAAACCCTTGAAATCCCTAGATCTAACATGGTGACTACTCAGACATAATCAATGGAACATAAATCATTGTCTGAATAATACTCATAAAACAGAATAAGAAATAAAAGGAGTTCAGAATCTTCTCTCTACAAAGGTTGACATCTGAATCTTCTCTCCAATACAATCCTTGCTTAGAACTTACAATCAAAACTTCGAATATGATAACTTAAGTCTCTGGGACTTCTAAAACATAAATTAAACCTAATACACGATGAGGTATGAATTATAAACATTAGAAACTTCTGGGGCAAAGTTGCAATTCTTGAAACTTGATAAAACTGGAAGGCATGTTGATCAACAGTGAAGGCGTGTCGATCAACATGGACATCAATGTTTGTCTGCAAATCGTTTTGCTCAGCTACAAGCCTCCAAAATCTCCAAAGTGATCATCAAGGTCCATCTCCTGTTTGTACCTAATAAGACTCCATATACAATAGAAAAGACTCTAAAACCAATGCATATATCATGGCATAAAATTATAAAATCCATGATATATCAACTCTTCATGTTCATCCTTAGCCATTTTGCTCCAATAGTACCCGAAATAACCCCAATATGCAACATGTATGCAATGCTGATATATCATGGATTTTATGGTTTTATGACATGATATATGTATTGGTTTTAGAGTCTTTTGTATATATATTGAGTCTTATTAGGTACACACACGAGATGGACCCTGATGAGTATTTTGGAGCTTTTGGAGCTTTTGGAGGCTTGTAGCAGAGCAAATCAACAAGGAGACAAACATTGCTGTCCATGTCGACCGACAGGCCTATCCTGTGTCGGTCGACATAACCACGACGTGAATGGCGCCTTCAAGTTTTATCAAGTTTCAAGAATTGCAACTTTGCCCCAGAAGTTTCTAAAGTTTATACTTCATGCCTAATCATGTATTTTAGGTTAAACTATGTTTAAGAAGTCACAGAGACTAAGTTTTTGTCATTCTCTATGTTTTTGAGAAGTTCTAAGTTTGATTGAAGAGAGATTCAGATCTCAAACTTTGTATAGAGAACAATTCCCTTGTTTTCTATTTCTCATTTTAATGAGTATTATTCAGACTATGATTTGTGTTTTCTCTCCTATGTCTGAGTAGTCACCTTGTTAGATCTAGGGTTTCAAAAAGGCTTATGATGGTTTGTTGAATTAGGGATAGTCATATTAGGTTATCTATAATGTTCTTCATCTAGATTTGATTATCACACTAGTCTTATGATTGATCACCTTAATCCTGGTATCGTAGGAATTTTGGTAGGGGCGAGACTGTTATTGATACCTCGACCCAATCTTAGATGAGAAAACAGCCTTTTCGCAGCAAGAGTTGGTTTAGGAATTTTGTAAACATATCGTACCCGCATATCATAGAGACTCTATTTATTGGTATTTCGCAAAGAGATTTGGTTTGCTTCTGTTTAGAGGAGAGATGTCATCGCAGCGAGAGTTGGATGAGATATCTTATTAGTGTTATGAGTTTAAGAACCGCACAAACAATTTAGGCCCTATTTACGAACTGCCCAGTTCACTTTCCAGAGTTTTCCTGATTGATTGTCCCTAGGTCTAGCGTTTTAATCACTTGAATTTACATCCCGCTATTCCCGTTTTCGTTTATTGCATTGTTTCATTTAGTTTCTATTTATTGATCTATCTTAACTTGATTCTGTTTCATCTATTGCGTGAGTTTTCAGAGTCCTTGTGGATTCGAGCCCTTAGTGCTGAAATTGATCTCTTAATTTGAGAGAGTAGTTCTAGGGTTACTTTTGACCCTTGTAAAATGCATATTCATGACTATCTAAGTGGCCTTAAATGACACAAAATGGTATAAAAAATGGATGAATCTAACCTAAACTTACATAAAACTATGCCTAAAACAGGTAAAATATGGTGTTATCAACTCCCTCAAACTTAGTCTTTGCTTGCCCTCAAGCAAAATTTAAGTTGAAGGAGAGGTTTGAAAATGGAAATTCAGAACCAGGTGCAAACTAGCCAAGCTTATAAACTAAATGTCAAAGTTTTAAGTTCTAAATTGCAAGGCTTGTGAACCTTACTTAAAAACTTTAGCCATTCTCATCAAAACATGCACAAATAATCAGTCCTAACTAAAACAATCATTCAAAAGCAATCATTCCCTTTAACATTTGATTAATTGTAACCAGTGGATCATGGTACAAAGTGCAAGTCAACTCATTTCGTTGAGGGACAGGTTTTAAGAAACAAAAATGCCCTATTCTTCCTCTGGTTTAAGCTCAATGGTAACATGCATCTCTCTTTGAATGGATTGAACTGTAAGAGAATGCTAAAGGGAAAAGCCAAGTGATGTATACAAGGATAGATTCCCATCTACCCAAGAACACACAGCCGAGTTTTCCTAATTCTAAGCTCAGATAATTTGATCATAGTTCTAACCCCTCAAGGTAATATTCTTCTCTCAATAAGGATTCAATGATTATCTTTTCTTTTCTCCTAAGGAAATGAATTTTTCACTTTTCTTTACTTCCAGCGGATTTGGGGAATTTTTTTCTTAAAGCTAAGGTCTTGACTCGACCCCCTTGGTCACGTCCATTGATCGAGTCAATGCCTAAGATATTTTTTTCTTCTTTTTTTAGACCATTTTCCTTACATATTTTCTTCTCAAATCCTTTACTAGACTCAATACATAATTTTTCTTTTAAGTTATCCTCTCCAAAGGTTTTTAGCACTCTCTTTTCATTCTTTTTACCACTTTTTCTTTCTCACACACAAACCAACTCTCATGTAACAATCCCTAATCCTAGATTAAACACGTATTTTAACAGTTCTAAATAAGCATGTAGGGTTTCAATTCCTCATATGTAGTTGTAGTATATGAGATGTCAATCCAAATGGGTGTGATGCTAGCAATCAGGATGCAATCAGATACAACTAAGTCAAGCCAAACAGAAGTAAAGATATCTAACGACCTAAGTAAACAGAATAAAAATGCAGAAAGTAAACTAAAGACCAGAAGCTGTCACCCACGTCAAGTCAAAAGCAAGAAAAGTAAAACGGAAAGCACTCGACCAGAGTGAAAAAGTAAACAAAACAGAACAGAATAAAACAAGCAAGCAAGAGAGACAATAGGGATCATAGGGATGAATCAATGGACTAAGGGATCACTTTCATAACCTGGGTACTTAACTAACACAACCTATTTTAAGGCTAATCCTTTGACGATAGATGTCTGAACCAGTCAAATCCACTATCGTGGTGAATGACCTCAAATCCAATGGCTTAGCATACCTTATTTTGCCAGAGTCAAGCCATTGGACAAGCATTAAGAATCAATCTATCTAAGCCAACAAAACTTCCTAACAAGAGCTTTGAATATCATGGATTCTAAACACCATTGAAGCATATTCTCTACTCGTTAGTGTAACTATGTCTCTGGAAAGTGCTGATCAAACAACCTCAAAGCACTGTGGTGAAGAGATCATCTAAAATCATATTCAAGTTGGCCAAAAATGAATAAGCATTAAGAACTCTCACCCAAAAAGGATGTAAAGCATTTAAGAACTATAGACAACAAGATTAATCAAGATCCACCCTAATCTAATCCATCCCTAATAACCCTAAAGCTAACTACTCAGATCCTAAAATCATAACTAATTGTTTAAACCCAGAAAACTCTAAATCTGATATATAATATAGATCAGACAGAGATAAGAAGGTTTGGTGAAGAACTTAGATGCAAATACTGATTAAATAAAAAGTTATAAGGAATACAAAGTCTAAAATCAAGAACAATGAAGAACAAGAGAGAGAAAGTTAAAAGAGGCAAAAAATAAACCTGAGGTAGCATAGGCGTGGGTTTTGACCTACAAAGTGGTATTTATAATAAAATGGTCAAAACCCTAAAAGCACAAGAAGTCAAGATAAGTTTCCAGGAAATCCGGAGAGACCTACTCTACCATACTGGTCGAGTTGTATAGTCGAGCTGGAGACACGACCATATGGTCGAGTGGTGAGGTCGAGTGGTTCAGGCTCCAGTTTGACATCTCTTCACTCTTCTGGATGCATCTTCAAAACGGCTGAATGGATTGCATTTATTCTTGTCCCATGTGAATCTTGACTCTTCTAGCTTTCCAATGAAATACAGAAATCTAAATTTGGCCCACGGGAAGGTCATAAACTAATGCCAAACATCTGATGCTCTGAAGCGGTCTAATGTATCCTTATCTCCAAAAGCTCCAAAAGCTCCAAAAGTACCTAAAATCAACTTCAAAATGCAATATGTATGCAATGCTCATGCAAAGGACCCTAAAACTCTAAAGGGAGTCAAATATGCATATAATGGTATAAATAGGGAGTGAATGCAAACTATAATGATGATAAATGCATGCTTAAAACATGTAAAATCCAGTGTTATCACTAGACTGATCCAAAAATCGTGGACCAGTATCTACATGGGAAGCTACACTTGTCGGCCTAAACCTAACACGTTCTCCTAAGTTCAATCCCAAATAAGGCCTTCCACTCAAAACTAGTGTTTGGTTTGAAATAAGGGAAGGTTTGGTGTTTTAATTGGAACTACCTCAAAGATAGAGGCAACTACTTTGATTCACAAAAGTGGTGAGAAGGTAAAAGAGAATCCAAGTATTTTAGTGGTATCCATGAGTTCAGATTGCATTGAATACACATTATAATTAGCATTAAGATTAGGGTTATACTTGATAGGGAATGATTTACTAATCACATCAAGTTTAGCTAAGACAAGAAAATTGATTCAGGATTCTAAGAATGGTGCTATCTTAGTTTTCAGGTTCCCAATCATGCATTAGACAACTATAAACTATGGCATTGAATTTATATGCTTGATAATTATGCAAGTTTTGTTATTTTCATCATTGTTCCCTATGCTAAATGCAACAGTCCTAAATGAATGTAACTAAACTCAATTCTAAAATGCAAATGAAACTACATGAAGACTCTGTTTTTGTGGTTTTGATTTTCAAATTTTTTCAAATTTTTATGGGTTTTTAATGGACATAGATGCATGCTAAATTTGAATTAAACTAAGTTATATGACTCCTAGACCCGCCCTCAAACTTAAATTATACAGTCCCTGTGTAACTAAATTCAAGAGAGACCCTAGGAGTTTATGAAAACAAAAATTAAAATGCTAAATCCTAATCTAAAAAGTAAATTCAAATGGATATAAAAATGGTAGGGGTTGGGGTGGTACCTCATTCTGGTGGTTGAGATGGAGCAGAGAAGAAGGCTTGGGTATGTGCCTCTGTGTCTTCCTTGGTTTAGCCTGGATCAGAGGGTGGAATGGACGATGAAGGGCCGGTTGGGTCAAAATATGCTGGTGACTCGAGCTGGTGACTCGACTCGAAGGGTCGAGTAGGGTCCTCCGGAACCTCTAACTCAATCTGGGGATCGAGTAGGTGGGTCGAGTCTGTGTTTGCGGCTTGGAGTTCTTCGGCTGTGAGGTCCGAATTTCTCTTCCTGGCCCTCCTTCTTTCACTCCGCCTCTCTGTGGAGACTTCCCCTCTAACCACATCGTTCAAGCACCTTGTACACTTCATGTTTTGATCTCCTTTCTCCATGATTTTCTGTTGGAGCGACTTGATATGCCGTGACATCTTCTTCACCGTCTTCTTCAGGGCTTGACTCGTCCTATCTTAGAACTTATTCCAAGTTTGGAGTAGGCTAATTCTCCTTGTCGCCTCCTTGAATGACTTGCATTCCTCTTCTTTGAAATAGTAGGCTTCCGGCACCCTATCCCATTGCTTAAGTGGGCAATGCTTTTTTGTTCAAAGGAGCATTCAGATCGTGGAGGAGTTCCAAATGCAGAATAAAGGCCGTGCTCGCTCCATTGTATATCTTCCTGTATGTCTCACTAGTCAGAGGGAGGAGGACTTGCGTCTTCTCCACTTGAGTGTGTGAAGTTGTAGACATGCTTGCTCCCAACCATGGCATTGTCAAGGATAATCCTCAGATAGGAGAGATCCAGGCTTGTTGGTAGGGACTTCTTCCCTTGAAGCTCAACTCCACACCTTAGCAGAATAGGAGTGATGATTCCTCCCAAGGCCATATCAACCTTCTTGAGCATCCTCACATTCTTCAGCACTGTTTCGGTGTAGCTCCTCGGCTGGTTGATCAAGATAATCGAGTTGCCTACTCGAGCTTGATCCCCTTGCATGGGAAATGGCATGTAATCCTTCAGTGCGGTTTCCAACATGCGCAACTCTCCATCATTGACCGTGCCTGTGGTCTTCCTCACAATCATTTTACTAGGCAAGGTCTTGTGGAGATACCTTATGGCTGGATGTCTAATCTCCGAGCTCTTTGACCTTGAGGACTGATATATCTTGTATTTTATGGTTTAATGACATGATATATGCATTGGTTTTACAGTCTTTTGTATTATATATTAAGTCTTATTAGGTACAAACACGAGATGGACCCTGATGAGCAAAACGACTAGGAGACAAACATTGCAGTCAATGTTGACCGACAGGCCTTACCTGTGTCGGTCGACACACACCGGACGTGAATGATGCCATCGAGTTTTATCAAGTTTCAAGAATTGCAAGTTTGTTCCAGAAGTTTCTAAAGTTTATACTTCATACTCGATCATGTTTTAGGTTAAATTTATGTTTTAGAAGTCTCAAAGACTAAGTTTTGTGATATTCTAAGTTTTCATTGTAAGTTCTGAGCAAGTTTGTGTTGGAGAGAAGATTCAGATCTCAACCTTTGTAGAGAGAAGAATTCTGAACTCTCTTTGTTTTCTATTCTATTTATGAGAATTATTAAGACAAATATTTGTGTTATCTCTTCTGTGTCTTCGTAATCACCTTGTTAGATCTAGGGATTTCAAGGGTTTATAATTGTTTGTTGAATTGGGCATAAACATGTTAGGTTATCTATAATGTACTTCATCTAGATTTGATAACCACACTAGTCGTAAGATTGATCACCTTAATCCTGGTACCGTAGGAATGTTGGTAGGCGCGAGAGTGCGATTGATATCCTGACCTAATCTTAGATGAGCAAACAACATTTTCGCAGCGAGAATTGGTTTAGGGATTTTGTAAGCATATCATACTCATTGATCATGCAGACTCTATTTATTAGTATTTTGCAAAGAGATTTGGTTTGCTTCTGTTTATAGGATAGATGTTGTCGCAGTGAGAGTTGGATAGATATCATATTAGTGTTATGAGTTTAATAACCGAACAAACAATTGTGTCCTGATTATCAAACTGCCATGTTCACATTCCAGAGTATTCTCAATTGATCTTCCCTAGGTCTAGCGTTTTAATCACTTGAATTTAATCCCCGTTCATCTAGTTTACTTTAATTGCATTGCTCTGATTTAATTACTTATTTATTGATCTAGCTTAATTCGAATATGCTATATCTATTGCGTGAGTCTTCAGAGTTCTTGTGGATTCGACCCCTAAGTGCTGCAATCGATCTCTAAATTTGAGAGAGTAGTTCTAGGGTTATATCTGACCTTTGTCAATTTGTGACGCATTTGCTGGGGACTCTTAATCCACCATTAGATTTCAGTTAGAGTTTAGTCTAGACTTTTATTTTCTTTTGTTACTTACATCTATACTTTCTCTTATCTCAGGTGCATTAATCTTAGGAGCAACAAGAACAAAGAACTAGTTGCTACTGAGGAGATTGGGAGGTTAGAGAGAGCTAATCGCAAAGCGCAGAAGAAATCAGAGATGGTTAAAACTATTGTGCTTAAGAGGGATGTTGCTGGGGTCTTACATGATTTTGATGGCAACCTATACAATGATAAAGGTCAGAAAATAGATGCAGAAGGGAACCCAATATCGAGAACATCGACGAGGTCGGTCATGTCGGCTGACAGGACAACAACCATGTCGATCAACATGATGCCAACAGACGTGGTCCGGCTGCTCGGATTCACAGGTTGAAGCTGTGGGAAGGACACTGGCTGATTACAACAGACCCAATGAGTTCTACACTAATAGGCCTGCTATATGTCCTCCTGGTTTTCAGAGGAATGATTTTGAGTTGAAACCCCAAAACTACACTCTTGTGGGGCAACACACTTTCTATGCTCATCCTGCTGAACATCCTATGGATCATATAGAGAAGTTTGAAAGCTTGGCTTCAAGTATCAAAGCCAATGGAGTGTCTGAAGATAATCTGTTCAGCAAGCTCTTCCCGTATTCTCTTGCTGAGGAAGCATCTCACTGGTTGAAGCAATTGCAAACAGGATCTTTATCTACTTGGAAGGATGATATCATCGTATTTTCACCTATATTTCATATGTTTTTGGAAGGGCAATTGATATATCATGGATTTTATGGTTTTATGACATGATATATGTATTGGTTTTGGAGTCTTTTGTATATATATTGAATCTTATTTGGTGCAAACACGAGATGGATTCTTATGAGCACTTTGGAGCATTTGGAGGCTTGTAGCTGAGCAAATAAACAAGGAGACGGATATTCTTGTCCACGTCAATCGACACGCCTCCCTTGTGTCGGTCGACATCACGTAGACGATATTGAAGCCTCCGATTTTATCAAGTTTCAAGAATTGCAACTTTGCTCCAGAAGTTTCCAAAGTTTTTAAATCATGCCTAATCGTGTTTTTCGGTTAAATTATGTTTTAGAAGTCCCAGAGCCTAAGTTGGATCATATTCTAAGTTTTTCAAGTTCATTGTAAGTTTCAAGGAGATTATTGGAGAAAAGATTCAGATCTCAAACTTTGTAGAGAGAAGAATTCTAAAATCCCTTTGTTTCTTATTTTTGATTTTTATGAGTATTATTCAGACAATGATTTGTGTTTCATCTTCTATGTCTGAGTAGTCACCTTGTTTGATCTAGGGTTTCAAAAGGGATTATTAAGGAAAATTGAATTGGGTTTAGTATTGTTAAGTTATCTATTATGTTCTTCGTCTAGATTTGATAATTACACTAGTCTTAGGATTGATCACCCTAATACTGGTACCATAGGATTATTGGTAGACACGAGAGTGTTATTGATACCCCGAACTAATCTTAGATGAGCAAACAGCCTATACGCAGCAAGAGTTGGTTTAGGAATTTTGTAAACATATCTTACCCGCACTATCTTAGAGACTCTATTTATTGGTATTTCGCAAAGAGATATGGTTTGCTTCTGTTTAGAGGATAGATGTCGTCGCAGCGAGAGTTGGATGAGATATCATATTAGTGTTACGAGTTTAAGAACCGCACAAACACTTTAGACTTAATTTACGAACCGCCCAGTTCATTTTCCCGAGCTTTCCTGATTGATGTCCCTAGGTCTAGCGCTTTAATCGTCTGAATTTAATCCCATTTAATTGCTATTTTTGTTTATTGCATTGCCCTATTTAGTTTTCTTATTTTCGTCTAGCTCAACTTAAATCTGTTCAATCTATTGTGTTAGCTTTCAGAGTCCTTGTGGATTCGACCCCTAAGTATTACAGTGATCTTTTAATTTGAGAGGGTAGCTTCTAGGGTTATATTTGACCCTGGTCAAATTTTGGCGCCATTGCCGGGGACTCTAAATTCACCATTAGATTTCAGTTAAGATTTAGTCTAGATTTTTTCTTTTTATTTTTGTTACTCACGCCTTTACTTTCTCTTATGTCAGGTGCATGAAACTTAGGAGCAGCAAGAAAAAAGATTTAGTTGCTATTGAGGAGATTGAGAAGTTAGAGAGAGCTAATCGCAAAGCACTCAGGGGATCAGAGTTGGTTAGAACTGTTTTGATTGAGAGGGATGCTGCTGGGATCATACGTGATTTAGAGGGCAACCAATACAATGCTCAGGCTCAGAGACTTGATGCAGATAGGAACCCCATCATCAAGATTGTCGACAATTCTGGTCATGTCGACCGACAGGGTAATGGTTATGTCGGTCGACGTGAAGGAGACAGAAACAGACAACTTGGATGCTAGGATTAAGAATGTGAGGAGAACACTTGCTGATTTCAACAGACCCAATGAATTCTACTCCAACAGGTCCGCTATATGTCCCCCTGCTTTTCAGAGGAATGATTTTGAGTTGAAACGACAATACTACACTCTTGTGGGACAATACCCCTTCCATGCTCATCCTGCAGAACATCCAATGGACCACATAGAGAAGTTTGAAGACTTGGCTTCAAGTATTAAAGCCAATGGAGTGTCTGAAGACTATCTATTCTGCAAGCTCTTCCCATACTCTCTTGCTAGGGAAGCAGCTCAATGGTTGAAACAGTTGGAACCGGGTTCCTTAACCACTTGGAGTGACATCAAGACAGCTTTCTTGAATAACATCTAAGATGATGCTAAGACAGACGACTTGAGAGATTTCATTATTCAGTTTACTCAAGGACCTGCAGAGACGTTGAAGGCTGCGTGGTTGAGATTCAAGGGGTACAAACGAGATTGTCCGCACCACAACATTGATGAAGTCCAGCTCGTTAGGACTTTCTGTTTCAGAATTGATTGGAGGTATCAGGTTGCTTTGGATGCTGCTAGTGATGGTAACTTCAAGACCAGGACACCAGAGGCTGCTATTAAGTTGATTGAGAACTTGACATCTATTAGTAGTACTAAGAATGCTGATTTTGAGAGGAAGAAGATAGCTGCTGGTTTGAACAACAATCAGATGGCAGAAGTCAAGGCAAAGCTTGATACTATGCACAACCTTCTAGTGAACAAGAAGTCAGTTCATTTTGTTCAAGAGGTTGAGATTTTTAAGCTGAGGAAGAAGCTACTGAAGAGTATGTGAACTATGTGAATGGTTCCGGTTTCAATGGCTAAACGTTTAGCAATTCTCAAGGCAACTTCAGAGGTTACAACAACCAAAGAAACATCCACGGGAACAACCAGAACTCATCTGGATTGACGCCCAGGCCTGCAATTCAAGAAGCTCAGAGAAACAACAGTGGTTTCACTAAGGACTTTGGAAGTTCCCATTATTAGAATTTGCCTCCTAAGACTGCAGATTCTGAGTTGAAGGATATGCTTGACAAGATACTTAGAGGGACATCAGAAGATGGCTGTGGATTTCAGTGGTAAGATATATGCTCTGTATGCCAATATCAATGGGAAGTATGAGACATTGAATAACCACATCAAGAGGTTGGATACTCAGTTCGCACAATCTGCTGTAAACACTAAACGCCCTGATGGCGTCTTACCTGGAAGTACTGACACTAATCCTAGGTACTCTTGTGCTGCTGTTATGTCCTGGGGAGATATAGTCAAGAGAGAAATTAAGGATGAGGTTCTGGTGAGTTCAGAAGCTAAGGAAAAAGTTGAGACTCTCATCTCATAACACATGCCGATCGACACCCCTACTACGTGTCAGTCGACGCCACCCAACTAATCAGAGGATTTCATGCAAATCAAGACTAAGGACGGTCCTGATTCAAGACAAATCAATCGACAGACAGCTGGCAATTTCAGTCGACTTGCACAGCCCAATGACGGAATTTATCTACGAAAATTACCTAAGCTGGAAGATCCGGAAGATTTGCTGTACCCTGTTCCATTGCTGGAATTAAGTTCACTGATTCACTCTGTGATACCAGAGCTAGTATCAATATCATGTCTAATGATGTTGCGATGAGATTAGGAATCAATGACATGAAGAGATCTTCAATTGAGATTACATTGGCTGATGCTTCTCTCAAGAAATCCATGGGTGTTATTGAGAATATAAGAGTTCAAGTTGGTGATTGTCTACTTCCTTGTGATTTCCATGTTGTTGAGACGGATATAGGTTCTGATATGCAACTGATTTTGGGTAGGCCGTTCCTTGCTACTGCTGGAGCTATGTTAGATTTGCTAAGTAGCAGGATTTCCCTGGGGCGGGTTGATCCTAATGTGTTTTATCCTGCATGACTGGACAGATATGTGATGTGGAATCCCCAGGTTGTTGTTAAAGAAGTGAATGAGATTCACACTACAGAGTTCACTGCAAGGATTCCGAAAGCTGCGGGTAAGAAGAAGAAACCGCAAAGTAAAGCAGTGACTGCGGGACCCCTTATGACTTTGACTCCTGTGAGGAAAGTTGATGATACTATTAAGTGACCTCCATCGGTCGACACGATGCCATTTGTTCCAGATTTTTCCTGATATTTTGGATTTGTTCTCTTGTTTTCTTTCAGGTACATCATGTCTGGTAATGGGAAAGCGACCACGGACTTCAGAGGCTCAGGGAGAGTCCAGTAGTACACCATCTCCGCCTATAGAATCTCATCGTCCATGGCCACGTCGAGAGGGGACAAGGATTAGACATCAAGGTGATTGGGGCGGAGCCCCAAGAGAGGAGGTGATGAAGCCCGATTGTTACAACCGGGAGATGGGACGAGTACGACACTCTGTTCTACAATGCCTGGTTGAACATGGAGATTAAGCCCACCCGGCTTATGGACAGCGTTGCCTTGCAACGTATGCAGATCAAAGATGAGTGTCTGATAGCTTTGCGGAAGATTGGGCTGGGTACTATGTGCACTCTGTATTATAAGGTCTATCTGGAGGTTGTCCGGCAGTTCATGGCCACTATGCAGCTCTACTACACCTCGCCTGAGGGGTTAGCTCAGACACGTATCCTCACATTCTTGATTCGAGGAGTTCGGTACAGGATCACTATTCCCGACCTCTGCACTATCTACGGGTTTAACCCGAACACGAATGGGTCTACTTTGGCCCTCAATAGGTCAATTGATTTTCAGACTTACTGGAGTAAGTTCACAGATAAGGTTTACAGCCCCAATGGGTCTACGCACTCTGACATCCGGCACCCGGTTCTTCGTTACATGGTTCGAGCCATCTCGAACACGCTGTTGTGTAAGATGCAGCAGAGTGAGTTGATTCTGATGTGCTACACTATTCAGGGGCTGTATACTGAGGAGTGGACCAAGTTAGATCCCAATGTGAACCTTGGCGCGCTCTATGCGCATCATTTGGTCAGCTTGAAGGTCCACCCATTCACGAGAACGAGGGACAAGTCAGATTCTGTGGGCAGCCTGTTGACCCCCATCTTCCGTTTCTGTGGGATTAGCACCGATGGAGTCAAGGTGCTCACTGATAGATCCGTCAAGGATGAGGGGTTCTTGACAAATGCCAAGTGGATCAAGAAGGATTGGGTCAGGTGCTATCGCAGTGAGGGAGTAGAATACAAGATCGTCCTTCCGCAGACAGAGCTCACCTGCATCACGGGCACTCAGGCCCGCCTACTTTTCCAGCCGCATCACACGCTGCGCACCGGTGTTCCTCATACCGGCCGTTACAGAGGTGGTTATTCACAGTCCATCCCTACAGCTTCTGAGGATGATCCGATTCCTGACGCTAGTGCACTTCAATACGGACTTCTCGCTACACCTCTCATTCCGATGGAGATTGTTATGTTTCAGAGGTATGTCGGGGATAGCTTTCAAAGTTTCTGGAACATGATTGCTTCACTCTCTCATTGCGGATGTGTACGTCGGACCGATGCAGCACCTACTCAGCCCCGGCCTATCCCGATTCCCACCCCTACTCTGTCTTTGTTCCTTTTATTTATTTTTCCTTTTAGTTATTGCTTTTATTTTTGCTTTATTTGCTTCTTTTTTTGCTTCAGTACTTTGTTTTTATTTTCATTTGAGTATTGTTGAACTCATTATTGTTATATATCAGCTTCTAATTGACATGTTTTGCTCTTAATCAGGATCTAGATGTCAGAAGACGAGTTGAATGATCAGATAGAATGGTGCAAAATTTCGGAAAACCATAACCCTGCTCACGTCGATCGCCATCCAGGATACACCATATCAGGTTACGTTTTTCAAAACATAACATTTCAATTTCTACTCAATGTTATTTATTTTTATCACTTTCCTTAGGCTTATTTACACTGGGGACAGTGTAGTTTAAGTCTGGGGGAGGTAGTTGCTAACTATGTTTATTCTTTTGAGAGTCAACCCCAAATTTTTGTTTTTCAAAACCTATGTTTTATTGAGTCAAAACATGACGAGGAACTATGAGCTATCTCTTGGTCTATTTGTTGTTTGCTATGTCTTCTAGTGACCATTGTTGCAGAGCTTATTCAGATTCAACTAATGGAAAAACCCAAAGTCTGACCCGTTAACTTAAGAGCACCACACTTACAACAGATGCCCACTATAGCCTGAACTAATTTCTGTCAGTTTCTTTTACCTCATGGCCAAAATTGGTTTTTGAGAGGTTGACTTTTCATTCATACCTGACCTAATTAAAACCAAAGTAAGTTATGATGTCTAGTCTCCCCAAAAAGTTGTTACTAATAATAAAACCCTTTAGGTATAATCTATGAATGACCAAGTGATTCTATGAAGTAGAAGCAGGTAAGAGAAATCTATGCCTCCACATTTCTACTTCTTAAGAAGATTATGAAAGTAGTGTTACTGTGAAGGTAGGAGCGATCCCGTGACTATTATTCACTTCTAATAACCTACCTTCATAGATAAAAAGATAAGAAAGAGAAAATCATGTGAAATCCAAAATAACCAAGGAATTAATTCTGGGGGAGACAAAAACATCATTGTTGTTGTGAGGTTTGTCTGGTTATGGTATAGGATGACAGCTTAGTCTAGAAGGCTCTTGGGGATTGAATTCGAAAATGAGACCCAGTGATGAATGGCTTACTAAAGGGATATGTTGTTAAGATGTGGTGGGTATTGAGAAGACTGCGAGTGACTACGGTATATGTACATGGTGGTTAATCTCTGAATTTGTTCTTGTACCATGTGGATTACATGATAACTAGTAAGCACAATGTTCTAAAGAGTAGGCGATTTCCAAACTACTTTCTTGGTTTGGTTTTCTGTTTTGGTTAAGGGCAAGCAAAAGCTAAGTCTTGGGGAGTTGATATATCATGGATTTTATGGTTTTATGACATGATATATGTATTGGTTTTAGAGTCTTTTGTAAATCTATTGGGTCTTATAAGGTACAAACACGAGATTGATCCTTATGAGCACTTTGGAGCATTTGAAGGCTTGTAGCTGAGCAAATCAACAAGAAGACAGATATTCCTGTCCACATCAATCGACACAACTCCCTTGTGTGGGTCGACATCACCTAGACAATATTGAAGCCTCCGTGTTTTATCAAGTTTCAAAAATTGCAACTTTGCCCCAGAAATTTCCAAAGTTTTTAAATCATGCATAATCATGTTCATAGGTTAAATTATGATTTAGAAGTCCCAGAGACTAAGTTGGATCATATTCTAAATTTTTCAAGTTCATTGTAAGTTTCAAGGACATTATTGGAGAGAAGATTCAGATCTCAAACTTTGTAGAGAGAAGAATTATGAACTCCCTTTGTTTCTTATTTCTGATTTTTATGTGTATTATTCAGACAATGATTTGTGTTTCATCTTCTATGTCTGAGTAGTCACCTTGTTAGATCTAGGGTTTCAAAAGAGATTATGAAGGAAAATTGAACTGGGTTTAGTATTGTTAAGTTATCTATTATGTTCTTCATCTAGAATTGATAATTACACTAGTCTTCAGATTAATCACCCTAATACTGGTACCATAGGATTATTGGTAGACACGAGAGTGTTACCGATACCCCGAACTAATCTTAGATGAGCAAACAACCTATTCACAGCAAGAGTTGGTTTAGGAATTTTGTAAACATATGGTAGCCGCACAATCATAGAGACTCTATTTATTGGTATTTCGCAAAGATATTTGGTTCGCTTCTGTTTTGAGGATATATGTCGTTGCAGCGAGAGTTGGATGAGATATCATATTAGTGTTATGAGTTTAAGAACCGCACAAACACTTTAGACTTATTTTACGACCCGCCTAGTTCATTTTCCCGAGTTTTCCTGATTAATGTCCCTAGGTCTAGCGCTTTAATCATCTGAATATAATCCCGTTTAATTGCTATTTTTGTTTATTGCATTCCTCTATTTAGTTTTCTTATTTTCGTCTAGCTTAACTCGAATCTGTTCAATCTATTGTGTGAGTTTTCAGAGTCCTTGTGGATTCGACCCCTAAGTACTACTGTGATCTCTTAATTTGAGAGAGTAGCTTCTAGGGTTATATTTGACCCCTGTCAGAAATCATGAAGAAACAAGAGATTATGGAAGCTTTATGGCTACATTCCACCATTTGCACTTCCCAAAGACATTTGGGGGATTTGGAGCAAAAAGACACAAAAGGCAAGCAAAACATGTTTCAAGACAGTTTTAGAGCATCATAAGTTGGGAAACATTTGAAGACCTTCCCATGAACAAATATTGGAGCTCTTTATACCCATGGAAAGCTAAAAGAGTGAAGATTCACCTCGGACAAGAGTCAAAGCAATCCATTTCGCCGTTTGGAAGATGCACCCCGAAGAGTGAAGACATGCCCACATCAGTCACAATCCCCGTGACCGAGGTTAGCCCTCTTGAAGACCTCGGTCACTACCCTTCGTGACCAGTGCCGACCTACTCCAAATCAAGGACCTCTGCCCAAGACCAGGCTAGGCCCATTGCCTCTACACTTATCAAAATAATGTAGTTTTGATGCCTCTTGACCAAATTTCGTGGAAGAGCCCATATGAACACATCTTAGGGTTTTGGAAACTCTAAGCGCGGCCACTCGCAAGAACAACACCCAAGAAACGTCTCTAGGAGCCAGAAAAGGAGATCCACCACCTAATACAACTTCACAAGCTGCCGCTTTCATCCTCCTTCGTCGCATCCACCTAGGAGACCATCTCCTTGAAGTTTCATCTTTGTTCTTCATTGTTTCTCTTTTCTACTCTTTGTACTTGCTATTGGGAAGACGAGAAGTTTCCTTTGAACCCCCTTTGTTATATTGAATCATTTATGATGTTTTCTTCAATGTTTATTGTGTTTCTTTACACCATGAGCAAGTAGTTCTCTTGTTGGGTTTAATGGGGTGATATTTAGGGAAAACATGGTTGCATTCATTTTGGTTGTTAGATCCAATTTTCATCTAGATTATCAGTTCTCTTGGGGTATCTTTTACTTAATGCATGTTGCTTGACTTGATAACCAAGCACTGATTTAGGAGAATAGCAGTGTTATCTGCGTAAACCTAGTTCTCGGAACTAGTATTACCAAAGCCTCATGTTATAACCTGCGATAGTTGAGTTATAGGACTTTGTGAACATATCGAACTTGTTTATACGGCTGGTCTAAGCGTGTTGTTACCTGCGGAAGTTGAGTACCAGGGTGTGGTGACTTAAGACGCCTCTGTCATGAACTATGGCTTGGGTGTGTATCCGTGTTCTTAGTTGAAAATCGTTGATGAAAACCTAATCATTTAGATATATCCCCTACTTGTTAGAAACCATGGGAACCCTAAATAATCCCTAGACGCCCAACCTCTTAATCATATAGTTTAAAAATCAATCATTCATTTTCTTTCAATCATTCATTTTCTTTCAATCATTCATTTGCATTCACTCATTAGAAAACCCAAAACAAAAACCCCGTTTTGCGTTGTCTTAATTAGATATCTTTGCTTGAATTCAATCCGCATACTTGTTACTCTATGTGGGTTCGATACCTAAAGTACTACTTCTGATTTGCTGTGCACTTGTAGCTCATTCATTGTATGGTTTCCTTGAGAAAAACTTTACGACACATCAAGTTATTGGCGCTGTTGCCGTGGAGTCTACAAGCTACCTTTGAATTCAATAAGATTTCTCGTCTAAGATACTTTGAATTTTTCATTTGAATCTTTCAATTTTATTTACTTTTACTCTTTTGTTCTCCAAATCTCTGTGATCCTTTCTTGTTTCTATCTCAAGATTCGTGGTGCATGACAAGGAGCCAAAACTCTGAAGCCGTCATTCCAATCCAAGACATAGACCAACTTGAACGTGAACTCAGAAAACTCCGGAGACAACAACAAAACATGGCCGAGTTAAGGAACCAAGACCATGGTGGTCTTGATATCAACCACCAAGTTGTTGCCAATGATGCTGATAGGCAACAGATGCGTGATGAGGATGATAACCCCATCTATGGACCTGAAGAAGCACCCGTGAATCCTCTGGAGATTCACAACCAAGCTCTGCGTGATGCTAACCATGTAGGCGTGGGAGATAATCTCAATGCTCCTCACCAGCCTCCTGATGTTGTCCATCCACCTCAACATGCAAATGGTTGTGCCAGACAAGCTGCTTATGTGCAGCCTCTGAGGCATGCCAATCAGAACCGTACAATTGCCGACTTTGACATACCTAGTCAGTATCCTCAAGACCGAGCTGCTATACGAGTTCCAAATTCAATAAGGCGTGACTATGAGATTAAACCTCAAATCATTGGTTTGGTGATGCAAAACCAGTTCCATGGACTCACCACGAAACATCCTATGGATCACATTGATCTTTTGAAGAAATCTGCAGCACTACGAGAACCAATGGAGTGCGTGAAGACTATTTGAAGTGTAAGCTTTTTCCTTTTCCTTTAGCCGACAAGGCTCATAGAAGGTAGAAGTCTTTACCCCCTAGATCAATCACAACTTGGGAAGGATGCAAGTCAACCTTTCTCAATCACTTCTACACGAAGTCGAGATCCAATTCTCTTAGGAATAAACTTCAAAGTTTTCAACAAAGACCTGTAGAGACATTCTATGAAGCATGTGAGAGCTTTAAGGACTATAAACATGATTGTCCTCACCAGGGCTTCAGTGGAGGTAATATTCTAGGTACATTTTATAGAGATTTCATCCGTAATTTCAATTATCACTCGATACGGCCAGCAATGGAGATGTCACTACTAAGACTTTCCTACAAGGAAGAGCTCTCATTGAGAACCTTGCTGCAAGTAGTAGCAACACTTGCACTAATTTTGATAGAACCATACGTTCTAGTGATTCTGATACTAAGCAGATCACTGAGCTTAAGAACATGATGAGCCAACTTCTCTGGAATCAGAACCGTGCTGTCAGTGCTTGTGGCACGTTTGATGATGGAAACAATGAAGGTTTCCATGAGTTTGATGATTCATTGGATAAAGAATAAGATGTTAACTTTGTTGGTACCCAAGGCTCATTTCCAAACCGTGGCTACAACAACAACTTCCGGTACAATTCTAACCTATCTTATAGGAATCCTAATGTTGTGAACCCTCAAGACCAGACCTATCCGCAGCAGCAGCAGAGACCATTTCAAAACCGACTTCAGAACAACAACAACAACAACAACTTTGGTGGAAACTTTCAGCCGCGACCTCCATTCAACAACAACAACAAGGTGCCCTTTCCAGCCGCTCAAGTTCAAGCTCCAACACCGCAAGGTGATAGACTTGAAACTATGATGCGGGAATTGCTTGTTTCTCATCAACAAGAAACAATGGATATTAACTTCAAGGTGGATAACATCAATGGCGAGTTGAATGGTAAGTTCGAAGGCCTTTCAGTGTTCATGAAGAAGCTGGAAACTCAGGTTCCTCAAACCGCGAATCAAGCCCCAAGACAACTTGGTGTACTTCCGGGAAAGCCCAAGGAGAATCCCAAAGGTTATTGCAATGTAATATCCACCATCTCAGCCTCTACAAGGCGTGTGAGTGACCCATTGGTTCTGCTTTTTTATTCTCATGAAGACATGGTGTGTATGACACGTTTCATAGAAGATGATGAGCAACAACACTATCCATTTAGGAGACTACCAAAAGTAGAAGATCCTGAACATTTTGTTTGCTCCTGCTCCATAACAGGCATTGAATTCTCTAACTCTCTATGTGATTCTGGTGCTAATGTCAATGTTATGTCGAGAAATGTTGCTCAGAAACTTGGACTTAGAGACTTGTCTCCGACCAATTTGAGTTTTTTGTTTGGAGACTTAGGGACTTATCGCAGAAGATCCCTGATGGATTAGTTTGTGATTTGCAACTAGTTGTAGAAGACTGCATAGTCCCTAATGATTTTCACATTCTTGAGATGGATGAGAAGAATGAGAGACCTTTGATTTTGGGAAGACTGTTCCACGCCACCGTTGGAGCCATCATTGACAACAACAACAAGAGGACAACCGTCACCAATGTCAATAATAAAGTATTATATCCAACTCTCTCTACTATGAAGCCGCGAGCTCCACCATATGATGAAGATTCACTAGATCCCAAGGTTAATAAGACCAATGTGGGAACTAAGAGTTTCATTAAGAGAACTCAGAAGCTACCATCAAAGCCTCCCGAGCAGCCCCAGATCTCGAAGATCAAGATCATTGTCCCTCCGGAACTTGGCAAGGAGAGCAAAGATCGGATTGAAGAGATGATAAGGCACACCAAGGAAGTTCTTCTTTAAGCCAAAATGTTTGAAAGTGCATCAAAAGGACAACTTGTGATAGAAGTTGGAGCTGACTATCAAGACCTTAAGGAAGCTAGGGAGATATCAATCACCAAAGTTACACCTTCTCAAGCCTAACTGGTTGCACAAGTCTAGCCAAAGACTTTAAACAAGTGCGCTTCGTGGGAGGCAACCCACTTGTAAGTTTTCTTTTACCCTTTTAGATTAGATTTCATTTTGCTTTTGATCTTTGCATGTTTTATTTCAGATTCTACATAAACAAGAAAACCAAATACAGAAGGAGAAAACAGAAAAACAAAAAATAGGATGAAGGTTAGCCTTTAGATCAAGTTGAAAATGACCAAGGCGACATGAGACCAAACCTCTGTCACAAGCCCCATGACCGAGGCACATACAAGGTATCACCTTGGACACAAGTCCCGTGACCAAGGTCCCGAGAAGGCCACACCCCAGTCACGAGCCCCGTGAAAGAGGTTTTTGAAGATTTTGGCCAAAATGGTGTTTTCACACCTTTGATCTAATGGAGTTTTCCAAAACCATCCTAACTACCCCAGGGAGCTATGCAACCTTCCCCAACCACGTCCGTCAAATTTTACCAAGTCAAGGCCAAAGTTCATTCCGTTCACGAGCCGCGACTAGGTCATTCATGACCCATTGAACGATTTTCAAGTTCCACTCGTCCAAATGACCAAGGATCATGTATTCTAGGAGTAATGGCCGAGTTACTTTTTGGAAAATAACTCATGGGTAGAAGATCATTCCAATTTAAGCTTCACGGTTGCATAATTCACCAAAGTGGGCGGATATTCAAATCTACTCAAGCAAAAGTGGTCCAACTTGACACGCACTAAGAAGTTGACCATTGGGAAGTTTTGGTTGAAGAAATTTCAGAAAAAGAAGCCCAGATTTGAAGATGCCAACTTTTCATTCCACAGTTTTTAGCCGGCACCTTCCGCGGCTACAAAAATCACCAAGAACTATTGCCGAGCTGCGACTACGGAATTCACGAAACTTGGAGGATCTTGCCAATGGTTCGATCAACTGCTTTGATATTGAATGTCAAATGATCTTAGGATATTTAAGAGGTAATGATCGAAGGAGAAATGGCAATGCACGGATTGGAAGTCAAAATTTCCAATGGACCCTCATTAGGGACTTTTCTTGGGAAATATGACAAAAGAATCCAACCTATCTCCAAACCATCAAGGTAAGTGTTTATCCTAGTCTCTATTATCATTGTTGGATACCATTCTACTTTACCGGTTGAGAAAAAACGAGTCCAAGATGCATTTGGCCAAAACCAAAGTTTTGACCATGAGGAGCCAAAACCCCAGTCACAAGGCCCATCACCGAGGTGCAAAGAAGGGCTGGCCCGGTCACGAACCCTGTGACCGAGGTTCCACATAATGCCCAGCTAAAAGTTCCACCCTGTTCCTTTTGCTCAAATCTTCGATTCCCAGCCGTCTTGAGAGTTTCCCGGTCCGATTTGTACGACCCGTGAATCAATGGACTTCCCATTGATTGTTTTTCACAACCAACAAAATGGATCAATCCCGGAACTCACTGCAAGTTTTTCATGAAACCCCAATCCTTTGGGCTCCACAGGTAAGTTTCCGTTCCTTTTCACAAAGCCCAACCGTTTTAGGTTAAAACATGTTTTTATATTGAAAATATGATTTTAAAGATTCAAGAAGCTTTTTATCATCTCTTCAAGTCCATTGGAAGATAGATCATTTTGAATCCAAACTTTTCAAAATTAGGGTTTTTACAAATTGATTGGAAATCCTAATACCCAATCATTAAGAGATTACAAATCTCTTATCAAATTCATCAAACACCAAGGTATGTTCTCTAAATTCTAATTTTCTCTTTGAGCTTCAAAAGAGGTATTTTTAGATTCTCCTGATTCATTGACTTTTGTTACTAGGAAGTGATAGATAACTTATAAAATAGCTTCTAGGTTATCTAAGAACCTATTTTTGTGATGAATTGTTGATGGAATTTGATTTTTTCTTTGCTAAAATTTTGGGAAATGTTGAGGAATTATGAATTGTTAACAGAACTACTAACAAACGTTACTCTACTCCATTAGTACCAAAACGACGTCATTTCAGACAAAAATTTTAATGTCATTTAAATCACAAACTTTCAAATGTAGGCCATTTAAAACATGAACTTTGTACTATAAGCCATTTAAATCATCAACTTTCATTGAATAGATTTTTTAGGCATCAAATTTTGTTACTTTATCGTAAACGGCTCTCTGTTAACCGAAACCCTAGATTTTAAGTTTCATTTAAGGATTTTAATTTAATAACTCGCCTTAACCAACAACACCAAGCGGAGGAACCAAAGCTTCTTGATCGAATAAGAAAGGTTGGAAACATAAATGATGCAATTGTTTAGGAATTGAAATTTTTAGACAAAAATCACACTTGATAAGAGAACTTAGAATGATTTTTTACTTAGTACTGCTTTGAACTGGATTTAGAATGCAAAATTTGTGAATGTCACCATTGAATCCAAAAATTTGAACATGAGTTTTGATTTCTTGATTTATAATATTGAACATACATTAACTTGTATTTCTTACTTCAGTTGTTACATATCATATTTAATTGATTGAGATTTGTTTATCATTGAACCATGTTGATAACTTGTATCAATCTCTTTTTTTCTAGGTACCAAATAATGGACACTAGAACCTCTAAGAAGATATTTCGGACCATCACTAGTGATGAGATGAAGACTAAGATGATACATGACAAAGCAACAAGTGGAAACAAAGGCAAAAGACTTGTTGATGAAGGCGCCAACTCTATGGACAAGAGTGATGAGATTCAAGATGATATGGACTATGATGCACCTATCAAGCTATGTGTGCCACGCTATCTTAGAGCTAAAGTAGCTCACCGTTTACACCAACTCAAGAAGAAGGAGCTGCCTTTGGTCTATGTTGGAAAGAACATGGATGAGAACATTGATTATCTCAATGTTGAATACACATCCTTGCATGCTTTTTGTTTGGCAAGTGATGTTGAATGCTCTAGGACTCAGCACTTTCCTAGCATCTACTAGCCAAGAGATCTATGAAGAAGATACGAGGCAATTCCATGCCACGGTCAAACTAGCTTATCCGCGCACACAAGCCCCATTGGCGCGAGATGGAACGCTTTTCTTCACCGTCAATGGGTGAGCATCACCACATCTCATTTCATGATCTTTTCATGCACTTGAATATGAATACCGAGATGCCATTGAGTTTGGACAAGTTGATACCAATGAGATTTGGCCAAAATTCGGCCAAGGAAGCTTTGATAGTGGCAAAACCAAAGCCGCCTCACTATCACACCCATCAATCCGGTATGTACACAAGCTTCTTGCCAACACTCTCTTCTCAGCACAGCCCAGAACAATGTGATTAGTGATGAGCTCAACATCTTCAGCATACCCTTTGTTGAGCATCCACAGAGAGCCAAGTATGTTGCCCTCCTGGCCAAGAGACTTGTGAAGATCAATCATGATGCTATCAAAAGTAGAGACAAGCAAGCTTGCATAAGCTTTGGAGGAGTCATCACTACCATCCTTGAGACCGCTGGAGTTAACCTCGCGGACCGTCCCCACACATTCAAGGACAACCATTTTGACCTTGCAAAGCTCGAGAAGATGAGGATCCTTGAAGGAGCCCGGATCAACCCCGACCAGATTGGATATAGGTATCATTCTCCACCGTTCATCATGAACATGATTCTACTTCCTATCCCTACTGTTCCACGCCTTAGACACGGCATTACGAGCTGGTACAATTTTACGAGTGACTATCACACACCATTTACTCTTGCTAAGTTTACCAAGGCTAAGGTGATTGCCTCCTTTGCTTCTCACCATGCCACACGCAACCCTCCAGGAAGTGACACTTCCACTCTTGAGGAAGAGAGAGCATTACGGATTGCAGCAGAGCAGCAGCTAGCACAGTACCTCGCAGCCACTACACTTGCGGAGAGGAAGACCTCAGATCCCCAACGTCATGATTAGTCCACCCATGAGCACCAGAACCTCCTGAGAAGTTGAAGGTTCACTCGTTCTATCTTTATCTTTATGGACTTTCATTTTTATTCCCTCTTTTATTTTGGCTGCTCACACTGGGGACAGTGTGATTCAAGTCTGGGGATCCATTTACTTATGCATTTTTATTTCTCTTGAGTCATTTTAATGTCTTTTATTCGATTTTACTGAGTCAAGTTTGTAGAAAACTATGACCCTATGATATGATGATTTTGACTTAAAGTATATTCTGATTCATTCCCTAAGGACAAGTTTTGCAGGATTCACTAATAAACGAACAACATCTAGAAGCTCACAGCTGGACCTTTCTCCCTGAAGTTTAATCATACGGAGAACGCGGTTGGAACGGAAATAAACTCCACTCTATTTGAACCATAATCCTTACTTCAATTATTTCTCATTGGCGCATTTGATCGGGGAAACGAGCAGCACATTCAGGAATTCTTATCCCTTTTACAATTCTTTGCTGATCCTGCATAGCCACTCATTTTTAGTGGTTTTACCCTTCACGATATATCTCTTTTCAGACCTCTCACCAATCTCTTTTTCATTCTCTTCAGCAGATATGCGTAGAAACGTGAGAGAGAAATTACCGACACAGTTTCCAACCACTTGAAGATGGACAGCTTGAAGGAATCAAAGAGGAGATAGAGAAAGAGTCACGATTTGTTCTACACAATATTGAATCTTGGAATCAACAAAAAAAGGTACTCATATCTTGTGTTTGAGACTTGTAAATTTATGTACCGTTTCTCCTTTCACCAAAAAGAAAAAGAAAAGAAAAAGAAAAGAAAAAGGAAAGAAAAAGAAAAAGAAAAAAAAAAGAAAAGAAAAGAAAGGAAAAAGAAAAGGAAAGGAAAGGAAACAGTTACAAAATAATCTCATAAGTACAGGAAATTATGAGAAGAAGACTATGAAGAAATATTTTATGAAGATGGTGCAAGGAACCCCACAGAAACATTTAAGTCTGGGGGAATCAGAAGAAGAAAAAAAGTAAAGGAACAAGGTGTTGATATTAAGAAGTGGTTGGAAGCTGTGAACATCAATGGGTTCATAGTCTCTTGCAGGTCTGCGACATAGCTGCCCCCCAAAATTACGGTACACTCTAAACACTTTGAACTCCACTTATACACCAAAAGCCTTTTCATACCAAGCGCCGTCTACCCCGAATGATGCTCCCTTTTGAGAAATCTACGCCATCTTTAATGAATGTAAGGAATTGACTGAAGTGAATTCCAAAGTCTCTAGATGGTTTGCAATGGAAGGATCAGAGACTGAGAATGTTGTGAGTCTATAGTGAGAAAGTTTTGATTGAGAATCCATGTACTAACACGTCTGCAGGTCATCTATTCTGAACAATGTCTCTGATCATAGGAGACTTTTTAAGATTTTCAAACCTCTCCACCAGTCTTGAATTCCTATTTGCTTGAGGACAAGCAAAACTTTAAGTTTGGGGGAGTTGATATCATCGTAATTTCGCCTATATTTCATATGTTTTTGGCTGGGAAATCATGAAGAAACAAGAGATTATGGAAGCTTTATGGCTACATTCCACCATTTGCACTTCCCGAAGACATTTGGGAGTTTTGGAGCAAAAAGGCACCAAAGGCAAGCAAAACACGGTTCAAGGCAATTTCGCAGAATCAGAAGTTGGGAAACATTTGAAGACCTTTCCATGGACACATATTGGAGTTTTTTTATATCCATGGAAAGCTAGAAGAGTCAAGATTCACCTCGGACAAGAATCGAAGCAATCCATGCAGCCGTTTGGTAGATGCACCCGGAAGAGTGAAGACATGTCCACCATGGTCACAAGCCCCGTGACGGAGAATAGCCCTCTTGAAGACCTCGGTCACTACCCTTAGTGACCGGTGCCGACGTACTCCAACTCAAGGACCTAAGCCCAAGACCAGGCTCGGCCCATTGCCTCTACACTTATCAAAATGATGTAGTTTTGATGCCTCTTAACCTAATTTCGTGGAGGACCTATATAAACACTTCTTAGGGTTTTGGAAACCCTGAGCGCGGCCACTCACAAGAACATCCCCCAAGGAACATCTCACGGAGCCAGACAAGAAGATCCAAGACCTAATACCACTTCACAAGTCGCCGCTTTCATCCTCCTTCGTCGCATCCACCTAGAAGACCATCTCCTTAAAGTTTCATATTTGTTCTTCATTGTTTCTCTTTTCTACTCTGTGTACTTGCTATTGGGAACACGAGATCTCTTCAGTGACATCTATAGAAGTTCCCTTTGAACCCCCTTTGTTATATTGAATCGTTTATTGTTGTTCTCTTCAATGTCTATTGCGTTTCTTTACACCATGAGCGAGTAGTTCTCTTGTTGGGTTTAATGGGGTGATATTTTGGGAAAACATGGTTGCATTCATTTAGGTTGTTAGATCCGATTTTCATCTAGATTATGAGCTCTCTTGGGATATCTTTTTCTTAATACATGTTGCTTGACTTGATCACCAAGCACTGATTTAGGAGAATAGGAGCGCTATCTGCATAAACCTACTTCTCGGAACTAGTATTACCGAAGCCTCGTGTTATAACCTGTTATCGTTGAGTTATAGGACTTTGTGAACATATATAAATTGTTTATACGGCTGGTCTAATCATGTTGGTTCCTGCGGAAGTTGAGTACGAGGGTGTGGTAACTTAAGACGCCTCTCTCATGAACTATGGCTTGGGTGTGTATCCGTGTTCGTAGTTGAGAACCATTGATGAAAACCTAATCATTTAGATGTCTCCCCTACTTGTTAGAAACCATGGAAACCCTAGATAATCCCTAGACGCCCAACCTCTTAATCATATAGTTTACAAATCAATCATTCATTTGCTTTCATTCATTCATTTGCATTCACTTACTAGAAAACACAAAACCAAAACCCCTTATTGCATTGTCTTAGTTAGATATCTTTGCTTGAATAAAATCCGCGTACTTGTTACTCTCTGTGGGATCGATACCTTAAGTACTACTTCTAATTTGCTGTGCACTTGCAGCTCATTCATTGTGTGGTTTCCTTGAGCAAAACTTTACGACACATCAAAGGACATCAAGACAGCTTTTCTTAATAACTTCTATGATGATGCTTAGTCATAGGAGTTGAGTAATGTGATTATTGAGTTTACTCAGGGACCTGCAGAGACTTTTAAAGCTGCTTGGTTGTGATTCAAGGGTTACCAAAGAGTCTGTCCGCATCATGGTATTGATGAAGTCCAGCTCTTAAGGACTTTCGTTTGCGGAGTTGATTGGAGGTATCAAGTTGCCTTGGATGCTGCTAGTGAAGGTAACTTCAAGATCAGGACACCAATTCAAGCTATCAAGTTTATTTAGAACTTGGCTTTTAGTAGTAGTACTAAGATGCCGATTTTGAGAGGAAGAAGGTAGCTGCTGGTTTGGACAATGTTTAGATGGCTGAGGTTAAGGCAAACCTTGATATTGTGCACAACCTTCTCGTGAACAAGAAATTGGTTCACTTTGCTCAAGAGGTTGAGTTTTTGAAGCTAAGGATGAAGCCAATGAAGAAGATGTTAACTATGTGAATAGTATATGGAAACGACAATGAGGTATATGGAAAAGGTAAACATCTAAACGGAACTCACATTTCCCTCTTGGCCACTAACAGTTAATCGAACTCCTTACTTTCTCAGTTAGTTGCTAAATACAAAGAGCTTGATCGAGAAAGAAGAGAGCTGAGATCGAAAGTTCAGGAAATGGAGAGAAAACAGTTCCAAATCTCCATGAAATGTGCGTCCTCGAAGCCCATCCATCAGACTGGATTGCACTACACTTAGAAGAGTTCGGCCACTACATGCCCCCCAGTATTCATGGGATAGTGGATCTAGCTGGGCAAGGAGCCGAAGTATCCTGCAAAAAGACTGAGGAAGTTTGATCCTCCCTCAATGCTCTCTCTTCTCTTCAAAAATGCTTTACGGCTTCAAATAAATCTAGAACCAAAAAATAAAAAACACAAAAACCTTTTGTACTCCTCTTATATTTTACTTTTAAATACCAGCTGCACTCAAAAACGAGCTGCCTACGTACCCATGTTGGGATCAAGCCAAATCGTAGTTCATTAAAATATTACTATGCTTTTATGAATAAAATTTCTTTAAATTCAAAATATTCCAGAGTCGCCAAACTGGGACTCCATCTTAGTTCGCTAGCTTATAGACACCATTACGAACTACTTTGGTTACTTGATATAGACCTTCCCAAATGACTCCAAGCTTCCTGGCTCCGACCTCCTTAGTATTTTTGAACACTCTTCGCAAAAGTACATTGCAAACTTTGAGAAGGGAGCTCTTTAACTTTGAGTTATAGTATCGTGCAATTGTTTGCTGCTAATTCTGAAGTCGAATTAAGGCTTGATCTCTTTGTTCATTGATAGTGTCCAATGCATCCTCCGTCATCTGTGTATTACGAGTTTCATTACTAGGGAGCTCGGTATATCAAAAACCAGGAACGTTTAGCTCAGCTGGGACCATGGCCTCCACTCCATAGACTAATGAAAAAGGAGTTTCCCCACTGGCTCTCCGCGGAGTAGTTCGATATGCCCACAAGACTGGTTGGAGTTCATTGTACCATCCCCCCTATACGAACCAAGTCGTTTCTTCAGATTACTCAATATAGTTCTGTTTGCCGCTTCTGCTTGTCCGTTTCCCTGAGGATACCGTGGGGTTGAACAGCTTACTTTGATCCCCCATGCCAACACTAAATCCTCAAAATCCTTAGCGGTGAATTAGGAACCATTATCTGTAACAATTTCAGAAGGAACTCAACAGCGACAAATTATATTTTTCCATAAAAATGTTTTCACCACCGAATCTTTAATTGTGATGTAAGCCTCTGCTTCTATCCACTTGGATAAATACTCAGTTAGAACAAGGAGATGCTGCACACCTCGGGTTGACTTGCGCATTGGTCCAATTATATCCATTGACCATCGCATAAACAGATAAAGAGCCGCGATTGACGATAAAACCTCTGAAGGTTGGTGAACGAGCGGAGCATGCTGTTGACACTTCATGCAACACTGAGAATATTTAACACAATCCATGATCCTGGTAGGCCAATAATATCCTAAACGTTTGATTTTAAAAGCCATTGACCGTCCTGAAACATGACCACCTCAATTCCTGAACCATGGATACATAGTAAATATGGATCGCTAGCTCCTCATTTGAATAGTGAATCTTTTATCAAACAATACTTCATGCTAACGATTCGTAACTTCCTGGCCTCCCACTTCTCTTTTGGAAGTACACCGGTTTGGATGTAATCCTTAATAGGAACCCTCCAATCTGCCCCCCAATTGTTAGTGGGAAGGTCTTCTTGACTATTTGGGACCATTATGCAGCATCCTTCAACTCTTCGTTACAGTTATCTTCATATTCTTGTTCGGAATTATCTACTAGATTACTAGCCTCAACAGTTATCGGCATCTAGGCACTTTCAGCGGGTTGTCTTGTTGGAATGGATTCGACTTCTTGTGCTAGTGTCTCGTCCTTATTTAGGATAACTGTAGGCTCTGAACATTTTGGCGGGCGACCTCGTTGATGCTTCGGGGGTTTACTTTGGAGCAATTGATCAATGCTCGAAAGATTCAGAGATGTCTGACCCGAGATCGAGATCGGGTTAAGGCCATAGTCTCTTTTCCTATGTTAATGCTTTGAGATTCAATGGATTCAACTGGAATTATCCTCTTTAGAGTTGGATCTGACGTGGAGGCTAATGCACCTAGAGCATCAGCCACAATATTTTCACCCTGTGGAATCCGAACTAAATCAAAAGCATCAAACTGTTGCACAAATTTCTTGACGAGCTCCAAAGATGCTTCCATCCGTGAATCTTTTGCTTCATACACGCCTTTGTATTGACTCAAAATTAATTGCAATTTGCTGTATGCTAATATCTCTCGAGCTCCTACTTCATTTACGAGGCAAAATCCAGCTAACAATGCTTCTTACTCTGCTTTTTTATTCGAAGCTGGGAATGTAAGACGGAATGATTGCTCGATTACTTCACCAGTAGGGGTTACTAAGCTAACTCCAACTCCGGATCCTTGTTTTGAAGAGGACCCATCAACGTTTAGCTTCCATACCTTCCCTATAGCTTCGATTTCTGTACTAATCACTGGTAACTTGGTTAGAAAATTGGCTAACACCTGAACTTTAGCACTGGTTTGATTTTTGTACTCGATGTCATACTCGCTTAATTCAATCGCCCACTTTGCTAACCGTCCCAATTGACTTGGGCTATGTAGGATAGTTCGCAGTGGTTGGGATATTAGCACTTCTATAGGATGTGATTGGAAATAAGGTCTTAACTTCCAAGTTGAGACTACCACTGCAAGTGCTAGCATTTCCATCATGGTAAAACGGGTTTCTGGGCTGGTCAAACTTTTACTTATGTAATAAATTGGCCGCTGCTCCCTCGTGTCTTCTTGGATGATAACTCCACTAACTGTGTGCTCCGAAAAAGATATGTACAAAATAATATTTCCCCAGACTCTGGTTTAGAAAGGACCGGTGGTGAAGTTAAGTATGATTTTAGCTGCTTAAAAGCGTCATCACACTTATCATCCGACACAAAGTGTTTATTTCCCCTTAGTAATTGGTAAAATGGGAGGCATCTATTGGTTGATCGAGATATAAATCTGTTAAGCACCGTGATCCTCCCCGTTAAGCGCCGCGATCCTCCCCGTTAAGCGCTGTACCTCTTTCTGATTCCTTGGTGGTGGCATCATTAGAAAACATTTATTTGAGTGGGGTTAGCTTCGATCCCTCTTTTTGTTATAATATAAACCAAGAATTCTCCAGACAGAACTCCAAATGTGCACTTCGCTGGGTTCAGCTTCATTTCGAACTTATTTAACACTTCGAAGCAATCACTTATGTGTTTGATGTGATCTGCTTGTCGGAGCGACTTTACCAGCATATCGTCTATATAGACATCCATCACTTTTCCGAGGTACTCCGCAAACATCCAAGTCACGAGACGCTGATAGGTTGCTCCTGCATTCTTCAGACGCTGATAGGTCCTCTATCGGTTATGAAGGACGTCTTTTCTTGATCTTCTGGATGCATTTTAGTTTGGTTATAGCCTGAAAAAGCATTCTTGAAGCTTAGGAGTACGTGGCCAGCAGTTGACTCTACCAATCGATCAATATGTGGGAGTGGAAAACTGTCCTTCGGGCAAGCTTTGTTAATATCCGTAAAGTCAAACTCTCCATTTTCCATTCTTTTTATTTACTACAACTGGATTGGCGAGCCAATCAGCTTACTTTACTTCTTGTATAGAACCTGCTTTTAACAATTTTTCTACTTTGTTGTTTACCGCCTTAGCTCGATCTGGTCCGAGCTTTCTTCTTTTTTGCTTTATGGGTTTGAAACTCTCATTTACCTGCAACTCATGCGATATAATACTTTGGTCAATACCCGACATGTCTTCTATGGACCATGCAAAGGAACTTTTGTTTCTTGACATGAACTCAATGAGTTCGGAATGAAGTTTAACTCCATGGTCATAACTGATCTTAACTTTTCGATCAGGTTTTGTTTTTCGATTGAAACTTCTTGAGTTACATCATCAGATTTCAGTCCACCAGGCAAACATGGCTCTTTTTCTAGTGTCGAGCTCATTAATTGTTATTGTAATTTCATCTGATGATTTGCGAGATAGCAAGTCCTTGAAATCTCTTGATCGCCTTTGATCGTCTCCACTTCGGTTGGCGTTGGAAATTTTATACACTGATGATATCTTGATGGTACTGCTCTCATCTGATACTGTATGCAGCAGGCCTATTAAAAATGACAATGTATGCAGCAGGCCTATTAAAAACTGTAAACTCCACGATTTTTATAGTCCCAAGGGACATTGTTCTTTCGCCTGTGAATGCTTTTAATGGCACTGGTGGTCCCACAATCTCAGTTCGATCAATTCCCATCCGACTTAATGTACTGAGGAAGATTAAAAATCAACCAAACTTCCCGTATAAATTAAAATTCTTGTTACCTCGTAATTTGCCACATCGAGTGTTATGATTAGAGCATCATCGTGTGGTTTTGCTAAACCCCTAGTTTTGGACTCCTCAAATATTAAAATACCGCCATAATCGAAGGGTTCAGCTGTTGCATTTACGACCATAATTGCTGCTCAATTGTGCCTCTTGATTTCCCAAACTGAATCATGACAAAGCTTGGATCCTCCCATGATTACGTCGATTCGTCCTTTTGATGGACCAGCATGATCAGAGGCTTTCTGCTATTTTGGGTTTGGCTTAGCAACTCGATCATCCGCTCGATTTTTATTATAACTTAGTACGAACTCTTCTAAGTTAAATTTTGCAAGTTCCCCAGATGACCAGAGCTCGGCTAGATGTCGCTTCAAAACGCTACAGTCTTTTGTTAAATGCCCGTTCATTCAATGGATTTCACAAGACATCCTTCGCTTCAGACCCAAGTCTTGGAGGAGGAAAATCCTGGTCTTTCTCCCCTTAAAAGTGGTTGTCCGACGCTATTATTATTTGGGTTCATCCCAAAACGTTTTACTCCACCATTTTCTCTTGGTTCGAATCTTCCTACTGCAGGATTCAGTGTTTGTCTAGGATTATGATATTTCTTTATGGAATTTGATTTTTCTTCCTCACCTTCTATCCAACTGTTAGCTCGAAAAAGAGCATCTTGAATCGTTTCAGGTCGATTCACTGTTAACTCTTCCCTGAACCGCGTCTCATGCCAGAGTCTATTTTTAAGGGATGATAATGCTGCAGCTTGAAAAATTCCTGGTATTTTTGCCAACAATTCCTTGAATTTGGCAATATGCTTTCAGAGTGGGTCATGGGGTCCTTGTGATAGGTTCCAGAGATCACTGTCAGACTTTCCTTTTTCCATTAAAACGGAGTACTGCATGAGAAAAGCGGAGGATTGTTCGTTGAAGCTGTTTATAATTCTTGAGCCTAGTCGAGTAAACCAAAGTAATGCTTGTCCGGATAGATTCTCTAAGAATAGTTTGGAATAACCGGCATCTTCTTCATGAGGCTCCAAATCAATTCGTCCTGCAGCAATTTGAAAGCCTGCCAAGTGGCTCTTAGGGTCTTGTCCATCATACGTTGGTAATTTTACCCTCCGAGCATCTTTGATTTTAATGTTCACAATTCGCAAGCTAAAAGGGGACTGCCTGGTTTCTTCAATAACCCTATCAATATACAGGGCCAAACTAGTTCGATGAAATTTTGACTTCATTTCCCTAATTTCGCGGTGAACAGAATCATGCTCGTCATCCGTGATTTGGAAAGCCGCCTCCTCACCATTGATTTGTTGGTCTCTGGCACCTCTCTGCCACCCGGCTGTGGTGTTCCTTCAGAGGTCTGATTGGAAGAAGCAGTTGCTACATGAGTTGGGAACAACACACGCTGGTGGGAGGTCCTGCTCGTAGTACCTACATTTGAAGCATTAACACGAGCCGTAAGAGTTACCTGACCATCTTAAAGTTGTTGGATCTCTTGTTGCACAGCCGTCAAATTAGTGGTCAGAGTCGTCAGGCTATCGTTGATTTTTGTCAAAGTGTCAGCTACGTCACCCATGGTTTGGTATTTGAAGATCTCTTAGCTTGATTATCGAAAATACTTCATGTCTTAGCTTTAAGAACCCCTCCTTCTAGCGCCAAAATGTGGATCCATAATCCACACTCAATATTCATATATATATTATTGTGTAGAAAAGATTGTTCTTGTATAAAATGGGTTTATTACTATCTATTATCAAACCCCCCCCACCCCTCTTTACAATGTTATTTGTCTTATAGTTATACATATTTTGACCTTCAATGCTATTAAAAAATTACAATAAATTTTATTTTAATTTGAACATGTCGGTTTTTATTCGTCTTGAATGTTGTAACGTTCTTTTTGGAGCAGCTTCATTTCTTGATTTAATACTTAGATTTATTTCCGCGAACTCTTTAGCTTTTCTGGTCTCCTATGACTTTCCGAACGCTATGGATCTGTCACTTCAATCTCTTACTAGCTCGCTGATATTCTTATTTCACTCCAAGATTTACTCCTATGAACCAAGCTCTTGCCAAGATGACTTGATTGACACATGTCCCGTATCTTTAATGGCAATGGATCATCGGTGTGAGATCTGGTATAACCAGGAAGAAACAATGGTTAGTCGACCACATTCCGATTAAGGTGACATTGTTGTTTAACCCAACTTTTCCTTAAGATTTCCATCCTTTTCTCCTTCTTGTTTTTCCACCGAGGAAGGTGTGATTTAAGTCTGGGGGGAAGGATGTTCATCCTTTACTGACACCTCTATTTTGCTTACCTGAGACCTTTTGGCACTTTTTACATCAATGATTATGCCTATTTATCCGATTTTATCGAATCAATTTTTTTTTTTATTGAGTCAAAACTGTTAGGGAAAAAGGACCTTGATATATTGGATTATCTGGACTGGTGATTACTCTAATGACTCACAGCTTGGCCGAGGTTCCGTTTGGGAAAGGCCGTAGGAGGATTCAACATTCCCCAAAAGCTTCTTTTCGTTGGAAAGTAGGGGTAAACCAAAGTCGTCTCTAAATCTATTTGAACCTAACTTGACATTCAATTTCTTTCTCAGGGATTGGCACACATTGGATATAGACCTATTTGAACCATACAAGGCCACACAATTTTCCACCATGCATACAACTACCTCTCTTCCTCTTCGCAAGCTCGGAAAAACAGAAAAGCAAGAAAAACAGAAAAGAAAGAAAGGAAAGGAGAAACAAATCAAAGCAACAAGCCCAAGTGAACCAAGGGATGATGCGTAAACCCGTATATCTTTTAAGACCTCATGGAAAGATTTTGCTGTAAGGGAAACATTAAGAGTCAAATCGGCCGAGGGATGATGCGTAGACCCGTGTATCCTTTTTGATTCCAGGGAGACTTGTCCCAAAGAAAACAAAAGAAAGAAAAAGAAAGAAAAAGAAAGTAAGAAAAAGAAAGAAAAAAAGAAGAAGAAGAAAACGCAAAGCACTGGAAACAACAAAACTTGGTGGCTCTAAACATGATATCAAGGAGCTTGGAACAAAAAGAGAAGATGGAAAGTATGCTGGAGAAGGCCTTGGTAAGAAGAAGTTTCCCTGCCTTTAAGTCGATTTCCCTTTGGTAAGACCACCATACCTTTCATTCCATTAATTTATTTAAAGAGATGACAATGGAATCCCGAACACTCCTTTGGATTGGAGTAACTAAGGTTTGAAGATGATCCTTGTGGTTAATCTCGGACTATGTTCCAACGCTCAGTGACGAATGTTTTGAAGTCCAGACATCCCTAACAAGCTAAGTGAGTTCCCATGATTTTCAAACCTCTCTTCCATTCTGTTTTGCTTGAGGACAAGCAAAACTTTAAGTTGTGGGGGGGGGGGGGGTTGATAACATCGTATTTTGAACCAGTTTTACTATTGTTTTTATATTTTTTTAAGAGAGATTTGGTATGATTTCAAAGCTAAATTGGCTATTATTAAGTATTGTTAGTGTCAAAGAGGTTTTAAAGGTTTTATGGGAATATGGATCGAAAAGGAGCAAAGGCCCGTTTTGAGGCAGTTTCAAAGCGTCAGAAGATTGACAACATTTGAAGACCTTCATGTGAACCAAAATTGGAGTTCTCTGTAACATTGGAAAGCTTGAAGAGTCAAGATTCGTATGGGATAAGAATCGATGCAATCCATTCAGCCGTTTGGAAGATGCATCCATGAAGATGAAGCTATGTCAAACCAGCACCAAAGCACCAAACCTCGGTCACTAAGCTCATGACCGAGGCCAGGCCTCTTGGGCATCCCGGTAACTAAGCTCGTGACCGAGGCCAGCCTCCTTCACCGCCTTAGATGCTAGGCCCATCACCAAGATTGACCCATT
Organism: Cardamine flexuosa; assembly: GCA_963555745.1. NCBI lineage: Eukaryota > Viridiplantae > Streptophyta > Magnoliopsida > Brassicales > Brassicaceae > Cardamine > Cardamine flexuosa. Next base: position 17,321,071 of record OY743216.1, on the reverse strand, counting down.
GCCTCCACATTCACCAAGATGACGAGTCTGCCCTTCCTAAACCCTAGAAGCCAATCACTTGCGCCCCAAGACCTATATTTACAAGCTTATAAAGCTAAGGTTTCGTGTGCCTCATCAAGTTTAAAACCACCACCTATGTTCACCACAAAAACCCTAGAAGTTTCTCCATCACCTCAAGAAGCCGATGCCACCTCCAAGAAGCAGCATAAGCCAATTGATCTCGCTGAAGCTTTGAAGTTCCACCATCTCTTTCTCTATTCTTTTGTAACTTTGTCAAATGATAAGTCCTTACATCTTGTTATTTTTGGATCTAAAGAAGTAATCTCTAAACCTTTACCTTATTGCATTAGATCTTTGTTTTACTCTTCATATCATCAATGGCAACCTTCAGCATGGCCGAGTAGACTATCCAGTTGGGTCTAAAGGGCCAGTCAATGGGGCGAGATGATCATTGTCTTTTGTGTGGCAAGTTTTTTTTAATTTGCATATCCGTTTACACTGTCTTTCGGTCTTATCTCATTCTTAATGCATATTGTTAGAGTCATGAACTAGCTATTGATCTTAGGCATCTAAGTAATTTGAACCGTTTGCTTAGTTTGTTGGAACCTAGATTTGATGAGTATCGCGTCATAACAAGCACATACCCCTTAGTTATGGAGTCTTATGGATTAGGATTGAACTTGATTTTAATGCTTTGAAACCTATGTTATTGCCTGCAATAGTTGAGTAATCGGATTTGTGGATTTCAGCCGGTTTTCTCTATGACATGCTTAGGAGTACACATGCTTTACATTGAACTTATTTCCAATAGACAGATCATTGAACCCTAGTGACCCCCTTAAGCGCCCATCATTCATCTCATATTGATTTCCATTCATTTTATTTGCTTTGTGTGATTTGCGTGACACAAAACGCCTTTTTATTATTGAGTTCTAGCTTTACTTGTTCCTCTTGATTTGCAATACATCTTCTCTCTCTGTGGATTCAATATACCTTAAATAATACGATTGATTAATGTGCACTTGCAGCCTAATCATTGGGTGGTCCCTTTGAGGAAAACTTTACGACACATCACTGTTTTTGATTTGCTAAGTAGCAGGATCTCTCTGAAGCATGTAGATCCTGATGTGTTATATGATGTTAATTCTGAAGGATATGTGATGTGGAGCCCTAAGGTTGTTGCTGAAGATATTGACAAGACTTGCAACCAAGAGGTGAATGAGATTCACTCTAAGGAGTTCACTGCAAAGAATCCAAAAGCTGTGGTTAAGAAGAAGAAACCGCAAAGAAAATCAGTGACTGAAGAGCCTCTTATGACTTTGACTTCTGTGAGACAAGTTGATGATACCATTGAGTATAATCTTCAATATGTAAGTGGTTCAAGACCATTTGCTAAGATTAAAGCTATCATCACTCTTGAGTTTAAAGCTAAAGGATAAACTGCGATGGATGAGATGATGCATCGGATTCTGAAACCAAAGATGCTTGACTTAAGTGAAGATGATCTCTGTTCAAAGACTTCATCTTCATCCTCTTCCAATTCTTTGGAGATCCTCCACCCATCTGATATTTGGCAAAGTCAAGCTAATGACTGAAAATAAGCGCTTGGTGGGAGGCAACCCACCAGTAAGTCTGTAAATACGTTTTTCTTTGTCTTGTTACTAACTTTTCTTTGTTTTTGTTTTGCCGTGTCGAAGGATTGCTCATGAATTGGAGAGCTTTACATAATTTTTTGACCAAGAAACAAAAGGTTTGTGTCCGTGTCGATCGACACACACACCTTGTGTCCCTCGACACGGACCCCATGTTAGTATATAACCTGATTTTTCCGTTTTCTTCTCCACTTCTCTTTTTTTCCAAAATCGCGAAACCCCTTCGCCTCTATAAACCCTAAATCATATTTTTCTTAATTTTTCATCAAATCAATTGATTTTTTTCTCTAAACTCAAGAGAATTTTATTTCATACACTCCTATATCATCCATTATTTTCAAATCAAAGGTATGTTCTTCATAATTCCATCTTTCAATTTGAAATTTTCAAGGGTTTGATTCTCACTTTTAAATCTGATTTGCTCTTAATACTTGCTAATCTTAGTTGATTATAATGAATTTAGAAGGATTCAAGTGTAGATTGTTGTTAAATTAGGTTGAATTGATAGAAAACTCATGAATTTCTATGAATGAAACTTATATTATTTTTGCTTGAAATTCAGAATTTAGAGATGTTTAGGATGATGGATTGGTGTTAGTATGATGATTTTGATGGTTGATTATGCTTAATTTGTGATGAAATTTTGATTTAAAGTCGATTTAAACATGGTGTCTCCGATTTGGCACCATGTCGATCGACACAATTGGCTTGTGTCGGTCGACAAGGTTGGCTAGTGTCGGTCGAAACGGGCAACCTGATTTCACGATTTTGGCTGATTTTGAACTTTTTCTCTTGCTTTCTCTTTCAAGTTTGAGATGAATACTAGGGGAAAGAGACCAAGGACATCAGGAGCACAATGAGAGTCGAGTAGTGGACCTTCACCACCCATTGTATTAGAGAAGGGACGAGGATCATTCCTAGGGTCAATTGGGAAGGGATCCCTACTGAAGAAATTTACAGGCTTGAGTGCTATCAGCGTGAGATTGCGGAAGAATGGGATGACTATGACACCTTTTTCTACAATGCTTGGCTGAATATGGAGATTAGACCCACCAGTCTTATGGATAATATTGCCATGCGCCGCATGAAGATCAAGGATGAGTGTGAGTTGGCTCTGCAGAAGATTAGGTTGGGTACAATTTGTACCAAGCATTATGAGCTCTATCCGGAGTTGGTACGCCAATTCATGGCCACGGTACAGGTCTATTACACTGAGGCATATCCGCGGGCTCAGATAGGCATGCTGACATTCCTGATTCAAGGGGTTCAGTGCAGAATCTTTATCTCTGATCTGGGCACCGTTTATGGGTTTGATCCTACCAAGACCTGCACTACTCTGGAGTCGAACATGTCAATCGATTTCCAGACATACTAGAGCAAGTTCACAGATGGTGTTTACAGCTCCACAAGTCTACTCACTCTAACATTAGGCATTCGGTCCTTCGTTACGTGGTTCAAGCTATCTCGAACACACTTTTGTGCAAGATGGAGCTCAGGAAGATGAGACAGTCTGAGTTTGTGTTGATGTACTATGCCATTAAGGGCCTGTTTACTAAGGAGTGGAGTGAGTTGGATAACTTATAGGGGTCAAAAGTAACCCTAAAACTACTCTCTCAAATTAAGAGGTCAATTGCAGTACTTAGGGGTCAAATCCACAAGGACACTGAAAACTCACACAATAGACGTAACAGATTTGAATTAAGCTAGATCATCAAGTAGAAAACTAAATAAAACGATGCAACAAACGAAAATGAGAATAACGGGATTAATTCAAGTGATGAAAAACGCTCGACCTAGGGACATTCAATCAGGAATACTTTGGAATGTGAACTGGGTAGTTCGTAAATCAGGTCTAAATTGTTTGTTTGGTTCTTAAACTCGTAACACTAATATGATATCTCATCCAACTCTCGCTGCGACGACATCTATACTCTAAACAGAAGGAAACCAAATCTCTTTGCGAAATACCAATAAATAGAGTCTCTATGATTAGCGGGTACGATTCGTTTACAAAATTCCTAAACCAACTCTCGCTGCAAAAAGGCTGTTTGCTCATCTAAGATTGGGTCGGGATATCAATAGCACTCTCGTGCCTATTAATATTCCTACGGTACCAGGATTAAGGTGATCAATCATAAGACTAGTGTGATAATCAAATCTAGATGACGAACTTAATAGATAACCTAACATGACTATGCCCAATTCAACAAACTATCATAAACCCTATGAAATCCCTAGATCTAACAAGGTGACTACTCAGACATAGAAAACAAAACAAAATTCATTGTCTGAATAATAATCATGAAATTAGAATAAGAAATAAAGGAGTTTAGAAGTCTTCTCTCTACAAAGTTTGAGATCTGAAACTTCTCTCCAACAAACTTGCTTGAAACTTACAATGAAATTTTGATAATGCAAAACTTAGTCTCTGGACTTCTAAAATATAGCTTAACCTAAAAACCTGATTAGGCATGACGTATAAACTTTAGAACTTCTGGCGCAAAGTTGCAATTCTTAAAACTTGATAAAACTCGAAGGCGTCACTCACGTCGTGAGTGTGTTGACTGACACAGGAAGGACCTGTTGGTCAACATGGAAAGCAATAATCGTCTCCTTGTTGATTTGCTCTGCTACAAGCCTCCAAAATCTCCAAAGTGCTCATCAGGGTCCATCTCGTGTTTGTACCTTATGAAAATCAATATATATATACAAAAGACTCTAAAACCAATGCATATATCATGTCATAAAACTATAAAATCCATGATATATCAACTCCCCCCACACTTAGGTTTTGCTTGCCCTCAAGCAAACAGAACATTGTGCTTACTAGTCATCATGTAATCCACATGGTACAAGAACAATTCAGAGACTAACCACCATGTACATTCACCCTAGTCACTCGCAGTCTTCTCAATTTCAATTTTAATGCACAAGAGCTTTCTAGACACCTCACAACAACGATGATGTTTTCATCTCCCCCACACTTAAATCCTTTTTTTTTTGGGAACTTATTTTTTTTCTTTTGTCTATAAAGGCAGGCTATTAGAAGTGAATCGCTCCTACCCTCACAGCAATTCCTACTTTCATCATCTCCTTAAGAAGTAGAAATATGGAAGCATAGATTTCTCTTACCCGCTTCTACTTCAGAGAATCACTTGGTCATTTATAAACTGTATCATAGAGGCTTTTATTATTATCATCTTTTTCTTTAGGGAGACTAGACATCATAACTTACTTTGGTTTTATCAGGTCAGGTATGAATAAAAAGTCAAGCTCTCAAACACAAATTTCGTCCATGAGTAAAAGGAACTGACATAAATTAGCTCAGGCTAGAGCGGGCATCTGTTGTAAGTATGGGAGTCTCAAGTTAACCGGTCAGAATTGGGGTTTTTCCATTAGTTGAATCTGAATAAGCTCTGCAATAATGGTCACCAAAAAACATAGCAAACAACAATAGACCAAGAGATAGCTCATAGTTTCTAACTAGGTTTTGACTAAATAAAACAACATTTTAAAAATAAAACAAAAACTGGGACTGACTCTCAAAAGAATAAATATAGTTAGAAACTGATATATCATGGATTTTATGGTTTTATGACATGATATATGTATTGGTTTTAGAGTCCTTTGTATATATATTGAGTCTTATTAGGTACAAACATGAGATGGACCCTAATGAACAAGGAGAGCATTTGGAGGCTTGTAGCTAAGCAAATCAACAAGGAGACGAATATTGCTGTCCATGTCGACCGACAGGGTTTATGAAGGATTGTTGATTTGGGCATAGTCTTGTTAAGTTATCTATTATGTTCTTCATCTATATTTGATTCCCACACTAATCTTAAGATTGATCACCTTAATCATAGTACCGTATGAATATTGGTAGGCGCGAGAGTGCTATTGATACCCCAACCCAATCTTAGATGAGCAAACAGCCTTTTCGCAGCGAGAGTTGGTTTAGGAATTTTGTAAACATATCGTACCCGCATATCATAGAGACTCTATTTATTGGTATTTCGCAAAGAGATTTGGTTTGCTTCTGTTTAGAGGATCGATGTCGTCGCAGCGAGAGTTGGACGAGATATCATATTAGTGTTACGAGTATAAGAACATCACACACACTTTAGACTTGATTTACGAACTGCCCAGTTCACTTTCCAGAGTTTTCCTCATTGATGTCCTAGGTCTAGCGTTTTAATCACTTGAATTAGTCCCCGTTAAATTGCTATTTTGTTTATCGCATTGTTTTATTTAGTTCTCTTATTTTTGATCTAGCTTAGTCGAATCTGTGTTTCTATTGCCTGAGTTTTCAGAGTCCTTGTGGATTCAACCCCTAAGTGCTGCAATTGATCTCTTAATATGAGAGAGTAGTTCTAGGGTTATATTTGACCCCTGTCAAATTTTGGTGCCATTGCCGGGGACTCTAAATTCACCATTAGATTTCAGTTAGAGTTTAGTCTAGATTTTTCATTTATTTTGTTACTTACATATTCACTTTCTCTTATCTCAGGTGCATGAAACTTAGGAGCAACAGAGACAAAGACTTAGTTTCTATTGAGGAGATTGGAAAGTTGGAGAGAGCTAATCTCAAAGCATAGAAGAAATTAGAGATGGTTTGGACAGTTGTGCTTGTGAGGGATGCTGCTGGGATCTTACGTGATTTAGAGGGCAACCAGTATAATGATCAAGGTCAAAAACTTGATGCTGAAGGGAACCCCATCGTCGAAGCTGTTGATAATACTAGCCATGTCGATCGCCAGGGTAACAATGGTGTCGGTCAACGTGATGGCGATGGAAACGGTCCAGATAATTTGGATGCTTGGATTGAAACTGTGGGAAGAGCACTTGCTGATTTAAACAAGCCCAATGAGTTTTACTCCAACTGGTCTGCTATATGTCATCCTGCTTTTCAGAGGAATGATTTTGAGTTGAAACCCCAATACTACACTCTTTTGGGGCAACACACTTTCCATGCTCATCGAGCTGAACATCCAATGGACCACATAGAGAAGTTTGAAGACTTGGCTTCAAGTATTAAAGCCAATGGAGTGTCTGAAGACTATCTATTCTGCAAGCTCTTCCCATACTCTCTTGCTGGGGAAGCAGCTCAATGGTTAAAACAGTTGGAACCAGGTTCATTAACCACTTGGAGGGATATAAAGACAGCTTTCCTAAACAACTTTTATGATGATACTAAGACAGATGACTTGAGGGATTGGATTATTCAGTTTACGCAAGGACCTGCAGAGATACTTAAGGCTGCTTGGTAGAGATTCAAGGAATACCAAAGAGATTGTTAGCACCATGCTATTGATGAAGTCCAGCTCATTAAGACTTTCTTCTACGGAATTGATTGGAGGTATCAGGTTGCTTGGACGCTGTGAGCAAAGGTAACTTCAAGACCAGAACACCAGTGGAAGCTATTAAGTTGATTGAGAACTTGGTAATCAGTAACAGTACCAAGAATGCTGATTATGAAAGGAAAAAGCTAGCTGCTGGCGTAGATAATTGAAACATAGATTTTGCCTACTCTAAGCAAAGACAGACAACAATGCAATCAACCTAAGCCTAGAGAGAGACCAAATACAAAGTTTATCAATTGTAGTATAGTGGTAAGATTGGTTGAGAGTATCAATGTCGAACCAATCAAGAGTGGTCTACAGCAATCAGTTGATAAATAAAGCTAGCTATTCAAGTGATTATCAAAAGGGTGTGGTTCTAGCGGTCTAAATGAGAAATCTACTAAAAACCCTAATTGATACTAGAGGTACCAAAGTGATATTATAATGGACAAGTCTTGGAGCTTGGAGCATGGAGAGGAGTCTATGGAGCAGCTTGAACCAGAGCTAGAACCTGAGGAGCAGCTTGAACCTGAGCTAGGAGGAGAAGAAGCTTTGGTCGTGCCTACTGGTCCAATGACTAGATCAAAGACTAAGATGTTCAATCAATGACTACTGGTTGAACCTCAAGCAAACAAGCAAGCCAGACGTTCAAGATAGCAAGAGAGCTTGTCAAAATATTTTTGTTTTGATTCAAGCCATATAATTTAACAATTGGGTAAGTGTTGGGTTTATGCTCTTTTTCCCTTGCAAGTTTTGTCCCAATGGGTTTTCTTGACAAGGTTTTTAATGAGGTATTCCCAGCACTTTCTAATGGCCCAATTGTTAAATTAGAAGACCTGGCCCATTAAGGAATTTCAACCAAGCCCAAGAAGAAGAAGCCAGGCGCCCAAACCCTAATTTTATTGTTGTTTCTTTTCAGTCTACTCTTTATAACTCTCTTGAAACCCTTATTAGCAGATCGATCTATTTTCATTTTATCAAAAAGCTTTTGAATCTAGATCTTCTTTTGGTGTGTCATATCCATTAGAAACTGATTTCTCTGTGTGTAATATCAGAGATTTCGCCTTGGTTTACTTGAGGACAATCCGCAGCCTCTAAGTAAAGCCCATCGCCTCCCCTTTCAGTCCACGGATCTGTTATAAACAACTTCAAGTTCTTTAACTCCAGATTGGGCGATTCAAAGGAGAAGTATGGGAAACTATGGGAAAAACAGGGACTCTAGGGATGGAAATCACATGATCGCAAACACTTTGTTCCATTGCAGCTATCAACTAGCAATCTCATCATAGGACTACCCTAGACAACAGACTTCATAACCAGCTCAATCCATGGTTCGTGGTAGAGAGTCCCAAGATCCAACCCAGTCAGCATAGTGTGAGGAGTTGGATCCGGCATGAAAGTCAGCCTATTAAAGTCAAGAAGAGTTCATAACAAGTGAATAGGTGGAGTCATGACATAAACCAATGTCTGATGCATCCACCCTCACGCTATTGTACTCTAAACCCCGGAAAAAGTCTATCCAATGGCTCAAGGCATGGTTCGTGCTCATGAGACCATCTAAGATCATGTTCTCCTTGATCAGGAGAGAACAAGCACTAAAATCACTCACCCATCCCTAGTCGAAACTGAGTGATGATCAAACTATCTAAGCAATAACAAAACAGAGAGAAGCTAACCTAATCCATCCCCAAAAATCCCAAATCTACTACTCACACAAGGTGATCATGGCTGGGGTCTGAAACCCAAAAAAGTTTGAGCTTTTCATATGTTATAGCCTTTGATCAAGTGAGCAAGGTTGGAGAAGAAATCAAAAGCAAATACTGATTTTATAAAAAGTTATCAAAACTACAAAGTCGCTGAAAAAATGAAAAACTATCAAGAACAGCAAGAACAAGAGAGAGAAAAACTAGAGAGAAACCTAAAAAGCCCTAAGCCAGAGTGGCGCTATTCTATCCCCCCTAATTAGGTTTGATGAGGCGCTTTTAACATAGACTCAAGCGCTTATTACATTTTGCGAGTTTTAAGGAGAAAAAGTCGGACATTGCCCACTCGACCCAGCAGTCGAGTGGGGTAGTCGAGTGAGGTAGTCTGAGAGTGCTTCACTCGAGTGGCCTGGTCAAGTGGGCAAGCGGTGATGAAGTCCAGTGCTCATGTAATGCAGAGGCCAAGAGTGCCTGTCTAAGAGTGCTTTACTCGAGTGGTCCGGTCGAGTGAGCCTGTCTGAGAGTGCTTCACTCGAGTGGTCTGGTTGAGTGAGTCATCCGTCTTCTCTGCAATCTTCACTCGACTCCATAGAGCTTACCACATGTCTTCACTTCATGAGCCAAAATCCGAGTATGCTCCATAGGCTCCCATAAGTACCTGATAAGACCTCAAATATGCAAAATGCATGCAATGCCTATACAAAAATATGAAACATCCTATATGAAGCGTAAATGCACGAAATGGTATAAAAAATGGATGAAATCTACTCTAAGGCATGATAAAAAGGTGGTAAAAACGTGTATAAAAGTGGTGTTATCAACTCCCCCAAACTTACCCTTTCCTTGCCCTCAAGCAAATAGAAAGGATAAGATGAAAGGAGTAGTGTGAAAAGTGGGGACTCAAAACCTAAGAAAACTAAACAAACCTCTAATGTCAATGTCATACTCATCACATCAAATTCAACACTAAGACTCAGCCACAAGCAAACATTCAAAGGAAACTATCCCTTTAACATTGATTAAGCACGAACTGGTGCATCTTGATATGCAATAACTGTAACTCATTTGGATGAGGGACAAGTTTTAAGAGATAAAAATGATCTCTTCTTCCTCTGGTTTTAAGCGCATGTATCAGGATCTCTCAATGAAATGGATTGAATTATAAGAGAATGCTAAAGGTAGAGCCAACTGGTGCATACAGGAGTAGACTATCACCTACCCATGAAGAACCAAATGACTTCCCTAACTCTAAAATCCCAGAAACTTCATCTTAGGTCTACACTTATGCTTAAAAGCTTTTCTTTCTCATTTGTTTTTGACTCAAGGACTGATTTTTTGTTTTCTTCTAAGGGGAGGATACTTTACTTTTTACTTCTAGCGGATTTGGGATTTTTTTATTTTCACTAAACTATGACTCGACCACTCACTCGAGTGGCCTGGTCGAGTGGCTACTATACGATTTTTTTTTTGTTTCTTTTACTGAGCCAACTTTTATCTTTTTCTTCCAAATCCTTTACTACACTCATTTTTTTCTTTTCTTCTTGAACCTATCTTCTCCAAAGGCTTATAATTTTTAGCAAACTCTTTTTCTATTTTCTTTTCTTTTCCTAGACTTAAACCTCAACTTATTCAAACTCCTAGCCTAAATCTGGTTCAAAAATTGTGAACCAGAGACTACATGAGAGGCTACTCCTGTCGGCAACACCTAACACTTTTTCTCTAATTCAATCCGGAAATAGGCCTCACTTCACTCAAGAATAATGTATGGTCAGAAATGAAGTTATGGGTTTCATTTTTGTGAAGCTGTCTCAATGGTGGAGACAGCTACTTGGATTAGCAAGAGTGGTAAGAGGTGAAAGAAAATCCAAGTATTTTGAGGTATCCATGAGTTAAAGTTTTAGAGCATATCATGATAATTAAGTTTTTCAAATTAGGTTCAAATTCATAGGGATAGTTTGACAAATCACAGTAAGCTTCAACCAAGTGAGAGTGCTAAATCTAAATTCCAAGCAATGTGCAGCCTTAATTTTCAAACTTAGGCGAATGCATTAGACAACTTATAACTGTTGCATTGAAATAATATGTTTGGTTCTTAAGCTTTTTACGGTTTGATTCATCATTATCCCCTATGCATATGTACAATCCTAAGCGAAATTCTAAAAATCAATTCTAAAATGATAATGCAACTACATGACACTCTGTTTTTGTAAAATAGTTTTTCTGAAAATTTTCAAATTTTTTAATGTTTTTCAATGCACATAGATGATGCAAATTTGAATAAGAAAATAAGGAAATATGTCAAATACGTCTCTCAAACCCTCCCCCCAAACTTAAATTACACAGTCCCTTGTGTAAAATGAATTCAAGAGATGATTTGAGAGACTAAAACAAAAGAGAACAACAAAATGCAATGATATAAACAATGATAAGGAAGTGGGGTGGTACCTCATTCTTCTGGAGTGAAGATGGCATCTGTGTTAGCCTCCATGCTCTCCTGAGTGTATGCTGGAACTGTAGTAGTGAGAGGATCGGCTGCGGGGTGCGACTCGAGTGGTCCACTCGACCTAGCAGTCGAGTGGTCTGGCATATATCGTGCACTCGACCCAGCGTGGTCGAGTGGTTCGCTCTAATAGTACCCTGGGTAAGGTGGAAGCTCTGCGCCCTGATCATAGCGTGGGTATGGATCGACTGGTGCACTTGGGTCGAAACCCTGATAGCACTCGAGTGGCCTTGTCTGGGGACGAATGCTCTAGATCCTCTATAGGTGATCTGGGCGCCTCTTTCTCTTCTTCTGCTCAGCTGAAGTTCTTCTAGATGAGCCAACACTCAACTTTCTCTTAGCTGCTGCCAAGCGGCTGGTGATCCCCTTCATTGTGGCATTCACTCCACTCTTAAATTTGCTGAATTACTTGTCTTGCCACTTGCACCACTTCTGAAGTGTGGAGATCTTATGGTTAGCCTCCTTGAGGCTTTTGCACTCTGTCTCCTCAAAATAAAACCTCTCTGGAGCTTGCACACTCCCCATGAAGTCTTGAAATGTCTCATCTTCTTGGAGTCTAACTCCCTCATCAGAGAAGTAGAGATCTCTGACTGGTGGTACAAAGAGGACACTACGGTCACCGTCCTCTGCATAGAGCTTGGGTAGACCTCCATAAGGTAGAAAAAATCTTCGCCTTGCTGCTCCTGGGGTGTGAAAAGTTGTAGATGTACTTCTCCCCAACCTTTGCACTAATAGTCTGAGTGTCTTTCATGTGATCCAAGTCCATCAGAGTGTATGGTCTCCTCAAAATAAAACTTCTCTGGAGCTTGCACACTCCCCATGAAGTCTTGAAATGTCCCATCTTCTTGGAGTCTAACTCCCTCATCAGAAAAGTAGAGATCTGACTGGTGGTACAAAGAGGATACTACAGTCACCGTCCTCTGCTTAGAGCTTGGCTAGACCTCCATAAGGTAGCAAAATCTTCGCCTTGCTGCTCTTGTAGATGTACTTCTCCCCAACCTATGCACTAATAGTCTGAGTGTCTTTCATGTGATCCAAGTCCATCAGAGTGTATGGTGTGGCCCCTGATCTGAGCTTAACTCCAACAGCCTCTAAAAATGGGGTAACAATCCCTCCCACTGTGAACTCTGCCTTGTTCAACATCTTGTCATTCTTGACAGCAGTAGCTCTATAACTCATGAGGTGTCTCACTAAAATGATGGAGTTCCCTGTGTAGGCTCTATCTCCTCGCATCTCAATCCCATTGGCCCGGTTCTCCTCTGATGAGTAGATGAGGTAGTCGCATAGAGCCTTGTCCAACATCTTCAACTCACTCTCATTCACTGGCCCTGTGGCCTTCTTTGCAAATATCGTGTTTGTGAGAGTCCTGCGGAGGTATCTCACTGCGGGGTGCCAGATCTCACTGCTCTTAGCTCTAGCAGACTGATAGTGCTCCCTTCCTCCAAGCGCTAACCACAACTCATTCAGCTCTTTCTTATCAAAGTCATGAGCTTGCCCTGTTCCTCTGCGGAAATCAAACAAGATGTCGACCACACTCAAGGGCAGCTGATAGTCTATCCCTCTGACTCTGAAACTCACATGCCTCATCTCTGCTGTACCAGCCATGCCTCTCGTCTCATAGAGGTGGAGATCCTTTGTTGCCAAGAAATGGAAACTCTCAGTCTTGAAACCATCCTTAGGGCTGTGGGTGAGTCCCACTATGTCAGCAGAGTCATAGAGCTTCCCCACCTCTCTGCAAATTCCCAGAGCTTGCATGGTAGGGCGATCTGGGTACCTAGTCCCAAGGAACTTCACCCTCTCCAGGATGGAGATGAGCTTGGCTTCCTCAGAGGTGTCAGCCTGGATTTCCTCCGAACTCTCAAAACCATCTTCCTCATTGTTCCTTCTCAGTGATTCCTCTTCTTGAACCCTCTTTCCCTTAGCCTTGTCTTGCCGTGACCCAGATGGTCGAGTGGTTCGTGCTGCGGTTTGGCTTCTTGCTGCCCTTGTCCTTGTTGTGCCAGTGCTTCTGAAACGAATTCACTTATCGAAAATTTAGCAAAAAATTTGGACCACTCGACCCAGGCACTCGAGTGGTGTAGTCAGGTGGGCAAAAATTTCCAAATAAAATTTTGCCCGACGTGACCCACTTGAGTGCTTTGGTCGAGTAACTAAATTAACAATCATATGCATCCAATTTCAGGCGAAGCAAAGATCAGAACCACTTAGGCTTAATATTTTTTTTTCAAAGTCATCACGTTTCAGAGCGATTTTTTATTTATATATGCATGATTTCAAAAATTTCTAGAACTTGTTCAATTTCAACAATGATGATCAATGTGGGTTCCCCAATTATCAAACAATCAATAGCTAAACTGAAATATGTCCTAAGGTTACAAAAATTTTCCGAAAATTTTCTAGTGCACGACTAAGAACAAAATTTCGATTTAAAGCAATTTCAACCATAGAAATTAATTGCATACTCATTCTGATTTCTTACACTAGTCTAATCAGCCAATTTTAACTACATGCAAGCCAAAAAAATTCAAAACTTTCAAAAAATTCTGAACCCGGATTTTTGCAAAAACGGATTCAAAGGGTTTAAAAACTTACAAGTTAGTTTCGGGATTGCTAGAGTAGTGAGACATGATTGAAATTCGGTTGAAAACTTTGAAGATTTGAGTGAAAAAATTTAGAGAGAAGTTAGAGAGTTTTTCGATTTCTAGAGCGATGTAAATCGCAAAAATGGGGAAGAAGAAGATGGTGGGTCGCGTGGGTATTAAATAATAGACTGATTTCAAATGAACGGCCTAGATTAAAAGTTGAGATTTCAGACAAAACCTGGCTACTCGACCCGGCCTAGATTAAAAGTTGAGATTTCAGACAAAACCTTGCCACTCGACCTGGGGGTCGAGTGGTGTGGTTGAGTGACTTTTCAAAATTTTGGCTAACACTTTTGAAACTCCACTTTGACTCATACTCAGCTCCTATCCTCTCCTGAAACTCAAAACACTAAGAAAACACATTAAAAATAACAACATTCAAGAAGACATAAGAAAAATCAAGCTAGTATATACAATGATAAACATGGGAATTCCTCCCGAGTGAGCTTGTTCAAAGTCACTTAGCTTGACTCTCACTCTTTTAGGCAGGTGGAAAGTCTTTGAGAGACTGTGTTGACCCCTCTGGACTCGGCTTCTCCACTATGAAGGTTGATGCCATGATAGCGTGATAGAAACTATCACTCATTCCTGGTGGCTTAGGCCTCCATTTTCCCATCTCTGGTGGGGGTGGTTGAGCTTCTTTGAGCTTCAGGACTTCCTTCTCAAGCCTATCCACTTTCTCTGCCAACTCAACAACAACACCTTGTAGAGCAAGGATAGTGCTCTGGTCTGATGCTGGTGTTGTGAGTGGGTATGTTGAGTTGCTCTACCGTGTTCAAAAATATTCCTGGTCCGAGTACCAAATCGAACAAGGTGGTTTTGTAAGGGTCGGCTGTGCTCTCTGGTGATGACTCCTGTTCTTCAAGCCGGAAGAGGTGTCAAAACGTATCACCAAGTCATTACCGGTTTGAAGAACTATTTCACCATTTTTGGTGTCTATAACAGCTCTAGAGGATGCCAAGAATGGTCTTCCTAGTATGAGGGGATCCATTGGCTCTTTTTCCATCTTCATCACTATGAAGTCAGTAGGCATTTCCATGTTTCTTACTCTCACTGGGACATTCTCTAGCAAGCCGTGGGGAAATCTGATGGTTCTGCCAGCTAGGACTAGAGACCTGGTGCTTGGCAGAAATTTGTGATAGCCCAGCTTTCCTGCCATAGACAATGGCATTATGCTGACTGAAGCACCCAGATCACACAGAGATTTCTGAAAAGTCTGGTTTCTGATGGTGCAGGGTATTGTGAAAGATCCAGGATCCATTAGCTTCTTTTGCACTACTACTTTCTGCTGTGTGATCGTCTTACACTCATAGGCCTTAGCAGCTGCTGCTCTCTTATCCTGAATTTTCTTCAAGACTCTTTTTCTCAAACCACTCTCAAAGGGTCCAAGTGACTTCACAAATTTTTCCCACGTCATTTTAGCTTCAAGCTCTAATAGCTCTTCTTCAAGCATAATAGCATACTCCTTCTCAATCTCAGCCTTGAACCGTTTTGGGAAAAAACTTGTCATCATCACATGCAGATCCAGTATGCGCTTCTCCTTTGCAGTCTCGGGAGTGCCTACTCGACCACTCACTCGAGTGGTGTGGTCGAGTGCTATAGTGCTCGAGCCAATTTCAGCAGCAGGTCGAAAGATTGCCCCCCCCCCCCCAACTTGAGTATCACTGTCCTTAGTGATGTTGGAGAATCTCTTCTTGAAAGGAAGAAGATGGAGAGCTGGTGCTGTGGTCACTGCATAGAGAGTTGCACAGCTTTGCTAGGAAGTTGGCATGTGGTCTTAGTAGTGGCTGATGCAGCACTGGACTCACCAAACTTCAGTCTGCTGTTGAGAACCTCAATCTTATGGTTCAAATCATCATAAGAGCAATCGATGTGTGTACTGAGTTTAGTGAACCTCTTTGACGTCTCTTGAGTAGCAGTATTATGGCCTTGAAGAAGTTAGAGGAAGAGGCTTAAGGTCACCATCAGCTTGTGGAGGTGGTCTTGGAGCAAATCCAGGTGGATTGGTTGGAGCTTGTGGCACAAAAGGCTTGTTCTGGCTTGGGTTCTGAGTAGGGTAGACTTGATCCAGAGGGTTGGCAACGTTGGGATTCCTATAGGAGAGATTAGGAGTGTTCCTATAGTTGATGTACCCTCTGTTGAAGCCAGCTTGATTTTGTATGTACAGGATCTCTTCAACCTGATCCTCTTCATCTTCCTGAGCCTGAGTAGCAGAAACTTCACCAACAAAGTTCACAGATTTTTGCTGAGCCAGGATGAGCTTGTCAAGTTTCTCACTAAGAGACTGGATTTCCTGCTTGGTCTTATCAGAAGACGAAGATGGTCCTCTGACTGATCTATCAAAGTCCTCACTGTAATTTCCATCAGAGACTGCAAGGTTCCCCACTAACTCCCAGCCAGTGACTACGTCTCTATTGAGGAAATTTTCATTACTGGCTGTATCCAATAGCATTCTGATCTTCGGGCTTGCCCCTCTATAGAGCGTACTGAGCAAAGACTCCTTGGTGAAACCATGGTGAGGACACTACGTTGTGTACTCATTAAACCTCTCCCATGCTTCAAAAAAACTCTCATTGGTTCGCTGAGTGAAGCTGGAGATTTTGTTCTTGAACTTGGCAGTCCTTGACATAGAGAAGAATTTCAGCAGGAAAACATTCTTGCTGTCATCCCAGGTGATTATATACCCCTGAGGCAGTGGTCGTTCCCAGTGGGAAGCCTTATCACCAAGAGAAAAAGGAAAGAGGCGTAGCTTAAAGCTGTCTTCGGAGATGCCATTGATCTTGGTGAGCTCGCACAGTCTGTCAAACTGGTCCAAATGAGCAAGCGGGTTTTCCATAGGAAGGCCATGGAATTTGTGGTTCTGCACCATGGAGATCAAACCCGTCTTGATCTTGAAGTTATTATTGTTGACTGGAGGGGCTACAATTCCATGCCTCTGACAGTGAGTGTTTGGAGCGTCTCCTGCTCCAATCACCCTAGGCTGAGGAGCTTGTTCTGCCATGACTGTAGGTGTCTCTGGAACTGGTTGTGCAGGAATGGTGGTAGTAGGTGCAGGTGTAGCTTGACGAGTATGCTGGTTGATGCGATGTGTGTGATCAAGTAACTGGATTACGTTTTGGCTGCCTTGAGAACGCGTTTGCATTCAGAGAGTAGTGACTCGATCAAGTACTCGAGTAGTAAGGTCGAGTGGGGGTCGAGTGCTATAGTACCTGATGCAAAACAGACAAAAATTTCAAAACCAAATCAGTACCCAGATCTCAAAAGTAAGCCTTAAACAACTAACTGTGTAGACAAAAACAACTAACTGTTGTAGACAAAAACACTCAAAACTGACAACGGCGCCAAATTGAAACATAGATTTTGCCTACTCTAAGCAAAGACAGACATCAATACAATCAACCTAAGCCTAGAGAGAGACCAAATACAAAGTTTATCAATTGTAGTATAGTGGTAAGAGTTGGTTGAGAGTATCAATGTCAAACCAATCAAGAGTAGTCTACAGCAATAAGTTGATAAATAAAGTTAGCTATTCAAGTGATTATCAAAAGGGTGTGGTTCTAGCGGCCTAAATGAGAAATTTGCTAAAAACCCTAATTGATACTAGAGGTACCAAAGTCTGTCACACTTTAGCACATCATGGAACTAAGCAGGAAAAATCAAAGTACTAAAACTACTCAACCACACTGATCGAGTGGTTAGGTCACGTGCTACAGTAAAAACAGGCAAAAACTACAGTGAACTAATACTAAGCAAGCTGTGAAACTATGGGAAAAACAGGGACTCTAGGGATGGAAATCACAGGATCGCAAACACTCTGCTCCATGGCAGTTATCAACTAGCAATCTTATCACAGGACTACCCTAGATAACAGACTTCATAACCAGCTCACTCCATGGTTCGTGGTAGAGAGCCCCAAGATCCAACTCAGTCAGCATAGTGTGAGGAGTCGGATCAGGCATGAAGAGTCAGCCTATTAAAGTCGAGAAGAGTTCATAACAAGTGAATAGGTGGAGTCGTGACATAAATCAATGTCTGATGCATCCACCCTCATGATATTGTACTCTAAACCCCAAAAAATTCTATCCAGTGGCTCAAGGCATGGTCTGTGCTCATGAGAACATCTAAGATAATGTTCTCCTTGATCAGAGGAGAACAAGCACCAAAATCACTCACCCAAGAGGGAGTCGAAACTGAGTGATAATCAAACTATCTAAGCAATAACAAAACAGAGAGAAGCTAACCTAATCCATCCCCAAAAATCCTAAATCTACTACTCACACAAGGTGATCATGGCTGGGTTCGAAACCCAAAAAAGTTTGAGCTTTTCATATGTTAGAGCCATTGATCTAGTGAGCAAGGTTGGAGAAGAGATCAAAAGCAAATACTGATTTTATAAAAAGTTATCAAAACTACAAAGTCGCTGATAAAATGAAAAACTATCAAGAACAGCAAGAACAAGAGAGAGAAAAACTAGAGAGAAACCTAAAAGTCCCTAAGCCAGAGCGGCGCTATTCGATCCTCCCTAATTAGGTTTAATGAGGCACTTTTATACATTGTCTCAAGCGCTTTTTTTATTTTGCAAGTTTTAAGGAGAAAAAGTCGGAGAGTGCCCACTCGACCCAGTAATCGAGTGGGGTAGTCGAGTATGTTAGTCTGAGAGTGCTTCACTTGAGTGGACTGGTCGAGTGGGCAGGCGGTGATGAAGTCCAGTGCTCCTGTAATGGTGAGGCCGAGAGTGCCTGTTTGAGAGGGCTTTACTCGAGTGGTCCGGTCGAGTGAGCCTGTCTGAGAGTGCTTCACTCGAGTGGTCTGGTCGAGTGAGCCATCCGTCTTCTCTGCAATCTTCACTCGACTCCATAGGGCTTACCACATGTCTTCACTTCATGCTCCTATAAGTACCTGATAAGACCTCAAATATGAAAAATGCATGCAATGCCTATACAAAAATATGAAACATCCTATATGAAGCGTAAATGCACGAAATGGTATAAACAATGGATGAAATCTACTCTACGGCATGATAAAAATATGGTAAAAACGTGTATAAACGTGGTGTTATCAACAAAGATGAGATAGGAGAGGTTAAGGCAAGACTTGATTCTATGCACAATCTTCTAGTCAACAGAAATGCAGTCAAATTTGCTCAAGATGTGAATTTCGTAAATGGTTCTAGGTTTGGTGGTCAAAGGTTTGGAAACTCCAGAAATTTCAATGGTCATAGTCAGAGAAATATTTATGGAAGCAATTAGAATTTTTGGCATGTGCCAAGACAAGATTTTCGCAAAGAGTTCCAAGGAAAGAGCTTACTGAGAACTATGAGAACACCTCCCATCCAAACCCTCCTACTAGAACTGCTGAGGATGAGATCAAGGTTATGCTTAACAAGATCTTGGAAGGACAACAACAGCTAAAGAAAATTTTGATGGCAAGATTAATGCCTTATATGCAGATTTGAATGGGAAGTTTGAAATTTTGGATAGTCATGTCAAAAGGTTAGATGCTCGAACTTCACAATTGGCTAGTTCTTCCAAAGGAATTGGAGAGAGACCTGGTTCACCTTGCCATGCAGTTACCTTGAGAAGAGGGAAACTACTAGAACATGTGCTGAGAAAAAGATTGTCATCTGAAGAGGTAATAGACCTTGAAGAGGTGGAAGATGAGGAATTTCCCAAGACAGATGTGCCCATGTCGATCGATCTAGACCCGCCATGTCGGTCGACACACATAGAAAATCCTGCTATTCAGATTTTGGGAAACAAGGACGAGGGAATAATTCGTGCTCATGTCGATCCACAGGCCCCTGCCTATGTTGGTCGACACATTGCCGAGACAACTCTAATCTTGGCGACTCCTGATTCTAAACCTAAGGAAAGGGTCTACAAACCCAAAGTTCCATTCTCTAATACTCAAAAAACGACTAAACAAGAGTCAGAGGATGCTAGATGTAAAGCCATCATTGATAAGCTCATTGTTGAGATCCCACTCACTGAAGCTTTTAAGAAATCTCCTATGATTATGAGATATGTCAAGAGGATGGTCACCAAGAACATGAGTGCTGAGGAAAGGGTTATGATGATTTCAGCTCAAGTTAGTTCTGTGATTCAAAATAGGATTCCAGAGAAACTTTCAGATCCTGGAAGCTTTGTTATAGGATACACTATCTTCTCTGAGATATTTGGTAGATCTCTTTGCGATCTTGGTTCTAGTGTGAGTTTTATGCCGAAGTCAATTGCGGTGAAGTTGGATATGACAGATCTTAAGCCCATGAGAATCACACTTATATTAGCTGACAGATCAGCTCGGATCCCTTATGGTGTCCTAGAGGATGTTCCAGTCAAGATAGGTAATTGCCTCATTCCTGCAGACTTTGTGGTACTTCAATATGAGGAGGAACCCAAGGATCCATTGATTTTAGGAAGACCCTTTATGGCCACTGCTGGTGCTATGATCAATGTGAGAGGAGGAAGGATAGGTTTGAATGTTGGTGATTTGGTAATGAACTTCAATATGAACAAGCTGATACAAAGACCAACCATAGATGGACAGACCTACTATGTGGATACACTCACTAGCCTTTTCTGAGGATATATTCAAAGAGATTTATCTGGATAATCCACTGGAAAGAGCTTTGGTTGCATCCACTGAGGAAGCACGGTTATGCTAAGTTATTGAATGATGATGCACAAGTCATGAAGCTGGTTACTATGGAACCTGTTGGGAAAACGTCTACTCGTGTCGACCAACATGACCGTCTTGTGTCAATCGCGGTCATGTCGGTCGACACGGTCCGCGACTGGAGCACTGCAGCAGCTCCAAAGCTTGAACTCAAACCACTCCCTTAGAGGCTCAAGCATGCGTTTCTTGGTCTTAATAGCTCTTATCCTGTCATTGTCAATTCATCTTTAAATTCCGCAGAACTTACCTTGTTCCTAAGCAAGCTGCGCAAGTATCGAAAAGCTCTTGGCTATTCTCCTGATGACATTACAGGTATATCTCCGGAATTGTGCATGCATAGGATACATCTTGAGGATGATGCGAAGACATCAATTGAACATCAGAGAAGGATGAATCCGAATTTGAAAGAGGTTGTTAAGAAAGAGATTATGAAGTTATTGGATGCGGATATCATCTTTCTTATTTCGGACAGCAAGTGGGTTAGTCCGGTTCATGTGGTTCCGAAGAAAGGAGGAGTGACCGTGGTAAAGAATGATAAGGATGCATTGATTCCTAATAGAACTGTGACTGGTCATAGGATATATATAGATTACAGGAAGCTTAATGCAGCCACAAGGAAGGATCACTTCTCTAGAACTACTCTCTCAATTAGCCGCCAGAATCTTAAGACAATTGGTAGACACGAGACTATTATTGATATCCTGACCTAATCATAGATGAGCAAACAGCCTTTTTGCAGTGAGAATTGGTTTAGGAATTTTGTGAATATATCAGACTTATTATTCATGCAGACTTCATTCATTAGGACTCGCAAAGAGATTTGGTTTTCTATTATTTAAAAGATAGATGTCGTCGCAACGAGAGTTGGATAGATATCATAGTTGTGTTATGAGTTTAAGAACCGAACATATAATTGCATCCTAATTATTGAACCGCCCAGTTTGCAATTCAAAGTATTCCCTAATTGATTTCCCTAAGTCTATCTTCTTGTCATATTGAATCTACATCCTCATTTCATTGTTTTCATCTTGTTTTATTTAATTTACATTCTTTGATTTAGCTTAATTCAAAACTGATAATCTATTGTGTGAACTAGAGTCTCTGTGGAATTCGATCCCTAAGTACTACAGTGATCTCTTAATTTGAGAGAGTAGCTCTAAGGGTTAATTTGAGCATATCAAATTTTGGCGCCTTTGCCGAGGACTCTTTGATTCACCATTAGGTTTAGATTAGAATTTAGTCAAAAAAAAATTTCTTTTATTTTGTTACTTAGGCGTTCTTTCTATTCTTGTGTATTTCTGGTGCACGCATAAGCACGGTACCATTAGCAATAAGGATCTTTCACTTGTGATTTTTTCTACTCAAGAACTAGCTAAGTTAGAGCGAGCTAACCGGAAAGCACAGAGGATATCAGAGATGGTTAATCCACTGGTGTTGTTTAGGGATAAGGCTGGAGTTTTGCATGATTCAGAGGGGCATGTGCGCAATGTGCAGGGTCAGAAACTGGATGCTGATAGAAACACGATATTCGAAGTCGTTGAGCATGTCGATCGATAGGCAGCTGGCCATGTCGATCGACATGGACACAATGTTGGTGGTCCGCAGCATGGGTACAATGGAAACAAAGTTGAGGAGAGAACACTTGCTGAGTACAACGGGCCTAGTCAGTTTTATGCTAATAGGTCCGCTATTCAACCTCCTACTTTCCAGAGGAATGACCTTGAGCTGAAATCCGCATACTACACTCTTGTGGCACAGCACCCTTTTCATGGTCTTTCCAGTGAACACCCGATGGATAACATTGAGAGGTTTGAGGATTTTGCTTCTAGCATTAAAGGCAATGGAGTGTCAGAGGATTACATTTTCTGCAAGCTCTTCACGTACACACTTGCTGGGGAAGAAGCATATTGGCTTAAGAAGTTGAAATCGGGATCTTTGATGACTTGGGACGCAACTAATACATCCTTTGTGACTAACTTTTATGATGATGCGAGGTATGAAGATTTGAGAAATATGATCTCCCAGTTTACTCAAGGACCTACTGAGACTTTCATAGCAGCTTGGGTAAGATTCAAGGGATATCAGACAGATTGTCCACATCATTATTTCAGTGAGGTTCAGCTCTTGAATACTTTCTTCGGAGGTGTTGATTAGAGGTATCAGATGGCTTTAGATGCTGCCAGCAATGGAAACTTCAAGACTAATACACCAAGGGCTGCAAGTAAGCTGATTTAGAACTTGTCTTCTAGTAATAGTACCAAGAATGCAGACTTTGAGAGGACGAGACAAGCTGGTAACATGGATAATGGTCAGATTGCTGAGATGAATGCAAGGTTGGATATGGTACACAGTCTTCTTGTGGGTAAGAAATTAGTTAAGTGTGCTACAGAGGTTGAAGAAAAGGATGTCAACTACATCAATGTAACTGGATATCAGGAACAGAGATTTGGATACACACAACGGCCTGAGTACCAGCAGCTCTATCCGAATAATAGTTTCACCAAGAACATTGAATCTTTATCTCACGAGACACCTCCTCCAAACACTAAAGAAAGTAAGATTAAGTCTATGTTGGAATAGTTACTGGAGCATCAGCAGGATATTGCAGTTGATTTTAAGGGGATGATTGATGCTTTGTATAGACTTGAATGAAAAATTTGAAGCTTTGGACAGCCATGTGAAGAAGCTAGATATTTAGATTTCCCAAACAGCTAGCTCTTCAAGTGGATTTGATACAAAACAACATCAACCATGCCACGTTGTTACTTTGAGGATTGGGAAACAACTAGAGCCTATTGTGAAGAAAGGATTGTAATCTGAGGACAACATAGATCTCAAATAAGTGGAAGATGATGTGATTTCCGAGGAGATTTTGTCTACGTCGACCGATGTGCAATCACCATGTCGGTCGACATGGGCAGGAATACAGGCGACAGAATCTATCCATGCCGATCGACCCACATCTTGTGTCGGTCAACACGAGGACATCAGCAGTCCGATTTCAGCTGAAACAACTCCAAAACCTACAGAAAAATTACAAACCAAAGGTACCATATCCTTATCTAATGCCAAGGAAGTCTAAGCAAGAGATGGAGAATATGAGATGCAAGGATATGATGGATAAGGTTATGATTGAACTTCCTCAAGTTGATGAAGTTAAGCTTACACTTCCACTCAAGAGGTATGTTAAGAGATTGGTTATAAATGGTGTGATCCCTGAGGAAGGAGCTTTTCTTACCAGAGACATTAGTGCAATTTTCTTGAACAAGATCCCACATAAGAGGAAAGGAAAACAAAAGGAAGTGGTAGTTTCTGAACAAGGTAGTGCTATGATTAAGAGTTGGACAATAGAGAAGCTACCTGACCCAGGAAGTTTTGTGCTCGATTGCTCATCTCAACAGAAAGATTTTCTCATTCTCTTTGTGATCTTCGCTCAACCATCAACTTATACCTCCCTCCGTTGCTGTTAGACTTGGGATGACATGTTTCAAGCCAAGAAAGATCATTATTGGCTTGGCTGATAAGTCCAAGAGGACTCCAGAAGGTGTTCTAAAAGATGTTCCAGTAAGGATTGGAGATTGTTTGATTTGCACAGACTTACTGGTGTTGAAATATGAGGACGAACATGAGGATCCTCTCTTTTTGGGAAGACCTTTCTTGGCTACAGCTGGTGCTTTCATTGATTTAAGAGGAAGCAAGATAGCTTTGAGTTTGGGTGATCAGGTCATGAACTTTGATATGGACAAGCTGAGAAAAAACCAACCATTGATGGTCAATCATTCTCTGTAGAAACCTCCAAAGACATTACAGCTGGGTATGTCAAAGAGTTGGGTCTTAATGAGCAAGTGAATAAGCAAGCTTCAAAGCTTGACGATTGCACTGGTGGTCATATCTTACAGACTAGACTACATGATGATGTCGTATGCACTAACATGTTGTTAGAGGATGATTTTTTTCTGACGTAAACAAGGATTACAAAAAAGTGCAGATATCCGAATTTTGGGTCCATGTCGATCGACACGACCCACCTGTGTCGGTCGACACGCTCTGCCACTTGGTCCGGAGTTATCCAAAACAGATGTTTTTCAGAATGATCTCAATGCTGCAAGTCTCAGAGATGTTGTCAGACATAAACCTCCAGATCTCACACTTCATTCACCCCTGGAAAAGCAAAGGTATGCAGTTTCTAAGCCCAAATCATCTAAGATCATCAATAAGATTTTTCAAGACACAAAGACTGTTTTGTAGTTAACCAAGCCACAAGGTTCTTGTAGAGAGCTTGTTTCTCCTTTTGATGATTTTACAGGGAAAAGAAGTATTCCACCTAGACCAACGTCCCACCCGGCGGATGTTCCTAATTACCTTGGTTGTCCTCATGCACCTAATGGTTACACTACACCATGGATGAAGCGACAATTCTCTGAGGGACATGCATTTTTACTCACTCGTCCACCAGATGCCCGTGCTTCAGCCAAGTCAAGCTAATGACTTCAAAAAACAAGCGCTTAGTGGGAGGCAACCCACTTTTTATTTCTCCTTTTGAGTCATTTTTCTTCTTGCTTTTGAGTCAGTTTGTCTTTTGATTTTCTTTGGATATTGTTTGAACTTGTTATGATTATGCTATTATCTTGTTATTTGATGCAATTTAGAGCTCTTAATCAGGATTTAATGTCAGAAAATAGATTGATTGACCAATATCATGGTGTAAGACTTCATTGTACACAAGATATGTCTTGATCGACACGCACACCATTATCAGGTTACAATTTTCAAAACTTAACAGTTGAATCTTTGTCCAATTTTATTTCTTTTTATCACCTTCCTTAAACTTAATTACACTTGGGGCAGTGTAGTTTCAGTCTAGGGGACGTAGTTACTAACTATGTTTATTCTTTTGAGAGTCAGTCCCAAAATTTTTATTTTTCAAAACCTTTGTTTTAATGAGTCAAAAATTGTCTAGGAACTATGAGCTATCTCTTTGTCTGTTGTTGTTTGCTTTGTTATCTGGTGACCATTGTTGCAAAGCTTATTTAGATTCAACTAATTGAAAAACCCCAAGTCTGACCGGTTAACTTGAGATCCCATACTCACAAAAGATACCCGCTATAGCCTGATCTAATTTCTGTCAGTTCCTTTTACCTCATTGACGAATTTGGTTTAGAGAGCTTGACTTTTCATTCATACCTGACCTGATAAAACCAAAGTAAGTTATGATGTCTAGTCTCCCCATAAGTTGTAACTACTAATAAAAGCCTTTAGGTATAGTTTATGAATGACCAAGTGATTCTCTGAAGTAGAAGCAGGTAAGAGAAATCTATGCCCCCACATTTCTACTTCTCAAGGAGATGATGAAAGTGGGGTTGCTGTGAGGGTAGGAGCAATCCCGTGACCTGTTATTCAGTTCTAATAGCCTGCCTTCATAGACAAAAGAAAAATAAACTAATATAAGATCCAAAATGACTAAGGATTTAAGTCTGGGGGAGACGAAAACATAACTGTTTTTGTGAGGTTTGTCTTGTTATGGTATAGGATGAAAGCTGAGTCTAGATGGCTTTTAAACATTGAATTCGGAAATGAAACCCAGCGATGAATGGCTTACTAAAGGGATATGTTGTTAAGTTGTGGTGAAATTGAGAAGACTGCGAGTGACTACGGTGAATGTACATGGTGGTTAATCTCTGAATTGTTCTTGTACCATGTGGATTATATGATGACTGGTAAGCACAGTGTTCTAAAGAGTATGTGAGTTTCGCGATTTTCAAACTTCTTCCTTGATTCAGTTTTCTGTTTGCTTAAAGGCAAGAAAAAGCTAAGTCTGGGGGAGTTGATATATCATGGTTCTTATGGTTTTTAGCCTTGATATACATATTGGTTTTAGAGTCTTTTGTATATATATTGAGTCTTATTAGGTACAAATGCGAGATGGACCTTGTTGATAAATTTATGGAGCATTGTAGAAGAAAAATTGGAAAGTTACTGTTCATCGGCAATGTTCATCAAGTACTGCTCATCGAGTTACTGTTCATCGTTACTGTTCATGTCGACCAACACACGTGAACAGTGTCGATCGACATGGTACTATTCACGCTGAAGATTTGCAGTTTTTGCCCAGGAGTTTTCCTTATTTGCAATAAGTCCAATTTCGTGTTTTAACTTATTTATAGTATTTTTAGGTCATTGTTTAGATCTATGCTTTCTTTTCTACAGCCACCTTTCAGAGATATTTTTTGGAGAAGACTTCTAAACTCTTTCTTCTCTTGATTTATTCTATGAGTATTATTTAGATTATGATTTATGTTTCATTGATTATGTCTGAGTAGTTTACTTGTTAGATCTAGGGATTTCTAGGGCTTATGATGAATTGTTGAGTTGGGGATAAACATGTTAGATTATCTATAATGTTCTTCATCTAGATTTTAATCTATACTAGTTCTAGGGTAGCCGCCAGAATCTAGAATCTTAGGAAAATTGGTAGACACGAGAGTGTTATTGATATCCTGACCTAATCATAGATCTGCGAACAGTCTTTTCGCAGCGAGAGTTGGTTTAGGAATTTTGTGAACATATCATACTTATTATTCATGGAGACTTCATTCATTAGGACTCGCAATGAGATTTGGTTTTCTATTATTTAAAAGATAGATGTCGTTGCAGCGAGAGTTGAATAGCTTGATATCATAGCTGTGTTAGGAGTTTAAGAACCGAACATATAATTACATCCTAATTATTGAACTGCCCAGTTTGCAATTCAAATTATTCCCTAATTGATTTTCCTAGGTCTAGCTTCTTGTCATATTGAATCTACATCCTTATTTCATTGTTTTCATCTTGTTTTATTTCATTTACATTCATTGATTTAGCTTAATTCAAAACTGATAATCTATTTTGTGAACTAGAGTCTCTGTGGAATTCGATCCCTATGTACTACAGAAATCTCTTAATTTGAGAGAGTAGCTCTAAGGGTTAATTTGAGCATATCACTCGTCCCCGTGAATGGTGTGACCTTCAAGCTAACCAAGTGATGAGCAAAGATAGCACCGCGACTGATATCATCATTGAGCTCGGTCCAATCCTCAGAAAATAGTCCCTAAATGGCATAGCACATCAGCATAAGCTCACTCTGTCTCATCTTGTTGGCCTCCATGTTACACAAAAGCGTGTTCGAGATGGCTGGAACTACGTAACAAAAGACCGGGTGCCTAATGTCAGAATGTGTAGACTGGTTGGTGCTGTAAACCCCATCCCCAAACTTGCTCCAGCAAGTCTGGAAATCAATAGCCTTGTTCGATGCCAAAGTGGTGCACGTCTTGGTCGGGTCGAACCCGTAAACAGTGCAAAGATCGGGGATGGTGATCCTGTACCAAACTCCCCGAATCAAGAACGTAAGCACACATGTCTGAGCCCGCGTATCTGGTGAGGTGTAATAGACCTGATCCATGGCCATAAAATTCTGTACCAACTTCGGGTACACCTCATAGTATTGGGCGCACATAGTACCCAACCCAATCTTCTGCATAGCAAGCTGACACTCCTCCTTGATCTTCATGCGATACATGGCAAAGCTATCCATAAACCAGGTGGGTCTCATCTCCATGTTCAACCAAGCATTGTAGAACAAAGAGTAATACTCATCCCACTCCTCCGAAATTTCGCGATTATAGCATTCGAGCTTGTACACTTCCTCCTTAGGGGTTCCTTTCCAATTGTATCGAGGAATGATCCTCGTCCCCTCTCGATGAGGCCATGGAGGACAAGATACAATTGGTGGTGACGGTCAACTACTTGACTCTCCCTGTGCTTCTGACGTCTGCCGTCTCTTTCCCCTAGTATTCATCTTACACCTGAAAGAGTAAACAAGAAAAAAGTACAAAATCAGCAAAAACTTGAAATCCGGGTACCCGTGTTGACCAGCACGAGCATACCGTGTCGATCGACACGATGCCAAAATCAGCATTACTAAGCGCAAATCAATCTTAAATCGATTTTCATCAAAGTTTTAGCACAATCAACCATCAAAATCATCATGACAACATATATCCATCACCCTAAACAAATCTAAATTCCAAATTTCAAGTCAAAATAGTTCAAGTTTCATTCATAGAAATTCAAGACTTTTCTATCAAATCAACCAAAATTAGCAATAATCGACACTTCAATCCTTCTAAATTCAACCTAATCAACTAAGATTAGCAAGTATTAAGACA
This sequence comes from Cardamine flexuosa, assembly GCA_963555745.1. Taxonomy (NCBI): domain Eukaryota; kingdom Viridiplantae; phylum Streptophyta; class Magnoliopsida; order Brassicales; family Brassicaceae; genus Cardamine; species Cardamine flexuosa. Next base: position 17,292,353 of record OY743216.1, on the reverse strand, counting down.
AAAACTAGATTTCAAAAGTGAGAATCTAAACCTCAAAATTTTGGATTTAGAGATGGAAATTAGAAGAACATACCTTATTTTTGGAGATAATTAATGATAAGGGAGTATGGGAAATCAAATTCTCTTGAGTTTAGAGACAAAAATCGATGAAATCGGTGAAGAATATAAATTTTGTGATTTAGTGTTAAAGAGGCGGCGGTTTTACGAGATTTTGGAGAAGATGAAGTGGAGAAGAAAATGGAAAATACGGTATTTATACTAACCTCAGGTCCGTGTCGACCGACACAGGGTGTGCGTGTCGATCGACACAGACACAAACCTTGTGTTCCTTCGTCGAAAATTATGTAACATTCTCCAAGCCATGAGCAATCCTTCCAAATTTGTCATAAAGCACATCTACTTCCTGAGACAAAACAAAAATAAATAAATAAAATTAGTAACAAGACACAGAAAAATGTATTTACAGACTCACCAGTGGGTTGCCTCCCACTAAGCACTTATTTTCAGTCATTACCTTGACTTTGTCAGAAATCAGATGGGTAGAGGATCTCCAGATGAATCTGAAGGTGGTGAAGACGAGGTCTTTGAACCGAGATCATCTTCACTTAAGTCAAGCATCTTGGGTTTCAGAACCCTATACATCATCTCATCCATCGCGACTTGTCCTTTAGCCTTAAACACGGGAGTGATGATAGCTCTAATCTTGGCAAATTGTCTTGAACCACTTTCATACTGAAGATTATACTCAATAGTATCATGAACTTGTCTCACAGCAGTCAAAGTCATAAGGGGCTCTTGGGTCACTGCTTTTCTCTGCGGTTTCTTCTTCTTAACTGCAGCTTTCAGATTCTTTGCAGTGAATTCCTTAGAGTGAATATCATTCACCCCTTGGTTACAAACCTTGTCAACATCGTCAGCAACAACTTGAGGGCTCCACATCACGTATCCTTTCGAGTTAGCATATAACACATCACGATCAACATGCTTCGGAGATATCCTACTACTTAGCAAATCAAACACAGCTCCAGCAGTAGCAAGGAAAGGTCTACCCAAAATCAGTGGCATATCGGAACCGATATCCATCTCAACAACCTGAAAGTCAGAAGGAAGTAGACAATCACCAACCCGAACTTGAAGATTCTTAACAAAATCCATAGAGTTCTTCACTGAAGCATCAGCCAATGTAATCTCAATCAAAGATCTCTTCATATTGTTGATTGCTAACCTTGTTGCGATGTCGTTGGATATGAGATTAATACTAGATCTAGTATCACAGAGTGAATTAGTGAATCTAACTCCAGCAATGGAACAAGGCACAGTAAAACTTGCAGTATCTTGCAACTTAGGCAATTTTCAGAGATAAATTCCATCAGATGGCTGCGCATGTCGACCGACATGGCCAGCTCCCTGTTGATCGATGTGAGTGGAGTCAGGACCGTCCTTAGTCGTGACTTGCATCCAATCTTCTGAAATTTGGGGTGGTGTCGACCGACACGGGATAAATGTATCGATCGACATGAGTTCCGTCATGAAAGTTTAAACTTTTTCCTTAGCTTCAGACTTCTCCAGACTCTCGGCCTTTAGTGTTCACAGCAGATTTTGCAAACTGGGTATCTAACCTCTTGATGTTGTTGTTCAAAGTCTTATAATTTCCATTCAGAAGCTAAGGAAAAAGTTTAAACTTTCATGAGGGAACTCATGTCGATCGATACAGAGAGTCTGAAGCTAAGGAAAAAGTTTAAACTTTCATGACGGAACTCATGTCGATCGATACATTTATCCTGTATCGGTCGACACCACCTCAAATTTTAGAAGATTGGATGCAAGTCACGACTAAGGACGGTCCTCACTCCACTCACATCGATCAACAGGGAGCTGGCCATGTCGGTCGACATGCGCAGCCATCTGATGGAATTTATCTCCGAAAATTGCCTATGTTGCAAGATACTGCAAGTTTTACTGTGCCTTGTTCCATTGCTGGAGTTAGATTCACTAATTCACTCTTTGATACTAGATCTAGTATTAATCTCATATCCAACGACATCGCAACAAGGTTGGCAATCAACAATATGAAGAGATCTTTGATTGAGATTACATTGGCTGATGCTTCAGTGAAGAACTCTATGGATTTTGTTAAGAATCTTCAAGTTCGGGTTGGTGATTGTCTGCTTCCTTCTGACTTTCAGGTTGTTGAGATGGATATCGGTTCCGATATGCCACTGATTTTGGGTAGACCTTTCCTTGCTAATGCTGGAGCTGTGTTTGATTTGCTAAGTAGTAGGATATCTCTGAAGCATGTTGATCGTGATGTGTTCTATGATGCTAACTCGAAAGGATACGTGATGTGGAGCCCTTAAGTTGTTGCTGACGATGTTGACAAGGTTTGTAACCAAGAGGTGAATGATATTCACTCTAAGGAATTCACTGCAAAGAATCTGAAAGCTTAACTCGAATCTGTTCAATCTATTGTGTGAGTTTTTAGAGTCCTTGTGAATTTGACCTCTAAGTGCTGCACTCGATCTCTTAATTTGAGAGAGTAGTTCTTGGGTTATATTGGACCCCTGTCAATACCTCCAATCAATTACACAAAATAAAGTCCTTATGAGCTGGACTTCATCCATAGCATGGTGCGGACAATCTCATTGGTACCCCTTCAATCTCAACCAAGCAACCTTAAGAGTCTATGCAGGTCCTTGAGTAAACTGAATAATAAAATCTCTCAAGTCATCCGTCTTAGCATCATCATAGAAATTATTTAGAAATGCTGTCTTGATGTCCTTCCAAGTGGTTAAGGATCCTGGTTGCAACTGTCTCAACCATTGAGCTGATTCCTCAGCAAGAGAGTATGGGAAGAGCTTGCAGAATAGATAGTCTTCTGACACTCCATTGGCTTTAATACTCGAAGCCAAGTCTTCAAACTTCTCTATATGGTCCATTGGATGTTCCACGGGATGTGCATGGAAAGTGTGTTGCCCCACAAGAGTGTATTATTGGGGTTTCAACTCAAAATCATTCCTCTGAAAAGCAGGACATATAGGAGACCTATTAGTGTAGAACTCACTGGGTCTGTTGAAATCAGCCAGTGTTCTTCCCACAGCTTCAACCTGAGCATCCAAGCCATTCAGACCGCGTCCATTGTCATCGCGTCGATTGACATGGGTATGGTCCTGTTGGTCGATATGACCAGCTTCGTCGACAGCTTCGACAATGGGGTTTTCTTCAGCATCAAGTTTATGACCTTGATTATTGTACTGGTTGCCCTCTAAATCACGTAAGATCCCAATAGCATCTCTCTCAAGCACAACAGTTTTAACTAACTCTGATTTCCTTAGTGCTTTTCGATTAGCTTTCTCTAACTTCTCAATCTCTTCAGTAGCAACTAGTTCTTTGTTCTTGTTGCTCCTATGATTCATGCACCTGAGATAAGAGAAAGTAGAGGCGTAAGTAACAAAATAAAAGAAAAATCTAGACTAAACTCAAACTGAAATCTAATGGTGAATTTAGAGTCCCCGGCAACGGCGCCAAAATTTGACAGGGGTCAAAAGTAACCCTAAAACTACTCTCTCAAGTTGAGAGGTCAATTGCAAAACTTAGGGGTCGAATCCACAAGGACTGAAAACTCACACAATATACGAAACAGATTCGAATTAAGCTAGATCAACAAGTAGAAACTAAATAAAACGATGCAATAAACAAAAACGAGAATCATAGGATTAATTCAAGTGGTTAAAAACGCTAGACCTAGGGACATTCACTCAGGAATAATTTGGAATGTGAACTGGACAATTCGTAAATCAGGTCTAAATTGTTTGTTTGGTTCTTAAACTCGTAACACTAATATGATTTCTCATCCAACTCTCGCAGCGATGAAATTGATCCTCTAAGCAAATCTATTTGCGAAATACCAATAAATAGAGTCTCTATGATTAGCAGGTACGATACGTTTACAAAATTCTTAAACCAACTCTCGCTGCGAAAAGGCTGTTTCCTCATCTAAGATTGGGTCGGGATATCAATAGCACTCTCGAGCCTACTAACATTTCTATGGTACCAGGATTAAAGTGATCAATCTTAAGACTAGTGTGATAATCAAATCTAGATGAAGAACATAATAGATAACCTATCATGATTATGCCCAATTCAACAAACCATCATAAACCCTATGAAAATCCTAGATCAAACTAGGTGACTACTCAGACATAGAAAATAAAACACAATTCATTGTCTGAATAGTACTCATGAAATTGGAATAAGAAATAAGGGAATTCAGAATTCTTCTCTCTACAAAGTTTGAGATCTGAAACTTCTCTCCAACAAACTTGCTTGAAACTTATAATGAAACTTCAATAATGCAAAACTTAGTCTCTGTGACTTCTAAAACATAGTATAACCTAAAGTACGATTAGGCATGAATTATAAACTTTAGAAACTTATGGGGCAAAGTTGCAATTCTTGAAACTTGAAAAAACTTGAAGGTGTCATTCACGTCGTGAGTGTGTCGACTGACACAGGAAGGACATGTCGGTCGACATGGACAGCAATAATTGTCTCCTTGTTGATTTTCTCAGCTACAAGCCTCCAAAAGCTCCAACGTGCTCATCAGGGTCCATCTCTTGTATGTACCTAATAAGACACAATATATATACAAAAGAGTCTAAAACCAATGCATATATCATGTCATAAAACCATAAAATCCATGATATATCAATAACGATGTGAACCTTGGTGCCATCTTCGTGCATCACTTGGTTAGTCTGAAGATAAGACCATTCAAAGGCACGAGAGCCAAGTTTGAGACAGTTGGCTGTCTGTTGACTCCCATTTTTCGCTTATGTGGTATCAGCACTGAGGGAGTCCATTTGCTGTCTGATATATCTGTTATGAATGAAGCTTTTCTGACACATGCTAAATGGATTAAGGCAGATTGGAATTTGGTGCTATCGTAGTGAGGGCATGGATTATTTGGTTCAGCTTCCACAGCAGGAGATCACTCGTATTACAGGTAGTCAGGCACGACTTCATTTTCTGCCTCATCATACGCTTCGTCGCCTCGCTCCTCAGACCAGACATAGGAGAGGTGCCTCTTCACTGTCAGTTCCTACTGCAGCCGAGGATGATCTGATTCCAGACCCTGCTACACTTCAAATTTGACTTCCCGCCACACTTCCTATTCCTATGGAGAATGCAGTATTTCAGAGGTATGTGGCTGACAGTTTCCAGAGTGTTTGGAATGCGATTGCTTCATTATCTCGCTGAGGATGTGTTCGTCGCAGTGATACAGCTCCCACTCAGCCCCGGCATATTTCGATCCCCACTCCATCTCCGACCTCAGACCCTGCCAGAAAAGAGGATAAGTTTCTCCTTTCTTTTTCTTTTTTCTTTGAGACATTTTTATTTTTGCTTTTTGCTTCTGTTTTTGTTTCTAACTTTCATTGAATATTGTTGAACTTATTATGTTTATGCATTTTTCTTGTTATTTGACGTGTTTTGGAGCTCTTAATCAGGATCTAATGTCAGAAAACGGATTGATTGACCAATTGAATGGTGTGAGACTTCATTATACGAAATTCATGCTCATGTCGACCGACACACAAGATGTGGGTCGATCGACACGCACACCACTATCAGGTTACGATTTTCAAAACTTAACAGTTCAATCTTTGTCCAATTTCTTTTTTATCACCTTCCTTAAGCTTAATTATAGTAGGGATAGTGTGGTTTAAGTCTGGGGGAGGTTGTTACTAATTCTATTTATTCTTTTGAGAGTCAGTCCCATTTTTTCTTTTGTTTTTTAAAAGTTTTGTTTTATTGAGTCAAAACCTTGTCCAGAAACAATGATGTTACCGAGGAATCAACCACACTTGGCAGTAAGCTCTCATGTGACCTTTTGATTCTATCCTCACCTGAATCCGAGACTAATGGAAAACTCAATGGCCGGTCAGATTGCTTAAGATCCCCATATTTCTAATGTCCTAGATCCGAGCTAAGTATTTTATTTTATTGATGGAGTTGATGTCTGTTGGGTTTGATTTTTCGTAGAAGCTCAACATTACTGGCATGTTTGATTTAAATGTGTTACTCCTCTCCCTTGTCCCTAATTCTAAATTTATAACGGTGAGATGATTGTCATTAGAGTAAACGGTAGGAAGCAACTTCTGATGACCATTTGTTTATTCTAATGAAAAGATCACATAAGGATTATAAACTGTAGGAAGAAACTTCATATGACCATATTCATTTATATATTATCTTTGAAGTTTTAGATTACTCCTTAAAATAAAAATAAAATAATATATAATAAATAACAAGTCTGGGGGAGTTTAAAGAGTACCAATAAAGTTAATAATTGCCAGTTTGTTGTAGTGAAGTACGGTTACAAATTTAGAAGATCCTTGACATTGAAACCATTGGTAGGGTAGAGTACTGCGATGAAGGTTGTTTGTTGGATTATGTTGAGTAAATTGTGGTGGAAATTAGGAATGTTGCGAGTGCTAGCGATGAAGTACATAGTGGTCTAGATTTAGTCAAGTAGGAATTTCTAGTAACTCACTATAGTGAATGTGATTTATGGTGTTCTAATAAAGTTATGAGTTTTGCGATTTTCAAACTTCTTCCTTGATTAAGTTTTATGTTTGCTTGAGAGCAAGCAAAAGCTAAGTCTGGAGGAGTTGATATATCATGTATTTTATGGTTTTATGATATGATATATGCATTAGTTTTAGAGTCTTTTGTATTATATATTGAGTCTTATTAGGTACAAACACGAGATGGACCATGATGAACACTTTGGAGCTTTGGGAGGCTTGTAGCTGAACAAACCGACTAGGAGACAAACAATGCTGTCCATGTCGACCGACAGGCCTTACCTGTGTCGATCGACACACACCTGACGTGAATGATGCCTTTGAGTTTTATGAAGTTTCAAGAATTACAACTTTTCCCCAGAAGTTTCTAAAGTTTATACGTCATACCCCATCATGTATAGGTTAAATTTATGTTTAGAAGTCTCAGAGACTAAGTTTTGTGAAATACTAAGCTCATTGTAAGTTCTAAGCAAGTTTCTGTTGGAGAGAAGATTCATATCTCAACCTTTGTAGAGAGAAGAATTCTGAACTCCCTTTGTTTTCTATTCTTTTTTATGAGTATTATTCAGACAATGATTTGTATTATCTTTTCTATGTTTGAGTAGTCACCTTGTTAGATCTAGGGATTTCAAGGGTTTATAATGGTTTGTTGAATTGGGCATAAACATGTTAGGTTATCTATAATGTTCTTCATCTAGATTTGATAATCACACTACTCTTAAGATTGATCACTTTAATCCTGGTACCATAGGAATGGTTGTAGGCGCAAGAGTGCTATTGATATCCTGACCTAAACTTAGATGAGCAAACAGCCTTTTCGCAGAGATAGTTGGTTTAGGAATTTTGTAAACATATCATACTCGTTGATCATGCAGACTCTATTGATTGGTATTTCACAAAGAGATTTGGTTTGCTTCTGTTTAGAGGATAGATGTCGTCGCATCGACAGTTGGATAGATATCATATTAGTGTTATGAGTTTAAGAACCGAACAAAAAATTGTATCATGATTATCGAACTGCCCAGTTCAAATTCCAGAGTATTCTCAACTGATCTTCCCTAAGTCTATCGTTTTAATCGCTTGAATTTAATCCCCGTTCATCTAGTTTACATTAATTGCATTGCTTTTATTTAATTACTTATTTATTGATCTAGCTTAATTTGAATTAGTTATATCTATTGTGTGAGTTTTCAGAGTCCTTGTGGATTCGACCCCTAAGTGTTGCAATCGATCTCTTAATTTGATAGAGTAGTTCAAGAGTTATATTTGACCCCAGTCAAGGACTTGAATGTGTCCTTGCCTTCCAAGTGGTTCCAAAACTTGACCAGTTCCTCCTTATCAAAGTATTGATCGAGGTTCTGCCCTTTCTAGAAACTAAAAGCGTCATCTATCAGGCTCAATGGAGGCATGTATCTCTTCCCCTTGATATTGAAGCTAATATGGCCTATTTCCCCATCATTGGCTTCTCTTTCCTCATCATCATAGACATGGAGCACCAGAGTGCCTAGGAAGTTGCACGTCTCCTCCTTGAAGCCATTGAACGGCTTGGTGAGAAGGTCCATTACGTTGGTGGCTTTGAAGAGCCTCCTTGTCTCCTTCTAAATATCTAGAGCCAACATGGTCTCTTTATCAGGGTATCTCGTTCCTATGAACTCAACTCCTCTCAGGGACTCGATCCGGTTATCTTCATAGGGGGCTTGGCCTCTTTCCTCAACAAATCCAAGGTTGGACTCACTCTCATCCACGCTCATATCCTGTTAACTCTCCTCTCCTTTCATCTTGGACCACATGTCTCTTTCCTCTTCTCTTCTCTTCTTTGTTTCTCAGGGCTGCCCTCTGAGCTCTTGTGTAGCTCTGGATTGCACAGTGTCACCAACTTGTTCCTCAATGTCTCTGAAATAAGAAAAAGAGAAGTTAAATATACGATTCGACACTTACTCAATCAGGTTACTCGATCAACCGTTCGAGCTCCATAGTTTTTTTCAAATAAAAACCTTGACTCAATCTATCTCCATTGAGTAACCAGGTCGAGCAAACTGAAACTAATCCACAACTCAATCTAAATCTCTTTGCTTGTTCGAATTAATTAGTTTTTAAACATGCAAACTTATTCAAACAAAAAACTCATCAATATCATCAATCATATGGATCATTTTTTAGATCTAATTCAAATTTGAGAAAATAATTATAATTTTTAGACAAAAAAACTAGATCGATTTGATTTCTAATTCAGTTTCTTGGATCACCTCTAGCATCCTAAACCCCATATTTTTGGTTAATTACGGCATGCAAACCCATAAAACATCAAGATCAAGATCAGTTTATGGGTTTAGTCAATTGTTTTGATCGAGTGAGCAGAGTGATCAAAGAGACTTACATGTTCAAATCAGAGTCGTAGTTTGAGGCAGACATGGTTGATTCAAAGAGATGCAAAATTTTGAAAGTTTGTAAGCTTTTGAGTTTTAGAAATCGCAAAAATCGCAAAAAGGTTTGAGGTGAAAAAGCTTGAAATCGCGAAAATGGCAAGTAGAGGAGAGAGAGGAGAGTGTAGGGTTTATATAAAAGAGGAGATAGGGTTTCGGGGGTGAAATCAATCGTGTGGCTGAGATTCAAACTTGAAGTTTTCAGAATTAAACCTGGCCACTCGACCTGGGGATCGAGTGGAGTAGTCAAGTAGACTTTCTCTGCCTTGTGATCACCATCAAATCCCTTTGGCTCCTTCCTTTTTTATCCCTTTTTCTCCTAACCCTGATTCCTTGGTACTCTATACACTTAAGAAACAATTAAATCACCTAATTCTAGAAAGCGAAATTGAAAATATATATACAAGGATAACAATGGGATTTCCTCCCAAATGAGCTTGTTTAAAGTCTTTAAGCTTGACTTTCCTTACAGAGATTAGGCATGGTATAGACCATTGAAAGGCTCTAAGGTCCTTTCATGTTCCATCACTGGAAATTCTCTGGCTGCATAGGAGAAGGTTCTCCTAGCTCTTGGTCCTCTAGCTACTGATCTTTGTGGGACTAATCTGTCATTATTGCCATCACCATAGAAAATCCTTCTGAGTGAATGCACCTCATAAGAAAGACTAGCAATGTCTTTCTTGAGTGACTCGATCATTTCTCCTTGAATCATGATAACTGACTCGAACGATGGGGTCGAGTTAGTAGGTCGAGTACACAGGGTGCTTCTTATGTTAGAGCTGAAACTTTTAATCTTTGATCCAGCATCTGACAAACTTTTTCCCTTGTTGAGGTTCCCAACTGGTTCTCAAAAGCTTGTTGAGCATAATACTCTTACTCTTCATCAGTCTCAAAGTCTCTATGGTTGATCCAATTCATTGATGTGATGGAGGTTCAACTTCAATGCTGAGAGGTATATAGCTTGGTAAAGGCTCTCCTTGTGGTTTATTCAGATCCTCTTCCTCCTCATTGTTGTTAGCCTCTATGACAAACAGATGTCTATCAATGGTGAGTTTCTCATGACTCTTCTCAACATCAAATTTCAAATGGAGATCATTCCCAAGCTTCAGCTCAATCTTTCTTTCTTTTACATCTATGACAGCTCCAGCACTTGCCAAGAATGGACTTCCCAAGATCAGAAGATTCTTAGGTTCCTCATCCATCTCTAACACAATGAAATCTGTGGGGACTTCAATGTGACCTATTCTCACTGGAAGGTTCTCTAACATTCCCTTTGGCATTCTTATGGACCTATCAGCCAATATCAGAGATATCTTGATTGGTTTGAGATCCTTGAACCCAAGCTTCCTTGCAACAGACCATGGCATTATGCTTACAAAGGCTCCCTAATCGCATAGAGAATTCCAAAAATCTTGGTGATTCAAGGAGCAACGAAGAGTTAATTAGCATGGGTCCTCAAGCTTTTCTTGGACCAAAACCTTATTCTATATAACAACTTTGCATTCATGCCATTTCTTGGATGCTAACTCCTTAGCTTTTATCCTTTCCATGACTTCGGCTCTCAATCCATGCTGATTCTTGGGAATGAACTCATAAGCTTTTCTTATACGCATACTGGCCTCAGCTTCCTTAAAACACTGATCAACTAGGGCTTTGCATTCTCTAAGAATCTCCTTCTTAAACCTTTGTGGGTATGGACACATCCTTAAGATCTCCAGATTGGTATACACAGGTTGTATGAATGGAATGAACTCAGCTCGATCAGAGGAATGAGTAGGATCAACGATTGAAGAATTTTTTGGACAATTAGCCTTGACTCGATTCGTTGACCGAGTAGCCTCATTGAGTAAGGCTGATTTTTTCAAAATCGGAGCCTTGACTCTATAATTGGACCGAGTAAGTAGGTCGAGTCCATTCTCTGAGACTTCCTTCTGAGATTCCTTCTTCTCTAAATCTTTGATTATATCCTCCCCCTCTTGAGCAACACTGTCCTCAGTGTTTTAAGGAGTATATTTTCTTCATTGGTAGGTGCATAAGCGTCCAATGGTAACAGCATTCACATTAGCAAAGTCCTTAGGCTTTTGCACTGACTTCCTTGGAAGTTGTCTTGTAGGCTTAGATGGTGTAGAGGCTGAGACATTCTCTAAGTAGTTCAGTCTGGAGTTGAGCATTTCAAGCTTTTTATTGAGATGATTGTATGATCCATCAATATGACTCTTCAAATCAGATATCTTCTTGTTGTTTTCTTGAACTGCAGCAACTTGTCCTTGAAGCAACTGCTGGAACATAACCTTTACATCAATATCAGGTGCCTGAGGCATGGCAAAACCAGGTGGTGGAATCATTGGAGGATTCTACTTGGGAATGAAAGCTTGGTTCTGGTTTGGTACAAAAGGTCTGGTACCTTGTTGTTGGTTTGGAGAAACCTGATCTTGAGGATTGGCAACATTAGTATTGCAATAAGATAGGTTTGGGTGTTGCCTGAAGTTGTTGTAACCTCTAAAGCCTCCCTGATTCTACATGAAGCAAGCTTCTTCAAACTACTCATTCTCTTCATCTTGAACTTGTTGATCTTCCTCACCAACAAAGTGAACCGATTTATGCTGAGCCATCAGGAGTCTATCAAGCTTCTCATTCAAAGCTTTAAGCTCCTTTGAATGTCCCTCATTCACCTCAGTGCTTCGTCTTGGAGTCCTATGAAAATATTCATTATAGGTCCCAACAGATGTTGCTAGGTTCTCAACCAATTCCCATCCTTTCTAAACACTCTGACTGAGGAAGTTCCCATTTCTAGCAGTGTCAAGAATTGTCCTGATAGTAGGCAAAGCTCCTTTATACAATGTACTTACCAAGGTTTCATCACTGAAAGCATGATGTGTGCATTGTGTTGTATACAGATTGAAATGTTCCCATGCCTCAGAGAAGGGCTCTCCATTCTTTTGAGAGAAGCTCGAGATTTGGTTCTTTAACCTTGCTGTCCTGGCCATTGAGAAAAACTTAGCAAGGAATGCTTTCTTGCATTCATCCCAAGTTTTAATGGTCCCTCATGGCAAGTTCTTTTCCCACTGATGAGCTTTATCTCCCAAGGAGAAAGGGAACAATCGCAGCTTGAAACCAGCTTCACTAATGCCACTTATCTTGGTAAAGCCACACAACCTTTCAAAGGCATCCAAGTGATCCAGAGGAACTTCCATCGGTAAGCCATGGAACTTGTTGCCTTAAATCATGGACATCAAATCGCTCTTGATCTCGAAGTTGTTATTCTGAACCAAGGGAGGCACAATCCCTTGGCTTTGAGTGTGAGTGTTAGGTGCGTCTCTAGCACCTATCACACGTGGACGAGGTTGATCGTCAGCCATTGGTACAAGTTGTGGTGGTATGACTCATTCTTCTTGCTGCCTTGGTCTCTGTCTGTTGATATGGTCAAGAAGTTGGATGAGATTGTGACTTCCTTGTGATCTTGTTTGCATTCAACTGTGACTCACTCACGTAGAGTAGAGGGATTGAGTAAGGGTACCTGAAAAGAGAAAAGTGGATACAAGTTAGTATCCAGAGAAAAGTAGTAAAAGAACTTGGTCTAAAGATAGTAGAAATCCTAAATGGAATAAACACCCAAATGGCAACGTCGCAAAATTGAAACAAGATATTTTGTGGGGTCAGAGATTTCAATTCCTCAGTCACTGTAGTATTTGAGGTATCAATCCATAATGGGTGATATAACCAATCAGGATGTGATCTAACAATCTTAATCCAACCAAGCATATAAAAATGTGGTTTTTCTATCAACCTAAGTGAAAACAAATCCACTCGATCAGAAGGATCGAGTAGAACAACCGAGTGGACTAAAGAACAACGCACTCGATCAGATGGATCGAGTACACGAATCGAGTAACTGACAAAACAGAAATGAAACTAAGATGAAAGCTTGGTAAACAAGTAAACTAGATAAACGAGATTATAAAAGCAGGTTATAACTAATAGGGATCAAAGGGATGAGATTATTGCCCAATGAATGCTAGTAAACCTTTCTGATGCTTATCAAGCAAAAAACACAAATCATTTTTGGCTAATCCCTAGACAACAAAATTCTAAAACGGCCTAATCCACTGTTGTGACAGATTGCCTCAAGATCCACCACTGACACACCCAATTTTTTCAGGGCCACCATGATGAATCGGACATAAAGAATCAATCCATTAAAGCCAAAACACATTCCTACAGCCCGATTTTTCCAGGGTAGTGTATGTGGATCTCTGGAAAAAGTTTTTCCAATAAATCCATCACACTGTCGTGTGGGATTCATTTGAGATCATGTTCCAATTGATCAGAGAGGAACAAGCATTAAGAACACTCACCCAAAAGGGATTTTCTATTGAAAGTACAAAATATAAGTCATCAGATTAGTAAACCAACCAATCATTGATCTATCCCATCCCAAATATCCCTAATGAAACTACTCAGAAATAAAACTCGTACTTTGATTTATAATTCCAAAAAACATCAAAGAAGACATATGATGAAGATCCTAGAGAGATGAACAAGTATGGAGAAGAAAATAAATGCAAATACTCAATAGATTAATCAAAAATAAGGTTGCAAATACAAAGAAAACTAGAGAAAACTAGAGAGATAAAGTGCTGATTAAAAATCTCTAAGCTCAAAATAAAACTAGGTAAAAAGATATGGAGGCGGTCTAATCCAACAAACCCTTTTATATGGAAGGATCAGAAGCCCTAATCCTAAGGATAAGTCCAAGGATTAGTTCCTATAAATCCGGATCAATGGTACTCGGACGCATAGGTCGATTAGGAGATCGAGTGGTCCGGTGAGAAATGAGTCAGGTGCTTCCACTGGATCATGGGATCGAGTTCTTTGTCCGAGCAGGCTTTTCGAGCATGTTGACGCGGGCACAGACCGAGTAAGTGGGTCGAGTGATTGAGCATGGTTTCCGGGTGCTTTTACTCAAGTGGTCTGGATCGAGTCATGTGATTGAGTCAGACTCCTGATGTCCATCCTTAGCCATTTTGCTCCAATAGTACCTGAAATAATCCCAATATGCAACATGTATGCAATGCATATGCAGAACTCTCTAAGTGGCCTAAAATGGCACAAAATGGTATTAACAATGGATGAATCTAACATAAAGTGATCATAAATCTATACCTAAAACAGGTAAAATATAGTGTTATCAGTATGTGTGAGTTGTTGGGTTTAAGGGGTTTTGAAAGGGGATTCATGGGTTGCTAAACTAGGTTGTTAGATCTGTGGTATTTTCGTTTATTGAGCTTCATCTTGGTTTCCATTTGCTAGTTGTTGTTTGAACGGAATGCTAGTTATCTTTTAGGAGTTTGACTTTTCGAAACCTTGATAATTCTCCTATTAAACCTTGATGAACAAGGCTTCATAATCTACTAAAGTTGAGTTGTGGTGTTTTGTTGTGGACATATAGAATTTGAATTGTTTATGCATGTTTAACATCTTGATTACCTGCGAAAATAGAGTAATATAGGTTGTTAGACATTTATTGGTTCTACGGGAGTAGGCTAATTGCATTATTCAAAATTTGAGTTCATGAGCATAACTAAATGAAAGTTCCATGTTTGATTTTCGTGCATATGATCCATGATACCTTGAGAATTCCTTGCAGCCCTTCACTTCATTCATTGATATTTACATTCATATTTGCTTCATATTTCGTTCACTATTGATACTAAAACAAACTTTTTTTTTTATTTGTCTCAGCTTTAATCTTCTCTAATGAACTCGTCGTGTAGCTTATTAGTCTTTGTGGGTTTGTGGGCTCGATACCTTAAGTACTACAATTGATTTGGCTGTGCACTTGCAGTCTCACCATTATGTTGTTTGAGGAAAACCTGACACACATCAAGTAGGTTAACTCTGGAAGTCTGGTTGAGTGCACTGGTCGAGTAGGTCAACTCTGGTCGAGAAAACTGGTCGAGTCAAGTCTCTAGTATCTTCCGTTAGCCTCCAAAAGTTTCAAAAGTATCTAAAAACACTCCAATATGCAATATGTATGCAATGCAAATGCTGGACTACCTAAGTAAGCTAAAATGACAGATAATTGTATGAATAATAGATGAAACTATACTGAAGTAACCATAAATATGCGCCTAAAACATGTAAAGTAGAGTGATATCACCACGGTCAATGTAGATTTTGTTGGTTTGTTTTATTGAATTAGTGGATTATAATATCATTGCGGAGCAAGATCAGAGTGATATAATTAAATTTATAAAATTATAAAATACATAAAATTTAAATAATAAATACTCTTATTATTCTATTATTTTGTAAAGTAACAAACCAAAATTTATATAAACTAAAATTTATTAACATCTACAAGATAATAAAACCAATTTTAACATTAGATCCAAAATGAATTAGTGTCGGATCGTCGAGTTTACTATCCAACAGAAGGTCTAAATTGACACATAACAAATTAGATAAATAAAATTATAAAAACATAGAGTAAAACAAATAAAACAAATATTAATATTATCATCATGATAATATCATGTAGTAAACCAAAATTTATGCAAACATTTTTCCGTACTGCAGAGCACAGATTACTATCTAGTATATATATATATATATATCTTCAATCTTATAACTACTTATAGAGAAGGGTAACAGAAAGTTTTTGTATATTATTACCAAAGGGATTACAATGTTCTTATAGGAAGCCAATCATATACATGTAAAATTTTCTAATCAGATTCTGGTCTCCTAATCATAGATTCATTGAACAAATTTTAGATAAACAAGTCAAAAACACATCTGCAAAATATTTGCTCAAAACAAGAAGGCCTCATCAATGGATTTCTCAAACAGTCAAGACAGATGATGCAGAAAAATATAGAAATTTCAGACCCATGCTAAAATTCAGATTTCTCTCAACCAACTGCTCAATATGAAGACCACTGAATCACAAAGCTATCCTCCAAGAATCAGCAAAATCCATGATTGGTTGAGTGTCTAAACTTGCTTTATATACTTCCACTTGACATGTATACCAAAACAACCTCATGAATTAAATTAAGCCTAAAGTTTAGTTCTGATAACAAAACTCAATTTCAATGGACTAATTGAGTATTTACTAATTTGCTATTGGTGGTATCTACTATCTAGTAGTGAAATAACAATAATTTGTGTCGTTATTTATATAATAAATGCTAGTGGAAGTATATATCAAATCGTTTTCATCTCCATTTAAAATGGACGTTTCCAAATAATTCAAAGGGCAAAGAAACCTGACATTTTATTATATAAAAAAAGACCATTCTAATAAAGAAAAACTGATTGTACGACTAAAAAAACCTATCATAACTAATAACAATAGTTAAACCTAAAATCTGATATTTGGCTCTACCGTGTCCTCTCCTCTCTCTCTTATATAAATAGCCGTTACTCTATTTTCACAACATTTTCACTGCCAACAACACCAAAAAAACGAGCAGAGAAGAATATTACTTTTTCTTTTTTCCTTTTCCATCTTTTTGCTTTTTTTCGCAAGCCGGAGAGAGTAAGAGACGGTATAGGATGCACTACACACGCATCTCACAAGTTATTATTCCTTCTCCGCCTCCCACCGTTGCCGTCGAATCCCGAGGCGGTGGGACTATGTTAGCTACCGTTTTTATGGCCCTTCTCCTCCCTTGCGTCGGCATGTGCTTTGTCTTCCTCATCTATCTCTTTCTCTTGTGGTGCTATACACGTCGTCGTATCAACCGTCTTAGATTTCAAGAACCTGTTAAGCCAGTCACCGGTAAAGGTCTTTCTGTGTCGGACCTTGAGAAAATCCCTAAACTAACGGGAAAAGAGCTTGCTGTAATGGCTAGGTCGATGGAGTGTGCCGTTTGCCTTGAAGATATCGAGAGTAGTGAATCGGCTCGTGTGGTTCCTGGTTGCAACCATAGTTTCCACCAATTATGTGCTGACACGTGGCTATCTAACCACACGGTTTGCCCTGTTTGCCGCGCTGAGCTGGCTCCAAAGGTTCTTCAGTTTAGTGAAAATCAAAGTCCATGTTGAAAAATTGAAAACAGAATCTCCTCAAATATTCTTTCCTTCTTTATTTCTCTTTGAGTTTAGTTCTTTTGTTTCCTATTTTATTTTTATTTATTTTTGTGTTAGGGTTACGCATAGAAGATTCCAGGTACAACGGCGTAGTTGTCGTTGGTTGTACATGAAATTAATTTTAGAGTAAATTACAAGATTTCCTGCCCTATCTTTTGTGACTTCAACAATTTTACATCAACCAATACAATTATAAGATAATTATTAATTAATGGATCGTCTTTACTGAACAAATTCATTTGGTTCCGCTACAATTTTGACTAATTTACAACTTACAAATGACCGAGTTCGATTAGGAGAAAAAAAAAACGCATTTAGATTTTAATATTGTTGTAACGATTACTTTTTTTTTTCCCCTCCAGAGAATTGGTATTTTCGCCTTTGATATTAATAATGATTGCAAGTACATGATGAAAACATATTTTGTGTATTTTATTTGATAATTGATAATGGTGATGAAAATATTTTGACACATGGCAAAAGCTTTACGATCTGCCAGAAAATGGGAGATTAATTTAAAATTCCGTTTTATACTTCTTCAGTTACAAAAATAAATAAATATATTCAACCAAATACGGTGTGGAAAATTTGGTAGTAAATGAAGTATTTATTTTTGTTCATCAGGTTTCAAATTGGGTATTAAATATATTGCTATTTAGAAAAAAGTGTTTGAAAACATTGTAACAAAACCAAAACCAAATGTATTTACATCTGTCCATATTTCTAGGGTCAAATTATATGGTAAAACCCAATGGTCCAGTTGCTTCTTCTATTCACGTAAATTTAAACAATGTCCAATTTACTTAAAAGAGTAATTGGATGCAGTTACTTGTTCTTGTATGTAAAATGTCAACACCAACTTTTTGCAATGACAATGATAGGAAACCCATTGATTGGATTCAACAAAAGAGCTAGTTAATGAGAAAATATAGTATTTATGACATGTGAATCACACTATTGTTTTTGCTTGGTCAAAAAATATAAACACACATTTTAACTGAGAAAATAGAAGATATAATTTTGATATCTCCAAACTTTAGAAAAATAGTTTGGTATACCAAGTTTTATTTTGGTTACAGTAAAGTGTAAAGTGTCATTTTCATTTCCAATGCAATATTTTAACCTAAATAATAAGTTGATCCTTATTAGTTTAAAGAATTAATCAGAAAAGCATACATATTTTGCTCATAAACAGATTATTTTAATAAATTATATAGTGAAACTTTTTATATTAACAAAAAAAAATACTTTTCTGAAACGATATATTCTTGTTTTAAACATATATTAGTTGGAAACAATAAAAGTGATATTTTTCAACAACCATTGAGTTCCACCTGGTTTTCTAATATTTTTCAATTTTTTGTAATGCGTTGAATGGCCACTGGAGCAACAAAAAATGATAATTATTTGCTTGCCCGAAATTGTTCGAGTAGAAATCAAATGAAAATACCTGGGGGCAGTCGATACCGTAATTAATGTAGGGTTTCTATAATGTAAAGTCTTTGGACAATATTGTACGTTTGGAGTTCATTGGCGTGAAGGAAGTGGAAAATATATCAATTGGAAAAAGGAAGAATGTGAAAGCAACTTTTTGTGGCTCGGCAAGTAAGGTGGCAAATATGTTAATTTCTATCGCCTAAATAAAAGAAATATATCCAATAAACATTGGTACCTACATGAATACAAAAATAATACATGCATAATATAAACGAAAAGAGAATGTGTGATTGGTGGGCAGAGCAGTCGCCAGCTAATGAAGGTGAAAGTGGGATACATCTGTCTCTTTGATTAAACTTTATTTCAGTGCCACTAAAAAACTTAGGATTTAACCCCTTTACATTGCTTTATATAGTGCTCTGGAAATTATCTACAATATCACTTTCGGCTCATTATTGGTTTTGTTCAAGGAGAAGTTTACGAAAATAGCCACCTTTGGTTGATGGTTTTCGAGAAAAGATATTTAGAACGGTGTTTGGTTATAATGATACAAATTCATTTTTGGATCACTTTTTTTGGGGTTAATTTGACCTTCTTTCTATGCATTTCTTAGGGCTTTCAGGTATGCCACGTCGTATTCCAGATTATCCGGATGCTTATGCTGGATGGAATGGCCTTTCCAGTTTTACTACAGTGATAGAAAATATATTTTGGACGGTATTTTGTTATAATGATACTACAATGATAGAGGAACATACATCCTGAAATAAATTTAGAATATTATCGTATATCGTATGTTTATCATAATTTGATTAAATAAATTTTGGAAATGTTCACTACAAAAATATTGAGTATTCTTAGTATCTGTACAATGCTATTTAAACTACAAAAATATTGAGTATTCTTAATATCCGTAAAATATTATTTAAAGATACGATATTAGTTTTGACTCGTTATTGTATCGATCATGATAATAGGTCGAGGGATTAAATATACCGCTTTTTAGTTTTGCTATTATATTGTTAGATATCATAGCGTATTGATAATGTAATGTTTTCACATTTAATAGCGTATATTCTGATATTAATTATATACTTACAACATTTTTGAACTGACATTTGTAGTATTTCAATAGTATTTGTAACATGACATTTCTTCAATTAAAATAGCATTTGTATTATGCAACATATTCAATTTAAAATGACAATTATATTATGCAATATATCCTATTAAAATAACACTTTTATTATGCAATATTTGTTTTGGTTTTATTTTCTGTTTTATAAATAATATTGGGTAATATTATGAATATTGGGTAATATTATGAATATTGATATTAGTTTTTGGATTTTGGTTTTTGTCATATTAACAAGAAATAAACCAAGATCTTTGCTATCTCATAACTGAAATTGAGCGTATAGAAAATCGATATTACAAAACACATTTACATTGAGAAAACTCAGAATGTTTGAAACGACATGCCTCCATCGCTTCTACTCAGCATAAGAACAAACACAATCCATAATTAGAGCATCCTTGTAACTGTAAATCAGAGCATCATTTGCAGCTTCCTCATTGTAATCAGAAAACCCTATTTCAAAGATTGAAGCTACTAATGCAAAATCCCAGATTTCAGAAAACCCTAAATCAAAGCCATCAACCCAAAGATCGTATCATTCAAGACAAATTCATCTGTTCCTGTAAAATCAAAAGAGAGAAATTTGATTACAGACCTTCCAAGAACACAGGAAAGGTTACAGATATATAAACAAAATTAAAAGCAAGTTCCATAGATCTAAAAGAAACTGTCCCAGTTTCAAAATCTCTTGGTTCTGGAAGGAAATGGATTCTGCTTCGGTGGTGATGAAGAATCTGTAGGTTCCATATATGTATTTTCTTAGTTCTTTGTAAGCAAAAAAATAAGATTATTTTGAGAGTGTGCGAAAGAGGAAGAAGAATCAGCTAAGAAATAGAAGAGGAGATGACAAAAATAAAAGGAAGAGAAGAGGCGTGAGAAAAAGAAAAAGGAAGAGTAAAAGAATAATATCAAGCCAAGCAAGTAGGTGTCCGTTGATTTTTATCTAATCAACAGTGGATAATAAAAAAGTGTGTTCCTTGCATCTATAGATTAGCCAATCAGAAAGTCAGTCTTCTTTATTTTGATTATTTATTTGTTTTTAATTAGTATATTAATTTTCCAATATTTAGTAAATTAATGGTTGACAAACTATAATACATCCTAAAAATATTTATTTTTTACATCATAGTGTATATCACTTATAATTAACTTCATTTGAAAAAACGTTATATCTTGGTTATAGTTTTTGATTTAGTTTTTATGTTTAGGTGTAAAGTGTAAGCCCTAACTCAATTTTAGGATTGTGATTTAAGTTTTAAGATTTAGGATTTAAAGTTTAGAAATTAGAAAATAACTAAATATAAATTTATTTCAAATACTCGTTAATCCTTTTTTATATTTCTATTGTTAACAGAATTATAAAAAATTATATTTCAAATCCCATACCCTAAACCTCAAACTTTAAACCCAAAATCCTATACCCTCAACCTCAAACTCTATGTCTTAAACTATAAATCTAAAACTGATTGACTTTTCTTTTTATTTTGTATTTTTAATAGTCTTATATTTTATTTTATGTCCTTAGTATGAAACAATAATTTGGTATATTGTTTTTAAATTTTTTTTTCTTTTATTGATGATTAAAAAAAATCTGACAAATGTGAATCTCTATATCTAAATCATTTATTTATTATTTTAGGAAAATTAATTATATTTATATTGTTAATAGAACTGAAAAATTATAGTTCTAGTTTTTTTATTTTTATTTTTGGTTGCATTTGCATAATGGTAATATTCTTTATTGATTTTGAATAATAATATTAATTTACAAAAAAAACACATTCAATACTTAAGTCACATTTACTTCACTACATGATCGATTCAACCCATAGAGAACACCAAGAATACCTTATCTTTTGTTTTCAATATTTTCAGCTACATCAACAGCCCGAACAGAGAGCAAATTACTCGAAAATAACAATCTGATAGACAAACATTGATTCTTCACTCTCAGGCAAAAATGTAGTAGCGCATAACTCAGCAACACCAATATCAATATTCAATAGGAACCAAAACAATAGTCTGCATCCCAGCAGATATAGCAAGCAACGATGTAACACAGTAATCAGAAACTGAATCACCACATCAGTTAACCAAATGTAGCTCCCTCTACATCTCCGTCTGCATCCATTTCTCTAGCTGGAGAAATCAAAACAGATCAATAAAGCAAAACAGACTAATAAATGAAAACTCTAATCAAAACAGATCAATATAAGACAATGCTCAAATACGCCTAGTACCATTAAATTGAAACTCATAGAGGGTTGAACACGATATAGAAGCAGACAGTAGTAATAACCCATCATAAATTGTCTTGAAATAATTGGAAAGAACACAGTTCATTATATGTTAACACTCTCAAGTAAAGGAACAAACGAACTTAGAACTCTACAAGCAATGAGATTACTAAAACAAACAAACCACTTCAAACATAATTCCGATTGAGGGGCCAATAAATGAAAACTCTAATCAAAACATTAACAGCCAAATCCAAAACACAAATCTAGAGTATATGGTTATATTTTTTGTTTCTAAAACTGAATCTAATTAAGAACCATTAACAAACAAATCCAAAGCACAAATCTTGAGTTCAATTTGACATACCTTTAACTGTAAACAAAGCCTTTGAATTGAATTCTTCCTGTAAAGTAGCAAACTATTCAGTTAGGAATGGAAAAACCCTAAATCTATCAATGTCTTTCGAGTACGAAAGAAGACAACAAACCTTACACTGTCTCAGCTTGAAATTGAGAGTTAATGAGGCGAGAGTGAGATTAGGAGTGAGAGGTGACTGGTAGAGGCGATGGTGAGAGGCGAGCGAGAGTGAGAGGCGACGACTAGAGTGAGAGGTGACAGTGAGAGGTGTCTGTGAGAGACAACGGTCAGAGGCGACCTTGAGTGACATAGTAGAAGAAGAAAAATTGAGGTGAGAGGCAAAATTTGTATGAATCTTAGAGTTGAATATCGCTGGAGTTCCAGAGGAAGAGAGTACAAGAGTGAGGAAGGAGGCAAAACAACTTTCCTTAGACAAGAGTGAGGAAGAGAAACAATTGATTTTCCTTTGAAGAAAAATCTAAAATTTATTTTAGCATGGTTTAATTTAATATTTTTGTGGTTAACTTATATATAGCGTTTACTCAGTGTATATGCAATAGAAAGTGGTGTGATTAAAATATATATACGAAAAAATTCACTTCTCTTGAATTTTTTGTTTTTTTTAAAACAATACATAGCGTTTCAATATACACAAACGCAATGGAAAATGCAGGATTAAGTCTATTATAGCATAACCACACCAACTGCTATCTTTTTAGTGCTATAAATAATCAATGCTCTTGTAGTGGTTGTGTGTAAAAATCACATATGAATATTTTAGAAGATTCTTTGTAAATATTTCTAAGTAGATCATTTATATTGTAAATCACAAGTCACTTGACAAAAAAGAATCTGCCACATAGAATTTGCTTCATTATATATTAATTTTGAATAAAACAATAGCACAAAAAAAAATTAACTTCTTCATCTCTATTTTTCTACATATTCTTAGATAAAAAACTAAAAAGCAGTTATTTTTGAAAAAACCCAACTCTTAAAACAAATTCCTAAATTTGCTCACACACCACACCATGATTACACCATCTTTGAATTTTGGTAACCGATCTCAAAAAGAAAAAAAACAGTTTCTTCTTTCTTTAAAATCAATCATTCACTCTTTCCACTTTCCATCTCCTTTTTCTTTTCTAATATTTTCCATTGAAGATTCAAGAATTTAATCAAAATCATGAAAGTTACAATGTCTAAGTTATCTCAAAAATAAAATGAGAGAAACTCAATGTGTGTAGTCTCATATCATTGTCCATCCTGACATCTATATATATATATATATGTTAAATTTTCATATATTTCTAATCTTTTTTTGTTGATATTTTCTCTTATTATACGAGAGCTAAATATCAATGTTAATTCAAAAGGTATATTTGTTTTTAGGTCAAACTATTAGTAGATATTTATAATATACTTGCTCCTATTATCTAAATTATGATCTATTGTGTTTTTGTTTAGTTATGCACACTAATATAATAACATTTCCACAAATTATATTGATCCAGACCGAGTCCTGGCTTGATCCTAGTTATGAAATATGTATTATGCATAAATAACACTGTTTTGATTAATATAAGAGAGGATTACTAGAATTACCATAAAAGTGAATTAATAATTATAACTAAGATCGGACCCGCACATGTGTGCGGGTTTATATTTGTAAAAAAAAAACTATTTATTATTTAAAGTTAAGATATAATATAATTGTAATGTTAAGTGATGTTTCATGTATATCTTCTACATTAATCAAAACGTTTCTAACAGTTTGATTAGAAATGTTAAGTCGGATTTGAATTTCGTTTCATTTAGATTATTTTATTATATAACCTAAGCGTACTTAAAAAATTTTTTGGGTAAATAATAATAGTAATTAAGAAATAGTATTTTAATTGAGATTTAAATTAATAATATAAAAGATGTTTTAAGTAATAGTATCTAAATTGTAATTTAATTAATCAGATAAGAGATATAAAATTATACAAATGATTAATATCTAATGGCAAAAGTTGTAATTAATCTATTAATGGATAACTTGTTTTGAAAAACTTGTAAGAATCGCCATGGTGGTGACAATTGGACGTGAGAGCAATGATAGTCTCTAAAATGTGCTTTCAAATTATATATATTAGATATACAATTTAATTGAAATAATTCTCAGCAGCTGTATGTCCCACTTTGACTATGTCACTTGTTACATCTTGAAAAACGCTTTGTATACTCCTTGATATAATGTGCCTCCTCATTGCCGCTCTTAAGATATCTCTCCATTTGTTGATTGCTTCAAATGGGCTGATGGCGCTTGGGTTGAGATTCATGTTTTTCAACTCTTAGCGAAAGTATTACTGTTTTACATGATCCTGTCGAGGATCACAAACCCAAAATCGACACATAGAGGTTAAGAATGTGATATGATGGTTCTAGACCCAATTGGCGAGAACCTAGAGGTTTCATGGATTCATTGTCGCCACAAGAGGATGCAGAAAGTCCAATTGATCAGACGGATTGATCACTCAATTCACACAAAATGATCTAAGAGTTTCTTGATTCGATTCACATGAAAGAAGAGAACAATTATCTATGTTTGAAGAGATTTTTGATTAAAAAGATAGATAAGAGTTACAAAGGATCTCAGCCTCAATATAAAGAGATGAGGAGGAAAGAGATCAAAAGACAAAGCAATAAAGAGAGATGAGTTTTAGACATGCCTCGAAACTAAAACTTGGACCATGCAAAGAAAAAGCTCCAACGTTCAATTCCGAAACGAAACAAAGATAGAAAGAATAAGAGATAAATGGATAAGGGCCTAGTCTTGAGATGTCGTAGAAGGCCCATGAGTGGATGGAACTTAGCATATGGCAAGATGGAGCATGAGACCCAAAACACGTCCTTAAAAACCTTTTCCGGAAAACCACATGGGAAAAACATAGGATAAGGGAAAAATAGTGTCCATGGTCCTCATGGCCATATTCTAAGCATCTTGAGCATGTATCTCGACCAGGGAAGTCTTGACACATCCATGATAGCCCAAGCAATCCTTCAAAGTATTCAACATGTGTAGTAATACTCTCAAAGCTTGGTAACATATTTTGGCCGAATGTAACTTATGACTCCAATGCATGCTTTTCCTTGGCTTCCTTATTGCTTTTGAATCCATTTTCTTGAATCTTTGTGCTGCCCAATATCACATCATTCCCCCCCCCCCCCAAGTTAAAAAATATTTGTCCTCAAATCTGTTTGTCCTGCCAAAAACAACCCCAAGTTAGGTTTATCAAAGCTAAAAGACATAACAAAGGTAAAAGGAAAATAAGGTAAAAGAGTAAAGGGTGGTTCGAAATCCTCAAAAGAGATGTGGATTCATGGAACTCATGGAGAGGTTCAGCATTGTAGTGGAAATTTCAGAGTGGATTGATCAAAGTAGTTTCTTCTTCAAGCGTGTTAGCAAACTTCCTTTGTTGAACAATATTCTTCACATTAAGTGATTCCATCTTTTGTGAATAGAGCCTTGATGTTCTAAAAACAAAAGATTCTTTACTTAATCAATGAGGCTTTCCATGGTTAGTGTAAAGGAAATCAACAACCGGACAAGGTTGTACTATCATCAAGTCAAACCCATTAGAAATTATATTAAAAATTTTAGGATAGTCTGGTATGTTGGAAATGTCGATGGCTTCAATGTGAAGTCCTGGTTTGTTGCTCATCCAAAAGTTTGAACAAGTATAGAGTCTTCTCGCCATCATAAGCAAAGTGACTGGCTTCTGGCTTGGTTTGAGTGTCCGGGAAATTATTGATAACATGTTGCTTTCGACTCTCTTGATTGTAGACACTACTTTCACTACATTGTAGCTCTGTTCTATGATGATGTTTTCTATCCTTGGTTGGTTTAGTACTTGGAGTCATAACCTGCAAAGCTTGTAGTTCACTTGGTATTACCGGTGCAAGGTTAGTGTAACAAATATTCTTTTTGGGATCCCCAAATATTATTGGTTCATACGAATCTTCATATAGTGTTTTTCCAGCCATAGCAAAGAGACTATACTTCTTACATGATTCTTGCTTTCCCTTTAATTGGATTTGACCAAGATAAACTTCATGCGAAGTCATGGTGAAACATATATTTTATTAGAATTTAAAGGGTCGAGAGGATTCAATTTCTCAATCAGGGTAGTATTTGAGGTGTCAATCCATAATGGGTGTGATTACAGGAAATCAAGATGAGATCTAGATCTTAATCCAAGCCAAGCATAGAAAAGGGGTTTTACTATCAACCTAAGTGAAAGCAAACATGAAAGCAATAAAAAAAAATCCACTCGATCAGAAGGATCAAGTAGAGCAAGCGAGTAAACAAAAGGAAACGAAATGCAAAGTCACTCGACCTCATGGATTGAGTAACTTGAACTAGTAAAGCGAAAAACAACAAAAGAATAACGCACTCGATCAGAATGATCGAGTACACGGATCGAGTAAGATGACTAAACAGAAGAACCTAAAATAGAAATGTGACAAGCAAGCAAACTAGATAAACAAGATTACTAAATCAATATAAGACGAATATGTGATTCAAGGGATGAGATTATTGACCAATGACCATTAGTAAATCTTTCTGATGCTTATCAAACAACAACCACTTAGGACTAATCCCTAGAGAACAGATTTCTAAAACAACCTAATCCACTGTCATGACAGAAGGTCACAAGATCCACCACAAACACACCCAATTTTTCCAGGGCCACCATGATGAATCATGCATAAAGAATCAATCCATTAAAGCCAAAACACATTCCTATCAACCTGATTTTGCCAAGGTAGTGTATGTGGATCTCTGAAAAAAGTTGTTTCCAATGAATCCATCACACTGTCATGTGGGATTCATCTGAGGTCAAGTTCCAATAGATCAGAGAGGAAGAGGCATTAAGAACAATCACCCAAAAGGGATTTTTTAAGTCAAGGACATAATAAAAGCATCAGATTAGTAAACTAATGAATCATCAATCTATCCCATCCTTAAATTCCCTAATGAAACTACTCAGAGACAATCTTCATACTCAAGAATTTAAATCCGGAAAACATCAAAGAAGACATATGATGAAGATCCTAGAGAGATGAACATGTATGAAAAAGGAAGCAATTGCAAAAACTCAATAGATTAATCGGTGATAGAGTGAGTGATCAATTCGGTGATGATGAGTGAGCCAAATGCTTCCACTCGGTTCTACCAACCAAGTCCTTTGTCCGAGCAAGCTTCCCAAGCAGGTTGACGCGGGTACAGACCGAGTAAGTGGTTGAGTGAATGTCCAAGAGCTCCCGGGTGCTTCTACTCGAGTGGTCTGATCGAGTCGGCTGGTCGAGTGAGAACTACTAGTGTCCATCCTTAGCCTTTTATGCTTCAATAGTACCTGAAAACACCCCCAATATGCAACATGTATGCAATGCATATGCATGACTCTCTAATTGGCCTAAAATGACATAAAATTGTATGAACAATGGATGAAACTAACCTAAAATGATCATAAAATTATGCCCAAATCAGGTAAAATACAGTAATATCAACTCCCCCTAACTTAGTCTTTCCTAGCCCTGAAACAAATAAGCAAATTTAAGTTGAAGGAGAGGTTTGAAGTTGGGAACTCACATGCAAACTAACCAAGCTTATTGATGAGTTTTTATTTTCATCAGTTTTTACGATAGATTTCAAGTGTTTTATTGAGTCTAGAGTTAGGTTTTGTGTTCATCTGGCCTGTTTTAGTGTCTTTACATGTTTTTACTTCATTGGAGCTAAAATGGACGGAATGGAGCAACTTTGGACGTTTTTACACTTCATGGGATATTTGGAGACACTCTGGGATCAACCGATCCTGAAGAGGATCATCCAAGCAAAATGAGGATCGACCGATCCTCAAGAAGATCAGTCAGTCAAAATAATCTATGAGGTGGCACTTATCGAAGGAAGGAGATCAATCGATCCAAGCCGGATCAATCGATCCTGATCGCGGATATTCTCCAAATCGCACATTAACTCTGATTTTTGACCTAGAAGACTCCCTATATAAAGGGATCATTTCCTGAGCGGCCCAGAAGCCCTACACACAATTTTTATTCAGTTTCTTTGCATTTTCATTTCATTTTCAGATCTTTAAACTTCTACTTTGATTTTTCTCAGATTTATACCATTTTTCATTGCATTTTCAGATCTACACTCTGTCTTCATCTGTTTCGTTGCATTGCATGTCATACAACAGAATGATCTATCAACCCATTACCATGGTTGAGTAGATATGCTTGTTGAGAGATGTGACTTATTCAAAGGGATTTAATGTTTAATTAGGTTATTGTTATAGATTAGGGTTATGATTAATAGATCTCTATTTCTATGAAACTAATGCTTTTCTTAGGTTTCCGAATATATCAAATGATTTATAGGTTTTATAATTCAGCTAGCGCATGTTTATTTTACCCAGAATATATAGTTATAGACTTGAGATCGTCAGCCAACGAGAGTCGATGTTGGATCTGCAAGTTAACAATATCAAAACCTGCTAATAAATGCTGGCATAGGATCCTAGCAGATTTATGACCAAGAGAATATTCTAATTCGAGAGGTTGTTTATTTGTTCATAGTGTTTTGAGTTCTAGATCTAGATCATTAAACTGCTAATACGGTTAGATTTCCCTGATCCCAACATTTGTTTTAAATTGATTTTTATTTATTTTATTATTTTCAAATTTATATTCGGATTTCTTGTGACAAAACCTTTTCATATTATTCATCCTAGCTTGGTTTATATCTACAGATCTAAAGTGTACTTTACTCCTTGTGGATTCGATCCCACCATTGTACTACCGTGCACAACCGTGCACTTGCGGGAACCATTGGTTAGGGTAAAACCTATACCACATCAAGTTTTTGGCGTTGTTGCCGGGGAGTAATTGTTCCCTCTAGATCTAAGTTATTAGAATTAGTCTAGGATATTTTATTTTCTGCATTTTTTTTTACGTCTCTGAGATCGATCGATTCTCTTTTGGATCGACCGATCCTACTTGTTGCATGATCGACCAATCCCTTTCGAGATCGACCGATCCTACTTGTTGCACGATCGACCAATCCCTTTCGAGATCGACCGATCCTACTTTGTGCAAGATAGATCAATTCCTTCTTTGATCGATATATCCTACTTCATTCGAGATCGACCGATCTACTCCAAGATCGATCAATCCCAGAGCCTTTTCATCGGATCTGACTTTCAAACTTCTTTTTCTTCTCAGGTGTATGCAATTAAGGAGCAATGGTTCTAAAGATCTGCAAAATCTAAGCATAGAGGAGTTGACAAGACGAATCAGAACTACAAAGAAGGCAAGCAAAAAGGTTTGTATGGTGACCCTAATAATTTAAGAAACATTCCCCTTTTTGTTGATCGTGAGGGTGCAGATCTAAGACAGCAGAGAGAGGGCTTGGTTGATCAAGCACCTCTCAATGATGCTGCAGATCTTGGGTTGAGAGAAGATGCCATGCAGGGACAGCAAGTCCTTCCGCGAAGGGTTACCTTAGGTGAGCAAGATGTCCAACATGCCTATTATAGGAACCGATCTGCTATCATACCCCCTACTATCCAGAGGAAAGACTTTGAGATTAAACCTCAGATAATTGACATGGTGAAACAGAATCAATTTCATTGGATATTTAATGAGAAACCAATGGATCATATTGATATATTTGAGGAGATCTGTAGTACCACCAAAGCCAACCAAGTCCCCCAAGACTACCTCCATTGTAAGCTATTCTCTTTCTCACTGGCTGATAAGGCCATAGATGGATGAAATCTTTGAGTCCTGGATCTATCACAAGCTGGGGTGAATGCCGAGCTGCTTTCTTACATCAGTTCTTCACCAAACCTAGATCCGGAGCATTAAAAATCAAAATAGCCACTTTCCGCCAAGCTGGAACCGAGTCCTTCTATGAAGCTTGGGAAGGCTATAAGGAATACCTAAGGGACTGTCCCCCTCGAAGCTATACCGAGTCGGACATGATGAACTTTTTCTATAACGGAGTTGAAATGGAGTACCAAATGGCTATGGATACAGCCAGGAGGGGAGACTTCATGAGCAACACGCTGGGGGAAGCAATAAGATTAATTGAGAACCTTGCATAAGCAACTCAAACAGATGCTGTGACTATAACATGAAAGTCAACCCTGTTCTCATAAGTGGTAAAGTCATAGAGGAGCTTATTGCTAAGGTAGACATGCTCTGAAAAACACAAGGTCGAGCTGGAAACCCCTTGGGGTGTAATGAGCTCAATGATGAGGAGGAACAAACTGAGGAGATCAACTTTCTCGGTGGACAGGGAAACTACCACAACCGGGGTTTCAACCCCAATTTTAGGAACTATCCTAACCTGTCCTAGTACTGATGTTGAGAACTCTAGAGATCGGTTCTATCCACCTCAGTGTACTCAAAACCAAGGTAACCCCCATAACAGTGCTGGTTATAGTAAAATGGGATTCAATCACCAGTCTGGGAATACAAATTCTCTGGTTAATATTGAACCCCTATTCCAGCAAATTTTGGAAAACAGTGGAAAGTTTCGCAAAGAGATCAATGAAAAGGCTGATCTGATTTAGGTAAAGATAAGTAAAAATTGTGAAACTTTGGAAACTCATATTAAATCTTTAAAAGATAAGATCACCCAGACGAACGATGCTGCAAAATCCAAACACAAGAGCATGTTCGAGCAGTAAACCTCCGAAGTGGAAACAAATAGTGGGAAACCCAAAAACATCACAGTTCGATTGAACAAGAGTAGAAGTTTATCAAGCTGATGACATAATTCTAGATGAAATTGATAAAGGTGAGGGACAACCAATCCCTTCCTGAATCGGTCAAACCCATGATCCTTTACCTGATATGACGTCAGAAGTCCGACTTCCTGATGAACAAGAAGGAATAAATCCTGAAAAGGAAGCACCTTGTATCCCTCCAAGACATTATGAACAAAAAATTCCTTACCCTCCACGCAGGAGAGGAACAATGCAGAAGAAAAAGTATGAGAAAATGAAAAACATCTTTGGTGATTTACAACTAAGACTCCCTTTCATGGATGCAATAAAGATGATCCCGACCTTGAAAAAGTATAAAAAGAATATCCTTACGAACAAACGAATATTGGAGAAAGGAAATATGGTATTGACACGAGAGGTTAGCACAATATTGCTCGACAGAGTTCCCGAAAACGGGTCGACCCAGGGAACTTCACACTTCCTTGTGATATCAAAGGGAAAAGGTTCGACTGCTGTTTATGTGATTTGGGAGCGATTATGAGTTTGATGCCGTTATCTGTTGCCCAAAAACTAGGCATCACGACCTTCAAGCCATGCAATATCTCATTGATATTAGCAGATCGTTCAATTCGCCGTCCAGAAAGACTTTTGGAAAATGTGCCTGTCAAAATTGGTGAATATATGATTTTGACGGATTTCATTGTTCTTAAACTGGAAGTGGAACCTTGTGGATACATGATCCACACCCAATGATCAGGTCGCTGATCCCATCTTCATATCCTAAAATCTACTTTTGTGAGCCGGACTCTCTCTTGTTAGTCGTGATGACTTGGTTGACACATGTCCTATATCCTTAATGGTGATGGATCCTCGGTGCGGGATCCGGTATCAACATTTGCCCCCCCAAGTCTTGCGAGCTGATTCTCAGCTCGAGAGACTTATGTAATAAGCATTGATTTTTGTTTCCTTATCTTTTAATCATTAAATCTCTTAGATTTCATGATTATTCTATAAGACTACCTTGACGCACGTTCTCATTTATTCTGAATATTATTTAAAATTGGGTAAACTTCTCCACTTCCCCCACCAATTTCCAGGCAGTTTTCATCCACTCGTTTAACAAGGTAATTTCTCTTTCTCCTTTTTATATTTTATATTTTAGTTACTGTCTCCTCACTTTCCCTTTCTTCACTTTATCGTCTGGGGAAATTCTTGTCTTTCTTTCTTTCACAACTTCCTCATTTTCTTCAGTTTCTTCAATTTATACTCTTTTCGATAATGGCAAGCGGTTCGAAACCCTCAGTCAAGCGTGCTACAAAGTCTGGGGATAGATTCGGTCCTCATCCCTCGTCAATAGTCAAAGAGGGGGATGGTCTCCAAAACCTGAAGACTCTCTGCAAGGTTCCGCAGTCAGTTGAGTTTTCTCTACTCACTCTAGACGAGTCACCAGAATTGGGTCGCCTTTGTTGGCTATGCCTCAACTCGGTCTATCTCACCGGGTGTGGTCTCTTCTTCCCTATTCCTGAAGTTCTCCTCCTTTACCTTCACGGCTTGGGGTTTGCTTTCCCACAAATGACACCGAACATTCTTCGTGCCATTCTTTCTGTTCTCGCCATTGCAGCGGAGGTTGGATACGCTCTGATTGCTGGCAACATTTTGGAGCTCTTGAGTGTTCAGATATCTAACAAGGGTGGCTCTGCCTTCTACGCCTGTTATCCCCACCATGAAATAACCCTGGTCAAGGGGTTTCCTGATAAGGACGAACACTGGAGATATCCCTGGTTGTTTGTTAAGATAAACGTTGACTCGGTTAATGGGTTATCTGATATATTATTTTCTTCATGGGCCTTATCCCCTATACGATGTTTTTATAATCGCATTCCGAATTATTGCTTACTGGTTGCTTAATTTAATATTTGCCATTCTTTTTCGGGAAAAATGTAAAAAAAAACCTGAACTTTCAAAATGAGGACGTTTATAACCTGAAATTTCAAAATGCCATTTAAATACTCAAGTTTTTTGTTGACTCGTAATTAAATAACAAACTTTCATTGACTAGGTCATTTAAGACACGACGTTAAATTGACGTTTACGGCGTTAAAGCTTCCGTTAGCAACTTCCGTTTAATCAAAACGATGTCGTTTCAACTTTGATTTAAAATCATCAACTTTCAAATTGTGGATATTTAAATCCTAAACTTTTTTAGAAATGTCGTTTAAATGCCCAAGATTTTGTTGACTTCATAACTAAACACATAACTTATGTTGACTATGTCATTTTATGCATGACTTTAGATCCAGTGCTGGAGCACGTTTACAGGATACAATTGCCTTTTACCAGCTTTCGTTTAAATCAAAATGTTCTGAGAATTATTTATCATTTGTCTTATCTTTCTACTTTTGGTCGCTTCATCGAGATCAATCCATAATCATGGTGTAAAAAATCTTCTCAAAGTAAAATCCGTGTTTGGAGAAACATAATCTAACAAAGTCTTTGCTACTTGAAATTTCCAGAAAAGACCCATGGAATTCTCTAAAACCCCTCAAAAAATTAAATTTTCTTTGGTAATTACTAATTAATTCAATTTTAGTTTGTCGATAACTAATGAAATTTTATTTAATATTCATTGGAACTCAAACAACCGATTCATTAAAAAGTAAATGAATCGGTTATTTGAGTTCTAATGAATATGAAATAAAAATTTATTAGGTATCGAAAGATTAAAATTTAAATAGTTAGTTATCACCAATTCTTAAGAATTTCTTAAGAATTTAAATAGTTAGTTATCACCAATTCTTAAAAATTCCATGGAATTTTTCTGGAGATTCCAGGTGGCAAAGATTTTGTTGGATTATGTTTTTCCAAAGACAGATTTTAATTTAAGACGATTTATTACCCCTTAATCATGGTTGGATCTCGATGAAGCAATCAGAAGTAGAAAGAGAAGATGAATGATAAACAGTTGTCGGAACATTGGTCGTTTTGATTAAACAAAAGCTTATAACAGGCAAGTGTACCCCATAAAACGGGCTCCATCACTTGATTTTAAACCATGTATCAAATGGCATAGTCAACATAAGTTAGGTGTTTAATTATGAAGTCAACAAAAACTTGGGCATTTAAACAATATTTCTAAAAAAGTTTAAGATTTAAATGTCCAAAATTTGAAAGTTGATGATTTTAAATCAAACTTGAAACAACGTCGTTTTGATTAAACGAAAGTTGCTAATGGAAAATTTAACGCCATTAATGTCGATTTAACGTCGTGTCTCAAATTACCTAGTCAACTAAAGTTTGCTATAGAATTACGAGTCTACAAAAAACTTGAGCATTTAAATGACATTTTGAAAGTTCAGGTTTTAAACGTCCTCATTTTGAAAGTTCAGGTTTTTTTTGACATTTTTCCCATTCTATGTCCTCTTGTAGTATCCAAGCCTTGTCCTGCTCCCTGGCAAGGATTCCTGGACTTTTTCACTGTTGTCGCCGGAGGAAACACTGTTTGGAACGACTTTACTTTTTCAAATATTTGCCGACCAGGATGGTAGTTTGGCTTGGTTTATTTTTCTTGTTGTCATTCGGTTTTAGCTTGTACTATAGTTATTTATTTTTAAAGAAAAAATAGTAATCAAAGAAAAAGCCTAAGCTCAATAATCAAAAATAATATTTTTTTTCTTGTCTTTAACTTTAAATCTATTCACCAAAAAAAAAGTTTAACCTTCATCTTATAAGAGGTTTAATTTATGCTATTTAATTTAATCGCAAAGATAAACCACTAAATTATGACCTCATATATTTAGGATAATTAAGAAAACAGAATTTGGTCCACTCAATAGGATTTGGAAAAATAAAGGATAAACATTTGAATCTTTTGAGAAACAGAGTAGGAGACAATGGCGTCCCAATTCTTTATGCCGTCAACAAGCGGTGGTGGAGATGCCGTCTATGTGGCTACCGTACCACTCAAAAAAGCCGCTGGTCCGCTGCAACTTATTATGTCAATGGCTTGCTCACTTAACCTCAAGAATTTACAACATTTCATGGTCCTTATCAAACCTTCTTCTCCAACTTTTCAAGAGGTTCCTCTCTATATAACTCCATTATTGATTACAAGGTGTTTGTTAAATTAAATGTGGGTGAGGGGATTCATTCGTCGGGCGAACTCATGAGTAGTGGGAATCTCTGAACTCTGGACTCTGCTCCTGAGTTTGTCCCAGTTAATTGTTTGAATCGTTGTGAGAGGAAAGAGAGAGAGCTTGCACTAAAAGGCCTGAAAGAAAAGACCGTTGTGGTGGGACAGCGTCACCGAGTGAAGATCGACGCTTTGATTGCTGGTTCTTTGGGAAAGACCAGCTTAATTGGAGATTTTCCTCCATTCCTTATTTATCCTTCTTGCTCTGCTCCTCCACCTTCTATTGAGGTTGATGAAGATGAAACTATTTTATCGCTGAAACGTAAAAGGACAGTTTCTGGATCTGAGGCATAAGCTCTAGATACGTGGACCTCGTACTGAAATGCCTCCACCTCTTCCTCCTGGTAATCCTAGTAACCGGACTCCAGTTACATCTAACTCTTCTAAGGCAAAGTCAACTTCTTTACCCGGCGGTCTTGTAGCCAGTCCGGGTACGTACATCAGGAACTCTTATCTTAGTTCTTTTTCCTCAATATATATTATTTTTGCTTTCAGAGGCAATAATAATGGCTGACGTCTTCTGGAACCTTCCAAACCAGGGTAGCGCCGTTCTTCCTCTTTTTGATAAATGGCACTCTGGTTCGTGCGAGATATTCGATCATATTCCTTTTGTTATTTCTTATACCTTCTTCATATCTCTTACACTCTTTGTTCGTATAAGCCCTTGCTGATTTCAACGATATTGTTCGTTATTATGAAAAACTTATCTATGACATGTCCTCTTCTATGGGAAATGAGATCACCGCAAAGATGGCCGATGATCATGAGAAAGCTATGGCGGATCTAAAGAAGAGAGACATGATAACGTTTGAGCACCTGAAGAAAGAGCGAATCGTGTTCAAGGAAAAGTTTTACGTTTCTTATACTGCAGCCGAGAGTTTGACAAAGATTTATGAAGAGAAGCACGCGGTCTTGTGCTCGGAACGTAATGCTTTGCAAGCTTCGAATCAACAACTCAAACGTGAGACAACTGCTGTGTAGGAACAGCTTTAGGAGACTTCTCTGAAGTATGATGCTTTGCTCAAGTTCCGTGACCACGACATTCAGAAGACTGCCAGTTCGGCTCAGAAAGAGGTAAAGAAGAACGGCAAACTTCTGCTAAATTGATAACACTGTATTTAGCATGTTTTTAGAGTCTTTTTATCATGCCTTCTTCTTGTTTTAAGCCATTGTTCATATCATTTCTTGCATTTATCTCTCATATAGAGAATTTAGTGTTTTTGCATAAGCATTGCATGCATCTTGCATATATGGGGTCTTATCAGGTACTTATGGAGCATATGGAGCATACTTGGATTTTGGCTCATGGAGTGAAGATGTGCAATCAAGCCCTGTGGAGTTGAGTGAAGATTGCAGAGAAGACAGAGGGCACTCTAGGCAGGCTCTCGAGTGAGCACTCTAGACAGGCTCTCGAGTGAGCACTCTAGAGAGGCTCTCGAGTGAGAATTCTAGACAGGCTCTCGAGTGACTACTCTAGACAGGCTCTCGAGTGACCACTCTAGACAGGCTCTCGAGTGACAACTCTAGACAGGCTCTCGGGTGACCACTCTAGACAGGCTCTCGAGAGAGCACTCTCGACCAGGCACTCTCGACCAGACACTCGAGTGAGCACTCTAGACTGGCTACTCGACCTCAGCATCACAGGCTCACTTAACTTCAGCTCCACCTGCCTACTTGAGAGACAACCTGACCTGCGTACTCGAGTAAGCACTCACCGTACCCCCACTCGAGTGACATCGAAGCATCAGAAGTTTGGCAACATTTGAAAACCTTCCCTTGGACCAAATTTGGATTTCTGTATACCAATGGAAAGCTAGAAGAGTCAAGACTCACATGGGACAATAGTCAAAGCAATCCAGTCTGCCATTTGGAAGATACATCCTGAAGAGTGAAAACATGTCAAACTAGAGCCTGCACTGCACCAGAGACACTTTGAGTGGCCTCCTCGACCTACCCACTCGAGTGGGTAGTCGAGTCAGCCTCTCTACTGAGCTACTCGACCAGGCCACTCGAGTGGGTGGTCGAGTCAGCCACAGCACCCACTCGACTGGTCCACTCGACTGACTGGTCGAGTGGTACGTTTACTCTTTTTCCCTTAAAACTTGGAATTTGTAATATTTCTCTTTTGTCACCTTGTATAAAAGCTCCTGATTAACCTAATGTCAGGGTGGCCGATTTTATTAGTTTAACCTAGTTTAGCTTAGTTTCTCTCTCTATTTCTTCATCTTGTTTTTCATTTTCCTGAATTTTGTAACTTGCATAACTTTTTATAAAATCAGTATTTGCCTTAGCTTTCTTCTACACTCTTGCTCATCGGATCATCAGCTATCACATATGTCTCTTTTAGAGATTTCTGGGTTTCGGACCCAAGTGATGAATCTGGTGAGTGAGTAGTAAAATTGGGATTTTTGGGGATGGATTAGGGTAGCTTCACTCTGTTTTGTTATTGCTTAGATAGTTTGATCATCACTCTTTCTCGACTCCCTCTTGGGTGAGTGATTTTAATGCTTGTTCTCCCCTGATCAAGGAGAACATGATTTTAGATGGTCTCATGAGCACGAACCATGCCTTGAGCCATTAGACAGACTTTTTCCAGGGTTTAGAGTATAATAGCGTGAGGGTGGATGTATCAGACATTGATTTATGTCACGACTGCACCTATTCACTTGTTATAAACTCTTCTCGACTTGAATATGCTGATTCTTCATGCCTGATCCGACTCCTCACACTATGCTGACTGGGTTGGGTCTTGGGGCTCTCTACCACAAACCATGGATTGAGCTGGTTATGAAGTCTGTGGTCTAGGGTAGTCCTGTGATGAAATTGCTAGGTTATAGCTGCAATAGAACAGAGTCTTTGCGATACTGTGATTTCCATCCCTAGAGTCCTTGTTTTTTCCCATAGTTCACATATTGCTTAGTAATTTTTCTGTAGTTTTTCTCTGTTTTTACTGTAGCACTCGACCACCCTACTCGACTGCTTAGGTCGAGTGGTTAGTTTAGCATAGTTTTCTTGTGTTTTTGATGACTTACTAAAGTGTGAAAGACTTTGGTAGCTCTAGGGTCACCTAAGGTTTGGTTATAGTTTTATTTAGGCTGTTAGAGAAAACCAACCCTTTTATATTTGGCTTGAATTGTTTGTTATTGATCACATCCTTTTTGCATAACTCTAGTCACCCATTGGTTTGATATTTGCTATACTTACAATTGATTGAAGAACTTGTGTTTTGTCTCTCTGTGCCTAGGCTGATAGTTTTTACTGTCTTTCTCTGCATATTAGGCAAAAGTACTAGTTTCAATTTGGCGTGGTTGCCAATTGGGTGGTTTTAAAGTTACAATTAGGATTTCACTACTTACAAGATCAAGTTCTTTCACTTTACTATATTGGTATTAACTCTGGAAAATTTTCATTTTTCTCAGGTACTGTTCAGGGCGAGTTACCTGATGGAGTACACCAGAGAGTCAATGACAAGTCTAATAGGAGCAGAAGATACTCCAACAAACTACATACGGTGGAACGGCATAGATATTCCTGATGATACACATGATGCGTTTGTAGTCAAGACTAAGCTCATGGCAACGATTAGGAACCACAAGTTCTTTGGTCTACCAACAGAGGACCCTGTAAGGCATCTGAAATTGTTTGAGCAGCTCTGCTTCATCTCCATGATGTTTGGTGCAGCTGAAGATGGGGACAGGTTAAGATTGTTTCCTCACTCTTTAGGAGACAAGGCCAGCCTCTGGATGAGGAACCTTCGCCACGGATCCACATCTTCGGATGCATGTCAGGAAGCCTTTCTAACAAAATTCTCCTCCAGCAACAAGCTTCACTCTACTAAGAAATGCCACATTACTCCGCCTACAATGCATCAAGAACAGATGCATACCACTGCCGATGCTATCTCAGTGGGGAATGATCAAGAGCTACCATCTACAGAAGAAAATGCAACAATCACTGTGGACAGTGATATTCAAGATGGGGAGGCTGTTTGTCAAGCTGTTGCAGAAATTTCTCAAATTCCTGACCGACTCGCCCAAGTCTGTCAAGCTGTTGCTGAAATTTCTCAAATTTCTGACCCACTCGACCAACCCACTCGATTGAGTGGTCGAGTAGAGCCAATGAATGAAAAGGAGAAACGAATAGCTGACATGCAAGCAATGATCAATAGCCCATACCCAGAAAAATTCAAAGCAGAGATAGAGGAAAGCTATGGGATTTTATTAGAGGAAGAGCTTTTGGAGATGGAAGCTGAAATGTCTTGGCAGGATGCTGTTAAGGCACTGGGTCCATCCAAAAGTGGTTTAAGAGAAAGAACATTGAAGAAAATTCTGGAAAAAAGAGAGCTAGCTGCAAAGAGCCAGGAATGCAAAGCTATAACTGAGAAAGAGAGTATAGTGCAAGAGAAGGTTAAAGATCCAGGATCATTCAATCTCCCATGCTCTATGAACCAAGAAGTCTTCAGGAATTCTCTATGTAATCTTGGAGCTTCTGTGACCATTATGACTATACCTATTGCCAAGAAGCTGGGCTATGTTGATTACAAACCAAGTAAGCTTTCTTTGATGTTAGATGATAGGACTATCAAACGTCCCCGTGGTCTACTGGAGAATCTCCCTATCAGAGTTGAGCATGTTGAGATGCCTACTGACTTCGTGGTGTTGAAAATGGATGAGGAGCCAAAAGATCATCAAATTCTGAGAAGGCCCTTCTTAGCATCTGCTGGTGCTGAGATTGATACAAAGAAAGAGAAGATAGATCTCCATCTGGGAAGTGATCTAGTGCTGAAGTTTGGTATTGATAATGCTGCCAAAAAGCCAACCATTGATGGGCAGCTTTTCTCTCTTAAACTAATGGACCATCTCTTTGATGCACCATTCAAGGAACCTCCTAAGAAGGATCACAATCAGATTGCTTTGATTAAAGATGAGGAAGTTGAAGATCCCAACAGTGAGATTTTGAGCCCTGAAGAGGTTTTAGACCCAGATAAAGTAGGTATTGGAACAGAAGTTTCTGAGGATGCAGTTGAGTCACAAACAGAGGATATCACGCTCAATGAAGAAGGTTCAGAGGTCACTCGACCACCTGACTCGAGCTCATGGTCGAGCCAAACCCCCATGTGCCCAAAAACGCCTAGTTTGATGTCTAAACTCAACATTTCCATCAACGCAGTCAAAACTGCACTATATGAGTGCTCGAGCAGGGTTATCAAGGCATCAAAACAGGCTGAGAATGAGCTTACAAGGAAACTGGAAGAGATGAAGCTGCAAATATTAGAGCTTAAGAGTAATGGAAATAGTTCCTCTCCCAAGAAAGTCACCAAGGAGTTAAGTGTACTAGGGAAGAGTAGAGCTTTCAACATTGCAGCAACAGCTTCCAACCTCCATTACCCACCTAAGCTTTTTCAAATGGAATCTCCAGTACCTCTCTATGACCCACCACCTGATTAAAAAGAGTATGAAGAGTCAAGCTATGTGACATAAAACAAGCTCACTTGGGAGGAAGTCCCATGTCTAGCTTTAAGATTTTATGTTTTTGGTATTTTTGATGTGTTTCTAGTGTTTAGAGTCTCAGGGAATAAGCAGTGGAACGTATAGAGCCAAGCTAGACCAAAGAGATCATGGATACAGCTGCTGAAACCCTCTTCACTCCACCATAAGGTACCAACTCAAGACCCTTTACTGTATATACAATTGCATATTTTTGTTTAGCTTTGTTTTCAATCTCTCAAACCTTTCTTTGAAATTTTAGTATACAAGGGACTGTGTAATTTAAGTTTGGGGGAGGGTCTGAGAGATGTATTTGACATATCTACCTGTTTTCTTATTCAAATTTGCATCATATATGTGCATTGAAAAAACCTAAAAATTTGAAAATTTTCTGAAAACTATTTCATTAAAAACAGAGTGTTCATGTAGCATCATTCGCATTTTAGGATTGAGTCTAGTGGCATTTCGTTTAGGATCATACATTTACATAGGGAACATTGAGGATTAAACCTAAAGCTTAATAACCAAACATATGGCTTCAGTGCCATAGTTTCTAGTTCTCTACTGCTTGCACCTAAGTTTGAAACATAAGGCTGAACCATGTATGGAATCAGACTTAGCATTCTGCCTTAGTTAAAACTAGTTGTGATTTGTAATGATATCCCTAATAATTTGAACCTAATCTGATTAAAAATTATCATGTTATGAATTATAGTATGAACTCATGGACACCCTATTCGTACTTGGATCTCCTTATTCCTTTTACCACTCTTGTTGATCCAAATAGCTGCTCCCATCTTAGGAGCAGTTCCCCAAAGCACCAAACTTCACTTCTTTCAGACCATAATCAATTCTGAGTGGAAGGCCTAATTTTTGATTGAATTTAAGAGAAAGTGTTAGGTTTAGGCCGACAAGCATAGGTTCCCATACAGACTCTGGTCCATGCTTTTTGGACCAGAATAGGCTAGGGAATTCGAAATAGGTTTTAGTTTGAGTCTGGGAAAGAAAACAAAGAGTGAGAAAAGAAAGAAAAAGACAAGAGAGTGCTAAAAACGTTTCTTTGGAGAGGATAGTAAAATTTTGTGTCTAGTAAAGGATTTGGGAAGTTTATATATGATATGAGAAGGCTCTATGGAAAAAAAAAATTATTCTTATTAGTGTGTGAAAATTCACCCGATCACTCTACTCGACCAAAGGGGTCGAGTGAGAGCCTAGCAGTAAAGAAAAATCCCCAATTCCGCTAGAAGTAAAAGAAAATGAATGTAAATCCTCTCCTTAGAAGAAAATCAGAAACTATTGATCCCAGAATGAGAAAAGAATTACTGCCTTTAGTGAAAAGAAAAGGGTTTAAAGTTAGGATCAATTCTGTGTATAGAGTTAGGGAAAGTCAGTAG
The DNA here is from genome assembly GCA_963555745.1 of Cardamine flexuosa. Taxonomy (NCBI): domain Eukaryota; kingdom Viridiplantae; phylum Streptophyta; class Magnoliopsida; order Brassicales; family Brassicaceae; genus Cardamine; species Cardamine flexuosa. Next base: position 17,250,230 of record OY743216.1, on the reverse strand, counting down.
TGTGTGTGTGCTTGGGTAGATGGGAATCTATTCTTGTATGCATCAGTTGGCTTTTACCTTTAGCATTCTCTTAAAGTTCAATCAATTCTTTGAGAGATCCCTGTTACTAAATGCATAAACCAGAGGAAGAAGAGATCATTTTTATCTCTTAAGCCCAGTCCTTGAACCAAATGAGTTCTTACTTAATGCATAGCATGATCCACTGTTCACGCTTAATTAATGTTAAAGGGATAGTTTACTTTGAATGCTTGTTGAGGCTGAGTCTGATTAATAAGTTCTGTTGTGATGAGCATGGCTAGGTTTTTAAGTAAGACTTATGTGTATTGCATTTTAGACCTGTTAACTATGACATTGAAGTCAGAGGTTTGTTTAGTGTGCTAAGGTTCTGATCCCCACTTTTCACACTACTCCTTTCATCTTATCCTTTATATTTGCTTGAGGGCAAGCAAATGGTAAGTTTGGGGGAGTTGATAACACTGTATTTAGCATGTTTTTAGAGTCTTTTTATCATGCCTTCGTCTAGTTTTAAGCCATTGTTCATATCCTTTCTTGCATTTATCTCTCATATAGAGAATTTACTGTTTTTGCATAAGCATTGCATGCATTTTGCATATTTGGGGTCTTATCAGGTACTTATGGAGCATATGGAGCATACTTGGATTTGGCTCATGGAGTGAAGATGTGCAATCAAGCCCTGTGGAGTCGAGTGAAGATTGCAGAGAAGACAGAGGGCACTCTAGGCAGGCTCTCGAGTGAGCACTCTAGACAAGCTCTCGAGTGAGCACTCTAGACAGGCTCTCGAGTGAGCATTCTAGACAGGCTCTCAAGTGACCACTCTAGACAGGCTCTCGAGTGACCACTCTAGACAGGCTCTCGAGTGGACACTCTAGACAGGCTCTCGAGTGACCACTCTAGACAGGCTCGAGAGAGAGCACTCTCGACCACGCACTCGAGTGAGCACTCTAGACAGGCTACTCGACCTCAGCATCACAGGCTCACTGGACTTCAGCACCACCTGCCTACTCGAGAGACCACTCGACCTGCCTACTCGAGTAAGCACTCACTACACCCCCACTCGAGTGACTTCGGAGCATCAGAAGTTTGGAAACATTTGAAGACCTTCCCTTGGACCAAATTTGGATTTCTGTATACCAATGGAAAGCTAGAAGAGTGAAGACTCACATGGGACAAGAATCAAAGTAATCCAGTCTGCCATTTGGAAGATACATCCTGAAGACTGAAGACATGTTGAACTAGAGTCTGCACTGCACCAGAGACACTTTGAGTAGCCTCCTCGACCTACCCACTCGAGTGGGTAGTCGATTCAGCCTCTCTACTGAGCTACTCAACCAGGCCACTCGAGTGGGTGGTTGAGTCAGCCACAGTACTTACTCGACTGGTCCACTTGACTGACTGGTCGAGTGGCACATTTACTCTTTTTCCCTTAAAACTTGGAATTTGTATTATTTCTCTTTTGTCACCTAGTATAAAAGCTCTTGATAACCTAATGTTAGGGTTGCCAATCTTATTAGTTTAACCGAGTTTAGCTTAGTTTCTCTCTCTAGTTCTTCATCTTGTTCTTCATTTTCCCGAACTTTTTAACTTTTTAACTTTTTATAAAATCAGTATTTGCCTTAGCTTTCTTCTACACTCTTGCTCATCGGATCATCAGCTATCACATATGTCTCTTTTAGAGATTTCTGGGTTTCGGACCCAAGTGATGAATCTGGTGAGTGAGTAGTAAAATTGGGATTTTTGGGGATGGATTAGGGTAGCTTCACTATGTTTTGTTATTGCTTAGATAGTTTGATCATCACTCATTCTTGACTCTCTCTTGGGTGCGTGATTTTAATGCTTGTTCTCCCCTGATCATGGAGAACATGATTTTAGATGGTCTCATGAGCACGAACCATGCCTTGAGCCATTAGACAAACTTTTTCCAGGGTTTAGAGTACAATAGCATGAGGATGGATGCATCAGACATTGATTTATGTCACGACTCCACCTATTCACTTGTTATGAACTCTTCTCGACTTGAATAGGCTGATTCTTCATGCCCTATCCGACTCCTCACACTATGCTGACTGGGTTGGGTCTTGGGGCTCTCTACCACAAACCATGGATTGAGCTGGTTATGAAGTCTGTTGTCTAGGGTAGTCTTGTGATGAAATTGCTCGGTTATAGCTGCAATAGAACAGAGTCTTTGCGATACTGTGATTTCCATCCCTAGAGTCCTTGTTTTTCCCCATAGTTCACAGATTGCTTAGTAATCGTTCACAGTAGTTTTTCTCTGGTTTTACAGTAGCACTCGACCACCCTACTCGACTGCTAAGGCGAGTGGTTAGTTTAGCACAGTTTTCTTGTGTTTTTGATGACTTACTAAAGTGTGACAGACTTTGGTAGCTCTAGGGTCACCTAAGGTTTGGTTATAGTTTCATTTAGGCTGTAGGAGAACACCAACCCTTTTATATTTGGCTTGAATAGTTTGTTATTGATCACATCGTTTTTGCATAACTCTAGTCACCCATTGGTTCGATATTTTCTATACTTACAATTGATTGAAGAACTTGTGTTTTGTCTCTCTGTGTGTAGGCTGATAGTTTTTACTGTCTTTCTCTGCATATTAGGAAAAAATACTAGTTTCATAAATCAACTGGCCGAACATCTCAGCTCTATTGAAGCTCGTGCTATCCTTCAAGCCAATGCCAATGAAATAGGGAGTAACCTAGCGATTCTCAAGAAAATCAAGGAAGGAGAGATTAATCCAGACGAGGAAATTGCCGAGCTGACAAGTGCGCTGGTCGAAACAACCTCCGAGCTGAAAAACTTCATGGCCGTGCCCCGGGATCAGGAACAGTTCGCTGCTGCTTTTGTGGATTCTCTTCCTCTCCCTGAATTCAACCTTGAACTACCTGTCGAACAAAGCTCACTGCTTCCTATTGAGGTTCATATCTCTTCACTGGCTCCCATTGATAAGGTATGATTTTATTAATTTTGTTTTGATCTATCCCTTATAACAAATAGTAGTCTTGATAGGATCCTTCCCAAGGATATCTAACTTTCGAGATGGTGAATGGATAGATAAGTTGAATGGATTGAATGGTCACACAGAGATTGCGGATGGTCTCTGATATACCGTGTAGCCTCCCAAGATATGACACACTTTGACGAGACCAATCTTGATTCCTCCGGATATGACACACTGAAACAGAAACAGAAACATGGAAACAGATCGGATATTACACACCAATCTAGGATTTGTTCACCAGGAACAGAAGAGATTCACTCTCAAAATTTATAAAAAAAAAGTTGATTCATTTACTGTTGAGTTTCTTCATGCTTAAATAGCAAAAGAAATAACAAAATATCTAAGCAATATTAATTGCAGAAATTAAACTAAAAGACTTAAAGCCAAAATAAATATCTCTTGCACTTATTCATGCATGCATGTGAAGTGACTCTTGAACTTATTTTCGTCACTCTCTTTGACCTGAAAACTAAGTGACTTCTTTTGGGCTTCTTTCATTTGTAAGTAGACTTAAAATGGACTAGACTTGATAATTAACATCCCCAAATGAATTATTATTATTCTTCTTCTCCATAAGCTTTTGAATCAGCCTGCTAAGTGCTTCCATGATTGGTCCAACAAATGCAAACAAAATATTCCTTTTAAATAAATCAATGCTTTACCCCTTTATCACCTTCTCTTGTCACTGGTAAAATGGATATGAGCAGTGTATTTTCTAGATCTTCCTTGGTACTTTCCATGATCACATTATACCCCTCTTGAAAATGATTTGTCCTCAAATCTGATTACCTGGATATGGCTCAAATCTTTCATGAGTTTAAGATAGCTAACCTTTGGTAGCTTAATAACTCCACCAGATATGGAAAGTTGTAAGGTAGGCCTTGCCTCGTGCCTCTTTGGTAACACTCCTACTTCTAGATATAGAGAAAGAATTCTTTCATTGGATTCTTCGGGAACTCCATAATAATCAAGAACTGCAGGCTCTATCACTCTTCGTCCATCTCTCACTTTGTCCATGATAGGACTACGTCTCTGAACTGTTGTTATGGTACCAATCTCTTTAAGAAACATACATTTATCAAGCATGATCGCTTTTTCAACTTTGCTTCCCATGAACAGCTTGAAATCTCTATGTTTCTCTCCTTCAATGTTCAGGATTGGTTCTGTTTTTCTTAGCCAGAATTGTGGCAATTACTTCTCTCTACTTGGCTTTATAATCTCGGCCAGCAAACTCTTAACTTTGTTTCCTGGTTTGGAAAATGCTGAATCTCCAAAAACAAAATCCACTTCTTCCATAACCTTAAATTTAAAAGTGGATGAATCAGGTGTAGGCATTAAGGAATACATCTGTGTGAGTTCATCAGCTGACTCATCTGTGCTACCTAGACTTTGTTTCATGGCTTCCTCATTCTTTGACTCAAGCAACAACTGATCTCTTTGGCTATAGCTTTCTTACTTATTAAACTTGTTACTAATAGATCATCCTTAACCAGTATCTCGACATGCTCCTCTGCTGATGACAATGAATAATAAACCACTTCAGCTTCTTTAGCTACTTGATTTTCTGTGTAAGACTTAGAGGACATATTTGGTTTTAAATGAGGCTGCTCTTACCGTATTTTTCTAAGTCTCCTTTGGTTTTCTTGACATGAATTATCATCATGATGGAAGTAATAATTTGCCTCCTCATCTCTTGGCTGGCTCAGATGGTTTATCTCCCTTCTCTGTGATCTCCTTTTCTGAGACTGTTCGCCTTTGATCTAGCCTTTGGTGCATTGCTTTCATCTCTGCTTGCCACTCTGTTTGCATCATGCTTACCACTCTCTTTGCATCCTGGTCAGTTAACACGTCTGCTACCTTTTTTGTGATATCTTGTTTTCCCTCCTTTGAAAATTTTCTGGTTTATTCTTTTTCAATAAATCAAAAGAGATCTTTCTCAATGAACGCTCAACAGTTCCTATAGAACAACACCAGCCAAAATGATGGTAAATCCAATAGTTCACAAAAAGAAACAAGATAGATAGGAAATAAATTTTGTGTTTCCCCAACAAACAAGAGATTTGATAGATAAAAATCTGGAAACAAAATATAGAAGAGATCAAGAACAAGGGTTTCATGTTTCCCCAACAATCAAAAGATTCGTAATTTTTTTTTTTTTTAAAGTAAAATCATAACTGCCAAGAAAGCTGATCGGTTTTGAAGTTGATCAGGCACTCTTTGATGTATATATATATATATATATATATATATATATATTTGTGAATGAAAATCGAATAGAAAGGAAAGATAGAAAAGAGATTGAAAGAAAATTAGAATGAAAAACGATTTAAAGATAGAAACCAAACTCGAAAGTGGCTCTGATACCACTTGATAGGATCCTTCCCAAGGATAGCTAACTTTCGAGATGGTGAATGGATAAATAAGTTGAATGGATCGAATGGTCACACAGAGATTGCGGATGGTCTCTGATATACCGTGTAGCCTCCCAAGATATGACACACTTGGACGAGACCAATCTTGAGGAACAGATATAACACACTGATACAGAAACAAGAAAACAGATCGGATATTAAACACCAATCTAGGATTTGTTCACAAGGAACAGAAGAGATTCATTCTCAAAATTTATAAAAGAAAAGTTGATTCATTTACTCTTGTGTTTCTACATGCTTAAATAGCAAAAGAAATAACAAAATATCTAAGCAATATTAATTGCAGAAATTAAACTAAAAGACTAAAAACCAAAAGAAATATCTCTTGCACTTATTCATGCATGCATCCGGAGTGACTCTTGAACTTATTTTCATCACTCTCTTTGACCTGAAATCTAAGTGACTTCTTTTGGACTTCTTTGATTTGTATGCAGGCTTAAAATGGGCTGTACTTGATAATTAACATCCCCAAATGAATTCTGATTATTCTTATTCTCCATATATTTTTGAATCAGCCTGCTAAGTGCTTCCATGATTGGTCCAACAAATGCACACCAAATATTCCTTTTAAAGCTTCTAAATCAATGCTTTACCCTTTTATCACCTTCTCCTGTCACTGGTAAAATGGATATGAGCAATGTATTTTCTAGATCTTCGTTGGTACTTTCCATGATCACATCACATCTTGTCTGGCTTAAGGAACGGTGTTATCTACTATAACTAGTATAATTGAAATGTTCAAGATGTGCCCGAAGACATTCTTCCTGAGGTTACTCCTCATGAGCCGGAAGCTTGCCCTATGGAGATGTCTCCTGACTAGAAGGCCAGTAAAAATCCTCCGGAGATGAATGTTGTTGTGGACCCTCCTGCCGAACCTGTATCTGAAATGATCGAAGACCTATAAGGGTTGACCTTGCTTAAGTTTAGTTAATCGGGTGGCTGTGTCTACCAAACTCGGGATATGTCCCAGAATTTGTTAAACTTATCTCCATTTTTGTTTTTCTTTCTTTTGCCCAAGGGGGCTTTGAATATTGGTTCAATCGTTTTCATTTAAGAAAGTTAATTTTTAGATCCTTATTTTGAGAAGACATTTATATTTGACCGGGTTTGCAAAGTCTGGCTTATTCACAAACTATGAGTCGAGTTGTTTTCAAGACAAAAGTTTGTTGATCAGACCCTTACCATTTTTAAAGAAAAACTATATCAAATATTCTCGGTAAAAGTGCGAGGATTGAGCTCGGCTTTAAGCGAGGACTGAGCTCGGCTTTGAACTTGGTGCACGTTTTATTGTATGAGAATAGTCCTTGTGGATTGTTTTATCAGTTCGGAATATCATATGAATTTATTATAGGATTTCTTATTGAACTGTTAAATAGTTCAGAACAAGAGAGATAACTTGCGGGCTCAAGAGTTCGTATTATCAGAAAAATAACTGAAATTGACTGGGCCTCCTTTTTAGGACTTTTTATTTGGGCTGAGTTTGATTTTTTACCCTTTTAGGTATCATCTTAGGTATTAATGATTCACATAGCGTCTGTCATTTAAACCTTACTCGAGTTCCCAAACTTGCGTGTGCTTTTAAAGAAGTAATTATTACTTTCAGTAAATGCTCGTCGTTTAGGATTTCCTTTTATTTCATCAGCTTTTCTGATATTCTTTTTACTTCTTATTTTGTCTCCATTATAGGCTTTGTGCTTATCTCATCTTTCTGCTTCTTCCTTTCCATCTTGGTCTTCATCATGGACACCTTTGGCTACTATCCTTACTATACCTCCCCTTCCGGTTCTCCATAAAGGCCTCCACCTACTTCTGGTGACGGGTTCACCCCAAACCTGGTCCGTTACCCTAATTTCAGCGACTCTCTTATCAGAAAAGGGAAAGAAGAAGCCGATATCATCAAGGAAATGGTTTGTTCACAGAAATCCTTTCCTAAATATTATTAGCACCTTTTTTCTATTGGCTTTACATTTATTTTTCAGCTTGTGGCCGAACACTATCGCACATGCAATGACCGTCAGTATTGGGGAAAAAAGAGGAGATCTTTGGAGAGGAGAATTTGGAGGCTGGAGAAGAAGGTCCTACGCCTGGAAAGTCATCCTCTTTCCTGGGAAAGGAATGGTATTAACTCTATGGTTCCCATCCCTGAGGTACTTCGCTCCTACCTCCAAGATTTAAGGGAGAAAAAGGCAGCGGCCAAGCGGGAAGGCCCTCCAAACTTTGTACCACCGGAGGGTTCGTCATCCAGACCAAAGGAAGAGGTCACTCCGGAAGATGACGTGGCTATGATGGAAACTGTTCCCGAGCCCAAATCCTAAGTGTAATAATAACTTTTATGCTGGGCCCAGGCCCATTATTGCTTTTGTTTGAAATCGTCGTTTTTATTTTTATTTGCCATCCGGTTTTATTTAATTGCTTTTGCTGCATTTATTTCTTGAGTCTCTCAAATCATCATGCTGAATCTTGATTTACGTTATTTACGTAAATTAAATCCCTTCTTATGGTGATTTCTAGGCGCTTAATCCGGCATGACTTGCTTGCTAATTTGCTATATAAATTATGGGTCAAAAACTCTAACCTCTTCATTCCCCTTATAGTTTGATTTCTTCACTCCTTCTCTTTCACTCAGCTCTAAATGGCTTCTGAATACCGCTGTCCTAAGCATGCTGGTATGTCCATTGAAAGTGTCATCTGTTTTCATGATGATCCCACCACAGCACTTAACTCCGACGACGGTTCTGTTAAACGTCCCTTAGGATGGGGGACTCCGATGACCTTTCCTTGCAGCTTGATAAGGAAGCTACCTCCTCATGGCCAAAAAACAGCGATGAGATTTATGGAAAAGGTAAATAATTGGTTTGAACTCACAATTTTCTTTTGTCCTAATCATCTAATTTGAATCCTTGTCTTATTAGCTGGTTGCTAAGTATAAAGATCTTGAACGGGAAGAAGTGCGCTTAGGTTAAGAGTTTGGGAAATGGAGAAGAAACAATTCCAGATTTCCCGTGAAATGTGCATCGTCATAGCCCATCCGTCGGACTGGATCGAACTCAACATTGTAGAATTGGGGCACTACATGCCGCCAAGTGTCTGTGGGATTGTCGACTTAGCGGGGCAGGGAGCCAATATTTTCTGCAAAAAGACCGATCACACGACTCCTTGATCGTTCCTTGTTGCTTTCTCTGTCTCTTGCGAACTGTTGTTGCTGCTTCCCAGCTCGTGAGGAAGATTTCCTTTTTTAAACACAAATAAACATATATATATATATATATTTATTTATTTAGAATAATAGCTGCACTGTAAATGAGTTGCCTACGTACCCATGTCGTGATCAAGCCAAATTGTAGTTCGTTAGAACATTATAATATTTTATGAATAAAATTTTGTTAAGTTGAGAATATTCCACGGCCTCCGAACTGGGACTCTATCTTGGTCTGCTAATTTATAAACACTGTTACGAACTACTTTGGTTACTTGATATGGACCTTCCCAGTTAATTCCAAGTTTTCCGGCTCTGACTTCCTTAGTATTTTCAAATACTTTGCGCAAAACTAAATAGCCAACTTGAAGGGGTCGGTTCCTTAGCTTCGAATTATAGTAACGTGCGATTGCTTGTTGATAATTCTGGATCCGGATTAAAGCTTTGTATTCATCGATTGTGTCTAGTGCATCTTCCATCATTTGTGTGTTACAAGACTCATTATCAGGGAGTTCAGTTTGTCAGAGTCTGGGAACATTCAGTTCGGCTAGAACTACGGCCTCCATTCCATAAACTAAAGAAAAAGGAGTTTCTCCACTAGCTTTCCGCGGGGTAGTTTGGCATGCCCATAAAACCGGCTGAAGTTCGTCATACAATCCTCCTTTCTATGAACCGAGTCGCTTCTTTAAACTACTCAATACAGTTTTGTTCGCAGCTTCTGCTTGTCACTTCCCCTGTGGATACCGCGTGGTGGAATAACTCATTTTATCCCCCATGCTGAGACAAAATCCTCAAAGTCTTTGGATATGAATTGAGGTCCATTATCCGTACCAATCTCGGAAGGGACTCCATATCGACAGATAATGTTTTTCCACAGAAATGTCAATACCACCGAATCCTTAATAGTAATATATGACTCCACTTCTATCCACTTGGAAAAATAGTCTGTTAGGACAAGAAGAGGTAATACACCTCGGGTTGATTTATGAATTGGTCCGACGATGTCCTTTAACCATCACATAAATTGATAAGGAAATGCGATTGATGACGAGAGCTCTGAAGGTTGATGAATAAGCAGAGCATGTTGCTGGCATTTTACGCATAGTTGGGAATATTTAACACAATCCACGATCATGGTCGACCAGTAATATCCTAAACATTTGATTTTGAAAGCCATCGACCGTCCTCACGCATGATTCCCACAAAGCCCTTCATGAACTTCCCTCATAACAACTTCCATTCCTGAGCCATGAATACATTGTAAATATGGATCACTAGCACCTCGCTTGAATAGTGAATCCTTAATCAAGCAATACTTCGCGCTAACGATTTGTAATGTCCTTCCTTCCCACTTCGCTTTTGGAAGTGCATCAGTTCGGATATACTCCTTAATAGGATCCCTCCAGTCAGCCCCCTAATCGTTAGTGGGGATATCCTCTTGATTACTTGGTAGCATAAATGTATTGTCTTGTGGTTCATCATTACAAAGTGCTTCCTGCTCTACCTCGGGCTCATCCATGAGGTAGACGGGTTCCATAACCATAGGCGATGGAGTGTCCTCATTAGGTTGGTGTTCTGAAATTGGGACATCTTCGGATGCTAAAGTTTCGTTTCCATCTGTAACGATTATGGGACCTTTAACCTTTGGTGGGTGCCCACGTTGTTGTTTTGGAAGATTGCTTTGTGGTACTTGATCGTCTGTTTGAGAAGTGTGGGAGGTCTGAGAGCGAGACCGAGATCGGGTTACTGCCATAGTTTCGTCTTTTACAGTTATACTTTGAGACTTATGTATTCAACAAGAATGATCCTCTTTAAGGTAGGATCAGATGTGGATGCCAAGGCAGCCAAAGCATCTGCTGTAGTGTTTACACCTCGTGGAACCCGAACTAAATCGAAAGTATCAAACTTTTTTGCAAGTTTTTAACAAGCTCTAAATACACTTCCATCCTTGCATCTTTTGTCTTATATTTGCCTTTGTACTGGAGCACAAATAATTGGGAATCGCTGTATGCTATTATTTCCCGAGCTCCTACTTCATTTGCAAGGCGAAGACCGGCTAGTAATGCCTCATATTTTGCTTCGTTATTCGACACGGAGAACCCAAGGCGGAATGATTGCTCAATGACTTCTCCACTAGGGGTTACCAAGCTGATTCCAACTCTGGATCCTTGTTTTGAAGATGACCCATCAACGTTAAGTTTCCATACCTTGTCGCTGAGTTTGACTTTGGTGCTGTTTGTTGGTAACTCGGAGAAGAAGTCGGCTAATACCTGAGCTTTGGCACTAGTTTGATTCTTGTATTCAATATCGTACTCAATTAATTCAATCGCCTACTTTGCTAAACGCCGGACTGACTTGCATTATGTAGAATAGTCCTTAGGGTTGCGAAGTCAACACTTCTATTGGATGTGATTGGAAATATGGCCTTAGCTTCCATGCTGAATCCACAACTGCAAGGGCTAGTTTTTCTATCATGGTATAACGGGTCTCCGGACTGGTTGGACTCTTGCTTATATATTAGATTGGTCGCTGCTCTCCTTTATCTTTCCGTACAATAACTCCGCTAACTGCATGCTCTGAAACAAACACATATAAACTTAATCTTTTCCCTAACTCAAGTTTGGAAAGCACCGGTGGGGTCGTTAGGGTTTAAGGTTTAGGGTTTAGGGTAAGCTTCATTCCAAACTTATTTAAAATTTCGAAACATTGGGTGAGGTGCTTTACATCGTCGATCTGCTGGAGAGATTTCACCAACAAGACGTCTATGCAAACTTTCATTGTTTTTCCAAGATGCTCCGCTGACATCTTATTGACAAGACGCTGATAAGTTGCTCCAGCATTCTTCAAACCAAACGGCATTACAATAACAATATATAACTTTGTCTGTTATAAAAGAAGTATGTTTCTTGATCCTCGGTATCCATCTTGATTTGATTGTATCCTAAAAAAGCATCCATAAAGCTGAGGAGTTCGTGACCAGCGGTAGACTCTACCAACCAATCAATATTTGGAAGAGGAAAACTATCTTTTGGACATGCTTTGTTGATGTTGGTGAAATCAACGCATACTCTCCATTTTGCATTCTTTTTCTTCACCACAACTGGGTTAGCCAGCCAGTCTGGATACTTAACTTCTCGTATGGATTCTGCTTTTAACAGTATGTCTACTTTGTTGTTGACTGCTTTCGCTTGATCCAGTCCGACCTTCCTCCTTTTTTGCTTTATTGGTTTAAAACTGTCATCGACCTGCAACTCATGTGATATTATACTCGGGTCAGTACCTTGCATATCTTCTACTGACCACGGAAAGGAGTCTCTGTTTTTTGACAAAAACTCGATGAGTTCGGTCTGGAACTCTGTGCTTAAACCTGAACCAATCTTTAATTTCCAATCTGGCCTTGTACTGCCAATCAAAATCTCTCGAGTTACATCGTCTGGTTTGTCCACTAGGAAAGCACGACTCTTTTGCTATAGTTGAAGTTATTAATTGCTATTTCAGTTTCATTCTATGATTCGTCAGATAATAATACCTTGAGATTTCTTGATCGCCTCTAATTGTTTCTACTCCAGTAGGGTTTGGAGTTTAATGCACTGGTGATAGGTTGATGGGATGCCTTATATCCATGATGTTCCAAGGATTATATTATACACAACTGGTCGGTTGAAAACCGTGAATTCTACTATTTTTGATACTCCAGATGCGAACACATGAAGCTGAATGGTTCCAAGTAACATAGTTGTTTCACTTGTAAATGCTATCAATGGGGCTGGTGGTCCCATTATTTCAGTTCGATTGATTCCCATCCTATGTAATGTGCTGAGGAAAATTTAATCGAGCGAGCTACCAGTATCAATTAATATCCTTGTCACCTCGTAGTTCGCTACGTCAAGAGTTATGACTAGAGTGTCATCATGTGGCTTGGCTAAGCTACAAGTTTCAGATTCTTCAAATGTTATCGCAGTATTGTATTCGAAGGATTCGGCCATTGCATTTACCGCCCTCTAGATGGTCCGGGCTGGTCAAATGCTTTTTTGCTTTTTTGCAATCGGCTCGCAGACTTGGTCATCCTTCCGATCTTTGTTGTAACTTCGGACAAAATCTACAAGATTGAATTTTGCAAGTACACTGGAACACCAAAGCTCGGCGAGGTGTCATTTGAGGACACTACACTCTTTTGTCGCATGACCATTCAACAATAAGAGTTATCGTTCCGAACCCGAGTATTATTCGACGAATATCTGGGCCTTTCTCCTCGGGAGTATGGTCATCCAAAGTTGTTGTTACTTAGGCTTGCACCAAAACGTTTCATTCCGATACTTTCTTGTGAAAATTTATTTCTCTTCTTCGGCCTGGCTCAAAAAAGATCATCTTGAATCGTCTCCGGTCGGTTTACAATGAAATCTTCTCTGAACCTTGTTTCATGCCAAACTCCATTCTTCAGTGCGGATAGAGCTGCAGTCTGAGAAATCCCTGGTATTTTAGCCAATAACTCCTTCAATTTAGCAATGTGTTTCCAGAGAGGCTATTGGTCCTTGTGATAAGTTCCATCTGCGGTTTGATATGAAGAAGTGGTCGCCATAGGTCTATGGAACAGGACTCGTTGATGAGAATTCCTGGGCCTGGAACCTGTAGTTGAAGCATCTACACGAGCAGTAAGAGTTACTTGGCCAGTCTTCATCTGTTGTATGTTTTGTTGCATGGTAACAAAGCTAGCCGTAAAGTTTGTTAAACTATCATTTATTTTCGTCAATGTGTCTGTAACGTCTCCCATGGTTTGGTATACGAAGATCTTTTAGCTTGATTGTCGAAAGACTTCTGCTTAGCTTGAAGATGCCCTCCTTCTAGCGCCATAATGTGGATAGAGGATCCACACCCAATGATTTAGTAAAAATAAGTTAATTGGAAAAAGTAGTATTTGCTTTTAAAATATATCTCTCTTAGAATAAAAACAAAGATCCTCCTTTACAATGCTCTTCTCTCTCTATTTATACATGTTTTTGACTATTAATGTTATCAATAAATTACAATAAATCGCATGATTCTAATTAAATATGCCGGTTTTGATTTGGTCTTGAATGTTGTAACGTTTGGCATTTTGAAATAACTTCGCTTTTTGACTTTACGACTGGAATCCTTGATGTGAGGTCTTTATATCCTCCGACCTTCTATAATTCATCGTCCTCTCTGAGCTTGTTACTTCGGCTTCATATCAGTTTGCTGATCCCTTCTTCTTATCATGTAATCTACTTTTGTGAGCCGGACTCTCTCTTGTTTGTCATGATGACTTGGTTGACACATGTCCTCTATCTTTAATGGTGATGGATTCTCGGTGCGGGATCCGGTATCATCTAACCTTACGATCCAATTATCTCGGGAAGACCATTTCTTGCCACTTCGGGAGCGACCATCAACATACAGAAAGAAATAATCAACCTTCATCTCAGTGACTATGTCATGAGGTTTGATTTAGATAAAATGATAAAAAGACCTGTCACTGAAGATCAAATTTTCTGAGTTGACACAGTGGATGAAATTACCCAAGAATTGATGCATGAAATGCATTCTAAGGATCCTCTGGAAGTTGCATTAGTGCAAGCTGAAAGTGTATATGGTTACAGCAGAATGGAGAAAACTGGTTTTGCTCTCATCCTTCACCCAACGGATCAGGTGAAGAAAGTCTCATTCCCTGATTTGGATGAGATACATTGTATGGAACCTGACTCTCCAATAAGGTATCAACAAGAAAAATTTCCGCGGAGATCAACCAATCCCACCTGTGGATTGGAAGATCCTCCACCCCCACGAAAATTATTTTTAAGGCTCGACCCAAACCACAAGAAGCCAGCGATTACTAAACATAAATGTTTAAAAGAGAAACATCCTTCAGCTTCTAAGTATATTCTGCCAAGGTGTAGGAGGGATGATAAACAACTTACTGTGAAAACCATTCTCACCATAAATACTCAGATCACAAAGCCCTTACTTTTTCAGAAGCATACGGAGGAGGCCCGTTTGATCAATCATCCTGATAAAGATCCTGAGGTTTTGAAACCAATTCCCCATGCAAAACGCCCTCAGTTGTGTTGGAGAGATCCTTTACGTACTCATCGGAGCGAGCTGAAAGCTCCAAAGTACATTGTGCGTGGACAAAGAGTGAGCGGGGATCTTAAGAAGATCAGTACTGCATTGCCAAATGGGCACTTTACCCGAGAGGATCCGCTCTTTAATATGAAAACGAGCACATGTAGTCTCAAAAAACCTCCACTAGAACAACCTGATAAAGGAGACTTCATTCCTCCAATGAACCCAGACCCCATCTAAAAAGAAAAAAGTCGAGCTGATGACTTTAAAAACAAGCGCTTATTGGGAGGCAACCCAACATGTTTTATTTTTATTTTATTTATTCTTTCAATATTTATTTTATTTATATATTTTTCTCAATAAGATATGATGATTGTTTTGTTGAGTTGACTGGAAACAAGTGCAAAATGCAGAAGATGCGAATTTCAAGAAGTTTCAGGACACTGGGATCGAGCGATCCTTTCCAGATCAATCGATCCCCGAGATGAGAAAAGCTGAAAACCAGTTCGATGGATAAACCAATGCTCCCTTTTGGTCGTAAAATCCCTTTCCGTGGTTTATGTTTTGCTTTCTTGTTCACAATTCATTATCTCCAGTGTTGTTTCGCAGCACCTTTTTATTTATATATATCACAGGGGACGCACTGATTTAAGTCTGGGGAAAGGGGTGTCTGCTTCTTATGTTACTACCAGTGTGTTTTCTTTTGTTTCTTAGTCAAGCAAAATTTTCAAAAAAATTCAAAAATAAAACTTTTTATTTTTCTTGAGTCGTTTTATTGAGTCAAAATATGAGAATTTTATTACAATTTTCTTGATTCCCATTTTATGTTGACATATATTGGACTTAGTTCTGGAAGATTGGAAACACCATCAGTGAATCAACCTTACCAGAATCGACATATCCTTTGGATATCTAAATGATCCAGTGTTGGGTCTATCTACTTGGACCTTTAATTTGGATTAATCTTCTCACTTAGGGGCTCGATATCGCATAAATGATCATAGACATCCGGAGTTCACACCATTCTTATTGGAGCTCCGGATGGTCAAGCTCATTTTTAGCTTGGTTCCACACCCATACACCATGTTTCATTCAGACCCCAGTCTGCTTTCGCAACATTAGGAGCATGTGAAACCAAGTGCAAAAATTACGGAGTATGGAGGTCAAACACGTATTTTCTCAGTGGTAAATATGCATGGAGGGTTTCAATTCCTCATTGTTGTTGTAGTACATGAGGTGTCAATCCATAATGGGTTTGGTGCAAGCAATCAGAATGTATCAATGTATAATATGTTAAGCCAAATAAGAGATGATAGTTGAAACTAGCAACCTAATGATTGTAAATGCAAATACTTAATAATTAAAGCAATGAACACTTGAGATGTCAATTCAAATGCACAAAGTGTAACCAAACAAAACAGGGAAACAAAAGTAGAAAGCCACTCGATCGATACAGTCGAGTGGTGTGGTCGAGTCGGATTATAAAGTCACAGAATCACAAAATGGAACCAGTAACTAAGCGTTTAATGCAATAATAAAGAGATAGGGATCATAGGGATGCATCAATTGACTAAGGGATCACTTTCATAACCTGGGTACTTAACAAACACAACCTATTGTAAGGCTAATCCTTTGACGATAGATATCTAAACCAATCAGGCCCACTATCGTGATGAATGATCTCAAATCCAATGGCTCAGCATACCTAAAGTTCTCATCTACCCAGGAACACACAACTGATTCTACCTAAATCTATACTTAGAAATATATCCTAGTTTTTCAACCTTTATTTTTCTTTTCTCTCAAGGCATACATTGTTTTCTCCCAGCTTAGGATTATTTCTCTCTTTTTATTTTCTAAGGAAAGGATCTTTACACTTTTAAACTCTTCTAGCGGATCTAGGAAAATTCATTTTCTGAGCTGAGGCACCTACTTGACCACTTGGTCGAGCTGTGTGATCGAGTCACATCTTTTCACTTTTGCTTATCTTTTATTTTTCTATTTCCTGAGCCTATCTTCATAATATAATCATCTAGATCCTTTACTAGACACTCATTACTGTATTTTTGGTGTTTTATCCTTTCCAAAGATTTTTTAGCACTCTTTTTTCTCTCGTTTTACCAGTCAAAACATCAACCAACCCATAGTTCGAACTTCCTATCCTATTCTGGTCCAAAAATCGTGAACCAGAGTCTACATGAGAAGTTATTCCTGTCGGCTTATACCTAACACTTTCTCCTAAGTTCAATCCGGAAATAGGCCTCAACTCATGATTAATTCATGGTTTGAAAAGAAGGTAGGTTTGGTGATTATTTGGAACTGTTTCAAAGATGGGAACAGCTACTTAGATAAAAAAAGAGTGGAAAAACGGAATAAGAGTATCCAAGTAATTTATGGTAGCCATGACTTCATAAACAATGTTTAAGTTTGATAATTAAAATTTAAGATCAGGTTCTTATAATTAGGGATAGATTTTCTTATACACAGAAAGTTTCAACCTAAGTGTGCATGGTGAATTTAAATTCCAAACATGATGCTGCCTTAGTTTTCAGGATCAAATGCAAGCATTGAACAACTAAAAACCATGGCATTGAGATTAAAACTTTAATTATGATTCGGTTTGGTTTTAATTCATCATTGTCCCCTATGCAATGCAACAATCCTAATATGAATGATTCTAGACTCAATCCTAATTATACAAATGAACTACATGTCACTCTGTTTTTTAAATTAATTTTCTGAAATTTTCAAATTTTATGGTTTTTTATATGCATTTAGATGCTGACTCAGTTATGAAATTTGAATCAGAAAATAGAAAACATGATTAGATGAATCTCTCAGACTCTCTCCCAAACTTAAATTACACAGTCCCTTGTGTAATAAAAATTCAGAGGATTATTTGAGAGATTTAAAGACAAAACAAAAACAAACTAATATGCAGGTGGTTTATACAATGGTGTGGGTTGACTGTGGTACCTCATTGTGGTGGATCTTGCTGGGTCTGAGCTGTGAAGAAGTCATCCACAACAGCTGCCATCGTTTCCTCTGTGTAGGTTGCCTCCATGGGGATGTGAGAAAAGCCCGATTGATCTGGATCAAAGGTTGGTTCCGCTCCGGCGTTGAGATCGACCACTGGACTCGACCCATCTGGTCGAGTAGAGGTGTAAGCCTCCAACTCTTCAGCTGTGATATCCGATCTTCTCTTCTTTGGCCTGTCCCTGCGAGCCATCTTCTCTTATGAGGACCTTGAGCTGTGCCTTCTAGACCTTCCAGAGGGTGACTTGCTTCTCTCATTTGCCCTAGAGGATTCACCCTTCCTTTGCAAGCTCTTTAGCTGCCCTGAGATGACCTTGATGGTCTTTGCCATTGACTTGATGGCCTTGTCCTGGAACTTGTTCCACTGCTGGAAAAGACCGATCTTGTGGTTGGCCTCCTTCAAATTCTTGCACTCAGAATCCTCAAAGTAATACCTCTTAGGTTCCCTTTGCGCCTCTATCCACTCCCCCAACATTTGGTCATCTGATGCATCATCATCTCTGGCCTTGTACAGACAACTGGTAGGAGGAATAAAATCAGCTTCTCCTCCTTGGTGTAGCTTGGGGAAATCGTCCAGTGGGAAGAGGACTTGGGCCCTTCCAACCTTAGGGTGATTGAAGTTGTAAACATGCTTTTCCTGAACCATATTCCTCTCTATGATGAAGGAGTTTTGCAGATACTCCATATCAATCCACTGTGGTTCTTGCTTATTGCTCTTAAGCTCAACTCCAGCTACTATGAGGATTGGTGTTACAATTCCACCAACTGCCAAATATCCTTGGCTCACTATCTTGTTCATCTTCGTAGCATACTACTTATAAGTAAGGAGTTGCCTAATCAGCACAATGGAGTTTCATGTGTTAGCTCTATCTGCTAACATGCCCCTATCAAGTCTCTGGTTCTTGGCCGTGGTGTAAACTACAAAACCTTCAAATGCTTTGTCAAGCATCTTGATTTCCCCATCATTGACTCCTACAATGATCTTTCTCGTAAACATGGTGTTGGCAATGCTTTTATGCAAGTACCTGATCCCTGGACTCCTTATCTCTGAGCTCTTGGACCTTGATGATTTATGGTTTCCCTTTCCACCTAACAGTTGCCAAAGCTCGTTCAGTTCTCTTTTGCTGTAGTCTTGTTGCACTCCAGGCCCATGTTTGAAACCATACAGCAAATCGAGTTGGCTCAGCTCCATCGTGTACTCTCTTTTTCTGAACTTGAAGTGTATGTACCCCAGCTCACCATTAGCTTTAGTTTCTGGTTCATCTTGGTACAATCTCAACTGGAGGGTGCTGAGGAAGTGGCACGTTTCCTCCTGATAGTCTTCCCTTGCATTTGACTCAAGTGTAAGCAGATCACTTTGTTCAAGCAACAGCTCAACTTCCCTTGTTATGCCCAATGTATGCATTGTTGGCCAATGTGGGTATCTTGTTAGCACGAAGTTCATTCCTCTGAAGAGGTTAAGGAGCATCTCCTCATGGCCTATTTGGCTCAGTCCCTTAGAATTGCTTTCCCCAGATCCTTCAATATTGTTCTTCTCCATTTCTTCAGTTTCTGTCCTCTCATTATCTTCTTCCTCTTGCTGCACCTTCTTTCCTTGTGCTATGTGTTCTCTTTCATTGGAGAATTCTTGCTCCCGAGCTACCTCTGCAGCCCTCCTCCTTGTCATCCTCATTGTTGACGCATTGGTTTCCGTGAAATAATGAACATTGAAGTTTAGCTACACTTTATTCTCACACTCGACCACCTACTCGACCTTAGTGGTCGAGCTGGTATTTTGAACAACTTTCTTGTTTCAATCGAGTCATATGGTCGAGTTGAAATTTTAATCAAGTTTTCAGAGAAATTATACTGCCATCAATGCTGGGTAGTCGTAAACTTGATTATTTAATAGCAACAACATTCAATTTGAAGACTTATTATAATCGGATATGATTTTGATCAAGCTTCTAAAATTTAGATTCTTATTCAAAATCAACTATGTACTTAAATAGAGGTGGTGAGTGTTCTGAATGAAACTAAATACAATGCATATCACGTTTAAAGTTTCTTTATTTCCAAATTTTCAATTTGAACTTCAAGAACAAAAAGTGTTCAAACCCAGAAAGATTTCAATCTTGATATTTCGGACAAATCCACATCCCTAAACACTCTATGTTCCTTATAAACAGATTTCATGGTACATGCATCAAGGTTTGTTGAAGGATTTTGAAAATTGTCTACTCTACACAAATCAAACACAAGATCCTGATTGAAATCATTTTTCAGAATGCAGGGAACTTACATTATTGAGTCAAGAGTGTTTGAGTTAGCAGACATAGTTGCTGAATTGAGTTGTTTGAATTGAAAACTCAGAGAATTCTTTGAAATATCAAAAAGTTTTTGCTTTTGAGAAGATAAACGAAAATGAGAGAGAGAGAGAGAGTTCTGATGAAAATGAAGTCGTGAAGGGTTTTTAAAAGAAGGGTTTAGATGAGACTTTAAATGAGTCGCTGAGATTAAAAGTTGGAAAATTGGGAATAAACCTGGCGACTCGATCTCGGAGTCGAGTGGAGTGATCGAGTCTGTTTCCGGATCATTTTGATCATCTTTTAATCTCCATGCTCTGCATTTCCATTGGTTAATGACACTCTTCAACATATTCCTGGATTATTGGACACTAGAAAAAAGCAATAAAATACCAAAATAAACAATAACTTGAAAGATAAAAAATTTATATACAAAAGATAGTCATGCAATTTCCTTCCAAGTAAGCTTGTTTAAAGTCTCATAGCTTGACTTACTTACACAGCTTAGTTGGGTGGTGGATCAGGGACAGGCTCTAAGGTCCTCTCCTTGTTGTCCTTTGGTGGTTTTCAATAAGATGAGTTGCCCACTTCCATCTGCTCTTGTATTCAGCCTCACCCAAACCATTGGGACCATATTGGATCCTCTTCAGCTCTAGGAATTGTTTCTTCAGACAGTCCACCTCTTTTATCAGAAATCCCACAACTTCTTGTAAAGAGATGATAGCTCTACCTTGAGCTATGCTTGTTGGATCTGGTGATGTGCTCCCTTAATAAGATTCAGAATCACTGAACTCTTCCACACACTCCCTTGCTGATTTACTCAACTGGTTCTCAAGTGTCAAGTTGTTCAGGTACACTATCGTCTCATCACTTTGGTCGTCTCTCTTATTCAGCAAAGGCAAAGATTATAGTGGTGGACTTGGAGTTCTTATCTCACCAATGAGGGGAATGTAACTGGGAAGACCACTAGTTATCACATCAGGCTTCTGATAATAATCCTCAATAGCATAGGAGCCAAGATCACACAGGGAGTCTCTTAAGACTGTTTTCTTTATGGAACAAGGAATTGTAAAGGTCCCTGGATCTTCAAGCTTTTCTTGGACAATTACTTCCTTCTCAGTGATCATCTTGCATTCATGATCCTTTGCAACTGACTCTTCTTCCTTCTGAGTCTCTTCCACCAAGGTTTTTCCAACAGAAGTTCCTGATGGATCCAATTTCTTGCCAGCATTATTCAGAACCTCTTTGCTTCTTCCTCTTGCATCTGATCTTTCATAATATCTTCATAGATTGCTGTTATCTGTTTCTTGTGCCTTCCAGGGTATAGACAAGATAGAAGCTCTTTCAGATTGGCAATCTTCATATTTCTTGCACGGATAGCTTCTACTCGACCTGCTACTCGAGCAGAGTGGTTGAGCTGGTTTTCCGAAATGAGATTATCAGCTATAACTCCTGGAGAAGGCACTGCTTTATGATTTTCCTGAACGAAATTCTCCCCATCTTGCACACAACTGTCCACAGTGTATGAGGCATGCCTTTTCTTGAGTGGGAGATGAGAATTTGGTTTTCAAGATACAGCATAGACATTAGTGATAACATCAAGTTTTTATGGAATATTGGACCCAAAAGGAGCAAAACCCCGTTTAAAGGCAGTTTCAAAGCATCAGAAGTTTGGCAATGTTTGAAGATCTTCCCGTGCACCAAAATGAGAGTTCTTGGTGTCTATGAAAAGCTAGAAGAGTCAAGATTAACCTGGGACAAGAATTGAAGTAATCCATTCCACCGTTTGGAAGATGCATCCTGAAGAGTGAAGCACTGTCAAACCTCGGTCACAAGGCCCGTGACCGAGGTCCTGCCTCTTGGTGAGTCCGGTCCCAAGCCCCATGACCAGGGATTTCACTCAAGACTCCGACGGACCTCAGGCCCACGCCAAAGCCTGGCCCATGCCTCTACCTTCATCTAAACAACGAGTTTGCCCTGGAAACCCTAGAACCAAAACCCTAATGATCCCTAGGACCTATAAATACTTGTTTTGACCTAATTGAGAGGTGTGCTTCGTGTGCTTTGTTTTTACTTCAAGTGGCCACCCTAGTGTGCCTTCCATAGCCTCATCACCGCCGTTCTTAACCTAAAAGGAGATCTCACTGCCGCTCAAGCCGCCGAGTCCATCTCCAACACTTTGAAGCCGCCGAAGTCACCACCACCTTTCTCTCTACTCTTGTTTCAACTCTTATCTCTATTCACCACATGTAAAAGGAAGAAGATTCATCAACTTTGTATCTCAGAGAAGATCTTTAAACCCTTTTCTTATATTCTATTTGCAATCTATTATTCATATGGTTTTGCTTTCCATGAATATGTGTGAGTACTTTTCTTTGTTGGGTAGTTAGGGTGCACTATAGGGGAATCATGAGGCTGATTGTTTAGGTTGTTAGATCTCGAATTATTCATCATATGTTCTTTTTCCTAGGCTTGTTCTTAATGCATATTGCTAGAGTAGCTAACTAGTAATTGATGTTTGGCGATTTATACATCGATAGATCTATAGATTTGTTTGCACTAGCCTTGGTGAGTATTGTGTTATAACCTGTGATAGTTGAGTTATAGGGTTTAATGGAATAGAATCGAACTTGAATTTAAAGCTTGAATATTTGCATCTTTGCCTGCGGAAGTTGAGTAATGTTTGCATTTAGACATTACGCGATTGGTATTGTGAACTGCATATCTTTTGTTCATCCGTGTTTCGTAGTCCAAGAACATCCACATCATTGAATAATACTTGTTTGATTTCCTTTGCATACATTCATCTTATGAAACTCTGAGAAACCCCTTGCAACTCAACATTCCGTTTTTATTGATATTTGCTTTGTTTCTTGCTGCATTTGTTTGCTGCATAGTTTTGTGACACATCAACAACCCCCCCCCCCCCCCCCATTCATTGTTTTGTCTTATTCATATTTCATTCCAATATTCTCGTAACGTGATCTTAAGTCTCTGTGGGATCGATAACCTTAAATACTACATTCGAACTATTGTGCACTTGCAGTCACGTGTAGATTCTAGGTAAAAGTTTTGATTGAAAATCCATAAACAACTTGCGAGTTTGAGATTGAAATTTTGTCTAAGACCTTTATTTTTCAGCTTGCTTTGATATTTTCATTTGCTATTCTCAGGTACTCTGAAGCTTTCCTTGAATGGAGAACCACAACTATGTTCTAGGAGATCTTGGCAATCCACCACCTCGGAGGGATGATCAAGTATTTGCTGGGAACAATGGAGTATACAATCAGGATCAGCTGGATCCGCTTACCAAGAATATTGCTGAGTTTGACACTCCTTGCCAACACTTTAAAAGCAGTTCTGCGTTTCAACCAATGCATCCGCAACAAGAAGATTTCAAGATTAGTCCTAGAGTCATCATTCTAGTGATGGAAAAACTATACCTTGGTTTACCTTCGGAGCACCCGATGGATCACATACAGGACTATGAAGATATATGTGATGCCACCACTACCAATGAAGACTTTAGAAGCTAATTGAAGTGCACATTATTCTCTTTTTCTCTTGGAGACAAGGCGAGTAGATGGTGGAAGTCTCTTCCTCAGGCATCAATCTCTACTTGGGAAGCATGTAAGAGTGCTTTTGTTAACCATTATACACCTAATCTCGGTCCAATCTGTTTCGAGACAAGATTCAAGGGTTTCGACAAGGAGCCAAGGAGGCTATTCTTGAGGCATGGGGACCATTTCTGGAGTATGAAAGAGATTGTCCTCATCATGGTTACACAGAAGGTAACATGATGAATACATTCGACAGGGGACTTCATGGTGAGTACCAACAATCTCTTGATATTGCGAGCAATGGAGACTTCTCTACAAAAGCCATTGAAGATGCCCGAACCTTGATCACTAATCTTGCTGAGAGTGATAGCTACAGACCCAACAATCAGAACCCATCCAATCCGGATGGAGAACCAGCTACCTCTACTGAATTCCAGGTACTCGCACCGATGTTTAAGGATTTCAAAGAGGATACCATAATGTTCATCCGCATGATCAACATTCCATCTATGGAGACTTAATGGAAAAAATGAGAGCTAGCCATCAGAGTTTTACAGAGGAGATCAGAAGAAAGGTTTACAGCAATTACCAAGAACTCAATGGTAAGATCGAATCTCTCTCACCTAAGATTGATTTTAATGGCGCGCAAAACATAGAGGCGATTTTTGCTATTGAGAAGTCTTTGGAAAGAGATGATCAATTGAAGGCTATCACTCTAAGGAGTGGCACAGCTTACAAGGAACCCCAGTATCCTAAGGATTCTGTGGAAAAGGAACAAAAAAAACCGGAAACTATACAAATCCAAGAAGAAGAAGAAACCGAGAAGGAGGAAGAACTGATCTGTGAGCTTACCAAAGAAGCTCTACCTCCTCCTCATCCTCGTGAACGTGTCTATCAACCTAAGGTACCATATCCTGGCCCTCCTAATAGTCTAAATAAAGCAAGAGAATTGGCCAAGCTACAAGAGATTATCGGACAGCTCAATATAAGGTTACCCTTTACTCAAGCTTGTGCAATGATTCCACCTCTCAGGAAGTGTATGAAGAGTATCTTGGAAAACAACATTGTCATGGATGATGGGGTAATGATGATTACTGAAACAAGTATTTTGCCTGTGGTGCAGAGAAAGACAGTAAAAACTATCAGCCTAGGCACAGACAGACAAAACACAAGTTTTTCAATCAATTGTAAGTATAGAAAATATCGAACCAATGGGTGGCTAGAGTTATGCAAAAAGGATGTGATCAATAACAAACAATTCAAGTCAAATATAAAAAGGGTTGGTTTGATCTAACAGCCTAAATGAAACTATAACCAAACCTTAAGTGACCCTAGAGCTACCAAAGTCTGTCACACTTTAGTAAGTCATCAAAAACACAAGAAAACTATGCTAAACTAACCACTCGACCTAAGCAGTAGAGTAGGGTGGTCGAGTGCTACAGTAAAAATAGAGTAAAACTACAGTGAACGATTACTAAGCAAGTTGTGAACTATGGGAAAAAACAGGGACTCTAGGGATGGAAATCACAGGATCGCAAACACTATGTTCTATTGCAGCTATCAACTAGCAATTTCATCACAGGACTACCCTAGACAACAGACTTCATAACCAGCTCAATCCATGGTTCGTGTAGAGAGCCCCAAGACCCAACCCAGTCAGCATAGTGTGAGGAGTCGGATCAGGCATGAAGAATCAGCCTATTCAAGTTGAGAAGAGTTCATAACAAGTGAATAGGTGGAGTCATGACATAAATCAATGTTTGATGCATCCACCCTCACGCTATTGTACTCTAAACCCTGGAAAAAGTCTGTATAATGGCTCAAGGCATGGTTTGTGCTCATGATACCATCTAAAATCATGTTCTCCTTGATCAGGGGAGAACAAGCATTAAAATCACTCAACCAAGAGGGAGTCGAAACTGAGTGATGATCAAACTATCTAAGCAATAACAAAACAGAGAGAAGCTACCCTAATCCATCCCCAAAACTCCCAATTTTACTACTCACTCACCGGATTCATCACTTGGGTCCAAAACCCAGAATATCTAAAAGAGACATATGTGATACCTGATGATCCGATGAGAAAGAGTGTAGAAGAAAGCTAAGGCAAATACTGATTTTATAGAAAGTTATGCAAGTTACAAAATTTGGGAAAATGAAGAACAAGATGAAGAACTAGAGAGAAAAACTTAGCTAAACTAGGTTAAACTAATAAAATCGGCCACCCCTGACATTAAGTTAATCAGGAGCTTTTATACTAGGTGACAAAAGAGAATTAATACAAATTCCGAGTTTTAAGGGAAAAAAAGTAAACGTGCCACTCGACCAGACAGTTGAGTGGACCAGTCGAGTGGGTTCTGTGGCTGGCTCGACCACCCACTCGAGTGGCCTGGTCGAGTAGCTCAGTAGAGAGGCTGACTTGACTTCCCACTCGAGTGGGTTGGTCGAGGAGGCCACTCAAAGTGTCTCTGGTGCAGTGCAGGCTCTAGTTCGACATGTCTTCACTCTTTGGGATGTATTTTCCAAATGGCAAACTGAATTGCTTTGATTCTTGTCCCATGTGAATCTTGACTCCTCTAGCTTTCGAATGGGATAAGAAATCCAAATTTAGTACACGAGAAAGTCTTTAAATGTTTCCAAATTTCTGATGCTCCGAAGTTACCCGAGTGGTCTGGTCGAGTGAGCCTGTCGGAGAGTGCTTCACTCGAGTGGTCTGGTCGAGTGAGCTTGTCTGAGAGTGCTTCACTCCAGTGGTCTGGTCGAGTGTGCCTATCTGAGAGTGCTTCACTCCAGTGGTCTGGTTGAGTGTGCCTGTCTGAGAGTGCTTCACTCGAGTGGTCTGGTCGAGTGAGCCATCCGTCTTCTCTACAATCTTCACTTGACTCCATAGGGCTTGACTGCACATCTTCAATTCATGAGCCAAAATCCAAGTATGCTCCATATGCTCCATAAGTACCTGATAAGACCCCAAATATGCAAAATGCATGCAATGCCTGTATAGAAATATGAAACATCCTATATGAAGCATAAATGCACGAAATGGTATAAACAGTAGATGAAATCTACTCTAAGGCATGATAAAAAGGTGGTAAAACACATAAAAGTGGTGTTATCAATTACCCAGGAGTGTAGTGCTATACTACATAACAAAAAGAGATTTAATCTAGGGAGTTTTGTGTTGTTTTAGGGAGTTTTGTGTTGTTCTGCGAGATCAACAAGGAAGTATTTGAGCGTGCCCTTTGTGATCTGGGTTCAAGCATCAGTATGATCCCACTTTCAAGCCTACAAGGAACAGTCCTTGCAGACCGTTCTATTCGCAAACAAGTCGGAATTCTCATTGATGTGCCCATCATCATTGGTGGATGCGAGATTCCCACAGATTTTGTTGTTCTCGAGTTTGAGAAGGAACCAAGGGACCCCTGATCTTAGGTCGTTCATTCCTCTTTATTGCTGGAGCTCTCATTGATGTCCCCAATGGAAAGATTGACTTCCGACTAGGCGATTCCGTTATGAAGTTCGATATGAACGACACTTTAAAGCAAAAGATAAGTGACAATATAATATTTTCTGTTGATGATTTGGAGAAGACCACTCTTGGAGTATGTGAGATGCTTGATCTTGAAGATCCTATAGAAGTAGCATTGACAAGAGATTCAAGTGATTGTGATGTTCTAGAGGAGGATTCCGTGGGAAACTGCAAGAAAATCCTTCATTCTGCAGAGAATTATGCGAGACATGGTGCATATCTCAATATAGATGAGAAGATCATCACTCCAAATCCGCCTAAGAACACTCCAGCCGTGATATCCATGGAGTGAACTTAGAGCACCAAAATCGAGCTTAAGCAACTCTCTATCGGTTTGAAGTACTCATTTCTCGGCCTTAACTCCACTTATCCAGTTATCATCAATTCTGGTCTGAATGAGACAGAGGCAACGATGCTTCTTACTGAGCTAAGGAAGCATAGGAAAGCTTTGGGGTATTAGTTGGAAGACATTCCAAGTATTTCCCCCAATCTCTGTATGCATAGGATTCATCTCAAAGAAGGTTCAAAGAATTCTATTAAACATCAAAGGAGATTAAACACTAATCTCAAAGAAGTTGTGAAGAAAGAGATTATGAAACTTATGGATGCTGGGATCATTTATCCAATCTCGGATTGAGATAGGTTAGCCCAATCCATGTCGTGCCTAAGAAGGGAGGCGTGACAGTTATCAAATCAGAGAATGATGAGCTTATCGCCACTCAGATGATCACATGACATAGGATGTGTATCGACTACCGGAAGCTCAACACCTCTACAAGAAAGGATCATTTTCCTTTACCTTTCATTGATCAGATGCTTGAAAGGTTAGCAAATCACAAACATTACTAATTCTTGGATGGATACTCAGGATTCTTTCAGATTCCGATCCAGCCTGATGATCAAGAGAAGACGACATTCACATGTCCCTACGTTACTTTTGCATACCGTAGAATGCTCTTTGGGATGTGCAACGCCCCAGCAACCTTCCAGCGTTGCATGATGTCTATCATTACAGAGTATATTGAAGATTTTATGGAGGTATTCATGGACAATTTCTCAGTTTATGGTCAATCTTTTAAAAAATGTTTGTCAAATATTGGCAAAGTACTGCAAAGGTGTGAAGATAAGCACCTTGTTCTTAATTGGGAGAAGTGTCATTTCATGGTACGAGATGACATCATACTTGGGCACAAAATCTCCGAGAAGGGTATTGAGGTTGACAAGGCAAAGATTGAAGTCATGATGACCCTACAGCCACCTACCAATATAAAAGGAATAAGGAGTTTCCTTGGGCATGCTGGATTCTATAGACGGTTCATACAAGACTTTTCGAAGACTGCGAGACCCCTCACGCGCCTCTTGTGTAAGGATGTCGCGTTTGAGTTTGATAAAGACTGTCTTGCTGCGTTTCATACAATCAAGAAGGCACTAATCTAAACCTCTATAGTCCAACCACCAGATTGAGAGCTACCTTTTGACATGATGTGTGATACTAGTGATTATGCCATTGGAGCTGTACTTGGTCAAAGAAAGGACAAGAAGCTGAATGTCATCTACTATGCAAGTAGAACTCTTGATGAAGCTCAGTGCAACTATGCCATAACAGAGAAGGAGCTTTTGGCTGTTGTGTTTGCTGTCGAGAAGTTCAGACAATATCTTGTAGGAGCTAAGATCATTGTCCATACAGACCATGCGGCTATTCGATATCTCATGTCGAAGAAGGATGCCAAAACACGCCTGATAAGGTGGATACTCTTGCTGTGAGAGTTTAATATTGAGATACGAGATTGCAGAGGCGCAGATAATGGAGTCGCAGACCACCTTTCGCAATTGAGAGTTGAAGATCCCATTCCTTTAGACGATAGTGTACCTAAAGAGAATGTTTATAGCATCGAGGCTGTACCAATTTCTGGAGCTACAGCACCACCATGACCTAGAATGATAAGATCATGTGCCTATGACACCCCCTGGTTTAGGCACTATGAGAATTACATTGCTGCAGAAGTTGAGCCACCCAAGTTCTTTGGTTATAACAAGAAGAAATTCTTGAGAGAAGTGAAGAGATTCTATTGGGATGAGCCCTATCTATACAAGAAGTGCTCAGATGGTTTTTTTAGAAGATGTATTCCGGAAGAAGAAGTCGACGGAGTTCTATTCGGATGTCATGGTTCATACTATACATGTCATTTTGCCACCTGTAAAACTGTTTCTAAGGTCTTGCAAGCAGGATTTTGGTGGCCAACTATGTTTAAGGATGCTCAGGCATTCATATCCAAGTGTGATGCTTGCCAAAGGATGGGCAACATAAGTAAGAGAAACGAGATGCCACAGAACTTCTTATTTGAAGTTGAAGTTTTGGATGTGTAGGGAATAGACTTCATGGGACCTTTCCCGAAGTCCAATGGTAATGAATATATTCTTGTTGCTGTTGACTATGTTTCTAAATGGGTGAAGGCAATAGCCAGTACCACCAATGATACAAATGTGGTTGTGAAGATGTTCAAGATAATCATATTCCCAAAGTTTGGAGTTCCGCGTGTTGTGATAAGTGACGGAGGATCCTACTTTATCAATGGAACTATCAGGGCGCTTTTCAAGAAGAACGGGATCACTCACAAAGTTGCATCCCCGTATCACCCTCAGACGAGTGGGCAAGCGGAGATCTCGAACAGAGAGATCAAGTCCATCTTGCAGAAGACCACGTCAAAGACAAGGAAAGATTGGTCTACCATGTTGGATGGTGGAATGTGGCCATAAAACTCCCAAATGTCTTTGGGAAGTGTAAATGGTGGAATGTGGCCATAAAGCTTCCATAATCTCTTGTTTCTTCATGATTTACCTGCCAAAAACATATGAAATATAGGCGAAAATACGAGTATATCAACTCCCCCAGACTTAAGGTTTTGCTTGTCCTCAAGCAAATAAGAGTCCAAGACTGGTGGAGAGGTTTGTAAATCGTGAAAACTCTCCACTGATCAGAGACGATGTTCATAATAGATGACCTGCAGACGTGTTAGTACATGGATTCTCAGTCAAAACTTTCTAACTATAGACTCACAACATTCTCAATCTCTGATCCTTCCATCGCAAACCGTCTAGAGACTTTGGAATTCACTTGAGTCAACTCCTTAACATTCATTAATGGTGGCGTGGATTTTTTCAAGAGAGAGCATCATTCGGGGTAGATGGTGCTTGGTTTAAAAAGGCATTTGGTGTTTAAGTGGAGTTTAAAGTGTTTAGAGTGTACCGTGATTTCGGAGGGCAGCTATGTCGCAGACCCGCAAGAGAGTATGAATCCATTGATGTTCACTGCTTCCAACAACTTCTTCATGTTAACACCTTGTTCCTTTACTTCTTTTCTTCTTCGGGTTCCCCCAGACTTAGAAGTTTCTGTGGGGTTCTTTGCACCATCTTCATAACTTATTTTCTTTATAACCTTCTTCTCGAGATTTCTTGTGCTTATGAAATTATTTTGTAACCGTTTCCTTTCCTTTATTTTATTTTCTTTTTCTTTTTCTTTTTCATTTCTTTTCTTTTTCTTTTTCATTTCTTTTCTTTTTTTGTTTTTTATTTTTATTTTTTTTTGTTTTGGTGAAAGGGGAAACAGTACATAAATTTACAAGTCTCAAGCACAAGATATGAGTACCTTTTCTGGTTGATTCCGAGTTGTATGGTTGTGTAGACCAAATCGTGACACTCTCTGTATCTCTTCTTTGATTTCTTCAAGCTCTCCATCTTCAAGTGGTTGGAAAACTGTGTCAGAAATTTCTCTCTCGCGTTTCTACGCATATCTGCCAACGATATCAAAAAAGAGATTGGTGAGAGGTATGAAAGGAAACATATGGTGTAAGGTTAAACAACTAAAAATGAGTGGCCATTCAGGATCAGCAAAGAGTGGTAAAAGGGATAAGAAGTCTTGAATGTGATGCTCGTTTCCCCGATCTAATGCGCTCATGAGAAATAATTGAAATCAGGATTATGGTTCAAATAGAGTGGAGTTGACGTCCATTCCAACCGCGTTCTCTGTAGGACGAGACTTTGGGGAGAAAGGTCTAGCGGTGAGCTTCATGGTGTTGTCCGTTTATTAGTGAATCCTGCAAAACTTGTCCTCAGGGAATGAATCAGAACATACTTTAAGTCTAAATCATCATATCATAGGGTCATAGTTTTCTACAAACTTGACACAATAACACCGCATAAAATCAAATAAAAAGACATCAAAATGACTCAAGAGAAATAAAAAATGCGTAAGTAAACGGATAAAATCCCCCAGACTTGAATCACACTGTCGCCATTGTGAACAGTTAAAATAAAAGAGGGAATAAAAAACGAAATGCATAAAAGATAGAGATAAAACGAGGGAACCTTCAACTTCTTAGGAGGTTCTGGTGCTCGGTGGTGGATTAATCATGGTGTCCGGGATCTGAGGTCATTCTCTCCGCAAGGGTAGTGGCTGCGAGGTACTCTGCTAGCTGCTGCTCTGCTGCAATCCGTAATGCTCTCTCCTCCTCAAGTGTAGTGGTGTCACTGCTTGGAGGGTTGTGTGTGACATGGTGAGAAGCAAAGGAAGCAATCGCCTTAGCCTTGGTAAACTTACCAAGAGTGACTGGTAGATGATCTTTGGGAAGAGATGAGTGATACTCATTCGTAAATGGGAACCAACTCGTGATGTCATCTCTAAGGCGTGGAACAGTAGGGCTAGGAAGTAGTATGGTGTTTGTGGCATATGGTGGAGAATGATACCTATATCCAATCTGGTTGGGCTTGATATGTGCTCCTTCAAGTATCTCATCTTCTCAAGCTTTGCAAGGTCCAAATGGTTGTCCTTGATTGTGTGAGGACGGTCCGCGAGGTTGACTCCAGCGGTCTCAAGGATGGTAGTGATGACTCCTCCAAAGTTTTTGCAAGTTTGCTTGTCTTTACTTGTGATAGCATCATGCTTGATCTTCACAAGTCTCTTGGCGAGAAGGGCAGCATAGTTGGCTCTCCATGGATGCTCAACAAATGGGATGCTAAAGATATTGAGCTCATCACTAATCACATTGTTCTGGGAAGAGAGTGTTGGCGAGAAGCTTTTGTACATACCGGATCGATGGCTGTGATAGTAAGGCAGCCTTGGTCTTTCCACTATCAAAACTCCCTTGACCAAAGCTTGACCAATAAGCATTGGTATCAACTTGTCCAAACTCAATAGCATCTTGGTATTCTAATCCAAGTGCATTCCCAAGATCAAGAATGGAGATCTGGTGGTGCTCACCATTGATGGTGAAGAAGAGCTTTCCATCTCGCATCAATGGGGCTTGTGTGCGCGGATAGGCTAGTGTGACTGTGGCAAGAAATTGCCTTGTCTCTTCTTTATAGATCTCTTGGCGAGTAGATGCTAGGAAAGTGCTGAGTTCTAGAGCATTCAACATCCATTCAACATCACTTGCCAATCCAAGAACATGCAAGGATGTGCATTCAACTCTCAAGGTGGGTAAAAGCTTGAACCCATAGAGTGGTGTGAGATAATCAAGATCTCATCCATCTTCTTTCCAAAAAAGGTCAAAGGCAGCTCCTTCTCCTTGCGTCCTTGTTGTAAGCGGTGAGCTACTCTAGCTTTAAGATGGCGTGGTACACATAGCATGATTGGTGTATCATAATCACTATCATCTTGAATCTCATCACTCTTCTCCTTGGAGTTTGCACCTTCATCAACTATTATTTTGCCTTTGTTCTCATGTGTTGCTTTGTCATGTACCATATTAGTCCTCATCTCATCACTAGTGATGGTCAGAAATTTCTTCTTAGAGGATCTAGTATCCATTGTTTGGTACCTAGAACAAAAGAGAGTGATACAAGTTAGCAAGGAGACTCAATGAGAAACATATTTCAATCCATTACATATAAGGTGTAACAATGGAGATTCAAATAGACAAGTAAGTGTTTGTTCAACATTATAAATCAAGAAATCAAAACTCATGTTTAAATTTTTGGATTCAATGGTGACCTTCACAAAATTTGCATCCTAAATCAAGTTCAAAGCAATGCTAAGTGAAAAATCATTCTAAGTTCTCTTATCAAGTGTGAATGGTGTCTAAAAAGTTCAATTCCTAAACAATTGCATCATTAATTCCGTTTTTCCCTAAGGTCACAAAATTTTAGCAAAGCAAAAATCAAATTCTACCACAATACATCACAAAAATTGGTTCTTAGATAACCTAGAGGCTAATATTTAAGTTCTCTATCAGTTCCTCGTAACAAAAGTCAATGAATCAAGAGAATCTAGAAATACCTCTTTTGCAGCTCAAAGAAAAAATTAGAATTTAGAGAACATATGTTGGTGTTTGATGAATGTTATAAGAGATTTGTGATCTCTTAATGATTGGGTAATTGAATTTCCAATCAATTTCTTAAAACCCTAATTTTGAAAAGTTTGGATTCAACGTGATCTACCTCCCAATGGACTTGGAGAGATGATAAAAAGCTTCTTGAATCTTTAAAATCCTCTTTTCAACATAAAAACATGTTTTAACCTAAAAAAGTTGGGCTTTTTGAAAAAGAAGGGAAACTTACCTGTGGGGCCCATGGAATCGGGGTTTCACGAAAACTTATAGTGAGTTCTGGGAATGATCCATTTTGTTGGTTGTGAGATACAGTTCAACGGGAAGTTGTGGATTCACGCATTGTACAAACGAACTGGGAAACTTTCAAGACGGCTTGGGATCAAAGATTCGGACAAACGGGAACCGGGTTGAACTTGGCCGGGAATGGTGAGAAACCTCGGTCACAGGGTTCGTGACCAGGGCCAGCCCTTCTTGGCACCTCGGGATAGAATTGTTGTCTCATTGTTATCGTGGTAGCCATTGTTGAGAACTTCCCATGGTGACTCATTTACTCTAAATAAAGCTTGTGGTCGGATTAGCAAACTGATCCTTATCAGTGAAGTGACGTGGTAAGAGAGGAGTGGCATGGAGACACTAGGGTGAGAAACCTCGGTCACAAGTAGTCGTGACCAGGGCTGGCCCTCCTTCACGCCTCGGTCACGGCCTTGTGACCGGGGCCGTTCTTCCTAGTCCGGAAAGGCTATGGCTGCCCTCTTCTTCCTTGTTCCTTCTTCCTAGTGTGCACGTATATCATCCCATCCTTCAAAATGTATCAAGGGAATGCATACTTACTTGTGGATGAGAGATTTTGATGTCCCATTGAAGTTTTACCCCCTTACGGCCAAGTATACCTTCAAAATAGGGTCCAATGGTGAATCTCAAATCTAGCCCGATCATGGCTACATTTTCTTTGATGATAACCTCCCAAATATCCTCACATTCTTAGATATCGAATCTTGTGTTGATCCATCGAACCAATAGCAAAATGGCCCAAGATTTGTGAAATTCCTAGCCGCAGATTGATGGCTGTGAACTCGATTTTGGATGATTGGCCATTTTCTTCCCTGACCTTCTTTTTCTGAAATTTCTTCGACCAAAATTTCCCAAGGGTTAACTTTTAAGCGTGTGTCAAGTTGGACAACTTTGGCTCGAATAGATTTCGATATCCTTCAACTTTAGTGAAATATGCAACCGTGAAGCTTAAAATGGAATGATCTTCTTCCCATGAATACTTTTCCAAAAAGTGACTTGACCATTACTCCTAAAATACCCATAAGGTGTTGAGTACATGATCATTGATCATTTGGTTGAGTAGAACTTGAAAATTCTTCATGAGGCTTGGTTTTGACCTAGTCGCGACCCGGTTTTTTGAAACTTTGGCCTTGGCTCAGTAAAACTCAATGGATGAGTTCGGGGAAAGTTGCTTAGCTTCCTAAGATGATGTCTTTGCTCCAATAAGCTCCATAAAGTCAGAAACGTATCAGATCAATATTTTCTCCAAATTTTCTTTGGAACCCGAAAATCCGTTCTCGACGGTTTTGCTCGGAGAACCTCGGTCACTGGCTTCATGGCCGGGGTATGGCCTTTGTGAGACCTTGGTCACGGGACTTGTGACCAGGGTATGGCCCTGATGTTGTCCTTCTTCACGTTGGAGGTGAGTTGTGCTTCGTGGGGACTTTCAGCATTGATTTTGATCATAACCAATATGTTGCCTTTTGTATTCTTTGATCAAAAAAACTTGACCAGACTCGTGAAATCTTCATGCCACTTTGAAGCATGAACTTCGGAGCTGCCATCCTCCAAAACCTCAGTCACAGGCTTCGTGACCGAGGTTGGCTCTCCTTGAGACCACAGTCACAAGCCTTGTGACCTAGGTCGGCTCCAACTCGACTCTCTTCTCTTTTTATGCTTTTATATTTTCTTCTTTTGTATTTTCTTTTCTGTTTATGTGGAATACCTGAGATAAAACATGCAAAAATCAAAAGTAATGGGAAATCTAATCTACTAAAGGGAAGAAAAAACTTACAAAAGTGGGTTGCCTCCCACTAAGCGCCCTTGTTTAAAGTCCTTGGTTAGACTTGGTTCTTCTCTTATGAGAGATGAGGAGAATCCTCTGTCATAAAACAAAGTTTCTTGGCATTGGCCTTGTCGTCCTCTTGTTCATGTAGATCATCACACCATCTTCCAGTATTTATTTGGATGTCCTCATTAGGAGTATGAGGCTGCTCCTGATCTTCTATAGGCTTGGAGTCCTGACCTCTTAATTCTCCCTCACTTTCATTGGTTATGTTCTCGGCCTGATCTTCTAATTTCCATGTTAATTATGTCACTCGACTACCAAGTCCCCACACGCTTCTTTCGATCGTGTCGATCTTCTTCATAAGCTCTTCTGAATTCTTCTCTTGAGCATCAAGGCGTTGCATGGATGATCTCTTGAGTCTCCTTGCTTTAACCTTTTGTAAACTTCTTTGTAACAAAGCTTTGGAACGGGTGTAGTTGCGGGGCTGATTCGTTGAAAACCGTTTATGCCATCTTTTCGTCAGAACATGAAGCTTCTTGTGATCAAGATTATAAGTTGAGGGTGGTATAGGACCAGTGTTGTGGTCACACTCAACTAGACTTTGTGAGAGACCTCCATCTTCAATGTTTTTGCAAGGGATCTCCATGGTCATAAAATAAGGCTTTCTCCTTGAAATATTCTTCTGCGTCTTCTTTGGTAAGATGTTCACACTCTTCATAGTGGCAATCTTCATCCTCGGGCCACTCCACCAATTCAGAT
This sequence comes from Cardamine flexuosa, assembly GCA_963555745.1. NCBI lineage: Eukaryota > Viridiplantae > Streptophyta > Magnoliopsida > Brassicales > Brassicaceae > Cardamine > Cardamine flexuosa. Next base: position 17,213,942 of record OY743216.1, on the reverse strand, counting down.
TTGGCTGTGAGTTCTTCCCTTAGAACTCTTTCTTCGTTTTCCCTGTCATGAGTTTGGTAGTCTTCCTCATTTTGCCATTCCGCATAGTGATTTGGATTGTTGAAACCTTGTTGCAGTGCTTCAATCTTCCAGCTGATCCATATTGCGCTTCATGCAAAAGAATCTTGATCTATGCTCATCAATGTCCACTCTATTAAGACCTGCTTGGATTTGGATTTCTTGAACTCGGCTTTCTAATCATTGAATGTGGCTGGTTAGATCTGCAATTTTTGAATCAAATTCAGCTCCCATCTTAGTGAACTTGGTGTCAAGCTCTTCATGTTGCTTCTTTTGTTCAGAGGAGAATTGTTGCATAAGCTTCATCATCTTATCAGTGAAAGCATTCGAGAGTGGTGCTTCATAGCCTTCATATGCTTTAATTCACAAGACTTCTCTTGAATCAAAGTGATGATGCACAGTGGGACATATTCGGTCCAAGTAGTTTGGACTGAAAGAATGAGGTAATCTCATTGGGCGATCTCCAGAGGATCGAGAAAGTAATGGACATCCAGAGTGTCTCATCAGAGGTGTACCACGGACGGCTGATGGACATAATTAATTTAGATTTGTTCCGGGGGTGTCATAAAATTGGTTCGAAAGTTGTGGGGGTATTTCTCAAAAGTAACAAGTGGGAAACAAAAGTGTGAGGGGGGAGAGTGGGTTTTCTTGAGCTTGTGAGAGAAGAGAAAGAAGAGAGAAAAAGAAGAGAGAAGAAGAAGAGGAAGGCTTGGTGAGCTTGTGATAAGCTTGGATCTTGCAAGATCAAAGGTGTGTGAAGCTTGTGGAGCTTGAAAAAGTGAGTGGTTGGAGCTTAGGGTTGGGCGTGGAGTTTAGAGGAGGAGGAGAGATCTTCTTGAGCTTGTGGAGTCCATCTAAGGATAGATCCTTCATAGCTTTGGTGAAGGGAGGGAGAGACAGAACTGTCAGAGTCTGGTATAAAAGAGTTTCGACCTAGCACATAGTAAGCAAAGGTAACGGAATTTTCTGGGATTGTAGCTAAGACCTATATCTAGATGTGACCTTTTGCGGATATTGATTTGAGTCAATATTCAAAGAGTTATAGGCGTTTTCATGAACTGTTTTGTCTCAGACGCGATTTAGACCAGCGTCTATTCAAAGGAAGATCGCAAGTGAACCTTCAGTCTGATCGCTACGAAATTTTGTGGGTAGCTTCAGGACATTTAGGGAAAGATTTTCAACGGTGAGATTTGAACGTGGAAGGTTAGATTTCATTTCGTGATGCCATCTTTCAGGCTGACCGTTATGTGATGTTTCCATAATTTTTTCATTTTAGGTTAAATGTTGTTTTTGGTTGTTGTGGTTGGCTGTAGGGTGAGTTGAGCTACTGTTGGCAAGTGAAAAGTCACTGCTGGTTGGGTGATTGTTGTTTTTGGTTCAGAAAATCATCTTTGTTTTCAAGGTGAGTTTGTGACCAAAGGTTAACATTAAGCCTTGTGTGGGGGTTTGTGGGGTAGTTAGAGAAGCATGGATTGTTGCTTGTTGTGCCTTGTTAAGCTTTAATTTTGTATTATTGCTTGGCTTGTTGATGGTGATTTCCGTGGGTTCTTGGTGAATTCCCTGGGTCATTGTCAAATTTTAGTGTGTGTTTACTAAGCTTGTGAGTTTTAGCTTTTCATGGGTTTTGAATTGCTAAGTGGTTAGTCATATATGCTATTGATTTTCTTTTCATGGGTTGATGATTAGGAATTGATAGGGCTGTGGTTGTGGATTATTTTCATGCGTGAATTTGATCGAGTAGAAATTAACGCGTGGTGTGTTTGATTTCTAGTTGTTGTGGTTGTTTGAAATTGCTTGTGGCTTTCATATAAACTGTTGTTGGGAGGATCAATCTCACTCAGCGTTTGGTTTACCAAATGTTGATCCATCATTTTTTTTGATGCAGGTAAAGATAAGGCGTGATCGTGGAATCGAGGCAGTGAAGAGGGGATGATTAGGACCCGGTAGTTTTGTGGTTTTTGTTAGCTTTCGAAGGATTGCTAGAACCGGTAGAACTGTTGACCTTCGTGGTCGTTTATGTAAATGGTTGTTATTGTATTATTGTTTTGAATGTTTAATGTATGGGCATTAGTTCATTATTTACATGTTCAAAAAAAAAAAAAATGCGGTCGTCACAGAAGATGTCTTGCAAATCAAGAGGAACAAGTTAAGCTAGAACTCAATAATAAAAGGGGGTTATGTGTCACGTAAAGAAAATAAAGTGAATATAAATCTATATGAGATGAATGTTGGGCGCTTAAGGGGGTCTCTGGGGTTCAATGATCTATCTATTTGAAATACGTTCAATGTAATGCATGTCTACTCCTAAGTCTCAGACTATAAAACACGAAAGTTCGGCTAACCTATTGTCATAGAGAAAACCGGCTGAAATCCATAAATCCTATTACTCAACTATCACAGGCAATAACATAGGTTTCAAAGCATTAAAATAAGGTTCAATCCTAATCCATAAACCTCCATAACTAAGGGGTATATGCTTGTTATGATGCGATATTCATTCTATCTAGGTTCCACCAAACTAAACAAACGGTTCGAATTACTTAGATGTCTAAGATCAATAGCTAGTTCACGACTCTAACTATATGCATTAAGAATGATATAAGACCAAAAGACAGTGTAGACGGATATGAAAATACATTAAAACTCGCCACTCAAAAGACAAAGATCATCTCACCCCATTGATTTGCCCTTTAGACCCAACTGAATAGTCTACTCGGCCATGCTCAAGGTTGTCATCGATGATATGAAAGAGTAAAACATAGATCTAATGCAATAAGGTAAAGGTTTAGAGATTACTTCTTTAGATCCAAAAATAACAAGATGTAAGGACTTCTCCTTTGACAAAGTTACAAAAGAATAGAGAAAGAGATGGTGGAACTTCAATGCTTCAGCCAGATCAATTGGCTTATGAGGCTCCTTGGAGACGGCGTCGGCTTCTTGAGGTAGTGATGGACTTTCTAGGGTTTTTCTGTTTAACTTTGGTGGTGAATGAAACTTTGATGAGGCACACGAAACCCTAGCTTCATAAACTTATATTTATAGGTCTTGGGGCACAAGAGATTGGCTTCTAGGGTTTAGGAAGGGTGATAACACTGTATTTAGCATGTTTTTAGAATCTTTTTAGCATGCCTTCATCGAGTTTTAAGCCATTGTACATATCATTTCTTGCATTTATCTCTCATATAGAGAATTTAGTGTTTCTCATAAGCATTGCATGCATTTTGCATATTTGGGGTCTTATTAGGTACTTATGGAGCATATGGAGCATACTTGGATTTTGGCTCATGGAGTGAAGATGTGCAGTCAAGCCCTATGGAGTCGAGTGAAGATTGCAGAGAAGATAGAGAGCACTCTCGACAAGGCACTTGAGTGAGCACTCTCGACCGAGCACTCTCGACCAGGCACTCGAGTGAGCACTCTCGAATGAGCACTCTCAACAAGGCACTCGAGTGAGCACTCTCGACCAGGCACTCGAGTGAGCACTCTCGACCAGGCACTCGAGTGAGCACTCTCGACCAGGCACTCAAGTGAGCACTCTACACAGGCCACTCGACCCCTACTCGACCTGCCTACTCGAGTAAGCACTCACTCGACCCCCATTTGACCAGCCACTCGAGTGCCCACTCGAGTGACTTCAAAGCATCAGAAGTTGGGAAACATTTGAAGACCTTCCCGTGGACCAAATTTGGATTTCTGTATACCGTTCGAAAGCTAGAAGAGTTGAGATTCACATGGGACAAGAATCAGATCAATCCAGTCTGCCATTTGGAAGATACATCCCGAAGAGTAAATACATGTCCAACTAGAGCCTGCACTGCACCATGTGAAGCCTAATATAATCGAGTGGGTAGTCTAGTCGGCCTCTCTACTGAGCTACTCGACCAGGCCACTCGAGTGGGGGGTCGAGTCAGCCACAGCACCCACTCGACTGGTCCACTCGACTAACTGGTCGAGTGGCACGTTTACTCTTTTTCCCTTAAAACTTGGAATTTGTATTATTTCTCTTTTGTCACCTAGTATAAAAGCTCCAGATTAACCTAATGTTAGGGGTGGCCGATTATATTAGTTTAACCTAGTTTAGCTTAGTTTCTCTCTCTAGTTCTTCATCTTGTTCTTCATTTTCCCGAATTTTGTAACTTGCATAACTTTTAATAAAATCAGTATTTGCCTTAGCTTTCTTCTACACTCTTGCTCATCGGATCATCAGCTATCACATCTGTCTCTTTTAGATATTTCTGGATTTCGGCCCCAAGTGATGAATCTGGTGAGTGAGTAGTAAAATTGGGATTTTTGGGGATGGATTAGGGTAGCTTCTCTCTGTTTTATTATTGCTTAGATAGTTTGATCATCACTCAGTTTTGACTCCCTCTTGGATGAGTGATTTTAATGTTTGTTCTCCCCTGATCAAGGAGAACATGATTTTAGATGGTCTCATGAGCACGAACCATGCCTTGAGCCATTAGACAGACTTTTTCCGGGGTTTAGAGTACAATAGGGTGAGGGTGGATGCATCATACATTGATTTATGTCACGACTCCACCTATTCACTTGTTATGAACTCTTCTCGACTTGCATAGGCTGATTCTTCATGCTGACTGGGTTGGGTCTTGGGGCTCTCTACCACGAACCATGGATTGAGCTGGTTATGAAGTCTGTTGTGTAGGGTAGTCCTGTGATGAAATTGCAAGTTGATAGCTGCAATAGAATAGAGTGTTTGCGATCCAGTGATTTCCATCCCTAGAGTCCCTGTTTTTCCCCATAGTTCACAGCTTGCTTAGTATTTGTTCATTGTAGTTTTTCTATGTTACTGTAGCACTCGACCACCCTACTCGACTGCTTAGGTCGAGTGGTTAGTTTAGCATAGTTTTCTTGTGTTTTTGATGACTTACTAAAGTGTGATAGACTTTGGTAGCTCTAGGTTCCCTTAAGGTTTGGTTTGTTTCATTTAGGCTGTTAGATAAAACCAACCCTTTTATATTTGGCTTGAATTGGTTGTTATTGATCAGATCATTTTTGCATAACTCTAGTCACCCATTGGTTTGATATTTTCTATACTTACAATTGATTGAAAAACTTGTGTTTTGTCTCCCTATGCCTAGGGTGATAGTTTTTACTGTCTTTCTCTGCATATTAGGCCAAAATACTTGTTTCAAAGGGCAGACTCGTCATCTTGGTGAGTGTGAAGGCAATGGGTCGAGCCTAGTGATGGGCCAAGCATCTAAGACGGTGAAGGAGGCTGGCCTCAGTCACAAGAGACCGGGGTTCCCAAGAGGCATGGCCTCGGTCATGAGCTTTGTGACTAAGTTTGGTGCTTGTTTGACATAGCTTCATCTTCTGGGATGCATCTTCCAAATGGCTGAATGGATTGCTGTGCTTCTTGTCCCATACGAATCTTGACTCTTCAAGCTTACAATGATATTGAGAACTCCAATTTGTGTTCACAGGAAGGTCTTCAAATATTGTCAAACTTCTGATCCTTTGAAACTCCCTCAAAACGGGTCTTTGCTCCTTTGTGATCCATATTCCCATAAAACCATTAAAAAATTTTTGACACTAACAATACTTGATAGTAGCCTATTTAGCTTTGAATTCATACCTAATCTCTCTTAAAACAATATGAAAACCATGGTAAAAATGGGTCAAAATACGATGTTATCACATGATCTGTTGTAACATGGTCTTCATGTCTGGTTCAGGGAGAGTGGAATTTTGCTGAGGTGCAAATCCTGGTGGTGGATTCATAGGAGGAGCTTGTTGCAAGAAACCAAGCTGTTGTTGCTTAGGAACAAACTGCTGGTTTTGTTGTATTGAACAAAAGGTTTGTTCTGAGCTTGTTTCTGAGCAGGGTACACTTGATCATGTGGGTTTGCCACATTGGTATTCCTGTAAGAGAGGTTGGGTTTGACTTTGTAGTTGATGAAGCCTCTGTTGTAGCCACCTTGATTCTGGATGTAACTAATTTCTTCTAACTGATCAGCCTCCCCATCTTGAATCTGATACTGATCTTCTTCACTAACAAAGTGCATTGTTTTCTGATTCACCAACAACAAACGATCAAGCTTTTCATTCAGTAGCTTGATTTCCTTCTTGTATCTATCATCAATGTCCACAGATCCTCTTGTAGTCCTGTCATAGTCCTCGGAATGGTTTCCATCAGCTTGAGCTAAGTTCTCTATGAGCTCCTTTCCATTCTCCACATCTAGATTCAAGAAGTTGTCATTGCTGGCTGTATCAAGAAGAGTCTTGATGGAGGGTAGTGAACCTCTGTAGAGAGTACTAAAGAGTGATTCCTTGGTGAAACCATGATGAGGGCATTGTCATACATATCCTTTGAACCTTGATAACACCACTTTTATACACGTTTTTACTAGTCTTTTATCATTCCCTAGAGTAGATTTCATCCATTGTTTATACCATTTCGTGCATTTATGCCTCATATAGGATGTTTCATATTTCTGTATAGGCATTGCATGCATTTTGCATATTTGGGGTCTTATCAGGTACTTATGGAGCATATGCAGCATACTAGGATTTTGGCTCATGAAGTGAAGATGTGCAGTCGAGCCCTATGGAGTCGAGTGAAGATTGCAGAGAAGACGGATGGCTCACTCGACCAGACCACTCAAGTAAAGCACTCTCAGACACGCTCACTCGACCAGACCACTCGAATGAAGCACTCTCAGACAGGCCCACTCGACCAGACCACTCGATTGAAGCACTCTCAGACAGACACTCTTGACCTCAGCATTACAGGCTCACTAGACTTCAGCACCACACCACTCGACCACACCACTCGACTGCTGGGTCGAGTGGGCACTCTCCGACTTTTTCTCCTAAAAACTCGCAAAATGTAATAAGCGCTGGAGACTATGTATAAAAGCGCCTCATTAAACCTAATTAGAGACGATCGAATAGCGCCGCTCTGGCTTAGTAATTTTTAGGTTTTCTCTCATTTTTCTCTCTCTTGTTCTTGCTGTTCTTGATAGTTTTTTATTTTCCATGAAGTTTGTAACTTTGAGATCTTTTTATAAAATTAGAATATTCATCCTATTTCTTCTCCAACTTTACTCACTAGATCATAGGCTATCTCATATGAAATGTTTAATCTTTTTTTGGGTTTTGGACCCCAGCTATGGTCACCTTGTGTGAGTAGTAAAGTTGGGATTTTTGGGGATGGAGTAGGGTAGCTTCTTTCTGTTTTGTTATTGCTTAGATAGTTTGATCAGCACTCAGTTTCGACTCCCTCTTGGGTGAGTGATTTTAATGTTTGTTCTCCCCTGATCAAGGAGAACATGATCATAGATGGTCTCATGAGCACGAACCATGCCTTGCGCCATTGGATAGACTTTTTCCGGGGTTTAGAGTATAATAGCGTGAGGGTGGATGCATCAGACATTGATTTATGTCACGACTCCACCTATTCACTTGTTATGAACTCTTCTCGACTTTAATTGGCTGATTCTTCATGCCTTATCCGACTCCTCACACTATGCTGACTAGGTTGGGTCTTGGGGCTCTCTACCACGAACCATGGATTGAGCTGGTTATGAAGTCTGTTGTCTAGGGTAGTCCTGTGATGAAATTGCTAGTTGATAGCTGTAATAGAACAGAGTGTTTGGGATCCCATGATTTCCATCCCTAGAGTCCCTGTTTTTCCCCATAGTTTACAGCTTGCTTAGTAATAGTTCACTGTAGTTTTTCTCTTTTTTACTGTAGCACTCGATCTCACCACTCGATCAGTGTGTTCGAGTAGTCCTAGTACTTTGATTTTTCCTGCTTAGTTCCATGATGTGCTAAAGTGTGACAGACATTGGTACCTCTAGTATCAATTAGAGTTTTTAGTAGATTTCTTATTTAGACTGCTAGAACCACACCTTTTTGATAATTACTTGAATTGCTAGCTTTATTTATCAACTGATTGCTGTAAACCACTCTTGATTGGTTTTGACATTGTTACTCTCAACATCCTCTTACAACTATACTACAATAGATAAACTTTGTATTTGGTCTCTCTAGGCTTAGGTTGATTGCATTGCTGTCTTTCTTTGCTTAGGGTAGGCAAAATACATGTTTCAACTTGGCGCCGTTGCCAGTTTGGAGTCTTTTTGTCTACACAGTTAGCTGTTTAAGGCTTACTAGATCAAGTCTGTTACTTTTGAGATCTGGGTACTGATTTGGTTTTGAAATTTTTGTCTGAATGCAAACACGTTCAGATCGACCCCTACTCGACGTTACCACTCGAGTACTTGATCGAGTCACTACTCTCTGAATGCAAACACGTTCTCATGGCAGCCAAAAACTAATCCAATTACTTGATCACATACATCGCATCAACCAGCATACTCATCAAGCTACACCTGCATCTGCTACCACCATTCATGCACAACCAGTTCCAGAGACACCTGCACTCATGGCAGAACAAGTTCCTCAGCCTAGGGTAATTGGAGCAGGAGACGCTCCAAACACTCAGTCTCAGAGGCAGGGAATTGTAGCTCCTCCAGTCAACAACAATAACTTCGAGATCAAGACGGGTTTGATCTCCATGATCCAGAATCACAAATAACATGGACTTCCTACGGAAAACCCGCTTGCTCATTTTGACCAGTTTGATAGACTGTGCGAGCTCACCAAGATCAATGGCATCTCAGGATACAGCTTTAAGCTACGCCTCTTTCCATTTTCTCTTGGTGATAAGGCTTCCCACTGGGAACGAGCACTGCCTCAAGGTTCTATAACCACCTGGGATGACTGCAAGAAGGCTTTCTTGCTGAAATTTTTTTCTATGTCAAGGACTGCCAAGTTTAAGAACGAAATCTCCAGCTTCACTTAGCGGACAAATGAGATTTTCTCTGAAGCATGGGAGAGGTTTAAGGAGTACACAACGCAGTGTCCTCACCATGGTTTCACCAAGGAGTCTTTGCTCAGTACGCTCTACAGAGGGGTAAGCCCAAAGATCAGAATGCTATTGGATACAGCCAGTAATGAAAATTTCCTCAATAGAGATGTTGTCACTGGCTGGGAGCTAGTGGAGAACCTTGCAGTCTCTGATAGAAATTACAGTGAGGACTTCGACAGATCAGTTAGAGGACCATCTTCGTCTTCTGATAAGACCAAGCACGAGATCCAGTCTCTCAGTGAGAAACTTGACAAGCTCATCCTGGCTCAGCAGAAATCTGTGAACTTTGTTGCTGAAGTTTCTGCTACTCAGGCTCAGGAAGGTGAAGATGATCTGGTTGAAAAGATCCTGTACATACAGAATCAAGCTGGTTTCAACAGAGGGTATATCAACTATAGGAACAATCCTAATCTCTTCTATAGGAATCCTAACGTAGCCAACCCTCAGGATCAAGTCTACCCTACTCAGAACTCAGGCCAAAAAAAGCCTTTTGTGCCACAGGCTCCAGGCAAAAACAATCCACCTGGATTTGCTCCAAGACCACCTCCACAAGCTGATGGTGACCTTAAGCCTCTTCTACTCCAACTTCTTCAAGGCCAGAATACTGCTACTCAAGAGACGTCAAAGAGGTTCAGTGAACTCAGAACTCACATTGATTGCTCTTATGATGATTTGAACCATAAGATTGAGGTTCTCAACAGCAGACTGAAGTTTGTTGAGTCCAGTGCTGCATCAGCCTCTACTAAGACCACAGGCCAACTTCCTGGCAAAGCTGTGCAGAAATCTAAGGAACCTGCAACTCTCTATGCAGTGACCACAGCACCAGCTCTCCATCTTCTTCCTTTCAAGAAGAGATTCTCCAACATCACTGGGGACAGTGATACTCAAGTTGGAGGGGGGGGGGGGCAACCTTTCGATCTGCTGCTGAAATTCGCTCAAGCACTGTAGCACTCGACCACACCACTCGAGTGAGTGGTCGAGTAGGCACTTCCGAGACTGCAAAGGAGAAGCGCATACTGGATCTGCATGCGATGATGACAAGTCCTTTCCCAGAACGGTTCAAGGCTGAGATTGAGAAGGAGTATGCCATTATGCTTGAAGAAGAGCTATGAAGCTTTCGAGAGACAACTCTTTTACATGGAAGAAGCTGAGCGCTAAGAAAAGACAAACTTGGAAAAGTTTAAACAGTACTCTCAGACACAATCCAGACCTCCAGGGTTCACAGTCACCATAGGTAGTCAATCCTTGCTCTACAAGGTGTTGTTGTTGAATGGCAAAAAAGGTGGCCAGGCTTGAGAAGGAAGTTCTGAAGCTCAAAGAGGCTCAACAAGCTCCAGAATCTTTCAAGCTCAAAGAAGCTCAACAAACCCCACCAGAGATGGGAAGAAGGAGGCCCAAGCCACCATGAATGAGTGATAGCTTCTATCACGCTATCATGGCATCAACCTTCATAGTAGAGAAGCCAACTCCAAAAGGGTCAACACAGTCTCTCAAAGACCTTCCACCTGCCTAAAAAGAGTGAGAGTCAAGCTAAGTGACTTTAAACAATCTCACTTGGGAGGAATTCCCATGTCTATCATTGTATATACTAGCTTTAATTTTCCTTTTGTCATTTTGAATTTTGTAATTTTTAATGTGTTTTCTTAGTGCTGTGAGTTTCAGGAGAGGATAGGAGCTGAGTATGAGCCGAAATGGAGTTTCAAAAGTGTAAGCCAAAATTTCAAAAAGTCACTCGACCACACCACTCGACCCCTAGGTCGAGTGGCCAGGTTTTGTCTGAAATCTCAACTTTTAATCTAGGCTGTTCATTTGAAATCACTCTATCATTTAATTCCCACGCGACCCACCATCTTCTTCTTCCCCATTTTCGCGATTTACATCTCTCTAGAAAGCGAAAAACTCTCTACCTTCTCTCTAAAATTTTTCACTCAAATCATCAAAGTTTTCAACCGAATTTCAATCATGTCTCACTACTCTAGCAATTCCGAGATTCAATTGTAAGTTTTTAAACCCTTTGAACCCGTTTATGCGAAAATCCGGGTCCAAAATTTTTTGAAATTTTTTGAAATTTGTTTGGCTTGCATGTAGTTAAAATCGGTTGATTAGAGTAGTGTAAGGAATCGGAATGAGTATGCAATGAATTTTTATGGTTGAAATTGCTTGAAATCGTAATTTGTTCTTAATGGTGCACTTCAAAAAATTTTGAAATTTTTTTGTAGCCCTAGGACGAATTTCGGTTTAGCTATTGATTGTTTGATAATTGGAGAACCCACATTGATCATCATTGTTGAAACTGAACAAGTTTTAGAAATTTTTGAAATCATGCATATATAAAAAAAATCGCTTTGGAACTTGATGATTTTGAGAAAATTTTGAGCATAAGTTGTTTAGATCCTTGCTAGGCTTGAAATTGGATGCATATGATTGTTAATTTAGTTACTCGATCAAAGCACTCGAGTGGGTCAAGTTGGGCAAAATTTTATTTTGAATTTTTTGCCCACTCGACCACACCACTCAAGTGGCTGGGTCGAGTGGTCCAAATCTTTTGCTAAATTTTTGATTTGTGAATTCGTTTCAGAAGCATTGGCACTACAAGGACAAGGCCAACAAGAAGTCAAACCGTAGCACGAGCCACTCGACCATCTGGGTCACGGCAAGACAAGGCTAAGGGAAAGAGGCTTCAAGAATAGGAATCAGTGAGAAGGAACAGTGAGAAAGATGGTTTCGAGAGCTCAGAGGAAATCCATGCTGAAAGCTCTGAGGAAGCTAAGCTCATCTCCATCATGGAGAGGGTGAAGTTCCTTGGGACTAGATACCCAGATCGCCCTACCATGCAAGCTCTGGGAATTTACAGAGAGGTGGGGAAGCTCTATGACTCTGCTGACATAGTGGGACTCACCCACAGCCCTCGAGATGGTTTCAAGACTGAGACCTGCCATTTCTTGGCAACAATGGATCTCCACCTCTATGAGACCAGAGGCATGGCTGGTACAGCAGAGATGGGGCATGTGAGCTTCAGAGTCAGCGGAATAGACTATCAGCTGCCCCTGAGTGTGGTCGACATCCTGTTTGATTTCCGCAGAGGAATAGGGCAAGCTCAAGACTTTGATAAGAAAGAGCTGAATGAGTTGTGGTTAGCGCTTGGAGGAAGGGAGACTTATCAGTTTGCTTGAGCTAAGAGCAGTGAGATCAGGCACCCTGCAGTGAGATACCTCCACAGGACTCTCACAAACATGATGTTTGCAAAGAAGGCCACAGGACCAATGAATGAGAGTGAGTTGAAGATGCTGGACAAGGCTCTTTGCGACTACCTCATCTACTCATCAGGGGAGAACCAGGCCAATGGGATTGAGATGCGAGGAGATAAAGCCTACATAGGGAACTCCATCGTTTTGGTGAGACACCTCATGAGCTACAGAGCTACTGCTGTCAAGAATGACAAGATGCTGAACAAGGGAGAGTTCACAGTGGGAGGGATTGTTACCCCGTTTTTAGAGGATGTTGGAGTTGAGCTCATATCAGCGCCCACACCATACACTCTGATGGACTTGGATCACATGAAGGACTCTCACACTATTGGTGCAAAGGTTGGGGAGAAGGACATCTACAACTTCTCACACCCCAGAAGCAGCAAGGCGAAGATTTTGCTACCTTATGGAGGTCTAGCCAAGCTCTATGCAGAGGACGGTGACCGTAGTGTCCTCTTTGTACCACCAGTCAGAGATCTCTACTTCTCTGATGAGGGAGTTAGACTCCAAGAAGATGAGACGTTTCAAGACTTCATGGGGAGTGTGCAAGCTCCAGAGAGGTTTTATTTTGAGGAGACAGAGTGCAAAAGCCTCAAGGAGGCTACTCATAAGATTTTCACACTTCAGAAGTGGTGCAAGTGGCAGGACAAGCAATTCAGCAAATTCAAGAGTGGAATGAATGCCACAATGAAGGGGATCACCAGCCGCTTGGCAGCAGCTGAGAGGAAGTTGAGTGCTGGCTCATCTAGAAGAACTTCGGCTGAGCAGAAGAAGAGAAAGAGGCGCCCAGATCACCCCATAGAAGATCTAGAGCAGTTGTCCCCGTACAAAGCCACTTGACCACCTAGGTCTAGTGAGCCACTCGAGTGCTATCAGAGTTTCGACCCAAGTGTACCTGTCGATCCATACCCACGTTATGATCAGCTTCCACCTTACCCAGGGTACTATCAGAGCGAACCACTCGACCACCCTGGGTCGAGTGCATGATATATGCCAGACCACTCGACTGCTGGTCGAGTGGACCACTCGAGTCGCACCCCGCAGCCGATTCTCTCACCACTACAGTTCCAGCATACACTCAGGAGAGCTTGGACGCTAACACAGATACCTTCTTCACTACAAGAATGAGGTACCACCCCACTTCTTTATCATTGTTTATATCATTGCAATTTTTCTTCTCTTTTGTTTTAGTCTCTCAAATCATCTCTTGAATTCATTTTACACAAGGGACTGTGTAATTTAAGTTTGGGGGAGGGTTTAAGAGACGTATTTGACATATTTCCTTATTTTCTTATTCAAATTTGCATCATGTATGTGCATTGAAAAACCTTAAAAACTATTTTACAAAAACAGAGTGTCATGTAGTTGCATTATCATTTTAGAATTGATTTTTAGAATTTCGCTTAGGATTGTAAATATGCATAAGGGATAATGATGAGTCAAACCGTAAAAAGCATAAAAACCTAACATATAATTTCAATTCCACAATTATAAGTTGTCTAATGCATTTGTCTAAGTTTGAAAATTAACGCTACACCTTGCCTGGAATTTAGATTTAGCACTCTCACATGGTTGAAGCTTACTGTGATTTGTCAAACTATCCCTATCAATTAGAACCTAATCTGAAAGACTTAATTATCATGATATGCTCTAAAACTTTAACTCATGGATACCTCAAAATACTTGGATTTTCTTTCACCTTTTACCACTCTTGCTAATCCAAGTAGCTGTCTCCACCATTGAGACAGTTTCACAAAAACCAAACCCAAAACTTCATTTCATACCATACGTTATTCTTGAGTGAAGTGAGGCCTATTTCCGGATTGAATTAGAGAGAATGTGTTGGGTGTAGCCTCTCATGTAGTCTCTGGTTTACAATTTTTGGACCAGATTTAGGCTAAGAGTGTGAATAAGTTGGGGTTTGAGTCAAAGAAAAGAAAGGAAAAAAAAAAAAAAGAGTTTGCTAAAAATTATAAGCCCTTAGAGAGGATATGTTCAAAAATGATTATAGTAAAAGATTAGGAAGAAAAAGATAAAAGTTGGCTCAGTAAAAGAAACAGAAAATTGTAGCCAGTCGACCAGACCACTCGAGTGAGTGGTCGAGTCATAGCTTAGTGTAAAAAAATCCCAAATTCGCTAGAAGTAAAAATTAAAGTATCCTCTCCTTAGAAGAAAACAGAAAATCAGTCCCTGAGTAAAAAAAAATAATAAAGAAAAGCTTTTAAGCATAAGTGTAGAACTAGGATGAAGTTTCTGGGATTTTAGAGTTAGGGGAGTCATTTGGTTCTTCATGGGTAGATGATAGTCTACTCCTGTATGTACCAGTTGGCTCAACCTTTAGCATTCTCTTATAATTCAATCCATTTCATTGAGAGATCCTGATACATACGCTTAAAAGAAGAGATCATTTTTATCTCTTAAAACTTGTCCCTCAACCAAATGAGTTATAGTTATTGCATATCATGATTCACCAGTTTCTGCTTAATCAATGTTAAAGGGATAGTTTGCTTTGAATGTTTGCTTGTGGCTGAGTCTCAGTGTTGAACTTGATGTGATGAGTATGTCTATAGCTTTTAAGTAGAACTTCTGTGAATTGCATTCTAGAACCAATAACTGTGACATTGACATTAAAGGATTGTTTAGTTTGCTTAGGTTCTGAGTCCCCACTTTCCATAGGGGAGTTGACAACACCACTTTTATACAAGTTTTTACTAGTTTTTTTATCATACCTTAGAGTAGATTTCATCCATTGTTTATACTATTTCGTGCATTTATGCCTCATATAGGATGTTTCATATTTATGTATAGGCATTGCATGCATTTTGCATATTTGGGGTCTTATCAGGTACTTATGGAGCATATGGAGCATACTTGGATTTTGACTCATGAAGTGAAGATGTGTAGTCGAGCCCTATGGAGTCGAGTGAAAATTGCAGAGTAGACGGATGGCTCACTCGACCAGACCACTCGAGTGAAGCATTCTCAGACAGGCTCACTCGACCAGACCACTCGAGTGAAGCACTCTCAGACAGGCCCACTCGACCAGACCACTTGAGTGAAGCACTCTCAGACAGGCACTCTCGACCTCAGCATCACAGGCTCACTGGACTTCAGCACCACACCACTCGACCACACCGCTCGACTGCTGGGTCGAGTGGGCACTCTCTGACTTTTTCTCCTAAAAACTCGCAAAATGTAATAAGCGCTGGAGACTATGTATAAAAGCGCCTCATTAAACCTAATTAGAGACGATCGAATAGCGCCGCTCTGGGTTAGTAATTTTTAGGTTTTCTCTCATTTTTCTCTCTCTTGTTCTTGCTGTTCTTGATAGTTTTTTATTTTCCAGCAACTTTGTAACTTTGAGATCTTTTTATAAAATTAGTATTTTCATCCGATTTCTTCTCCAACTTTGCTCAATAGATCATAGGCTATCTCATATGAAAAGTTTAATCTTTTCTGGGTTTCGGACCCCAGCTATGATCACCTTGTGTGAGTAGTAAAGTTGGGATTTTTAGGGATGGATTAGGGTAGCTTCTCTCTGTTTTGTTATTGCTTAGATAGTTTGATCATCACTCAGTTTTGACTCCCTCTTGGGTGAGTGATTTTAATGCTTGTTCTCTCCTGATCAAGGAGAACATGATCCTAGATGGTCTCATGAGCATGAACATTGCCTTGAGCCATTGGATAGACTTTTTCCGGGGTTTAGAGTACAATAGCGTGAGGGTGGATGCATCAGGCATTGATTTATGTCACAAATCCACCTATTCACTTGTTATGAACTCTTCTCGACTTTAATAGGCTGATTCTTCATGCCTGATCCGACTCCTCACACTATGCTGACTGGGTTGGGTCTTGGGGCTCTCTACCATGAACCATGGATTGAGCTGGTTATGAAGTCTGTTGTCTAGGGTAGTCCTGTGATGAAATCGCTAGTTGATTGCTGTAATAAAACATAGTGTTGGCGATCCCATGATTTCCATCCCTAGAGTCCCTGTTTTCCCCCATAGTTTACAGCTTGCTTAGTAATAGTTCACTGTAGTTTTTCTCTGTTTTTACTGTAGCATTCGACCTCACCACTCGATCAGTGTGGTCGAGTAGTCCTAGTACTGTGATTTTTCCTGCTTAGTTCCATGATGTGCTAAAATGTGACAGACTTTGGTACCTCTAGTATCAATTAGGGTTTTTAGTAGAATTCTTATTTAGACTGCTAGTACCACACCCATTTGATAATTACTTGAATAGCTATCATTATTTATCAACTGATTGATGTAGACCACTCTTGATTGGTTCGACATTGTTACGCTCAACATCCGCTTACCACTATACTACAGTTAATAAACTTTGTATTTGGTCTCTATAGGCTTAGGTTGATTGCATTGCTGTCTTTCTTTGCTTAGGGTAGGCAAAATACATGTTTCAAACCTTTCCCATGCTTCTGAGAATGTCTCTCCATTCTTCTGAGTTTAACTTGAGATTTCGTTCCTGAGCCTAACTGTTCTTGACTGAGAGAAGAACTTGTCCAGAAAGGACTTCTTGCATTCATCCCATGTGGTGATGGATCCATTAGGCAGATTCCTTTCCCACTGGTAAGCCTTGTCTCCAAGTGAGAATGGAAACAATCTAAGCTTGAAAGCATCTTCACTCACTCCATTTATCTTTGTGAGGCTGCAAAGGCGATCAAACTGGTCTAAGTGTGCAGGAGGGTTCTCAATTGGTAAGCCATGGAATTTTTTCCCTTGTACCATGTTGATGAGGCTTCACGGATCTCAAAAAAAAATTTCTGAACTAGGTGTGGAACTGTGCCTTGTCTCTGTGTATGCGTACTGGGAACATCTTCAGCTCCAATGACCCTAGGTCTTGGTTGAGGTTCAGCCATTGCAACAGGTTGGATAGGTCTGACTCTGTCTTGAGGGGTTCTAGGTTGTAGACGATTAATATGATCAAGATATTGTTTGAGATAGTGGCTGCCTTGAGATCTTGTATGCATTCGTTAGGTAAAAGTGACTCAGTGTAAGTACTCGATCAGTATTGTCGAGTAGGTAGGTTGAGTCGGGTACCTGATACAAACAGAGGGCAAAAAGCAAACCAAATCAGTAACCAAGAAAAAGTAACTTAAATAACTTAAGCTTAAAAACAAAGAAATTGTGAATGGAACACAAATAAACCCAAATGGCAACGGCGCCAAATTGAAACACGTATTTTCTCAGTCGTAAATATGCATGGAGGGTTTCAATTCCTCATTGTTATTGTAGTACATGAGGTGTCAATCCATAATGGGTTTGGTGCAAGCAATCACAATGTATCAATGCATAATAAGTTAAGCCAAATCAGAGATGATAGTTGAAACTAGCAATCTAATGATTGTAAATGCAAATACTTAATAATGAAAGCAATGAACACTTGAGATGTCAATTCAGATGCACAAAGAGTAAACAAACAAAACAGGGAAACAAAAGTAGAAAGCCAGTTGATCGATACGGTCGAGTGGTGTGGTCAAGTTGGATTATAAAGGCACATAATCACTAAATGGAACTAGTAACTAAGCGTTTAACACAATAATAAAGAGATAGGGATCATAGGGATGAATCAATTGACTAAGGGATCACTTTCATTACCTGGGTACTTAACAAACACAACATATTTTAAGGCTAATCCTTTGAAAATAGATATATAAACCAATCAAGCCCACTATCGTGATGAATGATCTCGAATCCAATGGCTCAACATACCCAATTCTGCCAGAGTCAAGCCATTGGACAAACATTAAAAACCAATCTACCTAAGCCAACATAATTACTTAACAATAGCTTTGAATATCATGGATTATAAACGCCATTGAAGCATACTCTCCACAAGTTAGTATAACTTAGTGTCTGGAAAAAGCTGATCAGACAACCTCAAAGCACTATCGTGAAGAGATCATCTAGGATCATATTCAAGTTGATCAGAAGTGAAGAAGCATTAAGCATTCTTACCCAAAAACGATTTAAAACAATTAAGAACTTTAAAACTACCAGATTAATCAAGATCCACCCTAATCTAATCCATCCCTAATAAACCTAAGGTTAACTACTCACTAATCATAATCATAACTAAATTTGCAAACCCATAAAGTTCTAAATCTGACATATGAGATATATCAGATTGAGATAAGAAGGTTTGCTGAAGAAAATAAATGCAAGTACTGATTTATTAAAAAGATATAAGGTTTACAAATATCTAAAATGAAGAACAAGAGAGAGAGTAATTAGGAGGCAGAGAGAAATAATATTTAGGTCTACAAACGAGCACACCTTTTATTAGGGTTTATCAAATGTGCTTTTATACTAAAGATAAGGTTAATGATAAGACAAAATAGCTATCCTACTAATCCGGAAATACCACTCGACCATAGTGATCGAGTGGCTGGTCGAGTAGCTTCAATCTTCCTTCAATATCCTTCTTGAGCTGATCAGAAACTCCTATCCAGCTCCTCAATGCTCCAAAGCTTCCTTAGCATCCATTGTTACCTGTAAATAACCCACAATATGCAATATATGTGAAATGCTCATGCAAAGGACCCTAAAACTCAAAAGGGAGTAAAATATGCATATAGTGGTAAAAACAGGGAATGAATATGCACTAATATGATGATAAATGTATGTTTAATATAGGTAAAATGCAGTGTTATCAGAAGGCCGGTACAACCAAATGTTCTAAGGATATTCGAGTAAGCTTTATAGTATCAATACTTTATCTATATTAGCTTGAGTTTACTATTGGTTCAGTTTTATTGTATATTGATGTATATGGTAGGACTGGTTCCAACTTCCCCTTCTCAGAGAAAAAGCTTTGGGATCGACCGATCCTATCTAGATCGATCGATCCCGTCTCATCCCGAGACTCTATTTCAAAACCCAAAAAAAAAAAAAAAACCAAAAAGAGAAGGGAAAGAAGTCCGAAGGAACCACAATCTTTTATTTAGGGAGGTTTACTCAAACGTACCAAATGTTAGGTAAAACGACTAGACTACGTCAAAACTTTTTTTATTACTGAAATGTTTTCCATACCTAAATTGCCCTTCTAATCATTTTATAACAAAAACGTTATTACAAATATGCCATTACTATTTATTTCCACGTCAGCAAAAAATCATAGGTGGCATCGAAACAATCTACGTGGATTATGTAAGTCTGCCGTTAATTTTTTTTGCCTTAATGCGGCTGACTTATCACAAGATTGGCCGATTTAAGTGAACGGCTGACTTATAAGCTTGTCGGCTGATTTATTTGTCTTAATCGGCCGCAAGTCACTGCCAACTGAGTAAAATTTAGCTCACTTATGGGATATCGGCTGATTTGTATATACATGACATGGCAGATTTATGAGATATCGGCTGATTTATTGTCCAGTTGGATGATTTATTAGAAATTGGCTGATTTATCTATACACGACACGGCTGATTTATTAGATTCTCAGCTGAGTTATGAAATTCTGGGGTGACATATTGCTATTTGATGGCTGATTAATAGGTTTTTGCTGATTTATCGAAAGTTCATTTGACTTGTTTGGCTGACATATTTTCAAGCGGCTAACTTATGCAGCATACTTATTAACTCTTACTGTAAATCAGCCATCAAATGGCTGATTTACTGATATGTCAGGTAAACTATGGTTAATTAAGTAACGAAACATTAATTACTGTAATAGTATGCATTTGACGATCTGACTTACTGGATGTTGCGGCTGACATATTTACTCTTACCTGACTAATTGGATTTTGCGGCTGACATATTTACTCTTACTTTTAGAAACTATTATAATTACTTGCATAATATTTCAGTGATGGCATACCTATTGTTTCATAGTTGCTGATTTATCATGGATGATTTGTTGGTTCTTTTGGTGGCAGATTTATCCATGTCAGCGATGACTCACCTACGAAATTAGTTTTAGCCGTCATCGTTTTCGTCCTCTTCACAATTTTTTGATCGATCTATCTTCTTCACCATTCATCTCTGTTCTTCATCAATGGATCATGTTATTATAGGTCGCGGAAAATGGATGTTCAACACTAGATTTTGTTTCACCGCCGACAAGAGAGGATGTAGAGTTCTAAACATCATAGAAGAGACAAGCTTCATCGATCTTCTAAAGATGGTTGTTGAGTACTATGGGTTAGATGAGCAAAGCTGTAAGATTCAGCTGAGCTACATCTTCTCGAGCAAGACTTTGAAAAGAATGGCGCGAGATACTCCATCGGTTTATATTTGTAATTCTCGTCAATTGCAAGGTTTTCAAAGCTTAAGAAAGAAAGAACTCCTATGAATTTGCGAAGCGGTTACAGAGAAAGAGGGTAGTGAAGTTATTCATAAGGATAAAGGCAAGGAGAAGATGAGACGGCCATGGAGTCATGTATCAAAAGAGGAGACAATAGAAGAAAGCGAAGAAGGTTATAGAAATAATGATGTACATGATTACGAAGATATGGATAGTAATGATGGAATCTACGGAAAATAAGACTTATTTGAAGATGAAGAAGAAGACAAAGTTGAAGTTGAAGATGACAAAGATGACGAATTTGACAGCAGATTTGATATTTTTGACGATCCGGACGGTACATCATCTGATGATGACAACTTCAGCTTATTTGGGAAGCCTCGATGAAAAGATGAAGATTCACCAACTTTGCCTCAGAGGAAAAGGCCTCAAAACATTGCGATGAAATAATCAAAATGAACCAATGAGTTTACGAAGTTAGATTTGTATGTGCTTAATATCGATGTAGGGCAGCGATACGAGAGTAAAGACGAGTTGGAGAAAATTCTAAAACTTCTAATGGTGAGAGATCGATTTGATTTTGATGTACCAATAGCACGTCCAGATACCTACATTGTTAAGTGTTGGGTTAACGGATGTATATGGAGAGTTCGTGCTTCTACAGAAGGGCAATCCCCAGAATTCTATATTCGTCAATACGATTCAGAGCTCAAATGTTCTGTAACTGAGCGTTCTAATCGATCCCGACAAGCAACACCTGATATTTTTGGACCAATACACCAGAATTGTATTGATGACATTGATGCATCAGTTCGGCCAAGACATGTCGGAATAGCTATTAATAAGCAATTTGGTATCAAGGTAATACAAATTGTTGTGGTATTGCGGCTGGTTTATTTATAGTTTTGCCGCTGATTTATTGATGTTGTGGTGGCTGATTTACAACACAATTGCAGCTGATTTTATGATTTAATTGCAGCTGATTTATTGATGTAGTTGCGGCTGATTTATTATTACTATCGTGGCTGTTTTATTGATGTAGTTGCGGCTGATTTTCTAGACTGTTGTGGCTGATTTATTTATACGTTGCGGCTGCTTTATCTATTAAATGGTGGCTGATTTATTTGCTAAAATTAACAGATGGATTATTGGAAATCCCATAGGACATTAAGACTTGCAAGGTAGCTCGATATGGGAACTCTTGAGAAGGGGTATGAAGACCTACCTTCTTATCTACACATGATAAGAAGGGCAAATCATGGTACACTTACTCATCTTGAAGTAGATGATTACGGGAGATTCAAGTATTTATTTCTTGCGTTTGGTGCGAGCATCAGTGGTTTTAATTTTATGCTCAAAGTAGTCGTCGTGGATGGTACATTTCTCCATGGAAAATACAAAGGGATGCTACTTACAGCATTAGGTCAAGATGGTAACTTTCAGATCTTCCTATTAGCATTTGGTGTGGTTGACACTGAAAATGATGATTCTTGGCAATGGTTTTTTACGCAATTGAAAAGCCAATAAACCTTTCTGCACCGCATCTAGTGCTTTTGATAGTTTTGCTTGCCTAAGCTTCTCCTGCTCGTTATCTTCAGATTAAGGCAACAATTTCTGCTCTTCTTCACGATACTTGTCAGTTACATCAAACACATCACTATCTTTTTCCTTCTCCTTGTTGTCCTTCTCTTCATTTCCCTTGTCCTCATTGCCCTTCTCGTTTTTTTTCACTTCAATCGGCTTCTTCTTATTCCCTCCCTTCTCAACATTCTCTTTTTTCTTCTCTTCATTTGCCTTCTTCCTTTCCTAAGCTCTCTTCACATGTATCTTGTCCTTCTCTTCAATTTTCTTTTTGTTCTCTTCTTTCACCAGATCAACTACAACTTTCTCAGCAATTTTAACATTCTGATGGCGGTGCACCTGTTTACAACAGAGAAAAAAATAAAACCTAATAAGTAATAAGTCGTCACTGATTCATAAATCAGCCGTGCTGCAAAAACATAAATCACATACTGGGCTATTGACATCTTGATCTTGATATGGGCCATCCTTCGAGTTCCCATTTTTTACAATTGATTTTTCCATTTCACGAGATTCAAACCACTCTTTAATCCAATTGACTTGATTCTCCAACGGCCCAACTAGTCCTTCAACAAAAGTTAGCCTTTGGCCATACTTTTCATCAAGGTTTGCTACAAGTTTGGCTTCAAGTTTGGCCTCAAGATTACTTTCTATGCCTCCAACCATTTCGCCGATGTTTTTCTCCATGTCATCTAATCTTGTGTACAGTTTCTCCACCATCTTCACAAGACTGACAAGAAGATTTCTCTCATACTCTTGGTTGTGTTCATCACTCCCATCTGATGTTTTTCCACTATCAACATCTCTTTTTTCTTTCTTCTTCACAGGCCCTGAAACTTATTCTTCCGCTCTTTTCTTTCTTTTCCGATTCACTTCCACAATTTTTCCTTTTTGTGGAATTGATTTCTTTAACTTGACATCCCAATAACCTTTAACAAACTTATGTTCAAGAATGTCGACAATCAGGTTATGAAGTGTTGGGTCTTCACTTTAATCATCCCAACAAGGATATATCTCTTCTAAAGGCTTCATAAACATCCTCCTAACACGCACCTATATCAAGAAGCACAATGAAAGTCAGCCACAACATTATATAATAAGTCAGCCGTCATATACAATAAGTCAGCCACAACATTATATATTAAGTTAGCCGTCAGATACACAATAAGTCAGCGACAACATTATATCATAAGTCAACCGTTATTAACAATAAGTCAGCCGTTATTAACAATAAGTCAGCCACAACACTATCATAAGTAAGCCGTCATATACAATAAGTCAAATGTAGTTATAATAAGTCAGTCGCAACAAAAAAGTAGTTACATGAAAACATTACCTCACCATGCTCTGCAATCTCCTGACTAATAACATTCTCTAAATCTTTACATGTAAGAATGCCACCCTATTGAAGAAATGGAATTTCATTCGGTTGTCTTCCTCTCCCAAACCGCTATCCGAACATCGTAATTGATTCATACGCCCAAATTAGCAACGCGTGCACGCAACCGTTGATGGTATAGGAATTTCCTTCATACTGAATAATCCTAACACCGTCTATAAGACTTTTAAATGCCAACCGACCCCATGGCTACTCAGAAATGTTTTCATCCTTGAAGACGCTTTTTGCAGTTGCTAAAGGAAGTCTTGAATTATGATGTAGACCATGAATAGCCATGTGTAGAATACATAACAACCCCAACAGCTTCCACTCTGGTAAATCCCATCCACAACAGCAGCCAAAATATTTAGCCAATTCATCATACTTTGGTCTAACTCCATGTGGAACACCTAACTTTTTCAAGAAACTAGTGTAGTCAGCTGCACAATCCTCGGTTGGCAGTACATCTATGTTTATCTCCGTAGTCTCAGCAAATTCGTACAAGCTAAATCTGATTGGTTGACCACCAATGGCTAGCCGAATCTCATTCTCATTTTCTATTGCCAATTGATGGCTGAGTAGGAAAAGAATAGTTTAGCAGACCACACAGAATCGGTTTCAACTAACTTAGGCATGAATCCAAGAGCTGAATTCTTAATTTCTTCCCATGCATCAATACCTATTGCTTCTCTAACCAGTGCAAAATTGCACAGCTGCCAGTTGTGATTCATGCTTTTATTCTGTAATGGAGATTTTCCTTCCTCATAAAGTTTACCTGGGAATTTTTTTGCTTCCTCCATCTGTTTACAAAGTAATAAATCAGCTGTCAATAGACATAAATCAGCCAATAAATATCATAAATCAGCCACCATATGATTCATAAATCAGCCGCCAAAACATCATAAATCAGCCACCAAAACATCATAAATCAGTCAACAAAACATTATAAATCAGCCACCAAATAACATAAATCAGCAATAACACAAACCATAAATCAACCACCAAAAGAATCGTAAATCCATCATTATTATAGATAATATCACTTACATACCGTTGTTATCTTCAAACGCTCAAACCCCAATAATCCTACAAACATATAAGAAAGTTGGTTAATTGTTTTTGTTAAGAATCGCTATCAAAAATCTTAACATAGTAATGACGAAATGATGAAATGAGACGAAACCTTTGTCGATATTCAGAGTAACTAATATGAAACCTTTGTCAAAATTCAGAAGTTCCTGAAATAACGAAATGAGACGAAACTGAGGAAAGAAATTATTTTCAAAATGGCAGAAAGAGATGACCAACGCGGAGGATAAGAGGCGGACGACCTTAGGGTTTTGACGGGAGAAAGAGATGACCAACAGGGGAGGAAAAGTGGTGGACGACGGTTAGGGTTTCAATTTATTGGTGGTTGAGACTTGAGAGGATGCAAAGTTTGTTTTTTTTTGGAAAGAAATAAGATATGGAAACTTAGACGTTTTCAGTTTAAAAGATAATAGGATTTGATAACTGTTTTTTTTTCTTTAATCCCGATTTAGTTAAATCAGAATGACATAATCGTGAATTACTGTTCTATAAAAATGTTTATGGACATTTCCTTAATTTTTTTGCTATTTGAGTAATTTGTTAGAGGTATGAGGTATGCTAGTCATTTAACCACTTTTCGGTTATATTTGAGTAATTACCTCTTTTATTTATTTGTTTCTGTTATTTATTTTAGCACCAATAGCAACTCTATTAGGATCATCATATAAAAGCTTACTTTGATTCCAAGGTTCAGGAGGTTGTGCACCATCTTTGGTTTTCGTCTCACTGTGATTTTGCGCATTGGCTTGCACCGGAGTTCAATTGTCATGCCTAACCATCACCTTTAAAATGCTCCTCCCCCCGGTTACTAGCCCTTAGCGATTGAGACTCCCTTTGTGAGACTGCACAAAGCACTTAATGAATGTTAAAGGGCCAACAAAGGAGATTTTAGAAGTTCCTTTGGATCTCGGATGCTAGAGTACGGTAATGTTTGCTATATGAGAACTTTAGTAGTACAACATGTACTTTACCATAAGCATAGCAAACATTACCGTACTCTAGCATCCGAGATCCAAAGGAACTTCTAAAATCTCTTTTGTTGGCCCTTTAACATTCATTAAGTGCTTTGTGCAGTCTCACAAAGGGAGTCTCAATCGCTAAGGGCTAGTAACCGGGGGGGGGGGGAGCATTTTAAAGGTGATGGTTAGGCATGACAATTGAACTCCGGTGCAAGCCAATGCGCAAAATCACAGTGAGACGAAAACCAAAGATGGTGCACAACCTCCTGAACCTTGGAATCAAAGTAAGCTTTTATATGATGATCCTAATAGAGTTGCTATTGGTGCTAAAATAAATAACAAAAACAAATAAATAAAAGAGGTAATTACTCAAATATAACCGAAAAGTGGTTAAATGACTAGCATACCTCATACCTCTAACAAATTACTCAAATAGCAAAAAAATTAAGGAAATGTCCATAAACATTTTTATAGAACAGTAATTCACGATTATGTCATTCTGATTTAACTAAATCGGGATTAAAGAAAAAAAAACAGTTATCAAATCCTATTATCTTTTAAACTGAAAACGTCTAAGTTTCCATATCTTATTTCTTTCCAAAAAAAAAACAAACTTTGCATCCTCTCAAGTCTCAAATGCAAAAGCAACAAGACTAAATCCTAAAATGCAAATGAATCTACATGAACACTCTGTTTTTGTGGATTTAATTTTCAAAAAAGTTCAAATTTTTATGCTTTTTAATGCACTTTGATGCAAGCTAAAATTGAATAACAAAACAAAAATAAGTTAAATGTCTCCTAGACCCTCCCCCAAACTTAAATTACACAGTCTCTTTGTAATAAAAAATTCAAGAAATAACCTAGGAGTTTGAAAAGCAAAATGTGAAACTAAAACTAAAACAAAGATGAAAATGGTATATACAATGGAATGATTGGGGTGGTACCTTATTCATTAGGAGGAGGAACTGTGAAGAAGGCTTAGGTTACATCCTCTATGTCCTCCCTTGTGTAGGCAGGATCAGAAGGTGGACCAGATGACGAGGCTCTAACTAGGTCAAAGAAGATGGTTGGCTTGAACGGTTGACTCGACTCGAAGGGTCGAGTAGAGCATTCTGCATACCCTGATCGAGTAGGTTGGTCAAGTCAAGGTTCTCAGCTTGAAATTATTCTGCTGTGTTTTCTGATTGCCTCTTCCTCGGTCTCTCACCTTCCTCCACGTTTGACCAACGGCTATTTTGATTTGTAGCCCTGCACCTTGAGGCTAGAGTGAATGAGCTGCTCCTAGGAAGTGGTTTGAGCTTCTTCCTTGATGAACTACCAATCCTAATCTGAATCTCTTTGAACTGGTTGGTTATCTCTTTAACAGAATCTGTGAGCTCCTTAACTGTCCCCTTGAACTTCTTTATGGACTTATATTGGAACTTTGACATTTTCTGCAGCATGCTCAACTTCTTGTTAGCTTCCTTCAAGCTCTGGCATTTCTCATCATCAAAAAAGTAGGCTTCAGGCTCCTGGACTTCTTCTTCTTCAGGTTGTTGATTCTGTTGGACATGTGTGCTTTTGGGACGATGGAGGGTACTGTTCCCAACCAAATGATGCGTAAACCTATAGATAAATTGCCTTTCAACCCTCCCTGGTGCCAAGTAGTGGCATGTGATGAGTTGTTTCCTCTCTATCCACAGAGGCTCAGTATGTTTACTTTGTGACAAGTCAATGTCGCATGCATACAACATTGGGGGTAATGATTCCTCCCACAGTCAAGCAACCTGAATATCCCATCTTGTGAATCCTTCTAGCATAATCTTTGTAATACATCAGCTGGTTCACCAGAATGATGGTGTTTCTGGTTTCGGATATGTCCCCTTTCATCTATATCATCTTGCTCTCATGCTCAGCTGAAGCGAAAACTAAGATCTCCTTAAGTGTAACATCAAGCATTTGAAGTTGATGTGGTATCAAGTTTATATATCAAGTCTCCAAATACAAATCCGAGTTTTAAGGAAAAAGAGAGAAAACGGACCACTCGACCCAGCAGTCAAGTGAGCAGGTCGAGTGGGTGGTGATGAGTGTTGACTCGAGTGGGCCTGTGGTGAGTGGTCGAGTGAGCCTGTGGTAAGTGCTCACTCGAGTAGTCAGTCGAGTAGACAGGTCGAGTGGGCTGTCTGTCTTCTCTACAATCTTCACTCGAGTCCATGGGGCTTCACTGCACATCCCCACTCTGTCCATACAGCTTCACTGCATGAGCCAAAAACCCAAGTATGCTCCGTAAACTCCATAAGCACCTGATAAGACCCCAAATATGCAAAATGCATGACATGCTTTATACAGAAACACTAAACATCCTATATGAAAGATAAATGCATAAAATGGTATGAACAAGCCATGATAAAAGGGTGGTAAAAACTTGCTAAATGTGGTGTTATCAAATGCCAGAGTCTTCCAAGTAATATATGACCAGCCTCCATGGGTAAACATCACATAGAACTTCATCTTCAAAGTTTCCAATGGTTATTGGTACTTCCACTTGATGCTTTACCTTCATTTATCCTTGTTCGTTGATCCACTGAAGGTCATAAGGCATGGGATGCTTTTTGATTTCCAAACCCAGCTTCTTCACCATTGTCTAACTAGCCACGTTAGTACAACTCTCACCATCGATGATTAAACTACAACCATTTCCTTTCACATAGCATCGCATATGGAACAAGTTAACTCGTTGCGCTTGCTCTTCAGTTTTGGATTTGAGGTTTAAGGTACATATAGATACAAGTACCATCACTCGTTTGTTAACACATTCATTCGCATAATGTGTTTCCTTCCTCTTCTTCCGTTTCTACTTTACCATCACCTTTGAGTATCATCACTCGTTTGTTAACACATTCATTCGCATAATGTCCTATCCCATGACATTTGTAGCACTTGATATTGCTAGTTCTGGTAGAAACCATAGCTTTCTCTCCTGCTTGAGCTCCAAAGGGTTTAGCCCCAATCCGCGTAGTATTAGATTGGTTGCTACTAGCTGGCATCTTCATCCTTTCATCCTTTCCCATATTTCTTGGAAAAGATAAGCTTCCATGATAAGTTCGTGTAAAACTTCTTCTTGTCAGTTGCTTCTCAATTAGGACGGCTTGATGTAACATTTCTGGTAGATCAACATGAGATTGTAACTCCGATCGGTCTTGTATTTCACATTGTAACCCTCCAAGAAATCTGGACATGGTAGCTTCTCTATCTTCACGAACATCAGCCTTGATTAATAAGGCTTCCAACTCTTGGTAATACGTTTCCACGTCTTTAGTGCCTTGCACAGGTATTCTAAGTTGGTTGTGAAGCTCCCGATGGTAGTAGCTTGGAATAAACCGTCGTCGTATGATTGCTTTCATCTCTACCCATGTGTCCATTGTTGCCTCGAAATTCCTTCTTCTAGACGTAATGAGTTGATTCCACCAACATAGAGCATAGTGAATGAACTCGGTAGTTTCGGCCTTGACTTTGTTTCCCTTAAGTGTAATATTGATAATCGAAGACCATTCCGATCTTCTTTTCCCACTCGAGATATGCATCAGGATCACTTTTTCCTTTGAACGGGGGAATGCGTAGCTTTAAGCTTCTTAAACTGTCTTGAGGCTGTCTCCTGTATTTACGATCTCTCCCATGACTTCTTGAGTTTCTTTGACAGGATTTACTATAGTATGCCTCGGTGTCTCTATCTCTGTGCTCACGAGGTAATTCTCGGAGATTGTCTTCTTGTTGTAACACCCGACCATTGTTTACGCCTTGTTGCCTTTCAGGGTCTATGTTGCCTTCATGATTTCGCTCTTGGCATTCCTTGGATTGTTAGATATGACATCAGCTAACACCGGTACAATCTGTTCATGTAGCATGCCGATTTTTTCATTCATCATGGCTTCGAAGGTCTTGGTGAGGGTATCGATCAGTTTCTTGTTGCTTTACTCCAATTCTTCTGACATGGTACCTGAAAGATTGACACAAAATACACCGGTAAAACGTTCCTTTGAAAGAAAATCAATTGAAAATAACAAGAACACAAAAATGACTGATCAGATTCTGGTAAACCCTAACCGCCACTGTCTTATAAGATTGATCCCGAACAAGTATCAAACCAACTACAAAAATTATCAAATAAATTTTAGCAAATACTAGACTCAATCTAGGTTTAGATCCAGTTGATTTCACGATTTTAGCACAAAAATTCGATTTACAAAATTGAAACAAAACACAAAAAAATCACTTAATTCTCAATGCGACTCTGATACCACATGATACATTCCTCGTGAGGAGATGTTTCCCAATTTCGACAACGAGAGAGTGAGATCAATGTGAGGGGTTGCAAGACCTGATTAACAACCACCTTGCAGTTTAATGGATCGAATGTCACCATAAAAGGATGCAGAATAGCCTTTTGATGAGACAGGTTAGTCAATCAAATCACACAAAATGACCTAAGAGTTTTCCTAGTTCGAATCACACGAAAAAGGATGAACAATGATCTATATTTGAAAGGGTTTTTGATTAAAAGATAGATAAGGGATTACAATGGTTCTCAGCCTCAATAAAAAGAGAAGGAGGCGAGAAGGAGAAGAGACAAAGAGATTAAAGCGAAAGAGAGTTACGAGATATGCCTCCTAAACACTCAAAGACCATGCAGAAATATCAAGAAATCAAATTCAAAAACTAAGAGAGAAAGATAAGATCATGGGCCAAGCCAAAGTGATGAAAACGGACCATGCAATTATATGATTCTACTCCAAAATCGTCACTTCAGAAGCAAGTACATATAAGAATAATGAGATGATAAGATAGATCGAATGAAATCAAGTAACAGTGGAGTGTTTTGGTCACACTAAGGCTGCAGAATTCCTTAGATTCACCAGTGGATCGATGGGTCACACAAAGGGAATGAAACTCCTTTGATTTACCTGTTTTGATATAGTTCTTAGAAGATTTTGAGAATACAAAGCTAGATAGATTAAACTGAAGGTTTACAAGAGAATATAAAGAGAAAAGAAACAAAGCTGAAACAACATGCAAATAGTCTTGGAAATAACAAAACTAAATAAAACATAGTTTAAAATAAAAATAACTCATCCGCTCCCTTTGGCCACAAAATTGGGGATTAAAATTGGGCCTTGGGCTTCCTTTTCAACAAATGGGCAATGATGAAGTGAAACAACTGCCTCATTAAAAACCTTGTCAAGAAAACCCAGTGGGACAAAACTTGACAAAGGAAAAAGAGTATATCTAAGACACTTTTCCCATTTGTTAAATTCACTTAGCTTGAATCAAAACCAAAGTGGTTTGACAAGCATCTCTCTCTCCTGCTTGATTCTCTAAGTGTGTAAGTAGAGAATGAATGGTCTCCTTGAGCTCTCTGGTCCTAGCACGCGTGATTGGTCCACTTGATATAGCTAGAGCATCCTCAGGTTCAAGCTCAAGTACATGCTCCTTATCCTTGGCCATGCTCATATCATCCCCTCCCTCTTGAAAAGGATTTGTCCTCAAATCTGCTTCATCTACAGTACAAGGAGAGAGATCAGAAATATTAAAACTAGAACTCACTGTATACTTACCTTGGAGATCCACTTGATAGGCATTGTCATTTCATATTTTTGTGGTCGTGAATCGACCATCAATCCGAGGCATCAGTTTGGATTTTCTTTCTTCTGGAAACCGTTCTTTCCTTATATGCACCCACACTTGATCACCAACTTCAAGGATCATCTTATGTCTGCCTTTGTTAGCTTACTTTTGATAGAGTTTAGTCTTGTCTTCCAAGTTCTGTCTAGCCTGCTCATGAATCTGCTTAACCATTTCCGCCTTTTTCTGTCCATCTACACTAGATCTTTCACTCAAGGGTAAAGACATTAGAACCAAAGGAGACAGAGGGTTAAACCATAGACAATCTGGAAAGGAGAGCCCTTAGATGCAGAATGAATAGCATGATTGTATGCAAACTCTATGTGAGGCAAAAAATCTCCCCAACTCTTAAGATTTTTCTTAATCAAAGCATGCAAGAGAGTACCAAGAGTCCTATTTACTACTTTAGTCTTACCATCAGTCTGTGGATGACAAGTAGTAGAAAACATAAGTTTAGTTCCTAGCTTAGACCACAACGTTTTCCAGAAATAGCTAAGAAACTTAGTGTCTCTATCAGATACAATAGACTTAGGCATGCATGCAAACGCACAATCTCTTTAAAGAACAAGTTAGACACATGCAATGCATCATCAGTCTTATTACAAGCAATGAAATGTGCCATTTTTGAGAACCTATCAACCACCACAAATATAGAATCCTTTCCTGTCCTAGTCTTAGGCAAACCCATCATGAAATCCATAGAAATGTCATTCCAAGGATGAGAAGGAATAGGGAGAGGTGTATACAAACCGTTAGGCTGAACCTTAGATTTGGAATGTTTGCAAACAGTACACCTGTTACAGATCCTTTCAACATCACGCTTCATGTGTGGCCAATGGAAATGAGCTTTCATCACGTCTAGAGTCTTAGCAATGCCTAAATGTCCCATTAAAGCTCCTCCATGTGCTTCCCTAGTAAACAAATCTCGAAGGAACACTTAGGAATACACACCCTAGTTTTATAGAAAAGAAATCCATCTTGTCTAAAATAATGACCATAAGGAAATTTTTCACAAGATGTATAGATTTCTTGAAAATCAGAATCATTAGGATAGAGTTCTATAATCTGTTCGAAACCCAAAAGTCTAGCATCAAGAGTAGAGAGAAGAGTGTACCTCCTGGATAATGCGTCGGCTACAACATTATCTTTACCTTTCTTATATTTGATGACGTATGGGAATGTTTTAATGAACTCAACCCACCTAGCATGTATTTTGTTGAGTTTTTGCTGACCTTTCAAGTGTTTTAGAGACTCATGGTCTGTGTGAATGACAAATTCCTTTGGCCAGAGGTAATGTTGCCACGTCTGGAGAGCTCTAACAAGACGTACAGCTCTTTTTCATATGTTGGATAGTTGAGAGTTGCTCCTCGAAGCTTCTCACTGAAGAATGCTATTGGCTTTTTATCTTGCATCAAGACTGCTCCAATTCCTACACCAGAAGCATCACATTCAATCTCAAAAGTTTTCACAAAGTTAGGTAATGATATAACAGAAGCATGAATAAGCTTCTCTTTAAGGCATTGAAATGCTGTTTCTTGAGCTTTCTCCCATTTGAATCCCACATCTTTCTTGATGACTTCGGTTAAGGGAGCTGCTAAAGTGCTGAAATCTCTTACAAAACGTCCGTAGAACCCAGCAAGGCCATGAAAGCTTCGGACTTCTCCTACTGTCCTAGGACTGGGCCATTCCTTGATTGCTTTCACTTTTTCTTCATCTACTGTGATTCCATCTGCACTCACAACAAAGCCTAGAAAAACCACATTATCTGTGCAAAAAGTACATTTCTTAAAATTTGCATACAATGTTTCTTTCCTAAGCGTTTCTAGCACCACCTTAACATGTTCAGTATGCTCATCAAGATTTCTGCTGTATATAAGCATATTATCGAAATAGACAACAACAAACAGGCCTATGTAAGCTCTAAGCACATGATTCTTCAAGCGCATAAAAGTACTAGGAGCATTAGTCAATCCAAAAGGCATAACTAACCACTCATATACACCATGCTTAGTCGTAAATGCAGTTTTCCATTCATCACCCCCTTTCATCCTAATATGGTGATAACCACTCTTAAGATCAATTTTAGAGAATATGCTAGAACCATGCAATTCATCAAGCATATCATCTAATCTATGAATAGGGTGTTAATACTTCACTGTAATATTGTTGATTGCTCTACAGTCAACACACATACGCCAGCTTACATCTTTCTTAGGTACAAGCAAGACTGGCACTGCACAAGGACTCATACTCTCACGAATATGGTCATTTTCCATAAGTTCACTGATCTGCTTCTGAAGCTCCTTAGTTTCCACCGGATTAATCCTATACGCTGCTCTGTTTGGGAGAGAAGATCCAGGTACAAAGTCAATTTTATGCTCTATTCCTCTGATCGGTGGTAAGCTTTGTGGAGTTTCTTCAGGAAAAACATCACTGTACTCCTGCAAAAGATTAGTCATTTAGCTCGGTAGCACCGGTGTAAGGTTAGACAGGTCAAGCAATGATTCTTTATAAACAAACAGGAGCATAGAATGATTAGAGTAGTAAGCTTTATTAACTTCACTAGACTTGGCAAAGAAGTTTGGGCGCTTTGGCTGAGGAGAGTCCTTCTTCTGATCAAGATAAATCTCATGTGGAGTCATATGAACCAGTGTAGTCTTCTTTCCTTTATACTCAAAAGTATGGCGATTGGAGAAGCCATTATGCATAACCTTTCTGTCTAATTGCCAGGGACGTCCTAACATTATATGGCTAGCTTCCATAGGCAGAACATCACAAAGAATTTCGTCCTCATACTTGGCAATAGAGATAGGAACCAAAACCTGCTTGCTGACGTCCATTTCACCACTCTCATTAAGCCACTGAAGTTTGAAAGGTAGAGGATGCTTTGTAGTCTTTAAACCTAGTTTCTTTACCATAGTAGCACTAGCTACATTAGTA
This sequence comes from Cardamine flexuosa, assembly GCA_963555745.1. Lineage (NCBI taxonomy): Eukaryota > Viridiplantae > Streptophyta > Magnoliopsida > Brassicales > Brassicaceae > Cardamine > Cardamine flexuosa. The sequence goes on along the minus strand of OY743216.1, from coordinate 17,179,877 downwards.
CAGCTACCTCCATCAATAATCAAACTACAGACTTTACCCTGAACGTTGCATCTTGTGTGAAACAGGTTTTCTCTTTGCTCTTGTTCTTGAGTCTTTTTCTGCACACTTAGAGTTCTTCTGGCAACTAACAACTTTTCCTTTGACAGGTAAGATCTCCTGCTCTTCTTCACTAGAAGTTTCTGGAAACTCATCAGCAGATTCTACTTCACCACTTTCCAAAAGGATCATCACACACTTGTTAGAACACTCACTTGCATAATGCCCTTTTCCATGGAATTTGAAGCAGCTGACATCTCTAGATTGAACAACAGCTTCTTTGGCTTTTCCTTTGTAGTCTGCAGGTACTGGAGTAGTAACTTTCGTCACATCATGGGGTTTAGAGTACACTGCTGGTTTAAAGTCTTTAGTAAAAGAGTTCCTGTCTTCTTTAGAGTAACCTGGCCTTGTGTATGTGGAACTATTACTATAGCTAGAACGTGAAGCCCTTTTTCTTTTGATCTGCTGTTCAAACAAAATAGCTTTGTGCAACATCTCTTCAAGCACCATGTAATGCTCAGTTTCTAATCTGTCTTGAATCTCCTGGCTCAAACCTCCTAGAAACCGTGACATGGTAGCTTCTTCATCCTTTGCTATGTCAGCTCGCAGCATCAACACTTCCATCTCCTGATAATACTCTTCTACTGTTCGAGATCCTTGAATGTATTTTCTTAGTTTCTGATGCAATTCTCTATGATAGTGACTAGGTATAAACAGTTTTCTCATCAGATTTTTCATTTCAGTCCAAGTCTCAACAGGTAGTTCTCCTTTTCTTCTCCTGGTAGGGACTAACTGATCCCACCAGCTCAAGGCATAATCATGAAACTCTGTTGCAGCGATCTTGACTCTATTATGCTCTGTGTACTGCTGAACATTGAAAACAGACTCAATCTTCTTTTCCCATTCTAGATAAGCACCAGGATCGGTCTTGCCATAAAATGGAGGGATATTAATCTTCAAACCGTTGAGATTGTTCCTCAAAAGCTCATCTTGAGTTCTATTACGCCTTTATCTCCTCTGGCTACCTTGTGAAGCATCACTTCTCCTCTGATAGTACTGATCTGCATAAGCATCATGAACCCTATTTTGATCTGTAACAGCATCATGAACCCTGTCATCCTGTTCTTGATTCTGCCTAGTATTAGATATGGTTCTGTTCCTTTCATCATAAGCAGCAAATCTTTCATCCATCAACTTCAGCATTTTTGCTGTTGGAGCTTCAAGGTAAATTTTATCATTTCTGTTGTTACTAGTCCCTTCTTCTTCTTCTGTATTCCCCATAGGAACTGCAACAAACTAACACAACACGCAGTTACAAGTTCTTCAAGAAAAAGTTAAAGTTTCAGACTGAGAAGCACATAAATCCATTTTCAATACTAAACAAAAAATTCAGTATGCAAATCTTCACCCAACAGGACAAATAGAGATGCCTACAACAACATATAAGCACGATTTACACTCTAAACTAGTAACACCACAGATTGCTACAGTTTAATAAGAACAAAATGCAAATGAAATCGGCTCTGCAGATGTGGAATGTCAAAAGACACAAAATTCGTATAACACTTAGATCCACAAGAACAAACTGATAAACAAGCATAAAACTAATATATCTAAGAGTACTTAGCTTCCAAAGTGGCTCTGATACCACTTAATATGATTATACTCCAAAATCGTCACTTCAGAAGCAAGTACATATGAGAATGATGAGATGATGAGATAGATCGAATGAAATCAAGTAACAGTGGAGTATTTTGGTCACACTAAGGCTGAGGAATTACTTAGATTCACCAGTGGATCGATGGGTCACACAAAGGGAATGAAACTCCTTTGATTTACCTGTTTTGATTTAGTTCTTAGAAGAGTTTGAGAATAAAAAGCTAGATAGATTAAACTAAAAGTTTACAAGAGAATATAAAGAGAAAAGAAACAAAGCTGAAACAACATGCAAATAGTCTTGGAAATAACAAAACTAAATAAAACAGAGTTTAAAGTAAAAATAACTCATCAGCTCCCTTTGCTTCCTTTGGCCATGAAATTGGGGATTAAAATTGGGCCTTGGGCTTCCTTTTCAACAAATGGGCAATGATGAAGTGAAACAGATGCCTCATTAAAAACCTTGTCAACAAAACCCAGTGGGACAAAACTTGACAAGGGAAAAAGAGTACAACTGAGTCACTTTTTCCATTTGTTAAAATCACTTAACTTGAATCAAAACCAAAGTAGTTTAACAAGCATCTCTTTCTTCTGCTTGATTCTCTAAGTGTGTAAGTAGAGAATGGATGGTCTCCTTGAGCTCTCTGGTCCTAGCACGTGTCATTGGTCCACTTGATATACCTAGAGCATCCTCAGGTTCAAGCTCAGGTACATGCTCAGGTACATGCTTCTTATCCTTGGTCATGCTCATATCAGCAATGGATCGGACTAAGGGTTGGAAAAGATGAACATATGAGCCTTATTAATAACCTTGTTCGGAAAACCCATTGGGACAAAACTGAACCAAGAGAAAAAGAATGTAAGTGGATCATCTGGCCAAAGCCTTAGCCATCTTGGACATGTATCACAACCAATGTGGTATGAATATAACCCTTATGGTCTAATTGATCCTCTTGAATTTCCCTTGATGGTAAAGATACTCGTAAATCTTGATGAAAGGTGTTGTTGTAGACGTAATGCATGCATCCTTGCCATCTCCCATGCATCCAACTTTGTATTTCCTTTTAAGATCCATGCATGAGATTTAATGCTCCTTTGGATCCATGATTTAGTTTCAATGCTCCTTTGGTTCCATATTGGTCCATTTCTCTCTTGATGTTGTGCATTCCTTGCCTTGTGTTTGTAGAGCCGATCAGGAACGGATCATCTCTTCCTCAAGCATAACTTCATACTCCTTCTCTATCTCAGCTTTGAACCTTCCTGGGAAAGGACTTGTCATCATCGCATGCAGACCACTAGCTCGAGTGGTGTGGTCGAACGCTACAGTGCTCGAGACTGTCTCAGCAGCAGCTTGAGAGACTACCTCCCCACCCTGAATATTGATAACACCAATATAGATTTTATCCATTATTCATACCATTTTATGCATTTATTCTTCATATATGATGTTTAGTGTTTTTATAGCATTGCATGCATTTTGCATATTTGGGGTCTTATCAGGTGCATATGGAGCAATTGGAGCATACTTAGATTTTAGCTCATGAAGTGAAGCTTGGATCTAGCTGCTGGACTAAGGAAGATGTGCAATGAAGCTGTACGGACATAGTGAAGATGTGCAGTGAAGCCCTATGGACTCGAGTGAAGATTGCAGAGAAGACAGATGGCTGCCTTGACCTGCCCACTCGACCAGGCACTCGAGTGAGCATTCACCACTGGCTCACTCAACCTCACCAGCACAGGCTCACTCGACCTCAGCACCACAGGCTCACTCGACCTCACCACCATAGGCCCAATCGACCTGCATACTCGAGTGACCACTCACTGACCCATCACAGCCCACTCGACCACCACACTCGACTGTTGCGTCGAGTGGGCACTCTCCGACAATTTTTCCTAAAAACTCAGATCTTTGTTAAATGTTGTTTTTGTCACTTAGTATATAAGGGGGCTGATTAGGTTAACATCAGCCACCAAGTAGAAATACCGCTTTTAGCATAATTTAGGTTTTATCTCTTAGTTTTCTCTCTTGTTCTACATCTTGTTCTTCATTTTTGCAAATTTGTAACTTTGATAACTTTTAATATAATCAGTACTTACGTTTTATTTCTTCTTCAACTTTGCTAATCAGATCATCAGCTATCACATATGTCATGCTTAGGCTTTTCTGGGTTTCGGACCCAAGTGATGAATCTGGTGAGTGAGTAGTAAAGTTAGGGTTTTTGGGGATGGATTAGTTGATAACACTGTATTTAGCATGTTTTTAGAGTCTTTTTATCATGCCTTAGAGTAGATTTTATCCATTGTTTATACCATTTCGTGCATTTATCCTTCATATAGGATGTTTCATATTTCTGTATAAGCATTGCATGCATTTTGCATATTTGGGGTCTTATCAGGTACTTATGGGGCATACGGAGCATACTTGGATTTTGGCTCATGAAGTGAAGACGTGCAGCAAGCCTGAAACAAGTATTTTGCCTATATGCTAAGAATGAAAACAATCAAACAAAGCATACAAACAAAACACAAGTTTTTCAATCAATCATAGTATAGATATGAGTCAATCCATTGGGTGAATAGCACTAAGCAAAAAGGATGTGTACATTAGCAATTAATTCAAGCCAAATATGAAAGTTGTTTGGTGAAATCTATCAACTTAAACGAGTGCAAAATAAAAGATGAAACTAAAGACTAAGCTCACTAAAGGCTGTCACACTATAGTAAGTAGCCAGAGACACAAAAACACAGAAAAATTAAAACTGACAAAACCACTCGACTGGTCCACTCGAGTGGTATGGACGAGTGGGCAAGAGAAACTACTAGATTACTACTAAAATGATCTAAACTGGTGAGACAAACGATATTAAAACTATAGGGATCATAGGGGTGAATCAACTAGCTAGTGAACGCTCTAGAAAGTCTCAGGTGCTAACATGCTCAATCAATAAGGGATCCCCTTAACAACAGACTTCATAGCCAGCTCAATCCGTGGTTCATGGTAGAAAGCCCCAAGACCCAACCCAGTCAGCATAGTGTGAGGAGTCGGATCAGGCATGAAGAATCAGCCTATTAAAGTCGAGAAGAGTTCATAACAAGTGAATAGGTGGAGTCGTGACATAAATCAATGTCTGATGCATCCACCCTCACGCTATTGTACTCTAAACCTTGGAAAAAGTCTATCTGATTGCCCAAGGCATGGTTCGTGCTCATGAGGCCACCTAAAATTATGCCCTAACTGGCCAGAAAAGAACAAGCATTAAAATCACTCACCCAAGAGGGAAAACAACAAATTTGCAAACAAACTTAGACACCCAAGGCGATCAAGAACATCACAAACCTAATCCACCCCTAATAACCGTAATCTAACTACTCACACAAATAATTCATGTCGATCCATTTAAACCTAAAAATCTCAAAATTTGACATATATGATAAATAAAGGGGTGATGAACAACATTGTAGAAGAAATAAAATCCAAATACAAATTATATAAAAAGTTATCCAAGGTACAAAGTGACTAAATCTCAGAAAAATCAAGAACAAAAGATGAACTAGAGAGAGAAAGTCTAAAACTAGGTTAAGAGGATAAAATGCAGCGTAGTCCCGATATAAGGTTAATCAGGGGTTTTTATACCTAGTCTTAAATACAAATCCGAGTTTTCAGGGAAAAGAAAGAAAATGGCCCACTCGACCTAGCTGTCAAGTGGTGTGGTCGAGTGATGTCTCGAGTAGGTCTCTCGAGTGGGTTTCTCGAGCAGGCTGGTGGTGATGAAGTCCAGTGCTCCTGTGATGCTGAGGTCGAGACTGCTCGCATGAGAGTGCTTCACTCGAGTGGTCTGGTCGAGTGAGCCTGTCTGAGAGTGCTGTCTGAGAGTGCTTTACTCGAGTGCTCTGGTCTAGTGAGCCTATCATCTGCAACGGCTTTGAGAGTGCTTCACTCGAGTGGTCTAGTCGAGTGAGCCATCCATCTTCTCTGCAATTTTCACTTGACTTCATAGGGCTTGCCACACGTCTTCACTTCATGAGCCAAAATCCAAGTATGCTCCATAGGCTCCATAAGTACCTGATAAAACCCCAAATATGCAATATGCATGCAATGCCTATTCAGAAATATGAAACACCCTATATGAAGCGTAAATGCTCGAAATTATATAAACAATGGATGAAATCTACTCTAAGGCATGATAAAAAGGTGGTAAAAACGTGTATAAAAGTGGTGTTATCAACTCCCCCAAACTTACCTTTTGCTTGCCCTCAAGCAAATAGAAAGGATAAGATGAAAGAAGTAGTGTGAAAAGTGGGGACTCTGAACCTAAGCAAACTAAACAAACCTCTAATGTCAATTTCACAGTTATTAGTTCTAGAATGCAATTCACAGAAGTTCTACTTAAAAGTTTCACAGTTATTAGTTCTACTTAGTTTCAACACTAAGACTCAGCCACAAGCAAACATTCAAAGCAAACTATCCTTTTAACATTGATTAAGCACGAACTGGTGAATATTGATATGCAATAACTATAACTCATTTGGTTGAGGGACAAGTTTTAAGAGATAAAAATGATCTCTTCTTCCTCTGGTTTTAAGCACATGTATCAGGATCTCTCAACGAAATAGATTGAATTATAAGAGAATGCTAAAGGTAGAGCCAACTAGTGCATACAGGAGCAGACTATCATCTACCCATGAAGAACCAAATGACTCCCCTAACTCTAAAATCCCAGAAACTTCATCCTAGTTCTACACTTGTGCTTAAAAGATTTTCTTTTTTCATTTTTTTTTTTGGGTTTAAGGACTGATTTTCTGTTTTCTTCTAAGGAGAGAATACTTTACTTTACTTTTTACTTCTAGCGGATTTGGGATTTTTTTTCTTTATTTTTCACTAAGCTATGACTCGACCACTCACTCGAGTGGCCTGGTCGAGTGGCTAATATATGATTTTTTTCTGTTTCTTTTAGTGAGCCAACTTTTATCTTTTTCTTCCAAATCCTTTACTAGACTCATTTTGTTTTCTTTTGAACCTATCCTCTCCAAAGGCTCATGATTTTTTAGCAAACTCTTTTCCTCTTTTCTTTTCTTTTCCCAGACTCAAACCTCAACTTATTCAAACTCCTAGCCTAAATCTGGTTCAAAAATTGTGAACCAGAGACTACATGAGAGGCTACTCCTGTTGGCAACACCTAACACTTTCTCTCTAATTCAATCCGGAAATAGGCCTCACTTCACTCAAGAATAATGTATGGTCTGAAATGAAGTTTTAGGTTTGGTTTTTGTGAAACTGTCTCAATGGTGGAGACAACTACTTGGATTAGCAAGAATGGTAAAAGGTGAAAGAGAATCTAAGTATTTTGAGGTATCCATGAGTTAAAGTTTTAGAGCATATCATGATAATTAAATTTTTCAAATTAGGTTCTAATTGATAAGGATAGTTTGACAAATCAAAGTAAGCTTCAACCAAGTGAGAGTGCTAAATCTAAATTCCAAGCAAGGTGCAGCCTTAATTTTTAAGCTTAGGCGAATGCATTAGACAACTTATAACTGTGGCATTGAAATTATATGTTTGGTTCTTAAAATTTTTACGGTTTGACTCATCATCATCCCCTATGCATATGTACAATCCTAAGCGAAATTCTAAAAACTCAAATCATAAAATGATAATGCAACTACATGACACTCTGTTTTTGTAAAATGGTTCTCTGAAAATTTTCAAATTTTTAGGTTTTTTCAATGCACATAGATGATGCAAATTTGAATAAGAAAATAAGAAAATATGTCAAATACGTCTCTCAAACCCTCCCCCAAACTTAAATTACACAGTCCCCTGTGTAAAATGAATTCAAGAGATGGTTTGAGAGACTAAAACAAAAGAGGACAAAAATTGCAATGATATAAACAATGATGGTGAATTTGGGGTGGTACCTCATGAGAAGTAAGCACTGAGGTAGTCGTCCACAGACTCTGCCGTGTAAGCGGGGTGGGGATGTGTAGGAGGGATCGCTTGGATATGCTGGCTGGAGTTGTGCTGTCTCGAGTGGTGTGGCTTGCTCGACTGCTTCTCTCGAGTGCCCAGCTCGAGTGAGTTTCCTTATACTCCTACGCCGGACGAGGCATCTTTCCTCAGGTTCTTCTTCCGCTTTGTCTGATACCCTACTGTTCACCCTCCCCTGTGTCGACTCAAAAGGCTCACTCGACTGGTGTACTCGAATGGGCTGGTCGAGTGAGTGTTCCTCTTCATCTGAGGATAGGGCTTGGATGTTAGTCCTTCTCCTTCTTTGGTTGTCCTCGACTGATGATTGACACCTAGGTTGGCTTGGGCGTGTCTGCCTGTGATGCGTGTTGAGGGAGTTTGTCCTTGTTAGACTCCTTGGGTCGTGAGTGGGAGCGGAGGGTGAGGAACCACGGTGATTTTTCCTAACATCTTTGACACTGGTTGTCAAGTCCTTCACTGCTGTGGTGAGTTCCTTTTACCTTCCCTGAGAGCGTCTTTATGGTTTTGTCTTGCCACTTAGACCACCGCCTTGCAAGACTCAACTTCTTATTTACCTGCTTCAAGGTTGAGCATTTTTCATCACCGAAATCATACCTCGCTGGCTCAGGTATGGTGTCATCTATCTCTTCTTCTATCTCGGCTTGCAGGGCATCTCTTTGAGCCTTAGTGGTGTAGAGCAACTCTGGTGGTGGAACGAAATTTACACTTTCTCCTTGTGTAATCTTTAGCATTCCATGAAGTGGGAGGAGGACTTTGAATCTCCCAACTAAAGGATGTCCAAAGTTGCAAAGGTACTTGTCCCTAACCATGCGGGAACCCAGAATTTTAGAGCTTTGTAAGTGATAACCACAATGGTTCAATCTCTGGAGTCAAACTCAAATCAATTTCGCATGCAAGCAGGATTGGAGTTATCAATCCTCCAATAGAGATGTCACCATGGCGGTTATTCTTGTGGAGCGTAAATGCATAAGCCTTGCAGTATGAAAGACTAGCTAGCAAGAGTGCAGTGTACCCTGCGTTGCCCATGTCACCCTTCATAGTTATCCCTCTGTCCATATCCTCTGGCGAGGCATACACAAGGAAATCTTTGAGAGCTAAATCTATCATCTGCAGCTCTTGATCATTCACAGGCCCTAGACTCTTCTTCGCGAATATAGTGCTTGTAACCACTTGGTAAAAATATCTCAAGGCAGGGTGTCTGATGTCAGAACTCTTAGACTGGGAAGTCCTGAAAGTTGATCTTCCTCCTAGGGTCTCCCACAGGCTGATAAGTTCGGCGGTGTCAAAAGTTGGCTTCTGACCTGATCCCTCTCTAAAGCCAAACAAAGAGTCCAGGTGCCGAAAGCTCATTGTGTATTCAACACCATCTATCTTAAAATACATGTATCCCAAACTTCCATCCGAGACCATGGGGTGGATCTCCACATAGGGGTGAATCTTCATTGTTGCCAAAAATTGGCAAGTTTCATCCTTATAGGTAGGAAATCTTTGCTTCATCAGAACTTGAAGGTTGGCCGCCTCTATCAAAGCTTCCACCTCTTCTCATATTCCAAGTGCTTCCATTGTTTCACGGTGAGGGTACCTAGTACCTTGGAAATTCATGGTTTTCAAGATTTTGATCAGGTTTTCCTCTGTTTCTTCTGAGGCACGCTGGGCGCCTAGTTTGGTTACTGCATCTGTTTCCATGGGTTGAGGCTCTTCATCGTCACTCTGTATCACGGTCTGCGAACTTCGGGCTATTCTTCTCTGAAATCTCGGTGTCTCTTCACACATCATGTTGTCGCACCTAGCGGGAGTTTGATCTTCGAGAGAGGGTTCTCCTCTGTGTTGAAGAGACCGCCTTGCTTTTGCTAGGCGCCTTGCTACAACTGCAGCTGGTTGTGGCTCTGGTAACCTGAGAAAAATTGAGTTTTGAAAATTTAGTAGTGGAGGGAGATTCACTCGAGTAGTCCTCTCGAGTGGGTTGCTTTAGTGTGCAAACATAATTCCTTAAATCTCTACAGTAGCCTCCAACTACCCATTTTCCGAGAAAACATATGAAATGCTAGAATCAAAGAGGAAATTTGGTTTATTATGCGTTTTAAATAGCAAAGGGCTAAGGAGCTATCAAAATTTTGAAATCATCAAGGGTGTGAAAGGAAGCCAAGACTTCGAACTAAATAATAAACTCAAAATCTATAGATCTGAACCCTAGCTTTCAAAGAACCAAAAATTCAATATCATGCACTTACTGAACAAAATGACCCCTCCTAGACATGGTTTCCGGACTTGATAATGAGTGTAAATGCAATGAAATTTTTTTGAAAGATTCAAAGACTTTTTTAGTTGAAAGCGTTTTTGCAAGTGATGAAGATAAGATATGGAATAAAAATGAAGTGAAATAGGGAAGAGATGGGATAAAGATGATAGTCCTTGGAACACTCGAGTACTATAGGTAGAGTAGGTTGGTAGGTAGGTGTGGATAAGATGAGATAGACGGCTCAGATCTCAAGCTCAGATCGCATGTGATTTTTCAGCTTATCCTGGCCCACTCGAGTGGGCACTCGACCACCGTGCTCGAGTGGTGTGGTCGAGTGGTGTGGTCGAGTGGTGTGGTGCTTGGGCCAAAAATTCTTGATTTTGCCTATATAACCCTCCTGAAATAACATAACTCTAAATAGAAAGGTGAAAGCATAAAAACATTAGGAAGAAAAGAATTTAAAATATGTACATTGATAAACATGGAACTTCCTTCCAAGTGAGCTTGTTTAAAGTCTCTTAGCTTGACTTTCATACTTTAGGCTTTATCAGGATCCCCCACATCTATTGAGGTGTCTCCTGGTGTACCTTTATCTGCCATGTATGGCTTGACTCTTTCACCATTCACAGTGAATTCTTGACCATCAGTGTTAATCAAAGTGACTGCTCCATAGGGTAGAACTTCTTTGATTTCGAATGGGCCTGTCCATCTTGACTTTAATTTTCCAGGAAAAAGTTTTAGCCTGGAGTTAAACAAGAGGACTTGGTCTCCTGCGGTAAAAGTTTTATATGTGATTATTTTGTCATGAAAAGCCTTAGTCCTTTCCTTATACACCTTTGAGCTTTCATATGCATCCAGCCTTATCTCTTCTAACTCATGCAGAGTAATCCTCCTTTTCTCCTGGGCGGAGTTAATGTCAAAATTCAGCAGCTTGGTCGCCCAGAGGGCTTTGTATTCTATCTCCACAGGCAGATCGCAGGATTTACCATATAGGAGTTGGAATGGAGTTCTGCCTATAGGCGTTTTGTATGTTGTTCTGTAGGCCCACAATGCTTCATCAAGTTTAGTTGCCTAGTCTCTCTTGGAAATTTCCACTACTTTAGCCAAGATTGCTTTAATCTGCTTGTTGGAGACTTCAACTTGACCACTTGTCTGAGGGTGGTAAGGAGTTGCAACTTTATGCTTCACTACATGCTTTCTTAGTAGGCTCTCAAACTGCTTGTTGATGAAATGGGAACCACCATCACTTATTACAACCCTTGGCACTCCAAATCTGGGGAAGATGATAGTCTTGTACATTTTCAAAACTACTCTGGCACCATTGGTTGGGGATGCTATTGCTTCCACCCATTTGGAGACATAATCAACAGCCACCAAAATATAGCTGTTTCCATGAGATGGTGGGTTGAAAGGTCCCATGAAGTCTATCCCCCAACAGTAAAAAACTTCCATTTCCAAGATCGGGTTTTGTGGCATCTCGTTTCTCCTACTAATGTTGCCCATCCTCTGGCACGCATCACACTGAGCAATAAAATTTTTTGTATCTTTGAACATTGTTGACCACCATAAACCCGCTTGGAGGATTTTCTGCGTGGTCTTGAAGATAGCAAAATGTCCACCATAAGAAGAACCATGGCAATGTTCAAGCACTCCCTGTACTTCCTGCTCTGCGATGCATCTCCTGAATAAACTGTCTGGACCTCTCTTGTAAAGATAGGGCTCGTCCCAGAAATAGTGTCCTGCATCTCTGTATAGTTTTTTTCTATGGTGAGCATCTAGGTGTAGGGGTTTGTAACCAGTGGCTTTCTTTGCATAAATGTGCCTAAGTGCGGCATGGTTAGTGTACACTATAATCTTCTGATCCACTAAGTAACTCCTGAATTTCTCTATTGCAAATACCACAGCAAGCATCTCTTTCTCTATTGTAGCATATCTGCTTTGTGCTTCATCCAGGGTTCTGCTAGCGTAGTGGATGACATGCAGCTTCTTGTCTATCCTCTGACCCAGCACTGCTCCTACTGCATAATCTGAAGCATCACACATTATTTCAAAAGGGTGCTTCCAGTCTGGAGCTTGAACTACTGGAGCTGATACCAACGCCTCCTTTATCATATGGAAATCCTTAAGGCACTCTGCATCAAAATTGAATTCGGTTTCTTTGCACAGCAGCCTTGTTAGGGGTCTTGCAAGTTTTGAAAAATCTTTGATTAACCTCCTGTAAAATCCAGTGTGACCCAAGAAGCTTCTTATGTCTTTAACAGTATTTGGAGGTTGTAGCTGCATCATAACTTCAACTTTCGCCCTATCTACCTCTATACCCTTTTCAGAGATTTTGTGCCCCAAAACTATACCCTCTGTAACCATGAAATGGCACTTTTCCCAGTTGAGGACAAAATTTGTCTCTTCACATCTTGATAGAACCCTGCTAAGATTGGACAAACAGGGAGAGAAAGAGGGGCCATAGACTGAAAAATCATCTATGAATACCTCCACCATCTTTTCTATTAAATCCGAGAATATAGAGGTCATACATCTCTGAAATGTTGCAGGGGCATTACATAAACCGAATGGCATTCTCCTATATGCAAAGGTGCCATAGGGACAGGTGAAGGTTGTTTTTTCTTGGTCATTAGGATGTATTGGTATCTGGAAAAATCCACTATACCCATCAAGGAAACAGTAGTATGGGTGATTAGCTAGTCTTTCAAGCATTTGGTCTATGAATGGTAATAGGAAATGATATTTCCTAGATGCAGCGTTTAACTTCCTATAATCAATGCACATGCAATGACCAATTATAGTTCTAGTTGGGATCAGTTCATTTTTATCAGTTTTAATCACAGTTATTCCTCCTTTCTTAGGTACACAATATACAGGGGACACCCATGTACTATCAGAAATAGGGTAGATTATTCCAGCATCTAGAAGCTTAATGATTTCTTTTTTCACTACTTCTTTCAAGTTAGGGTTTAATCTCCTCTGGTGCTTAACACTAGAGTGCATTTCATTCTCAAGATGAATTCTATGAGTGCAAAGAGATGGGGAAATTCTCCTAATATCTTCTAGGGAATAGCCTATTACTTTTATAAATTTTCGCAATTCACTATTACAGGGTAAGTATCTTTACTTCCTAAGAAAGCGTACCTTAGCCCTTCTGGAAGTGGCTTGAGTTCAATGGTTAGTGCCTTGAGCTCGGACCACTCGAGTGGTATTTCCTCTGTGCAGAGCTCGAGTGGTGTTCCATGCTTTCTTTTTGCAGAAGTTGCTGACTCGACTGGGTCACTCAAGTGCTGTGGTCGAGTGACTTGGTCGAGTGCTGCTATCCCTTCTTGTTTTATCAGACTTTCGAAAACATTCTCAACCCTTGGAAGTTGTTTCACATTCGAACTTGTTTCATAGTCAGAGGTCTCAGAGTGAAGGTATCCTCCTTCGTCACACTTGATCAGTGCTGTTTTCAGATGATCTTTCTCCACTACTTCTCTAAAAAATTCCTCTGCCAAGTCATCTATCTCTCCAACTCCAAATATTTGCATCATGGGCTGTTTCATTGAGGACTTGATGTTAAATTGCATGGTTTCCTTTCCTAGCTTCAAAGCGATTGTACCACTCTGGACGTCTATGGAGGCTCCTGCAGTTGCCAAAAATGGTCTTCCTAGGATCAAAGGATCTTTTGGCTCTTCTTCCATTTCTAGGACAACAAAATCGGTAGGGACTTCAAGACGTCCTATCCTAACTTGCAAATCCTCCAGCAGGCCGTGTGGTTGCCTAACAGACCTGTCTGCTAAGACTAAAGAGATTCTGCTAGGGGAGAACTTTGTGAATCCTAATCGCTGTGCTATTGATAGTGGCATGAGACTCAGCAAAGCTCCTAAGTCACAGAGGCAATTTTTGAAACTGAGTGGTCCAATAGAGCATGGTAGAGTAAAAGAGCCTGGGTCTTGGAGCTTTTCTCTGCATATGACTTTCTGCTGGATGATAGCACTGCATTCATGAGTGAGGAGTACCATACTTTGTGCTTCCTTGGTCTTTTCCATAACCATATCTTTGATATACTTTTGGGCTGGGGGTATTAGCATCAGAGCATCCAACAGAGGTATGTGAAGCTCAACGTCCTTCAGATGTTTCTCGAATAACTTCTTGTATTTAACTGCCTGCTGCTTCTTATTTCTTCCTGGGAAAGGCAAAGGAGGTTCATAGGAGGATGATTCAGAAAATTTGTCTTTCCCTTTAGGCTGTGCTGAATTTTTTTCTGGGCTTGCAGCCACTCGACCACTCACTCGAGTGGTGTGGTTGAGTGAGCTCTCTTCTGCAGCTTTTTTGGGTTCCAATTCTTCCTGACTGAGATCCTCCCCACCCTGATCCTCACTGTCCTCAGTGATTTTTGCAGGCTCTCTTGGTGGTAGCTGTCTGCCACTCCTCAAGGTGATAGCATGGGCTTTTTTGGTTGTTGATTGTGTATGACTAGTCTGGCTGGTCTCTAGGTGATGAACTCTAGAGTGGAGGGTGTTAATCTGCTGTGTGAAGTCAAGAAGTGTACCCTTATTGGATCGCAATTCAGTAGTATTTTGTTCTTGACTACGGATGAGTTGCTATAACAATAATTTGATATCCATATCAGGTGCAGCCTGTTCTTGATTCTTCTTAGTGTGAATCAACATCATATCAAACTTCTCAACAAGTATCTTGATTTCAGCTCTGGCGCCTTCATCAGACATTCTGGAATCCCTAAAACTCTGCTCATGTTCCTCATTTGAAATGCTGTCTAACATAGCCAAATTTTCTACCAACTCCCATCCATCTTGTACAGCGGTATTAAGGAAATTTCCTTTGCTTGCAGTGTCAAGGCATACCAGGACCATTGGGAGTACTCCTCTGTATAGAATGCATAGCAAGGATTCTCTGGAGAAGTCATGGTGTGGACATTGCTTTCTGTAAATCTTTCCCAAGCATCTGATAGTGTTTCACTTTTCAGCTGGCGAAACAATGCGATATCTTGACGAAACTTTGCTGTTCTTTTGTATGAGAAGAACTTGGTAAGGAAAGACCGCTTGCAAGAATCCCAGGATGTTATGGAGCCAGGTTGAAGATTTGATTCCCAGTGGGCAGCTTTTTCTCCTAATGAGAATGGAAAAAGTCTCAATTTGAAACCATCTTCAATGATTCCTTGAATCATTGTGAGGCTACATATCCTTTCAAACTTATCAAGATGCGCTATGGGGTCATCCTCTGGTTTACCATGGAATATGTTGTCTTGAACCATAGTGATGACTCCTCTCCTAATCTCGAAATCATCACTCACAGGCGGTGCCACTATGTCTCTTCTGTGTGTTTGGTGAGTTGGAGTTTCATGAGCACCTATTGATTCTGCCATTGGGTATGGTAGTACGTTCGAGTAGAGAGCACTAGTAGTACCTGCGAAAAATTTAAGTGTAACAAAGTGAGTATCCAAAATAAAAAGTAAAAAGAACTTGATCTCAAAAGAATTGAGATCCTAATTGTAGTACTAAAAACACCCAAATGGCAACGACGCCAAATTGAAACAAGTATTTTGCCTATATGCTAAGAATGAAAACAATCAAACAAAGCATACAAACAAAACACAAGTTTTTCAATCCATTGGGTGAATAGCACTAAGCAAAAAGGATGTGTACATTAGCAATTAATTCAAGCCAAATATGAAAGTTGTTTGGTGAAATCTATCAACCTAAGCGAGTGCAAAATAAAAGATGAAACTAAAGACTAAGCTCACTAAAAGCTGTCACACTTTAGTAAGTAGCCAGAGACGCAAAAACACAGAAAACTTAAAACTGACAAAGCCATTCGACAGGTGCACTCGAGTGGTATGGTCGAATGGACAAGAGAAACAACTAGATTACTACTCAAATGATCTAAACTGGTGAGACAAACGATATTAAAACTATAGGGATCATAGGGGTGAATCAACTAGCTAGTGAACGCTCTAGAAAGTCTCAGGTGCTAACATGCTCAATCAATAAGGGATCCCCTTAACAACAGACTTCATAGCCAGCTCAATCCGTGGTTCATGGTAGAAAGCCCCAAGACCCAACCCAGTCAGCATAGTGTGAGGAGTCGGATCAGGCATGAAGAATCAACCTATTAAAGTCGAGAAGAGTTCATAACAAGTGAATAGGTGGAGTCGTGACATAAATCAATGTCTGATGCATCCACCCTCACGCTATTGTACTCTAAACCTTGGAAAAAGTCTATCTGATTGCCCAAGGCATGGTTCGTGCTCATGAGGCCACCTAAAATTATGCCCTAACTGGCCAGAAAAGAACAAGCATTAAAATCACTCACCCAAGAGGGAAAACAACAAATTTGCAAACAAACTTAGACACCCAAGGCGATCAAGAACATCACAAACCTAATCCACCCCTAATAACCGTAATCTAACTACTCACACAAATAATTCATGTCGATCCATTTAAACCTAAAAATCTCAAAATTTGACATATATGATAAATAAAGGGGTGATGAACAACATTGTAGAAGAAATAAAATCCAAATACAAATTATATAAAAAGTTATCCAAGGTATAAAGTGACTAAATCTCAGAAAAATAAAGAACAAAAGATGAACTAGAGAGAGAAAGTCTAAAACTAGGTTAAGAGGATAACATGCGGCGTACCCCCGATATTAGGTTAATCAGGGGTTTTTGTACCTAGTCTTAAATCAAATCCGAGTTTTATGGGAAAAGAGAGAAAATGCCCCACTCGACCTAGCAGTCGAGTGGTGTGGTCGAGTGATGTCTTGAGTAGGTCTCTCGAGTGGGTTTCTCAAGCAGTCTGGTGGTGATGAATTCCAGTGCTCATGTGATGCTGAGGTCGAGACTGCTCGCCTGAGAGTCCTTCACTCGAGTGGTCTGGTCGAGTGAGCCTGTCTGAGAGTGCTGTCTGAGAGTGCTTCACTCGAGTGCTTTGGTCGAGTGAGCCTATCATCTGCAATGGCTTTGAGAGTGCTTCACTCAAGTGGTCTAGTCGAGTGAGCCATCCATCTTCTCTGCAATCTTCACTCGACTTCATAGGGCTTGCCACACGTCTTCACTTCATGAGCCAAAATCCAAGTATGCTCCATAGGCTCCATAAGTACCTGATAAAACCCAAAATATACAATATGCATGCAATGCCTATGCAGAAATATGAAACATCCTATATGAAGCGTAAATGCACGAAATGATATAAAAAATGGATAAAATATACTCTAAGGCATGATAAAAAGGTGGTAAAAATGTGTATAAAAGTGGTGTTATCAAAGCCCTATGGAGTCGAGTAAATATGGCAAAGAAGACGGATGGCTCACTCGACCAGACCACTCGAGTGAAGCACTTTCAGAGAGCCTCACTGGACCAGACCACTCAAGTGAAGCACTTTCAGACAGGCTCACTCGACCAGACCACTCGAGTAAAGCACTCTCAGATAGGCTCACTCGACCAGACCACTCGAGTGAAGCACTCTCAGACAAGCACTCTCGAACACCCACTCGGGTGGGCACTGGTAGAATCACTCTCAACCTCAGCATCACAGGCTCACTAAGACTTCAGCACCACATCTACTCGAGACACCTACTTAAGAGACCACTCGACCACACAACTCGACTGCTGGGTCGAGTCGGCCATTTTCTCTCTTTTTCCTTAAAACTTGGATTTGTATTTAAGACTTGGTATAAAAAGCCCTGATTAACCTAATGTCAGGGGTACGCCGCATTTTATCCTCTTAACCTAGTTTTTAGACTTTCTCTCTCTAGTTCATCTTTTGTTCTTAATTTTTCTCACATTTAGTCACTTTGTACCTTGGATAACTTTTTATTTATTTTGTATTTGCATTTGATTTCTTCTACAAAGTTGTTTATCATCCTTTTATCTATCACATATGTCAAATTTAGAGATTTCTGGGTTTGAGTTGATTTTCATGATTTTAATGTGAGTAGTTAGATTAGGGCTATTAGGGGTGGATTAGGCTTGTGATGTTCTTGATCGCCTTGGGTGTGTAAGTTTGTTTGCAAATTTGTTGTTTTCCCTCTTGGGTGAGTGATTTTAATGCTTGTTCTTTTCTGGCCAGTTAGGGCATGATTTTAGGTGGCCTCATGAGCATGAACCATGTCTTGAGCCATCAGATAGACTTTTTCTGAGGTTTAGAGTACAATAGCGTGATGGTGGATGCATCAGACATTGATTTATGTCATGACTCCACCTATTCACTTGTTATGAACTCTTCTCGACTTTAATAGGCTGATTCTTCATCCCTGATCCGACTCCTCACACTCTGCTGACTGGGTTGGGTCTTGAGGCTCTCTACCACAAACCATGGATTGAGCTGGCTATGAAGTCTGTTGTTAAGGGAATCCCTTATTGATTGAGCATGTTAGCACCTGAGACCTTCTAGAGCATTCACTAGCTAGTTAATTCACCCCTATGATCCCTATAGTTTTAATATCACTTGTCTCTCCAGTTTAGATCATTTGAGAAGTAGTCTAGTTGTTTCACTTGCCCACTCGACCATACCACTCGAGTGGACCAGTCGAGTGGCCTTGTCAGTTTTAAGTTTTCTGTGTTTTTGTGTCTCTGGCTAATTACTAAAGTGTGACAGCCTCTAGTGAGTTTAGTCTTTAGCTTCATCTTTTATTTTGCACTCGTTTAGGTTGATAGATTTCACTAAACAATTTTCATATTTGGCTTAAATTAATTGCTAATGTACACATCGTTTTTGCTTAGGGTTATTCACCCAATGGATTGACGCATATCTATACTATGATTGATTGAAAAACCGGTGTTCTGGCTGCATGCTTTGTTTGATTGTTTCATTCTTAGCCTATAGGCAAAATACGTGTTTCATTAGGGTAGCTTCACTCTTTATTGCTATGGTTTAGATTGATTGATCATCACTAGGTTTGATTTCCCTCTTGGGTGAGTGTTTTTAATGCTTGTTCTTCCCTTATAAGGGAGAACATGATTTTAGATGGTCTCATGAGCATGGCCCATGCCTTGAGCCATTAGATAGACTTTTTTTGGGGGTTTGTATACAATAGCGTGAGGGTGGATGCATCAGACATTGATTTATGTCACTTGTTCTGAATTCTTCTCGACATGAATAGACTAAATCTTCATGCCTGATCCGATCAACTCACACTATGCTGACTGGGTTGGATCTTCAGGCTCTCTACCACGACTTATGGATTGAGCTGGTCATGAAGTTTGTTATCTAGGGTAGTCCTGTGATCAAAATTGCTAGTTGATAGCTATGGTAGTACAAAGTGTTTGCTATCCTATGATTTCCATCCCTAAAGTCCTTATGTTTTCCCCATAGTTCACAGTCTGCTTAGTATTCGTTCACTGTAGATTTTCTCTATTTTTACTGTGGCACTCGACCTCACCACTCGATCAGTGTGGTCGAGTTGTCCCTAGTACTGTGATTTTGCCTGCTTAGTTCCACGATGTGCTGAAGTGTGACAGACTTTGGTACCTCTAATATCAATTAGGGTTTTTAGTAGATTTCTCAATTAAGTTGCTAGTACACAACACCCATTTGATAATTGCTTGAATAGCTAGCCTTAATCATGTATTCACTGCTGTAGACACACTCTTGATTGGTTCGACAATGTTAAAACTCTTACCACTATACTACAATTGATAAACTTGGTGTTTTGTCTGTGTGTTAGGCTTAGGTTGAGTGTTTACTGCTTTCACTCTTTGTCTTCATACACGCAAAAGTCCTAGTTTCAATTTGGCACCGTTGCCAGTTTTGAGTGTTTTAGTCTACACAGTCGGTACTTTAGGGCTTACTAGATCAAGTCTGTTACTTTTGATATCTGGGTACTGATTTGATTTTGCAATTTTGTTTGTGCTGCGTCAGGTACTGTAGCACTCGACCCCCACTCAACCTTACCACTCCAGCACTCGATCGAGTCACTACCTCTCTGGATGCAAACGCGTTCTCAAGGCAACCAAAACCTCATGCAGTATTTGGATCATGTTCACCGCATTAACAAACACATACATCAAGCCACACCTGCATGACATGGGTCAAATATAACCTTAGAAGCTACTCTCTCAAATTAAGAGATCATTGTAGTTCTTAGGGGTCAAATCCACAAGGACTCTGAAAACTTACAAAATAGATTGAACAGATTCGAGTTAAGCTAGACGCGAAAAAAAAAAACTAAATAGAGTAATGCAATAGACGAAAATAGCAATTAAACGGGATTAAATTCAGATGATTAAAGCGCTAGACCTAGGGACATTAATCAGGAAAACTCGGGAAAATGAACTGTGTGGCTCGTAAAGTATAAAGTATTTGTGCGGTTTTTAAACTCGTGACACTAATATGATATCTCATCCAACTCTCGCTGCGATGACATATATCCTTTAAACAGAAGCAAACCAAATTTCTTTGCGAAATACCAATAAATAGAGTCTCTATGATAGTGCGGGAACGATATGTTTACAAAATTCCTAAACCTACTCTCGCTGCGAATAGGCTGTTTGCTCATCTAAGATTAGTTTGTGGTATCAATAACACTCTCATGTATAATTAGGGTGATCAATCCTAACACTAGTATAATTATCAAATCTAAATGAAGAACATAATAGATAACTTAACAATACTAAACCCAATTCAATTTTCCTTCATAATCCCTTTTGAAACCCTAGATCTAACAAGGTGACTACTCATACATAGAAGATGAAACACAAATCATTGTCTGAATAATACTCATAAAATCAGAAATAGGAAACAAAGGGAGTTCAGAATTCTTCTCTCTACTAAGTTTGAGATCTGAATCTTCTCTCCAATAATCTCCTTGAAACTTACAATAAACTTGAAAAACGTAGAATATCATCAAACTTAATCTCTGGGACTTCTAAATCATAATTTTAACCTAAAAACACGATTAGGCATGATTTATAAACTTTAGAAACTTCTGGGGCAAAGTTGCAATTCTTGAATCTTGATAAAACTCGGAGGCTTCAATATCGTCTAGGTGATGTCGACCGACACAAGGGAAGTGTGTCGATCGACGTGGACACAAATATCCGTCTCCTTGTTGATTTGCTTAGCTACAAGCCTCCAAATGCTCCAAAGTGCTCATAAGGATCCATCTCGTGTTTGTACCTAATAAGACTTAATATATATACAAAAGACTCCAAAACCAATACATATATCATGTCATAAAATCATAAAATCCATGATATATCAACTCCCCCAGACTTAGCTTTTGCTTGCCCTCAAGCAAAAGAGAAAACCAAACCAAGAAAGTAGTTTGAAAATCGCGGAACTCACCTACTCTTTAGAACATTGTGCTTATCAGTCATCATGTAATCCACATGGTACAGTAACTATTCAGAGACTAACCACCATGTACATTCACTGTAGTCACTCGCAGTTTTCTCAATACCCACCAAAACTTAACAACATATCTCTTTAGTAAGTCATTCATCGCTGGGTGTCATTTTTGAATTTGATGTTCAAGAGCCTTCTAGACTCAGCTGTCATCCTATACAATAACCAGACAAACCTCACAACAACAATGATGTTTTCGTCTCCCCCAGACTTAAATCCTTGGTTATTTTGGATTTCATATGATTTTCTCTTTCTTATCTTTTTGTCTATGAAGGTAGGCTATTAGAAGTGAATAATGGGTCACAGGATCGCACCTACCCTCACAGCAACCCTACTTTCATCATCTCCTTAAGAAGTAGAAATGTGGGGGCATATTTTTCTCTTACCCGATTCTACTTTAGAGAATCACTTGGTTATTCATAGATTATACCTAAAGGCTTTTATTATTAGTAACAATTTTTTTGGGGAGACTAGACATCATAACTTACTTTGGTTTTATCAGGTCAGGTATGAATGAAAAGTCAAGCTTGCAAACACCAATTTCGTCCATGAGGTAAAAGGAACTGACAGAAATTAGCTCAGGCTATAGCAGGCATCTGTTGTAAGTGTGGGGCTCTCAAGTTAACCGGTCAGACTTGGGTTTTTCCATTAGTTGAATCTGAATAAGCTCTGCAGCAATGGTCACCAGAAGACATAGCAAACAAGAGATAGCTCATAGTTCCTCGACAAGTTTTGACTCAATAAAACAAAGGTTTTGAAAAAAAAAAATTTGGACTGACTCTCATAAGAATTAACATAGTTAGCAACTACCTCTTAGACTTAACAACACTGTCCCCAGTGTAAATAAGCCTAAGGAAAGTGATAAAAATAATTAAATTGAGTAGAGATTGAACTTTTATGTTTTGAAAAACGTGACCTGATATGGTGTATCTATGTCGACCGAGACACACCCTGCATGTCGGTCGACGTGAGCAGGGATGTGGTTTTCCAAAATTCAGCACCATTCTATCTGATCATTCAACTCGTTTACTGACATCTACATCCTGAGTAAGAGCAAAACATGTCAATAAGAAGCTGATATATAACATAAATGAGTTTCAAAAATACTCAAATGAAAATAAAAACAAAGTACTCAAGCAAAAACAGAAGCAAATAAAGCAAAAATAAAAGCAATGTCTCAAAGGAAAAAGAAATAAAAGGAACTAAGAACCCAATGACTAAACAAAGTCATCATCAGAACTCCGAGGAGTGCGAGGGTTAATGAGAGGGCTGGGTGGCCGTGTAGGTGATGAGGTACCCTGGGCATGAGTCACACCAGAAGCAATAAGTGATAACACCACATTATGCATGTTTTCATCACCCTTTTTATCACCTTTAAGTATAAACTTTCATCCATTTTCCATATCAATCTATGCATTTATCCTTCATATAGGGCGATTAGTGATTTTGTATAAGCATTGCATGCATTTTGCATATTTTTGGTCATATCAGGTGCTTATGGAGCTTACGAGGCACACTTGGGTCTTTGACTTGTGCAGTGAAGCCTCATGGACTCGAGTGAAGTTTGCAGAGAAGATGAACAGACCACTCGACTCGCCTACTCGAGAGCGTACTTGAGTGCCTACTCAAGACACCACTTTTCACAGACCACTCGACTCGCCTACTCGAAAGCGTACTCGAGTGCCTACTCGAGACACCACTCGACCATACCACTCGACAGCTAGGTCAAGAGGGCCATTTTCTCTCTTTTCCCTTAAAACTCGGATTTGTATTTGAGACTTGATATAAAATCCCTTGATTAACCTAATGTCAGGGGTACACTGCAATTTATTTGCTTAACCTAGGTTTTAGACGTTCTCTCTCTAGTTCATCTTTTGTTCTTGAGATTTATCAGATTTTGTGATTTTGTACCTTGAATAACTTTTCATATAATTCGTATTTGTGTTTGATTCCTTCTACAATATTGTTCATCGTCCCTCTCTATGTTACATATTTTAATTTTAGAATTTTGTGATGAGTTTAGTGTGTGAGTAGTTAGATTAGGGTTATTAGGGGTGGATTAGGCTTGTGATGCTCTTGATCGCCTTGGGTGTCTAAGTTTGTTTGCAAATTCATTGTTCCCTCTTGGGTGAGTGATTTTAATGCTTGTTCTTTTCTGGCCAGTTAGGGAATGATTTTAGATGGTCACATGAGCATGAACCATGCCTATAGCCATTAGATAGACTTTTTCCGAGGTTTAGAGTACAATAGCATGATGGTGGATGCATCAGACATTGATTTATGTCACGACTCCACCTATTCACTTGTTATGAAATCTTCTCGACTTGAATAGATTGAATCTTCATGCCTGATCCGACTCCTCACATTATGCTGACTGGGTTGGGTCTTGAGGCTCTCTACCACAACCCATGGATTGAGCTGGCTATGAAGTCTGTTGTTAATGGAATCCCTTATTGATTGAGCATGTTAGCACCTAGGACTTTCTAGAGCATTCACTAGCTAGTCAATTCACCCCTATGATCCCTATAGTTTTAATATCATTTGTCTCACCAGTTTAGATCTTTTGAGTAGTAGTCCAGTAGTTTCACTTGCTTACTCGACCATACCACTCGAGTGGACCAGTCGAGTGGCCTTGTCTGCTTTAAGTTTTCTGTGTTTTTGTGTCTCTGGCTACTTACTAAAGTGTGACAGCCTTTAGTGAGCTTAGTCGTTATTTTTATCTTTTATTTTGCATTCGTTTAGGTTGATAGACTTCACTAAACAACTTTCATATTAGGCTTGAATTAATTGCTAATGTACACATCCTTTTTATTTAGTGCTATTCACCCAATGGATTGACGCATATCTATACTATGATTGATTGAAAAACTTGTGTTCCGTCTGCATGCTCTGTTTGATTGTTTTCATTCTTAGCTTATAGGCAAAATACCTGTTTTAAAACGCTGCCACACACTCTCATCGTACTCACCATGTACCTCCGAAACATAGGATTATCTTCCTCATAGCCCACTAGGGGTTCCGGAAACACAAGATCGGGAATGGAAGTCAATATGAGAAGTGGTGTCTCTAGAAATGGCGGCACAGTCTCATCTTCAGTAGCTGAAGGCGCAACATTAGTCGAAGCTCCATGGCGAAGCTTGCGACTTAAACTCTCAACCAACAATGTCTCATCTGGTGCGAAGTACACCATAGCGTGATCCTTCTTGATTCGGAAAGACATGTCAGGTAACTTCACATTCTTCATTGTGCCATCTTCATCAGCAAATACCCACATGCTGTTAGGCTTCATCCAGGTCATGTGCTTGAGATAGTCAAGATCCATGGTGATATGATCAGATTTGCGAGTGGCATTGGACAAGACTATACTGAAGTAGCGGAAGATCGGAGTCTAAAGGTTTCCAACATGCTTAAACTGCTTTTTTCCAAAGGCTTTGGCTTTCAGAGAAACCAAATGATGAGCAAACACAGCACCCAAATTTAGATCAGTATTGGGGACAACATACTTCCAAACCGCAGTAGGAATCATGTGGTGAACACCAAGCAAAAGGAGCATAAGATCCGACTTCCATGCTTTGGTAGGGTCAGATTAGCACAAGATGGTGCTGGCAATGAGGCGCAACACATATCTAACAGCGGGATGACGAACATCTGTCTGCTTCAAAGAACCGGTATCATACTCGCCATTCCCGATGTGGGACCAAAAAGTCTTAATATCCCCCCACTCTATATCCATAACAGCCTGAGTAGCATCTCTCCTGAAGCCGTACAAGTCACATAGATCAGGAATAGTTATCATGTACCTCATACCCTTGCACATGAAGGTCAGAACTCCCTTCTGTGCCACCGTGGCACTCTCATCAGCATAGTACACTCTGCAGGAAGCTAAGAATTGGCATGCCAAGTCTGGGTAAAGAGTGTTGTGGTTGCGTGCCCTAGAGCGTAGACCTATCTTCTCGAGCATGTAGTGGACATCATCAGAAAGGTCAATAGCTATCATAGCTTTCCAATCCTCCAACCTAGTAAGCCTCATATCGACACCTTGCCAAGCATTATAAAACCATGTGTCATACTCATCCTGATACTCCAAAATAGGTCTCAGAGTGCACTCGGCTTGGCTGTCTCAGTCTTTGGATCACTATCCCAGTAACGCTTCACCTTGATCATCTGAGTCTCAAGCTTAGGCCAAGGGGCAAGGACATGAGCATTAACCGGGAAGTCAGAAGTGGGTGTGGTAGCTATGACGGTGGTGGGAGTAGTCTCAACACTAGGCTCATCATCGGTAAGATCAACATCCTCTCTGTGGGTACGCTTGTTCCTTGAAGATCTCCTAGTAGTCTTCTGCAAAACACAAGAAATCGCAAATTCAGTTCTTGTTCGGAATTTATGCATGCGTGTCGACCGACACAAGCATACTGTGTCGATCGACGCGATGCCGAATGGTGTATACGTATGAATAACAAAAATTTTGAGCAAGAGCAATGTCAAAACATGATTAGTACTTCACAATCCTCAAAATTAGCAATCAAATTCATCTCTATAATCATCAATTCATCATCTAATCAACCCTAAATTATGAATTTTAATTGGAATAGTGTTTTGTTTTGTCAAAAGAAATTCATGACTTTTCAATCAATTCAACTTACATAGACCACATTCCACACTTGATTCCTTCTAAATTCAACCTAATCAGTCAAGACTAGCAAGCTTTAAGAGTAAAATCGTAATTCAAAAGTAAGAATCAAACCCATGAATGTTTCAAAATTATGGATGGAGATTTGAAGAACATACCTTTGATTTTGAATGATTGGATGATATGGGAGTTTAAGGAATAGAAATATCTTGAGTTTAGAAGCAAAAAACGACTGAATGGTTGAAGAACTCAGAAATCGCGATTTGGGTTTTATACAAGCATAGGGGTTTTACGAAAAGGAAAAGGAGAAGTGGAGAAGAAAAAGGAAATTTGGTATTTATACTAACCTCGGGTCCGCGTCGACCAACACAAGGTGTTCGTGTCGATCGACACAGACATAAACCTTGTGTTCCTTGGTCGAAAAATTACGTAAAGCTTTTCCAATCCATGCAAATCTTTCCATAATCATCATTCAGCACGTCTAGTTCCTGAGACAAAACAAAAACAAAGAAAAGTTAGTTAAAAGACACAAAAAACTTAATTAAAAACTCACGAGTGGGTTGCCTCCCACTAAGCACTTATTTTTAGTCATTAGCTTGACTTTGTCAGAATTCAAATGGATGGGGAATCTCCGGATGAATCCGAAGGTGGTGAAAATGAAGTCTTGGAGCCAAGATCATCCTCACTTAAATCAAGCATCCTGGGTTTCAGAACCCTATTCATCATCTCATCCATCGCGGCTTGTCCTTTAGCCTTAAACTCAGGAGGGATGATAGCTTTAATCTTGGCAAATGCCCTGGAACCACTTCGATACTGCAGCTTATACTCAATAGTATCATCAACTTTCCTCACAGTAGTCAAGGTCATAAGGGGTCCCGCAGTCACTGATTTTCTCTGCGGTTTCTTCTTCTTAGCCGCAGCTTTCAGATTCTTTGCAGTGAACTCCTTAGTGTGAACCACATTCACTTCTTCGACAATAACTTGGGGATTCCACATCACATATCCGTCCGGTCTTGCAGGATAAAACACATCAGGATCAACTCGCCTCAGGGAAATCCTGCTACTTAGCAAATCTAACATAGCTCCAGCAGTAGCAAGGAACGGCCTACCCAAAATCAGTGGCATATCAGAACTGATGTCCATCTCGACAACATGGAAATAACAAGGAAGCAGATAATCACCAACTTGAACTCTCAGATTCTCAATATAACTCAAGGATTTCTTCAAAGAAGCATCAGCCAATGTAATCTCAATTGAAGATCTCTTCATGTCATTGATTCCCAATCTCATCGCAACATCATTAGAAATGATATTGATACTAGCTCCAGTATCACAGAGTGAATCAGTGAACTTAACTCAAGTAATGGAGTAGGGTACAGCAAAACTTCCAGGATCTTCCAACTTAGGTAATTTTTGGAGATAAATTCCATCCTTGGGCTGTGCACGTCCACCGACACGGCCAGGTGCCTGTCGATCAATTTGCCTGAAGTCAGGACCGTCCTTCATCGTGACTTGCATCAAATGGTCTGATAAGTTGGGTGGTTTTGACCGACATGTAGTAGTCCTTAGCTTCAGAACTCTCCAGAACATGTTCCTTGATCTCTCTCTTGACCATATTCCCCAGGAGATAACAGCAGCACAAGAGTACCTAGGATTAGTGTCAGTACTTCCAGGTAGGACGCCATCAGGGCGTTTAGTGTTCACAGCAGATTGTGCAAACTGAGTATCCAACCTCTTGATGTGGTTATTCAATGTCTCATACTTCCCATTGAGATTGGCATACATAGCATCTATCTTACCATTGGAATCGACAACATCTTCTGCTGTCCCTCAAGTATCTGGTCAAGCATATCCTTCAACTCAGAATCTGCAGTTTTAGGAGGCAAATTCTGATTATGGGAACTTCCAAAGTCCCTAGTGAAACCACTATTGTTTCTCTGAGCTTCCAGAATTGCAGGCCTGGGCGTAAATCCCGATGAGTTCTGGTTGTTACCGTAGGTGTTTTTCTGGTTGTTGTAACCTCTAAAGTTGCCTTGAGAATTACCAAACCTTTGGACATTGAAACCGGAACCATTCACATAGTTCACATCCTCTTCAGTAGCTTTTTTTCAGCTTCAAAAACCTCAACCTCTTGAGCAAAGTGAACTAACTTTTTGTTCACTAGAAGGTTGTGCACATTATCAAGCTTTGCCTTGACTTCCGCCATCTGATTGTTGTTCAAACCAGCAGCTAACATCTTCCTTTCATACTCAGCATTCTTAGTACTCCTACTAGATGCCAAGTTCTCAATCAACTTAATAGCAGCCTCTTATGTCCTGGTCTTGAAGTTACCATCATTAGTAGCGTCCAAAGCAACGTGATACCTCCAATCAATTCCGCAGAATAAAGTCCTAATGAGCTGGACTTCATCAATGTTGAGGTGAGGACAATCCCGTTGGTACCCCTTAAATCTCAACCATGCAGCTTTTAGTGTCTCTGCAGGTTCTTGAGTAAACTGAATAATCCAATCCCTCAAGACCTCTGTCCTAGCATCATCATCGAAGTTGTTCAAGAAAGCTGTCTTAATTTCTCTCTAAGTGGTTAAAGAACCCGGTTCCAACTGTTTCAACCATTGAGCTTCTTCCCCAGCAAGACAGTATGGGAAGAGCTTGCAGAATAGATAGTCTTCAGACACTATATTGGCTTTAATACTCAAAGCCAAGTCTTCAAACTTCTCTATTTGGTCCATTGGATGTTCTGCAGGATGAGCATGGAAGGTGTGTTGTCCCACAAGAGTGTAGTACTGTGGTTTCAACTCAAAATCATTCATATGAAAAGCAGCAGGACATATAGCAGACCTGTTGGAGTAAAACTCATTGGGTCTGTTGAAATCAACAATAAACCAAAATAGCAATTAAACGAGATTAAATTCAGATGATTAAAGAGCTAGACCTAGGGATATTAATCAGGAAAACTCGGGAAAATTAACTGGGTGGTTCATAAATTAAGTCTAAAGTGTTTGTGCGGTTTTTAAACTCGTAATACTAATATGATATCTCATCCAACTCTCGCTGTGACGACATCTATCCTCTGAACAGAAGCAAACCAAATATCTTTGCAAATTACCAATAAATAGAATCACTATGATAGTGCGGGTACGATATGTTTACAAAATCCTAAACGAACTATCGTTGCGAATTGGCTGTTTGATCATCTAAGATTAGTTTGGGGTATTAATAACACTCTCGTGTCTACCAATAATCCTATGGTACCAGTATTAGGGTGATCAATCCTAACACTAGTGTAATTATCAAATCTAGATGAAGAACATAATAGATAACTTAACAATACTAAACCCAATTCAGTTTTCCTTCATAATCCCTTTTGAAACCCTAGATCTAACAAGGTGACTACCCAGACATAGAAGATGAAACACAAATCATTGTCTGAATAATACTCATAAAAATCAGAAATAAGAAACAAAGGGAGTTCAGAATTCTTCTCTCTACAAAGTTTGAGATCTGAATCTTCTCTCCAATAATCTCCTTGAAACTTACAATAAACTTGAAAAACTTAGAATATTATCAAACTTAGTCTCTGGGACTTCTAAAACATAATTTTAACCTAAAAACACGATTATGCATGATTTATAAACTTTGGAAACTTATGGGGCAAAGTTGCAATTCTTGAAACTTGATAAAACACAGAGGCTTCAATATCGTCTAGGTGATGTCGACCGACACAAGGGAAGCGTGTTGATCGACGTGGACAGGAATGTCTGTCTCCTTGTTGGTTTGCTCAGCTACAAGCCTCCAAAAGCTCCAAAGAGCTCATAAGGATCCATCTCGTGTTTGTACGTAATAAGACTCAATATATACAAAAGACTCCAAAACCAATACATATATCATGTCATAAAACCATAAAACCCATAATATATCACTGCACTTGCTACCCTCATGCCTGCACAACAAGTTCCTCAGCCTAGGGTGATTGGAGCAGGAGACGCTCCAAACACTCACTCTCTAAGGTAGGGAATCACAGCTCCTCCAGTCAACAACAATAATTTCAAGATCAAGACGGGTTTGATCTCCATGGTCCAGAACCACAAATTCCATCGACTTACTATGGAGAACTCGCTTGCTCACTTGGACCAGTTTGATAGACTGTATGAGCTCACCAAGATCAATTGGATCTCAGAGGATAGCTTCAAGTTTCGCCTCCTTCCATTCTCTCTTGGTGACAAAGCTTCCTACTGGGAATGAGCACTGCCTCAGGGTTCTATAACCACCTGGGAAGACTGCAAGAAAACCTTTCTGCTAAAGTTATTCTCTATGTCTAGGACTGCCAAGTTTAAGAAAAAAATCTCAAAGCTTTCTTGATGTGTTCAAAAGCCGCAAGACACTCAGGTGTAAATCAAACTTAAACTCTTTACATAGCAATGCAGTAAGTGGTCTAGCAATCTTGCTGAAATCTTTTATGAATCTCCTATAAAAACTAGAATGTCCTAAGAAACTTCCAGCTGCTTTCACACAATTCGGAGGTTGCAAAATCATAATCAGCTCTATCTTAGCGCAGTCTACTTCATTACCAGCTTCTGAAACTCTATGTCCAAGCACAATACCATCTCTAACCATGAAGTGACACTTCTCCCAATTAAGAACCAAATGCTATTCTTCACATCTCTTAAGCACTAAGCACAAATTACTTAAACAATCCTTGAAGGAGGGGCCATAAACAGAGAAGTCATCCATAAATACCTCCATAAACTTCTCGATCATGTCAAAGAAGATAGACATCATGCATCTCTGAAAAGTAGCTGGAGCATTGCATAAACCAAAAGGCATCCTAGCATAAGTGAAAGTACCATAGGGGCAGGTGAATGTGGTCTTCTTTTGGTCATCTGGGTGAATAGGGATCTGGAAAAACCCAGAGTATCCATCTACCCAGAGTATCCATCTAAAAATCAATAGTATGGGTTATTAGCCAACCTTTCAGGCATCTGATTAATAAAACGCAAAGGGAAGTGATCCTTCCTTGTGGCTGCGTTAAGTTTCATGTAGTCTATACACATCCTATCTTATTAGGAATCAACTCATCCTTATAATTCTTTACCACAGTAACTCCTCTTTTATTCGGAACCACATGAACCGGACTAACCCACTTGCTGTCTGAAATCGGAAAGGTGATACCCACATCCAATAGTTTCATGATCTTTTTCTTAACAACCTCTTTCCAATTCGGATTCAGGTTTCTCAGATGCTCAATTGATGTTTTCGCATCATCTTCAAGGTGTATCCTATGCATGCATAATTCCGGATATATACATGTAGTATCATCAGGGGAATAGCCAAGAGCTTTGCGATACTTGTGCAACTTGCTTAGCAACAAGGTAAGTTCTGCGGAATTTAAAGCTTAATTGACCATGACAGGGTAAGAGCTATTAGGACCAAGAAACACATACTTGAGCCCCATAGGGAGTGGTTTGAGTTCAAGCTTCAGAGCTGCTGCGGCGCTCTAGTCGCGGACTGTGTCGACTGACATGACGTTCTTGTGTCGATCAACAGTAGTAGACGTTTTGCCAACATGTTCTGTAGTGACCAGCTTCATGACTTGTGCATTATCATCCAATAGCTTAGCATATCCAGCAGCCTCAATGTCCAAATATTGTGCTTCCTCAGTGGATGTCACCAAAGCTCTTTCCAATGGATCATCCAAATGAATCTCCTTGAATATATCCTCAGCAAGGTTAGTGAGCATAGTAGGTCTGTCCATCTATGGTTGGTTTTTGTATCAGCTTGTTCATATCAAAGTTCATTACCGAATCACCAACATTCAAACCATTGTGGGCCACGAAAACCAAGCTTGAAGTACCTTAGACACTGTTTTAAAAGTTGCAAACTTTCACGCTTATTCAGATCCATGGTAATGAAACAGTATCTCAAAAACCTATGTCTCTGCTACACATCTCCTATATATCCCATCAGAACAATGCTTGAATAGGTAAGGTTCATCCCAAAAGTACCATTGAAGCTCTCTAAAGAATCTCTTCTTAGCATAATCCTTAAGCTGATTCGGTGGTACATCAGCAGCAATGTAATTTGCTATACCATGGTTTGGTGGGAAAAACTTTCACTGCGAAACAGATACGCACAAGAGTAGATCTGGAGCGATCAATCGGCATCGTGTTGACCAACCCAGGTGGAGCTTGTCGCTCGACATAAGAGTTAACTCGTCTTGGAGAAGAAGTATCCATCTTAACAGCCTTGGCTTTGCATCCTTCTTTTGCATTAAGTATTTCAAAGCAGCATGATCTGTATGAACAATCACCATAGAACCTACAAGATAGTTTCTAAACTTCTCCACAGCAAATACCACAGCCAATAATTTTTTCTCCGGAGTTGCATAATTCTTTTGAGCATCATCTAATGTTTCACTTGCATATTACACAGCATGAAACTTTTTATCTTTTCTCTAACCCAATACGGCACCAACAGCATAATCACTTGCATCACACATTACCTCAAAAGGTAATTCCCAATCTGGTGGCTGTACAACAAGGGTACTATAAAAGCTTTCTTCATGTGTTCAAAAGCCGCGAGACACTCATGTGTAAAATCAATCTTAACCTATTTACATAGCAATGTAGTAACTGGTCTAGCAATCTTGCTGAATTCTTTTATGAATCTCCTGTAAAAACCAGCATGTCCTAAGAAACTTCTAACTGCTTTCACACAATCCAGAGGTTGCAAACTTATTATCACCTCTATCTTAGCGTGGTCTACTTCAATACCAGCTTCTGAAACTCTATGTCCAAGCACAATACCATCTCTAACCATGAAGTAACACTTCTCCCGATTAAGAACCAACTGCTGTTCTTTACATCTCTTAAGAACTAAGAAGAAATTACTTAAATAATCCTTGAAGGAGGGGCCATAAATAGAGAAGTCATCCATAAATACCTCCATATACTTCTTGATCATGTCAGAGAAGATAGACATCATGCATCTCTGTAAAGTAGCTGGAGTATTCCATAAACCAAAAGACATCCTAGCATAAGCAAAAGTACCATAGGGGCAGGTGAAGGTGTTCTTCTCTTGGTCATCTGGGTGAATAGGGATCTGGAAAAACCCTGAGTATCCATCTAAAAAGCAATAGTACGGGTGATTAACCAACCTTTCAAGCATCCGATCAACAAAAGGCAAAGGGAAGTGATCCTTACGTGTGGCTGCGTTAAGTTTCATGTAGTCTATACACATCCTATGACCAGTCACTAACCCACTTGCTTTCTGAAATTGGAAAGATGATACCCATATCCAATAGCTTCATGATCTATTTCTTAACAACCTCTTTCGAATTCGGATTCAGCCTTCTCTGATGCTCAATTGATGTCTTCATCTTCAAGGTGTATCATATGCATGCATAATTCCGGACATATACCTGTAATATCATCATGGGAATAGCCAAGAGCTTTGTGATACTTGTGCAGCTTGCTTAGCAACAAGGTAAGTTCTGTGGAATTTAAAGCTGAATTAAAAATGACAGGGTAAGAGCTATTAGGACCAAGAAACACATACTTGAACCCCTTAGGGAGTGGTTTGATTTCAGGCTTCGGAGCTGTTGCGGCCCACCAGTCGTGGACTGTGTCGACCGACATGACGTTCTTGTTCCACTTGGTAAGCGAGGTGGAGCATTTCTTCGAAACAATCATAGCTTTGCCTTTCGATCTTACGGGCAATGCGATTGTTCAAACCATAGAGAAACAGAGCCATGAGTGATTCCTCGGTCTCGTCAAGTTGTAGCCGGTTGTGGAGTTATTCGAATTCTTCGAAATACTCTTCCATGGACTTGGAGCCTTGGGTGAGTCGTCGGAAACGCTTCTGGAGATCATGGTGAAACACGGGTGGGACGTATCACCTCCGCATGGCGAACTTCATGACTTCCCAAGATGGAACATGATCTTCCCGGTTTTGGATTCGCTCGGCCACATCGCGATCCCACCATGTAAGCGCATGTCCTGTGAGTTAGGCAGCTGCAAACATGACCAGTAGAGGCTCGTCATAAGCTCAACAAGCGAAGATGTGATCCATTCGGCGTTACCAGTCGAGGTAGCCCTCGGGTCAACCTTCCCGGCATATGTGGGAGCCGTGAGTCGGAGGTCGGTACAGCAAAACGCTGCTCGGGATCATCCAGACCGTCTCCGGCTCGGCGAGCTCACATGCGACGGTTTTGAGGCTCTGGATGTGCCTCGGGGTAATCTTCATATGGAGGTTCCACCGGGTTGTGTTGGATGGGTGCGGGAGGCACAGGTATGGGTGGGACGGGTCCGGGTGGTGGAGTTCGATCCTCCATTCGGGCCAAACGCTCCCCTAATTGAGTCAAGGACGCTTGAATGGCTGCGAGTACACCTCCCATGTCAGGTGGAGCAGGCGGGTCATCCATGGTTGGATTCGGACAATCCGCATGGACAAGTCTAGTTGTACGGATGGCAGCGCTAGAAAGGCCGATAGTGGCTGGCCAGAGTACAGACGACATAGGCCAGAAGTACGGACGGCGGAGCAAGAGTTCCGACGGTGATTGGCTGGAGTAATATGGCGGCGTCCAAAGATACAGATGAATAGATCGTTGGTACGGACGGTGGTGAGTAAACACAGGGACTGGAGGTTCAGTGGTGCTCGACTGTGCTGCCGGCGGCTGATGATGGTCAGAGATGGGTTCCTGGTGGTCGGAGTAGACGTCCGGCCAGTGAGGGAGGCGGTTGCCGGCAAGGGCCCCGCTTCCAGGATGAGTCCCTGTTATGCGTCCAAGTACCGAGTGACTCGCGTGGTGAATACGGTAACTTCCGGATCAGGCACAGTAACTTCCTCGGGTAATCACGTGGTAAGCTCCGACAATGTTATGTCACCTATAACCAGACAGATAAGCATTAATCACAACATTCGGATTTGACCAAAAGAAGACAAATAGTACGGTTACAAGCGCGTGGGTTACAAGCGGATGCAGAAGGAATTTTTAAAATTGCTTGGTAACAAGACAACACAAAAAGTAACTTAATCCTACACCATTCAAATTTTAAAACCAATGAATGACAACCACAAGATTAAACTCGTGAATGCAAAGGACTTAACTTCAACCTTAGCTCGTAACAATGGCGAAGATGATTCTATCAACATGAACACGCATAAAACCTAAGCAAATGACACGAAAATGAACGGAATGACAAACGCAGATGCCAGACTAACATTTAGCGGTTCATTTTCAGTTTGTGGATGCGAAAGAGATGAAGCTAAAGACCTAGATGCAAAGAGATGATTTTTATGGGTTTTTGATGGTTAAATGAAAACATTAAGGATAGAAAGACACAACCTTGTAGGAAGTTGTGCTCTGATATCAGCTGTTACGAATCCGAGGGTCCGGATAACTGATACACGGATTGATGGACCAAAGACACGGTGAGAAACTCGAGCCGAATGACGAGGAAGCGATGCTAATCGATGCGGAGCCGTGACCAAAGAAAAACTTGATTCGGGACAAGCGGAAGGGATGAGTGTGGACTGAGATGCGACACACGAGCTATGGATAGGCTTGGGATACGGCAGAAGCCAAAAGAATTGAGCCTGGCTTAAGAATAGCGTAGTCTCATAATGACAATGGTTCAGCCCTTTTATAGGCAATGCGGAAACAAACAAGGAAACCCTAAACAAATAAGGCAAAATGCGAGTTACATTAGCGGTAAAAATATAATGGTATGGTAACAAAGTAAAAGAAAGGGAGGTTTTTATTTTTGGGACCTCCTTGGGATAGATCCGGAGAGTAAATGTATAGTTTTAACCTGTCCACGAAAGCTTCCAAGTAACTATGCATGGGAACTTACTCATCGGGCATCAAAACGGTTACTTCGTTAAAAACCCTATTGAGAAAACCCATTTGGGACAAAACGCAACAGGGGAAAAAGAGTATAACCTCTTGACGTCTTACACGGGTTGTCTTCATCCTTGGGTGATGGTGAAGACAACCAGATTGCGGTTTCCCAAACTGATCATGGTCTTCATGTTGCCTTGGCTCGATAGCAGGTTCGCGGATGCGTCGCCGGGGTCGTGGTCGAGGAACTCGATGGCAGCTTGGGAAAATGTGTTGAACTTGTGCCTGCATGCTCAGGATGTTGTCCGGCTTCTCGTAGTGGCACTTGGGTCGATTTGGGGAGCTACCAGGGCAACCTCAAGATTGTCTGAGTCGTTGTCAACGTCCGGATCGGGGTCTCGAATGACTCGGGTTACATCAGGTTTTGTAGTGACCAGTTTCATGACTTGTGCATTATCATCAAATAGCTTAGCAAAACCAGCAGCCTCAATGTCCAAATATCTTGCTTCCTCAGTGGATGCAACCAAAGCTCTTTTGAGTGGATCATCCGATGAATCTCCTTGAATATATCCTCAGCAAGGTTAGTGAGCATATTCACATAGTAGGTCTGTCCATCTATGGTTTGTCTTTGTATCAGCTTGTTCATATCGAAGTTCATTACCAAATCACCAACATTCAAACCATTATGGGAAGTGATCCTTCCTTGTGTCTGCGTTAGCCCATAATGGTTGAGGTAAGACCTTTGAGCGGAGGGTCAAGGAGCTTCGTCGGAAGAAGATTCCGATGATGCGAGTTTTGTGGGACTGTGACGGGGCTCAGGAGGAAACTTGGGAGCCAGAGGCTAGGATGGAAACGAGGTTCCGGAAGTGGTTCCAGAAGAAAGCTGCGGCTTGAGTTCCATCGAGAGATTCCAGTTTCGGGGTGTAGCTGTATGCTATGTGTTTTCATTTTGTATTTCCGTTGTGTATAACGATGTTACATTATGAGTGTTTAATAAGATGAGTATTTCTTATTATTGATGACTTTGGGAGTCATGATTATGTATTTCGTTTTAGTGTTAAAAGGTGATAATGCATGGGGGTAATAAGATGGTAGTTCTTATTGCTGATGGCACGAGTGTCATGGGAAGTTTTTATGAGAATTAAAAGTTGGTTCATAATCGGGAAGAGATTATGGTGTACTTGAAGTGACTGGGTATAGGTGCGATAGCCTTGGTATTGGTTATGCACGACATATATTCTGGGTTTGGAATATGAGTGATGCCGGTGTTACCTTGCGAGGATTTACATGGATCATGGGAGGTAGTTCAGTCGAGGTGCTTATAGATGTGTGACTTATTGCTCGATGAGAGGACTAGTTCCTCTAGTGCCAATAGCTCGAAGGACCGCGTGTCTTGAGAGTGTGACTGGCGATGTACCCAGACTCGTAAGGTGTATAGCCTAGAGTGATATGTGATACCGGGGATTCGTAAGGTGTATATCCTAGACGTAGGATATATTGCCCAGAATTGAGGGGTATGGGATATCAAGACTTATGTAGGTTATATTACCCCGAGAGGAGTGGTACGGCAGATACTCAGAACTCGGAGATGCTGTGGTGTCTTGGGTCCTGTGGTATGGGTAATACCTTGCGAGGTATGGTTGATATCCTTCGGGGTATGGCAGATGCCCGGAACTCGGAGATGCTGCGGTGTCTTGAGTGATGGGATTTGGTCTGCGTGTGAGCAATAAGCACATATGATGCTGCGGTGTCATAAGCATAGTGACTGAGATGGAAAACCTCGGAGGTTGGTAGTAAACCTCGTGTGTGTGTTGAGTTGGTCGGGTTGGCCAAGGCTTGAGTAATCGTTGCGACGATTAGGGTTCATTGGAGATGAACGGTAACGTAAGATTCGAGGACGAATCTATGTTAGTGGGGGAGAATTGTAACGCCCGTGTCCAGGAAATTAAGTAATTCAATTAATTTAGAAACTCTTTCGAGTTTATGAACCTTAGACAAGTCTCGAGAAATTAACTATGGGGTTGAAATAGTTAATTTGGATTTGTTTCGGGGGTGTCATAAATTGGTTCGAAAGTTGTGGGGGTTTTTCTCAAAGTAACAAGTGAGAAACAAAATTGTTTTTCTCTTCTTCTCCTTCTTGAGCTCGCCATTGTGAGGGGGGAGAGTGAGTTTGTTGAGCTTGTGAGAGAAGAGAAAGAAAAGAGAAGAAGAAAAGAGAAGAAGAAAAGAGAAGAAGAAGAGGAAGGCTTTGTGAGCTTGTGGAGCTTGGATCTTGCGAGATCAAGGGTGTGGAGCTTTGTGAAGCTTGGAAGAAGGAAGGTTTGGAGTGAGGCTTTGTGGCGTGGAGCTTGGAGGAGGAAGAGAGATCTTTCTTGAGCTTGGGGAGTCCATCTAAGGCTAGATCCTTCATAGCTTTGGTGAAGGGAGGGAGAGACAGAACTGTCAGAGTCTGGTAGAAAAGAGTTTCGACCTAGCAAATAGTAGGAAAAGGTAACGAAATTTTCTGGGATTGTAGCTAAGACCTATATCTAGATGTGACCTTTTGCGGATATTGATTTGAGTCAATATTCAAAGAGTTATAGGCGTTTTTATGAACTGTTCTGTCTTAGACGCGATTTGGACTAGCGTCTATTCAAAGGAAGATCGCAAGTGAACCTTCGGTCTGATCGCTACGAAATTTTGTGGGTAGCTTCAGGACATCTAGGGGAAGATTTGCAACGGTGGGATTTGAAGGTGGACGGTTAGATTTCGTTTCGTGATCCCATCTTTCAGGCTGACCGTTCTGTGATGTTTCCAGAATTGTTTCAGTTTAGGTTAAATGTTGTTTTTGGTTGTTGTGGTTGGCTGTAGGGTGAGTTGAGCTACTGTTGACGAGTGGGAAGTCACTGCTGGTTGGGTGATTGTTGTTTTTGGTTCAAAAATCATCTTTGTTTTCAAGGTGAGTTTGTGACCAAAGGTTAACATTAAGCCTTGTGTGGGGGTTTGTGGGGTAGTTAGAGAAGCATGTATTGTTGCTTGTTGTGCCTTGTTAAGCTTTAATTTTGTATTATTGCTTGGCTTGTTGATGGTGATTTTCGTGGTTCTTGGTGAACTCCATGGGTCATTGTGGAATTTTAGTGTGTGTTTACTAAGCTTGTGAGTTTTAGCTTTTTATGGGTTTTGAATTGCTAAGTGGTTAGTCATATATGCTATTGATTTTCTTTTCATGGGTTGATGATTAGGAATTGATAGGGCTATGGTTGTAGATTATTTTTCATGCGTGTATTTGATCGAGTAGAAATTAACGCATGGTGTGTTTGATTTCTTGTTATTGTGGTTGTTTGAAATTGCTTGTGGCTTTCATATAACCTGTTGTTGGGAGGATCAATCTCACTCAGCGTTTGGTTTACCAAATGTTGATGCATCACTTTTGTTGATGCAGGTAAAGATAAGGCGTGATCGTGGAATCGAGGCAGTGAAGAGGGGATGATTAGGACCCGGTAGTTTTGTAGTTTTTGTTAGCTTTCGAAGGATTGCTAGAACTGGTAGAACTGTTGACCTTCGTGGTCGTTTATGTAAATGGTTGCTATTGTATGGTTTTGAATGTTTAATGTATGGGCATTAGTTCATTATTTCCATGTTCAAAAACTCCATTCTCAAAACCATGGTTTTGAACATGGAAAAGAGATTATGCCCATACATGCATATATGGCTTGAACATACAAACCATGGTTTTGAGAATGGAGTTTTTTTCATGTTCTTTTCAAAACCCGGATCTTCTTCGTGGTTTCCTGAACAAAACTCGCACCCAATGTGCTCCTCTCCCCCACTTGAGTCCAACACAAAGGTGTACGACATGGCCTCCCATACAGAGCCTCGTATGGAGCCATCCCAATACTCGCCTGGTAGCTATTGTTATACGCAAACTCTACCAAGCTCAAGTGATCCACCTAATGACCACCCCAATCCAGCACGCACATCCTCAATAAATCCTCCAGAGTCTGGATAGTCCTCTCGGACTGCCCATCTGTCTGAGGATGATAACCCGTACTCATGTGCATCCTCGTGCCCATCTCTGCCTGAAACACATTCCAGAACTCAGATGTGAATTTAGGATCCCGGTCCGAGACTATGCTCACCGGTACTCCATACAGTCTCACAATCTCCTGCACGTACTTCCTAGCGAATACCGCAGCCCCATCGGTCTTCTTAATGGCCAGAAAACGTGCACACTTGGTCAATCGATCAACGATGACCCAAATAGCATCCTTGGTCCGAGAAACTGGTAAGCTTACCACGAAATCCATCGTGATCATATCCCACTTCCACTCTGGAATGGGTAAACTCCGCAATAAACCACTCGGGACCTGGTGCTCTGCCTTCACTAACTGGCACATGTTGCACGCCGCAACCCAGTTAGCAACATCCTTCTTCATCCCGACCCAATGATAATACCGCTTAAGATCATGGTACATCTTAGTCGCTCCTGGATGAATCGAGAACATACTCGCATAAGCTTCACTCAGGATCTCGCGCCTCAAATCCTCGTCCAAAGGTACGCATACCCTCCCACTCACAAGGATAGTGCCATTCGCAGATACCTGATACTCAGAACCCGCTTCTCTTGAAGCCTTAACCAAGCCCTCATCTTTTTCCTGAGCCAGCCGAACTCTGCTCAAAAGATCCGCCTGATTAGCTGCCTCTAAGCCCAAAGGTTCTTGAGATACAACACACAAACGCGATGTGCTAATCTCGCTCACCAAAGACTCAACCTCATGCTTCCGAGCTAAAGCCACCCGCTTCCGACTGAACGCATCCGCAACCAGATTAGCCTTACCAGGATGGTAAGCTATCTCCAGATCATAATCGGCCACTAGCTCCATCCAGCGCCTCTGCCTTAAATTCAACTCAGACTGAGTGAAAATGTACTTCAGGCTCTTATGATCTGTGAACACCTGCACCTTTCCGCCATAAAGATAAGATATCCAAATCTTTAAAGCAAAAACTACCGCAGCCATCTCAAGATCATGGGTAGGGTAGTTGCTCTCATGCTTCCGCCGTGAAGCATAGGCAATAACCTTTCCCCGCTGAATCAACACACAGCCAAGACCAACCCCCGACGCATCGGTATACACCACGTAACGCTCGCCCGGATCAGGAAACGCCAATATTGGAGTACTAGTCAACAAGGCCTTCAGTTTCGCAAAACTCTCCTCACACTCCGAGGACCACACGAAAGGAACATCCTTTCCTGTCAGCTTCGTCATAGACTTAGCCAAACTCGTGAAACCCTTAAAAAACCGCCGATAATAACCTGCCAACCTGAGAAAACTCCTAATCTCCGTGGCATTCCCCGGCCTCGGCCAAGCACTAATGGCCCGAACCTTCTCTAGATCCACCGAAACCCCCTCCGCAAAGATAACATGACCCAAAAACCCAATCTCATGCTGCCAGAAGTTACACTTGCTCAACTTAGCAAACAACTTCTGTTCCCGTAGCTTCGCAAGAACCACACGCAGATGCACGTCATGCTCCTCCAGGCTC
Source organism: Cardamine flexuosa (assembly GCA_963555745.1). Taxonomy (NCBI): domain Eukaryota; kingdom Viridiplantae; phylum Streptophyta; class Magnoliopsida; order Brassicales; family Brassicaceae; genus Cardamine; species Cardamine flexuosa. The sequence continues at coordinate 17,138,616 of OY743216.1, read as the reverse complement.
TTCGAATACACCAAGATATCATCAATAAAGATAATCACAAACTCATCCAAATACTCTTGGAAAATGCTGTTCATCAATCTCATAAATGCAGCTGGTGCATTTGTCAACCCAAATGGCATCACCACAAACTCATAGTGGCCATAACGAGATCTGAAAGCCGTCTTCCGGATATCTACCTCATTGATAGGAATCTGATGATATCCCGATGCCAAGTCAATCTTCGAGGACCAAGTAGCCCCTCTCAACTGATTCAACAACTCATCGATCCGAGGAAGAGGATACCTGTTCTTCACTGTGACTCGGTTAAGTCCCCAGTAGTCAATGCACAACCAAAAACTCCCGTCTTTCTTCTTCACAAACAACACTCGGGCGAATAAATCCCTTACTCAGCAACTCCTCCAGCTGCCTCTTCAGCTCTGCCAACTCTCCTGGAGCCATCCTATAAGGAGCCTTGGATATCGGTGTCGTCCCCGGTCCAACTCAATCGTGAAAGGATCCGACCTAGACGGTGGTAATCCTTGCAACAAGTGGGTAATATGTTACTTTTTTGTGACCCAGTTTATATATAGTCACACTCTTGTTATTTGATTTTGAAAGTTAAAGAGCCAAAGAATCACTTTTTATGATGTTTAAACTACACATATAAAAATTCTGAAAAAGAATAATCAGTGAGACTAACTAAAATCAAGAAATGCAAAGGAAATTATGAAATTATTAAAGTATGAGTTAGCATACATATAACACTTATGTATTTTTCAAACAACTTGTGTAAACCATATAAAAACATAAGTATTGATGATGCAATTAATATTCAGTAACTATAGTAGTTCAAATTATTGTACAAACTGTGATAGTTAACATACAAACAAGTTTGTAATGGTAAAACTTAAAAAAATATTGCGAGAGTCGCAAAGTCGAATCAAATTAGTCCCAATTTCAGGTGGTAGTCGCATATAAGTGGATAATAAGTGGGTAATATGTTACTTTTTTGTGACTTAGTTTATATAGTCACACTCTAGTTTATTTGATTTTGAAAGCTAAGGAGCCAAATAATCACTTTTTATGATGCTTAAACTACTCATATAACTATTCTGAACAAGAATAATCAATGAGATCAACTAAGACCAAGAAATGCAATGGAAATTATGAAATTATTAAAGTATGAGTTAGCATACATATAACTCTTATGTATTTTTCAAACAACATGTTCAAACCTATATAAAAACATAAGTATTGATGATGCAATTAATATTCGGTAACTATAGTAGTTCAAATTATTGTACAATCAGTGATAGTTAACATACAAACAAGTTTGTAGTGGTAAAACTTAAAAAACATCGCGAGAGTGGCAAAGTCGAAGCAAATTAGTCCCAATTTCAGGTGCTAGTAGTATATAAGTGGATATCAAGTGGGTAATATGTTACTTTTTTGTGACTTAGTTTATATAGTCACACTCTAGTTTATTTGATTTTGAAAGCTAAGGAGCCAAATAATCACTTTTTATGATGCTTAAACTACTCATATAACAATTCTGAACAAGAATAATCAATGAGATCAACTAAAACAAAGAAATGCAATGGAAATAATGAAATTATTAAACTATGAGTTAGCATACATATAACTCTTATGTATTTTTCAAACAACATGTGCAAACCTATATAAAAACATAAGTATTGATGATGCAATTAATATTCAGTAACTATAGTAGTTCAAATTATTGTACAATCTGTGAGTGTTAACACACAAACAAGTTTGTAGTGGTAAAACTTTAAAAACATCGCGAGAGTGGCAAAGTCGAAGTAATTTGGTCCCAATTTTAGGTGCTAGTAGTATATAAGTGGATATCAAGTGGTTAATATGTTACTTTTTTGTGACCTAGTTTATATAGTCACACTCTAGTTTATTTGATTTGAAATCTAAAGAGCCAAAGAATCACTTTTTATGATCCGTAAACTACTCATATAACAATTCTGAACAAGAAATGCAATGGAAATTATGAAATTATTAAAATATGAGTTAGCATACATATAACTCTTATGTATTTTTCAAACAACTTTTGTAAACCATATAAAAACATAAGTATTGATGATGCAATTAATATTCAGTAACTATAGTAGTTCAAATTATTGTACAAACTGTGAGTGTTAACACATAAACAAGTTTGTAGTGGTAAAACTTTAAAAACATCGCGAGAGTGGCAAAGTCGAAGCAAATTAGTCCCCATTTCAGGCGCTAGTAGTATATAAGTGGATATCAAGTGGGTAATATGTTACTTTTTTGTGACCTAGTTTATATAGTCCCACTCTAGTTTATTTGATTTTGAAAGATAAGGAGCCAAATAATCACTTTTTATGATGCTTAAACTACGCATATAACAATTCTGGACAAGAATAATCAATGAGATCAACTAAAACCAAGAAATGCAATGGAAATTATGAAATTATTAAAGTATGAGTTAGCATACATATAACTCTTATGTATTTTTCAAACAACATGTGCAAACCTATATAAAAACATAAGTATTGATGATGCAATTAATATTCAGTAACTATAGTAGTTCAAATTATTGTACAATCTGTGATAGTTAACACACAAACAAGTTTGTAGTGGTAAAACTTAAAAAACATCGCGAGAGTGGCAAAGTCGAAGCAAATTAGTCCCAATTTCAGGCGCTAGTAGTATATAAGTGGATATCAAGTGGGTAATATGTTACTTTTTTGTGACCTAGTTTATATAGTCACACTCTAGTTTATTTGATTTTGAAAGATAAGGAGCCAAATAATCACTTTTTATGATGCTTAAACTACGCATATAACAATTCTGGACATGAATAATCAATGAGATCAACTAAAACCAAGAAATGCAATGGAAATTATGAAATTATTAAAGTATGAGTTAGCATACATATAACTCTTATGTATTTTTCAAACAACATGTGCAAACCTATATAAAAACATAAGTATTGATGATGCAATTAATATTCAGTAACTATAGTAGTTCAAATTATTGTACAATCTGTGATAGTTAACACACAAACAAGTTTGTAGTGGTAAAACTTAAAAAACATCGCGAGAGTGGCAAAGTCGAAGCAAATTAGTCCCAATTTCAGGTGCTAGTAGTATATAAGTGGATATCAAGTGGGTAATATGTTACATTTTTGTGACCCAGTTTATATAGTCACACTCTTGTTTGTTTGATTTGAAATCTAAAGAGCCAAAGAATCACTTTTTATGATGCGTAAACTACTCATATAACAATTCTGAACAAGAATAATCAGTGAGATTAACTAAAATCAAGAAATGCAATGGAAATTATGAAATTATTAAAATATGAGTTAGCATACATATAACTTTTATGTATTTTTCAAACAACTTGTGTAAACCATATAAAAACATAAGTATTGATGATGCAATTAATATTCAGTAACTATAGAAGTTCAAATTATTGTACAAACTGTGAGTGTTAACACACAAACAAGTTTGTAGTGGTAAAACTTTATAAACATCGCGAGAGTGGCAAAGTCGAAGCAAATTAGTCCCAATTTCAGGTGCTAGTAGTATATAAGTGGATATCAAGTGGGTAATATGTTACTTTTTTGTGACCTAGTTTATATAGTCACACTCTAGTTTATTTGATTTTGAAAGCTATGGAGCCAAATAATCACTTTTTATGATGCTGAAACTACTCATATAACAATTCTGAACAAGAATAATCAATGAGATCAACTAAAACCAAGAAATGCAATGGAAATTATGAAATTATTAAACTATGAGTTAGCATACATATAACTCTTATGTATTTTTCAAACAACATGTGCAAACCTATATAAAAACATAAGTATTGATGATGCAATTAATATTCAGTAACTATAGTATTTCAAATTATTGTACAATCTATGAGTGTTAACACACAAACAAGTTTGTAGTGGTAAAACTTAAAAAACATCGCGAGAGTGGCAAAGTCGAAGCAAATTAGTCCCAATTTCAGGTGCTAGTAGTATATAAGTGGATATCAAGTGGGTAATATGTTACATTTTTGTGACCCAGTTTATATAGTCACACTCTTGTTTGTTTGATTTGAAATCTAAAGTGCCAAAGAATCACTTTTTATGATGCGTAAACTACTCATATAACAATTTTGAACAAGAATAATCAGTGAGATTAACTAAAAACAAGAAATGCAATGGAAATTATGAAATTATTAAAATATGAGTTAGCATACATATAACTCTTATGTATTTTTCAAACAACTTGTGTAAACCATATAAAAACATAAGTATTGATGATGCAATTAATATTCAGTAACTATAGAAGTTCAAATTATTGTACAAACTGTGAGTGTTAACACACAAACAAGTTTGTAGTGGTAAAACTTTAAAAACATCGCGAGAGTGGCATAGTCGAAGCAAATTAGTCCCAATTTCAGGCGCTAGTAGTATATAAGTGGATATCAAGTGGGTAATATGTTACTTTTTTGTGACCTAGTTTATATAGTCACACTCTAGTTTATTTGATTTTGAAAGATAAGGAGCCAAATAATCACTTTTTATGATGCTTAAACTACGCATATAACAATTCTGGACATGAATAATCAATGAGATCAACTAAAACCAAGAAATGCAATGGAAATTATGAAATTATTAAAGTATGAGTTAGCATACATATAACTCTTATGTATTTTTCAAACAACATGTGCAAACCTATATAAAAACATAAGTATTGATGATGCAATTAATATTCAGTAACTATAGTAGTTCAAATTATTGTACAATCTGTGATAGTTAACACACAAACAAGTTTGTAGTGGTAAAACTTAAAAAACATCGCGAGAGTGGCAAAGTCGAAGCAAATTAGTCCCAATTTCAGGTGCTAGTAGTATATAAGTGGATATCAAGTGGGTAATATGTTACATTTTTGTGACCCAGTTTATATAGTCACACTCTTGTTTGTTTGATTTGAAATCTAAAGAGCCAAAGAATCACTTTTTATGATGCGTAAACTACTCATATAACAATTCTGAACAAGAATAATCAGTGAGATTAACTAAAATCAAGAAATGCAATGGAAATTATGAAATTATTAAAATATGAGTTAGCATACATATAACTCTTATGTATTTTTCAAACAACTTGTGTAAACCATATAAAAACATAAGTATTGATGATGCAATTAATATTCAGTAACTATAGAAGTTCAAATTATTGTACAAACTGTGAGTGTTAACACACAAACAAGTTTGTAGTGGTAAAACTTTAAAAACATCGCGAGAGTGGCAAAGTCGAAGCAAATTAGTCCCAATTTCAGGTGCTAGTAGTATATAAGTGGATATCAAGTGGGTAATATGTTACTTTTTTGTGACCTAGTTTATATAGTCACACTCTAGTTTATTTGATTTTGAAAGCTATGGAGCCAAATAATCACTTTTTATGATGCTTAAACTACTCATATAACAATTCTGAACAAGAATAATCAATGAGATCAACGAAAACCAAGAAATGCAATGGAAATTATGAAATTATTAAACTATGAGTTAGCATACATATAACTCTTATGTATTTTTCAAACAACATGTGCAAACCTATATAAAAACATAAGTATTGATGATGCAATTAATATTCAGTAACTATAGTATTTCAAATTATTGTACAATCTATGAGTGTTAACACACAAACAAGTTTGTAGTGGTAAAACTAAAAAAACATCGCGAGAGTGGCAAAGTCGAAGCAAATTAGTCCCAATTTCAGGTGCTAGTATTATATAAGTGGATATCAAGTGGGTAATATGTTACATTTTTGTGACCCAGTTTATATAGTCACACTCTTGTTTGTTTGATTTGAAATCTAAAGTGCCAAAGAATCACTTTTTATGATGCGTAAACTACTCATATAACAATTTTGAACAAGAATAATCAGTGAGATTAACTAAAAACAAGAAATGCAATGGAAATTATGAAATTATTAAAATATGAGTTAGCATACATATAACTCTTATGTATTTTTCAAACAACTTGTGTAAACCATATAAAAACATAAGTATTGATGATGCAATTAATATTCAGTAACTATAGAAGATCAAATTATTGTACAAACTGTGAGTGTTAACACACAAACAAGTTTGTAGTGGTAAAACTTTAAAAACATCGCGAGAGTGGCATAGTCGAAGCAAATTAGTCCCAATTTCAAGTGCTAGTAGTATATAAGTGGATATCAAGTGGGTAATATGTTACTTTTTTGTGACCTAGTTTATATAGTCACACTCTAGTTTATTTGATTTTGAAAGCTAAGGAGCCAAATAATCACTTTTTATGATGCTTAAACTACTCATATAACAATTCTGAACAAGAATAATCAATGAGATCAACTAAAACCAAGAAATGCAATGGAAATTATGAAATTATTAAACTATGAGTTAGCATACATATAACTCTTATGTATTTTTCAAACAACATGTGTAAACCTATATAAAAACATAAGTATTGATGATGCAATTAATATTCAGTAACTATAGTATTTCAAATTATTGTACAATCTGTGAGTGTTAACACACAAACAAGTTTGTAGTGGTAAAACTTTAAAAACATCGCGAGAGTGGCAAAGTCGAAGCAAATTAGTCCCAATTTCTGGTGCTAGTAGTATATAAGTGGATATCAAGTGGGTAATATGTTACATTTTTGTGACCCAGTTTATATAGTCACACTCTTGTTTGTTTGATTTGAAATCTAAAGTGCCAAAGAATCACTTTTTATGATACGTAAACTACTCATATAACAATTCTCAACAAGAATAATCAGTGAGATTAACTAAAAACAAGAAATGCAATGGAAATTATGAAATTATTAAAATATGAGTTACCATACATATAACTCTTATGTATTTTTCAAACAACTTGTGTAAACCATATAAAAACATAAGTATTGATGATGCAATTAATATTCAGTAACTATAGAAGTTCAAATTATTGTACAAACTGTGAGTGTTAACACACAAACAAGTTTGTAGTGGTAAAACTTTAAAAACATCGCGAGAGTGGCAAAGTCGAAGCAAATTAGTCCCAATTTCAGGTGCTAGTAGTATAGAAGTGGATATCAAGTGGGTAATATGTTACTTTTTTGTGACCTAGTTTATATAGTCACACTCTAGTTTATTTGATTTTGATAGATAAGGAGCCAAATAATCACTTTTTATGATGCTTAAACTACTCATATAACAATTCTGAACAAGAATAATCAGTGAAATTAACTAAAACCAAGAAATGCAATGGAAATTATGAAATTATTAAAATATGAGTTAGCATACATATAACTCTTATGTATTTTTCAAACAACATGTGCAAACCTATATAAAAACATAAGTATTGATATTGCAATTAATATTCAGTAACTATAGTTAAAACAACCTAACCCATTTTGCTCGATAATAATATTCCCATAAATACTAAAATCCTCCAACATAAACAACATTAAACTATTCACGAAATCTCATCAATTTAAATAACTCAACTTAACCAATTTAAACCAAAATACTGCAATAAAAGAAATAAACAATAAATCCCGGTATGTCATCCCCTTTCCGCAGCCTTGGTCCCACGAGATCCTGCAACTAAACTTTTCCTTTTCCTTTACCTGCGCCATTACGAATAGACACAGTCAGTATTTAATAAATACTGAGGAGGCGATCAACCCGTCTACTGGGTCAATTACAGACATGTGACTCAAAAAGTCTCCGACATAATTATATGTCTGGGATTCGACATACAGCAAATCAGCTTAAGCAATTTAGCAATATTTATTATAATTAACTAATAGTTTTACATCGATTAATAAATCCTTCTACACCAAAATATAATCAGTTAAATTTAGCAAATCAGCAATTTAATTAATAGACTAAATTCAGCAATTTTCCAGAATTTATTTAACAGCACAAACGGTTTTACACAACAGCAAAACACCAAAACTCCCAAGAAAACAAACATTCACAGAAATAAATCCTATACATAAAATTAGACCAAAAAACTCCTGTAAGTCTAGTCCGACCACGGTACTGCACTCACCTTAGCTAAAAGTAGAAACTTTCGCAACAATTTTCTGCAACCCTTCGAAACTCTCCGGGATATCTAAACCTAGAATCTCCCAACGTAACACCTAAAAAAAATAATTGTAAAACATTCAATACCTAATATTTTAATAACAACTAAAAGCTACATGATTAAAATAATCGAATC